>JBBBVM010000053.1:0-1200000 GCA_037355625.1 Petunia x hybrida | reverse complement strand
TTCCTACCTATATCCTTCAAGAGGGCAGCAATGGGGTATTCTCTTTGCTCTTTCAGCATGGAATTAATGGACTCAGCTATGTTTGATGTCATAACTTCAAACCTATTAAAAAGAATAAAAATTATAATAGTCAAAACATGTTCCTAGCATAAAGCACAAGTGCAGATATAGGAATAAGAAGTGCGGAACATTAATGATGTTCCTAACATGACTCATACGTTCAGAACCCCGATAATGAGTTCGGAACATCATTAGAAAATAAATTTTCTTATAATGTTCTGAACATATATGTTATGTTCGGAGAGGGTAATGTGACGTTTGGAACATATTGAAAGAAGACAGTAATATTACCTGTTTCCTGGGAAATATAATCTGCTCCATCTATGATAGCCAACAACATTTTCAAGATAATCCGCTACCCTCCAATCAATAGCCCTGATCTCATTCATAGCATCATTGAATTCCTCTACCCTGTATGCCTTTGCTGTAGTGTAGTATTTATGAAGACTGAATCCAAACTGAAACTTTGTTCGGATGCTTTCACCAAGGTGCCACATGCAAACTCCATAGTGTGCAGAAGGAAACACTTGGGCGACCATTTTCGAGATGCTCGGATGTCTATCCGAAACTATGCACAACTCTTCACTATCTGAAACTATGCAGCGTAATTGTTCGAAAAAATACTCATATGAGGCGTCGCACTCTTTGTCTACAACACAAAAAGCAACAAGGAATACGTGACTCATTGCATCCTGAGCAACAGCAGACAGCAACACCCCTCCATACTTGCCAGACAAATGTGTACCGTCAACGGCTAGGACTTTTCTCACGTAAGTAAATCCCCTGATCCACGCTCCATAAGAGAGAAAAAAATACAAGAATTTCCCTGTGCTAGAAAGCCTCAAATCTGTCTTGGTTCCTGGATTCTTCCTCCTAACCATATAAGCATAAGCATCAAGAATTTCAATACCTTTCGCATGTGTTCCCCGTGTCAAAGATTTTGCAAATTGACAGCCCCTAAGACACTTCCAGTAGCTAACCTTACAACCAAAATCGTTGTTAAGGGACTCCCTGACAGCTTTTGTGGTTGGACCTTTTCCCATTAAATATTTACCTTTCATGAACTCACCAATTATCCGGGCAGAGGCGTGTGAATTATGACTGGAATGATGTTGGACACCGCATGTGTGCATGTTATTGTAAACGCTAATGTAGAACATATCATTACTTTTATACCTCATTGCCCTTAACCACCATTTGCATTTCACATCTAAACTTCTAGCATTAAAAATCTTTGCAGTATTCTTCAATGGTTTGTAATTAAAATGATGTTTAACTGCTGCAATCTTCAATTTGGTGACCAGTTCTTTCTTATTGGGGAAAGTCATACCTTTTTCAAAACCTGTGCCATCAACGAAGTGAAATATCGGCTCGCTGCTTTGTGTTGGAAACACAGGGGTATAAATGGCAGGATGTTCCTCTACATATTTGTCTTCTACTTCTTCTTCTTTTTCTTCATCTACATCTACGCCTGCTCTGTCTTCTTCTACCCCTCCTCCTCTGTCTTCTTCTTCTACTTCTTCATGTAAGTCATCCAATCGCTGACTAAAATCATGCCCTCTACTATTTGGCATTTCTTGGTCATTAGAACCAACACATTCCTCCGTCGTTGAAACCACAATTACCCTTAGTGTGGGCCTAGCACCATTACGATCAACGTCAGCCATATAAAGGCGTACATCATCATCGTTTCTTATTGTAACGGGAGGAGTCTTTTGATTTGCGGCAACACTCAGCATGTAAGTAATGCAAATGTCCCTCGGATTGTCTCTTATCCCCCAACTTCCAATGATTTTGTTAAGTAGAACATCATACGTAACATCTCTAGGCACAAGAATGGGTCTTGACTCTTTAACCTTCGGAACCCAAGCATAACATTTAGAACGCTCCACCCATTCACCTTGATAATTAACTCCTAATATAACCTCACCCATCGATGGTCACCTGCAATAAATTGGAATGACCAACTATTAGTATTACTAATATTTATACAGTATGTTTCCAAACCTCAATGTTCTCGTTTGGAACATCCTTCTGACGTTCTGAACATCAGATTACAGTTTTTCATTGCTCAATGCAAGATGTTCCAAACCTCAGTGTTGCTCGTTTGGAACATCTCATGCAGACGTTCTGAACATCACCTTACACTTTTTCGATGCTTAATGCAAGATGTTCCAAACTGCAACAGAACGCTCAAACATCCTACAGAATGTTCCGAACATTATCTGTGAAAATTCCAATAATATACATACGCCGCGTAAAACGCTAGCGATATGTTTGGAATTACAATTACGGCCATAGGAAAGTCGAAATGGTGTTTGGAATTTCACGCTGATTGTTCGGAGGAACTGAATCCGTAACAACCCCGAATCAACAAAAACAACAAAAAACATGTTCGAAAATTTAGTACACTTACCAGAGATGACTGGATTGATACGATTAAAATTGGAGGAACAAGATTTCTCCTTTAATGAATAAGAAACGACTAGATTTAACGAAATGCCGTATAACCCAAATGTGGGGGATCTCAGCTTGTATTGCCTAAAACTGGAAAGGATATTCAAGATAATAAGCTCAGCAGCTATGGTGGAATGGGTATTATTTCGATCTATGAAAGGAAGCTCAGCAGCTATGGTGGAACTTTGGGCGGGAATGGAATATGGAAAAAATGGAGGGAAAACGGGGGAGAGGAGAGAGGGAAGCAGCTAGGGAATGGCCAAATTTGGCAAAAAACTACTTTATATACATGGACTATTGTGCAACTTACAAAACATTGGGGTGAGAATGTTACATAGTTAATAACACTAATTAAATGAGGACCCTAGATTTCATGTTTAAAACTTGAGCCTTTTTCCACACAAAAAAGACTTGGGGAGACCTGTCATGCCAATCCCCCTAGTTTAAAATGAAAGGTGTGTGTAATGTGCGCTAGTGTCTTTAAATCTAGTGGTTCAAAACAAATCTTAAATTTAAAGAGTTTCCATAAAAGGAAAGAGGCACTCATTTTGGGACAAACAAAAAAGGAAAGGTAGACACTAATTTTGGGATGGTGGGACTAATAGGACTAAAAATGTGATTGGTAGATCCCAAATGTTAGACACATAATAACTACTTAGGATGATAGAATAAACTAGTACATTTTTTCATCATAAAGTAGAATAACTTCCATAGACTGTTAAAACAAAGAGCAAGACAGAATGAACTGATAGAATAAAGATGCGCAACAAGTATAAATAAGGAATAACTAAGACACAACAACACGAAAAAAAATGATAGAATTATATTAATATATATGATCAATCAAGATCATTGGCAACTCCATCGTTCTTCTCTCCCGCTTGGTTGTCATGATCTATTGATCCATGCACAGTACCATTTCCAACCATCAAATCTAAATTATTGTCAGCAGTGGCTGTCTCTATAAACCACCGGTCATTTTATCAAATCTTCCATTAAACTTGTTGATGGGGCATCAACATGAAAATCACTACTGCAATCTACAACATCTTGGTTGTTGGCTTGAAATTAGAGGGAGAAGAAGCAGGGGTGGATCCAAAATTTGAAAGAGCGGATCGGGTCTGTTAATTTTTACTGCTTAGATTTATTAAGCCTCTTTATTCCGAATTAAATAAGTTAGGTTTAATTTAGTTATTCTTTTTCATACTTGTTTTAAATTTTATATCCTAAAAGAAAGAAAAACATCAACAAAATTTGCGCCCAAATTAAAAAATTTGCTTTAAAATAGCTTAATTACTACATATTTTTTGTTTGACTGGATCGATTTTTCTTCAACAATCTTGAATTAATTTCTTCGTCTTAAATGTCATATTTGTGAACATTTTTTGCACAACAAAACCTTTAAATTTTTAATTTTTGAGAAATAATTATATATTGATTAAAATTAATTCAAGTTATTTATCAAAAATAAGTTCCTTATAAAATAAGATATAATGATAAAAACAAAGTAAAATAGAAAACAACAAAAAAGGAAAAAGAAGAAGAAAAAGATGAGAGAATGAGAGATTAGAAAATAAATGGAAAAGACAATGTGCAAAAGAGAAGCCTATGTTGTCTAGGCCTGTGTTGCAAGACCAGAAAAGGTTAATAAAATATGTAGTGGGAGAGATTCGAACCCAAGTCATCATTTGGGTAAAATCTTGCTACCTTAACCACTGGCACCATCCTACTTATCTTTACTGTGGGTGCCAGATGCTGTTTTTGTGTACTTTCTCTTTATATATATATATATATATATATACATAAAATTTTACCGAAGTTTGCGGGTATCGTGGCACTCGGTACCATACATTTAAATCCGCCTCTAAGGAGAAGGAGATTGGGAAGTCTGCTGCTGTGGATTTAGTTGTTTCTTTCTTTCAGTAAGTTTAGCTACTTTAAAAATAGATAGCTTTAAAACACTTTCTATGAACTTGATGCTAGACAAACTGAGAGGTTTGTTATAGCTATCTGCTCTTTGACAACCTTTCAGTTGTCTAACATCTAGCTCATAGATTTTTTTTCTCTTGACAAACTCGTTGAATAGGATTTTCATTTCTTCCTCGTCGTTATATTGCTCGTTTATCCTAATATGTTCTCCTTGAGCTTTCAATTTTTCCTAAAGATAAAATTTATGTTTAACTAACTGTACAGCACATAAAGTGGACAACTCCTGCTATTCTTTTATTTTCGATGGCCTTTTTTCACATTCTCACTGAAGTCCCTAGTGTTAGCCGTCTGATTTTGAAACTCGGCATGGCACGGCGGTAGCAAGGATTTGGCATGATGGCCTTGCTATTGGCCTAAGCATGGGAGACATTGTGCATGAAACGGTGCGGGTGGCAACGTTAGTGTTTGGCTTATGTGTGGCTGATGAAATACGGCAAAGGGTGAGCTAAGTTAGGACACGTCATGGCATGGCATGGGTGTCAAACGGCTAAGGCAAGGCCAAGACTGAGGGCTAAGGCAAGACGACAAAGGCATGGGCATGACATTGTCATGACATTGGCATTGGGCACACGTAGGCAGCGGCAAGGTCAATGTCCTGGGTGCAAGGCAATGTCAAGGCCAAACGTAGGCGCGCAGGTGTGGCAATGGCATAGGAAGACGCAGGCAGCTGTGCTGCGCACGTGAGTGGCTGTTGACAACGCTTGGGCGCCGAGATTTTAGCGGGAACGTGGGCAAACGTGGGCCAAAGTGTGCTGAATGGCCTTGACATGTGCTGGTCACGCCCCAACCCTTTTGTAACTGCCTTAGGCAGTCCCCCATTGTATTTATTATGTATTTTCAGTCATTGTAATAAGCATAGACGGTGGAAACATAGAAACAAACGTGAGGGTTTGTAAAAGTGTGTTCCAAGTAGCAAAGCCATTAAAAGACTTGTGTCCTTGGCTTAGGACGAGTCGAAGTCGATCCATTGTATTTGACTTGATATATAAATACATTGGTTGGGAGTTTTCTCCCGTAAATTGTTTGTGTTGCTTATTTCTCATTGCTGGCTTTAATTTCCAAAAACGTTCTAAGCCAAAGACTGAAATTTAGCTAAGTATAGAAGTCGGCTATGTCAAGTGAGATTTGGCTGACTCACACGGGCAAACCTCGGCAGAATCGGTTGTCAAAATCTGCCCTTGTGACAACTAGTATCAGAGCACGAAGGGAACGGTAGCGGAAAAATAAGATGGCTGGTGGAAATAGTAGCGCTGAAATGAGGGAACGGTTGGCTAAACTTGAGGCGTTGGTGGGTGTAACTGACGATGGTGTCGATCTTGTTGATGTGCTGACACAATTGGCTCGTCTAAAAGCCCATTGTGAACGTCTTAAGGAAGAAAGTCAAGCCTTCAAGGATGTTGATGCGGCTGAAATTGAAACAATTCGTAAGGAGAAGGAAGACCTTAGATCCGAGGTGCTGCTGCTACGAAGGGCTTTAAGTTGGACTGTCCAACGAAATGATGATCGTGCCAAGGTAAAAATTCCAGAACCAAAGGCTTATAATGGTGCTAGAAGTGCCAAGGAATTGGAAAATTTTCTTTGGGATATGGAACAATACTTTGAGGCTGCTCATGTTCCAAACAATGAAAAAGTTAAGATTACAACAATGTACTTGTGTGATGATGCTAAAGTTTGGTGGCGAACACGAGTAGTAGAAGTGAAAAATGCGAGCTTGGCTAGGTTTGATTCGTGGGACGAGTTGAAGAAAGAATTGAAGGGGCAGTTTCTCCCTACAAACTCATCTTGGGTTGCAAGAGATGGGTTGTGTAAGCTAAAGCAAAGTGGCACGGTAAGGGAATATGTGAAGGAATTCTCTTCATTGTTGCTGAATGTTGGGAACATGGCTGAAGAAGATAAGCTCCATTATTTCATTAGTGGACTGAAAAATTAGGCACAATTGGAGTTGAAAAGGCAGAATGTGCAAAGCCTTTCAATGGCCATTGCAGCGGCTGATGCTTTGGGAGATTTCAACCTGAACGATGACCTTGTTGAATCGTCTAAGTCTAGTGACAAGAGAGACAAAGGTAGGGATGCAACGAGGGGAAATACTCAAAATGTGGAAAACGAAAGTGGTGCAAAGGGTTGAAGATATGCAGAATCTTCCAAGGGAAAAGAGAAAAGCGGCAAGTTTAGTGGTTGTTTTACATGTGGTGGACCATACTTGAAACGTGACTGCCCGGTGCAACAGGGGGTAAATGCAAAGTTGGCTGCAGAGGCGGCTGAAAAAACTCAAGTGGCGGGTGTTAACAACTTGGTTGCTGGAAACGAAGAAGACCTTGGGGCAGCTTATATAAACAGCCACTTGTGCTTGATTAAGTGATGTCTCGACGAGGACGTCGAGTTTCAAAGGGTGTGGGTAGTTTTTTAGCCATCTGATTTTGAAACTCAGCATGGCACGGCGGTAGCAAGGATTTGGCATGATGGCTTTGCTATTGGCCTAAGCGTGGGAGACATTGTGCATGAAACGGTGCGGGTGGCAACGTTAGTGTTTGGCTTATGTGTGGCTGATGAAATACGGCAAAGGGTGAGCTAAGTTAAGACACGCCATGGCACGACATGGGTGTCAAACGGCTAAGGCAAGGCCAAGACATGAGGGCTAAGGCAAGACGGGAAAGGCATTGACAAAGGCATGGGCATTGTCATGACATTGGCATTGGGCGCACGTAGGCAGCGCCAAGGTCAATATCATGGGCGCGGATTTGATGTCAAGGCCAAACATAGGCGCGCAGGTGTGGGCAATGGCATAGGCAGACGCAGGCAGCTGTGCTGCGCACATGAAAAGCTATTGACAAGGCTTGGGCGCCGAGATTTTAGCGGGAACGTGGGCAAACGTGGGCCAAAGTGTGTTGAATGGCCTTAACATGTGCTGGTCACACCCCAACCCTTTGTAACTGCCCTAGGCAGTCCCCTTTTGTATTTATTACTCCCTCTGTTCCAATTTATGTGGCACCATTTTCTTTTTTGTTTGTCCCAAAATAAGTAGCACCTTTCCTTATTTGACAACTATTTAATGCATTATCTCTATTTTACCCTTGTTGGGCTCTACGTACTTTTAAACGTACCAACAACTTTTTTATTACTCAAATCTTCTCTCTCTTACTTTTTCAAGGGTAAAATTGATACTTAACAAGGTCAACCTCTAATTTCTTAAACTCCGTGTCCGGTCAAATGGTGCCACATAAATTGGGACGGAGGGAGTATGTATTTTCAGTCATTGTAATAAGCATAGACGAGGGAAACATAGAAACAAACGTGAGGGTTTGTAAAAGTGTGTTCCAAGTAGCAAAGCCATTAAAAGACTTGTGTCCTTGGCTTAGGACGAGTCGAAGTCGATCCATTGTATTTGACTTGATATATAAATACATTGTTTTGGAGTTTTCTCCCGTAAATTGTTTGTGTTGCTTATTTCTCATTGTTGCCTTCAATTTCCAAAAACGTTCTAAGCCAAAGACTGAAATTTAGCTAAGTATAGAAGTCGGTTGTATCAAGTGAGACTTGGCTACCTCGCAGAGGCAAACCTCGGTAGAATCGGTTGTCAAAATCTGCCCCTGTGACACCTAGTATGCCTAAGCCCCTTTTGAGTCATGTTCGGAACACACACATACACAAATAAAAGGGAAAAAGGCTATTTGAATCTATTGGGAGAAAAATAGACGACGGAATGATTTACCTTAAAAAAAAAATAAAAAAAAATAAAAAAAAATAAAGCCTTCGGAATACATATTAATGCATAATGGAATTTGTTTATATAATTGAAGAATTCCAATTAGATTCGATTGATTTGGTCCAAATTGGAAATAAATTGTATATTATAATTGGGTAGATTTAGTTACTTGGCCAAAATTTGGAGATAAATTGATTATGGAAATTTGGTTTTGGAAGTATTTAAGTTTTTTTTTTCCTTAAAATGATTGAACATTTAACACTCAAATTTCGGATATCATATTCCATAATGCATATTCTGGAAGTTGGAAAATCTGAATCAACTTGTGATGCATTCATATCTGAAGCATTAAGAAAAATGTAATGAATGCATTAATGATTTTCTTATTTAGACATATAAAGTAATTGCACAAATTAAATTATACTGATATAACTTAATTGATGCTAAATAAATTTGGACTAAGAATAATCTGTATTAGGTTAATTTGGTTAATGGATTGCAGTAAATACTATACTCCAAAATACATGTATAATTAAGTACATAAAAGTATATTAATGTCATAGCTCATAACCAGAATAGCTATTTGTAACTCCCAAATATACCTCGAGAAAAGATACGTCGTCTCTGCCAAGTACAATGAACGAGAGTCTATACATGTGAATATTGATCATGGTAGCAATGGTATGTCGTTATACAAGATTACTTTTACAAAGATGTATGAGTGTGCTTCACCAACAGCAAGGACGTATGCACATTTTGGTGCATATGCATTTGGGCATAAAGGAAGATTCCTAATATCCATTTTTAATTTTTTATGTATGTTGAACTTTACATGGTTGCTGTAAAGTTCTTTATATTAGAGGGTGATAAGTTGAATAAATTATTCTCGAATTTCAGTTTTCATGTTGATGGGCTTAATAGTGTAGGAAGAGAAACTTTTTATCATTATAGGTACTCTAACAATATTGTCGTCTAACATAGAGATATCTTAGCTTATTGGCATTTGGCTTATATTTCTGATGATGGAGTGTTTTTCTCAATTATTTTATTTGGTGTGATTTTCTGGGTTGGTGAGGTTGATGGAGTGAGGTTCCAAGAAAAAAGAACACTTTGGTGCAGTTTTCCCTTGAAACCCCCACACAATCAACCTCACCAACCCAAAAAACTGGACAAATAATAAAATAATAGTGGTCAAAACTCCACCAGCAAACACATAAGCCAATAATCCTAAACTCCTTCTACCATGTTGTTGCCAATATTTTAAGTGCAACTAAAAAGACATAAGCTTTTCATCCTACAATTTCAAGCCAACAGCATGAAAATTTGAATTTTGGAATAACTTCTGCAAATTATCATCTTTTAATATAATAAACTCTACCACAACAATGTAATTTCAACATACCTAAAATTTGATATTACGATTCTCCCTTTATACCCAAAAAAATGTGCACCAATACCGGATACGTCCTAATTATTGGTGAAGCACACATACATTTTTGTAAGAAGAACCCTCTATAGCAACATACAATTGTTACCATTGAAAAGCGTCACCAACCCCATTTCTTTTTTTCTCAAGACTCCGAAAAAAATTATAAATAGAGTTAAGAAGTGTTAAATTCATCAGAAGAATGTAAGATTTTATAGAAGATATAACCAACATATGTTCATCAACATACATAGATATAGGATAATTTTGAGCTTGAAAAAGGCTAATTCAACAACCATCTCTTATAACTTTTGACCTCACTAGCCATTTTTTCCAACTCTCATGAGGCCGCAGGCTGACTTGGGCAGGGTGTAATAGCCTCAGGACAGGTGCATCTTATGGGGGTCTAACCTGTGAAAGGGCGCCAAATGTCTCTTATACTTGACTATCTTTGGCTATAAAATGAGGGATTAGCTAGGCGACGCAAGATCTCCAAAAATTGTTTAGAAAACAAACTTATGTGATATTAAGGCAAGAATACATGTTAATAGAACTTAATTAAGTGATGAAATTTATGTTGGAAAACATTTCATGCAAATCTTAATGTGGTTTATATGTCATTGGGGGGAGTCCTTTATCTGCTTCAGATGGACACGTAATTTGATTTTCCAACATTTTACTATATCTATTTGCTAGTTTGAGTGAATGAGTGGCAAGGAACTCCCAAGAGAGCTGACAACATCCGATGCATTAAGCAAAAATATACTGATAAAGCAAACATGTAGCTCCGTGATTCCTCAAAGTAAAGGACAAAACCAAAAGCAAAAGTCTTAACTACTATAATATCGAAAGCACACCACCCCTCTCATCCCAACCTTATTCAACAGATTATGGCCTTCCATTAGACGAGACCAATTCTTATCCCAGCAAACATACCACCTCCCAAAGTATCCCCAACAATTTTTCAAGAGAACACTTGTGTCCTAACCAAAAACCAAACATTAAAAGTAAAACAAAAAAGCCTTAAATTCGCTGTTTTTCCAGTCTCTCTCATCCTGCTCTTAGTACCTGTAGTGAGCAGGCTTGTAAGGACCCTCAACTGGAACACTAATATAGTCGGATTGATCCTTGCTAAGCTTAGTGAGCCTTGCTCCAAGCTTTCCAAGATGAAGGGCAGCAACCTTCTCGTCAAGGTGCTTTGGCAAGACGTAGACCTTCTTCTCATACTTGCCGGTGCTTTTCTCCTTCCACAACTCGAGCTGGGCAATGACTTGGTTAGTGAAAGAGCAGGACATCACGAAGCTAGGGTGTCCAGTTGCACATCCCAAGTTCATGAGACGACCCTCGGCCAAGACAATGATACCACTGTTGGTGTCGGGGAAGACCCATCTGTCAGTCTGAGGCTTGATTGTGATTCTCTTTACTCCTGGGAAGGTCTCAAGACCGAGCATGTCGATTTCGTTATCAAAATGACCAATGTTGCAGACGATGGCATTGTTCTTCATCTTCCTCATGTGGTCAACCATGATAATGTCCTTGTTACCAGTAGTGGTGACAAAGATATCAGCATCAGAGACAACATCCTCAAGTGTAAGGACTTGAAGGCCTTCCATGAGAGCCTGGAGTGCACAGATTGGATCAATCTCAGTCACGATCACACGTGCACCAGCTTGCTTCAGGGCAGAAGCACAACCCTTGCCAACATCTCCATAACCAGCGACAACAGCAACCTTACCGGCAATCATAACATCAGTGGCCCTCATGAGTCCATCAGGCAGTGAGTGGCGGCATCCGTACAAATTGTCGAACTGTACACACCAAGAGTGATAAATTTTGTCAATTCACTTGGCCACAATAAATAAAATCTTAGATGTAAATAGCATGTACTACATTGGCCATATCCAACTATTAAGAACAAAATCTAGCTTACTAATCCTTCAAGCATTATTCCCACTAAGTCAACAAAAGAGTAATTCTTTTTACTTTCGAAACTAGGTGTCTCCACTTAAATTCCAAGCTTTCGTCTATGACATGCCTGGCCTAATGTGATGCAGGGAAACAGAAGAACAATTTTGCAAATGGTTTGCATTATTCTTCCATTACTAGATGTACCTACTAAAATATCATCTCCTTACTCAAATTGCAATGTTTGGTACCTGGGGGCACGAAAGCTCCACTGAAAAGCTAGAATATAATCATAGGCAAATGTTCACATTAAGCTATAAATCCAGAAGCTTCCTACCCTCTTAAGAAACAATCTGCCCTAGAAACAGGGCAATATCCGGTTTGCCTACTAAATGAAACAACATTTCATTGTCCATTCTATATATATATATATATATATATATATATATATATATATATCCAAAGAGTTAGTGTTCACTAAGTCATCTACTCTATAGTTAACAAACAGATAGACCTGACGTTAAAACAAGCCAGTATAAACTATTTTGATTAGCTCTAAATCTAGAAAATTATATAAAGTTATCTATTGAAAAATAGATCGCAAATCCATACTCAAAATGAAAAAAGAAACAAAAACAAAAGCGACAAAGCGGACGGATACTAACCTTGCTCTTAGTAACAGAGTCGTTAACATTGATAGCAGGGAAAAGCAAAGTTCCGTTAGCCTGCATCTGATAAAGTCTCTTAACACCAGTGGTAGTTTCCTCAGAAACACCAACAAGTCTTTCCTTCATCTTAGTATACTTTAAAGGATCAGTTTTCAACCCATCCCTGATAATAGTAAGCACAAGCTGAAACTCAACATTATCAGTTGAACTTGGATCAGGCAATTTCCCAGTCTTAGCATATTCCTCCTCAGCCTTAACACCTTCATGAATCAAAAGTGTAGCATCACCACCATCATCAACAATCAAATCGGGTCCACCACCTGGGCCCCAATCAAGTGCCCTCTCAGTACACCACCAGTACTCCTGCAAAATCATTAACCATCAACAACTATAACAGTACAGTCGCAAAATTATTTTTTGACAAGTTAAAAGTAACTCAACGTTTACCATCTTACAACATACCCATTCATCCACGAGTCCAAATCTACATTTAAAGTTCACATTTTCATATCATCTACACCATCAAATCACCAAAATACACTTATCTAGATTTCGGTCTAAAACCCAATTTACAGAATTGACTCCATATTTCAAGCTTAAAGTTTGAATATAAATCATATTTCAATCTCATAGTCTAACTCAAGATTCAATCTATTTTACACTATCATATCCCATTTAGCCGTTATCGCAGACAACCTAACTTAATCTTCAACATCTTAAATCTCACTTTCTATGGACAATTAATGTAAATATCTCTCGAGCGACATGACAGTACAAATATATCATAGACACTAACAATGCACAAACTTAAACTACAATTGAAAATTTAAAGTTAAATCATTTCTAAATATAAAAAGATCTCAAATTTCCGGAACAGACTAAAAAAGAAGACTGTCACATAAATCTGAGACATAGACGCACTTTACCTAATAGTATCACATAACTCAAGACAAATGCAATATACTGTACATATAACAGACTAAAAAGAAAATAGTATCACATAAATCGAGACAGTACATTTAACCTGCAAAGTTAATATATAAATATATCATTACACGACTAAAAAGAAAACGGTGTTACGTAAATAAATTATATCATTACAGACTAAAAGGGAAAGAGTGTCACATATATCGAAACGGAGGGGTGTAAACTTTACCTGCAAAGTTTCACCCTTCCACGCGAACACAGCAGCGCTGTCACGTGCAATGGCAGCAGCAGCATGATCTTGAGTAGAAAAGATATTACAAGAACACCATCTAACTTCAGCACCCAATGCGGTTAAAGTCTCAATCAGCACAGCAGTTTGGATAGTCATGTGCAGAGATCCTGTGATCTTTGCACCTTTAAAGGGTTGGGCGGGGCCAAACTCGGCCCGACAAGCCATAAGCCCAGGCATTTCAACTTCGGCCAGCTCGAGCTCGAGACGGCCGAAGTCAGCCTGGGACATATCCTTGACCTTGTACTCACGGCCAGAAGTCGTTTTCTCAACGAGTAAAGCCATGGGTAAAAGAGAGGCTATTAATTAAAGAGAGTAAGAATTAAGGCCTCTTTATGCAATGGGTGGTTATTGCTAAAGAGAGTGGCGAAGAGAGATGAAGAAAAGAGAGTGATATAAATAGGTTTAAGAGTTGAAATGGACGGCTGAGATTTGTTGAGAAAGCGTGTATTTAGATCTGAAGATTGGTTTTGGATCTGTAAAGAGATCAGTAAAAAAGGGTTGGTTTTACCGTAGGGATCGGAAACTAGACCCTATTACGGTGGAGAGATGGTAAAATCACTTTGTAATTTTTTTTACTAGTATCTTTTTTTCATTTTCTCGGATTTGTGAGCAAATTTAGATGGATTTTCTTTTAATTTATGGTAAATTTTTTTTTTTTTTTTTTGCATTTTCCTCGATTTGAGAGTAAATTCAGATGAAGATTTTTTACCGGTGAAAAATTGCGACATTTATTAAACAAAAATAAATTTCTAGTAATACTGAATTTTAAAATTTGGATGAAAATTTTTTGATAGACGAAAAATAGCAAAATCTATTGAACAAGACAAAGAGTAAACTTATAGGCTCATAAATTCATATAGAGATTTTCCGACAGATAAGAAATAGCAACATCTATTGAACAAGACAAAGAATAAACTTATAGTATAGGGTTATAAATTCAAATAGAGTTTTATCGATAGACAAGAAATGGCGACATCTATTAAGCAAGATGTAGAATAAAATTATAGGCTTATAAATTCAGATGGAGGGTTTTCAATAGACGAAAAATAGCGACATTTATTTAAACAAGACAGAAGAATAAAGTTCATACTCCTACTTTCTAGTAATATTGGCTCTATATTTTCTAGATCAATTATCAACAACAACATATCTAGTATCCTACGGGTGGGGTCTGCGGAGGATGAGATGTATGCAATTGCAGACCTTACACCTATGAAGATGGAGATGTTGTTTTCGGTAGACCCTCGATTAAAGAAAAATATTTTAAAAATATATTTGAAACAAAACAATATACAAATATCAATATGTTTAATATCTTAAGATCTTGTGCTTTTTTCTTTTTTTTTTTTTTTTTTTGGTTCATAAGTACTTGGGGTCATTAAGAGGTGATTTCCTATGATTTGATCATGTCAAATGAGGACCATAGTGACATTACACCTAATTAGAAGAGTCGAGGTGATATAGTGTTGTAGCACTAAGTTGCATCCATATTCACTATATCATAAAAGATGCAGCAATATAAATTACACGTCTATATTCACTATATTTCCACTTGAAAAGAGTCTTTCCCGTCTATTTCCTCGTCTTAATTAACAATTGTTCTACTCTCACCAACTTCCCCATATATGTATTGAGAATATCAATTTGAGCTAATTGGACCTAACTGGTTTGGTAAAGACTATAGACCATTACTAGTTTCTCCATGATTGGACATGTTGAAAAATATGGCAAAAAGTAGGCCGTAGTGGTTGAGATTTAAAATATTGAATCTCTTAAGCAACCATGATCATAGAAAAGTAATATAATAGCCTCCATTTCTCTTGCGGTGGGAAGACTTCAATTTAATAATTTAAGTTTCTTCATACTTTTCAGAAAGGTGGTGGGAAAATGTTGTTGGTATGAGATATTAACATCATAACGACATGCCTTAACCTAAACAAAATGGGAAAAATACACAAAGTATTCTTGGAGTAGTGGACTAGTAGTGGTCCTTCACCTACCGAAAAGGGAGTAGAAATCCGAACATGGATTAGGCAAATTATTTAGCCTTATAGCTTATATGAAATTATGTCTAAGCTGTTCATTCACGTATAACCGCGCCAAAAAGTACTAAGTACTGCACTACTTAGAGCCCGTTGGGATCAGTTGATAAAAAGCAACTTATTGTAGTTTGTAGCCTTTAGCTACTGAAAAATTAAATAAGAAAAGTAAAAGACTAAAATTGATTATCAAAATTCATAAGGACTCCTTACAATGCCCAGATATTAATACTAAGGCTGACTCAGCTTAGGATAATCTAGAATATTAGGAGGGACACGTGGTCCACCGATAAACTCACTAGTGTCTAGGACTAAATATGCAGAAATAACAACTATTGGGACTATTACATATTACCAACTACTACTTCAATTAAAAATAAAAATCCTCTAATTGAGTCACGAGTGAGGCTCGTGACATTCCATCCCTCTTCAGACAAAACTCAAGCTTCAGGTATCGAACTCAGGAAACTGTGACTTTAAGAATGAATAATCCTCCCACGTCGCCTCGTCTTCTCCCAGATTAGCCCATTGAACAAGCACTTGAACCACAGCCTTATTTCCTCTCCTCACCATTTTCCGATCAAGAATAGCCATAGGTTCGGTCAGAATTTGACCGTCGTTGGTGCAGTAAGGTGGGTCAAGAGATGGTGTCACCTGAGCTCCGATCTTCTTTTTTAACAATGAGACGTGAAATACTGGATGTATCCTAGACCCAAGAGGTAGCTTCAATTCATAAGCTACTTTTCCCAATTTCTTGATTACCTCGTAGGGACCGAAGTACCTTGCCGATAATTTCAAATTTCGCCGGACCGCCACTGACATTTGGCGATACGGCTGCAGCTTCAGGTAAACCATATCTCCCACTTCAAAAGACCTTTCACTTCTTTTAGAATCTGCAAATTGTTTCATTCGATTTTGGGCTTTATCTAAATTGTCCTTCAGAATCTTATTGATTAGTTGCCTTTCTCGCAATACTTGGTCCACTGATTCCAACTTGGATTGAGAAATGAGCTCAAATGTAGGCAGCGTAGGACTATAACCATATAGAGCTTTGAAAGGTGTCATACCTATGGCAGAGTGATAGTTTGTATTATACCAAAATTCTGCCATCGATAGCCATCTACTCCAATCCTTCGGTTTGTGTCCCGTCATACAACGTAAATAGGCCTCTATGCACTGATTCAGTCTCTCTGATTGTCCGTCCGTCTGCGGATGATATGCTGAGCTTAGCTTTTGTTGGATATGTAACCCTTTAAACAATTCTTTCCAAAAGAGACTTGTAAAAATTGGGTCTCTATCAGATACAACAGAGCTGGGAGGGCCATGTAATTTGCATATGTTATCGAGGAACAAAATGGCAACCTGGGCAGCATTGAATGGGTGCGTCAATGAAAATAAATGAGCATACTTTGTATACCTGTCTACTACCACCAAGATAGTGTCTTTTCCATGTGATCTGGGCAGCCCCTCTATGAAATCCATGGTAACATGTTCCCACGCTTGTAATGGGATGGGTAAAGGTTGTAACAGCCCCGGGTATGCAATGTGTTCAGATTTATTACGCTGGCATATGTCACAACTGCTCACCCTTTCTTTTACTTCCTTCATGAGCTTAGGCCAATAAAAAATGGACTTCACCCTTTGTTGAGTTCCAAAAATACCCGAATGGCCACCCCATGGTGATGAATGCATTTGGTCGATGATCCTTTCCCTTACTTGGTTGTTGCTGCCTACCCACACCTTCCCATTCACTCTCACAATTCCCTCTTTCAGTGAAGTGTTAGGCAAAGCATTAGGATCCAATGTTAATTGAGTGATCACATTTTGAGCTTCCAAATCCCCTTCATAGCTCTCAACTATTTCTTGTACCCATTTAGGCTGCACCATAGTCAGCCCATTACACTCCCCCAGTGACTCAAATCTTCTCGACAGAGCGTCAGCTACCACGTTCTCCTGCCCCTTTTTGAATTGTATTTCATAGCTCAAGCCCATGAGTTTGGAAATCCCTTTGTGTTGGAGGGCAGTGGTGATTCTCTGGTCCTTTAGAAATTTCAAACTGAAGTGATCTGTCTTTATTACAAAATGACTAGGCTGCAAATAGTGCCTCCACTTGTCCACGGCTAGGAGGAGTGCTATCAATTCCTTCTCATAGGTGGACAAGCCCAAGTGTTTGGGACTCAAAGCTTGACTTAAAAAGGCAATGGCCTTATGATTCTGCATGAGTACAGCACCTACTCCGGTGCCACTAGCATCGACTTCCACTGTAAATGGGATAGAAAAATTGGGCAGAGCAAGCACGGGAGCACAGATCATAGCTTGTTTTAGCTCATCAAATGCCATAGTTGCCTTTTCATTCCAACTGAAAGCACCTTTCTTGAGAAGATCCGTCAATGGTTTGCTAATAGTTGCAAAATTCTTAATGAAACGGCGATAGTAACCTGTTAAACCAAGGAATCCTCGTAATTCCTTAATGTTGACGGGATATTTCCATTTAACCATTGCCTCAATTTTTGCAAGGTCAGTGCTAACCCCTTGGGCCGAAATGATGTGGCCCAAATACTCCACTTGACTCTGAGCAAAACTACACTTAGTTAATTTAGCAAATAATTGATTCTGCCTTAATAACTGAAAAACGAGCTCAAGGTGTTCCACATGATCAACCACACTCGCACTATACACCAATATGTCATCGAAGAATACCAACACAAACTTCCTTAAAAAAGGTCCAAACACGTCGTGCATTAAGGCTTGAAAAGTTGCGGGAGCATTCGTCAACCCAAAAGGCATAACCTTAAATTCCCAAAGGCCGTGGTGAGTTCTAAAAGCCGTTTTGAACTCATCACCTTCTTTCATTCTCACTTGATGATAGCCCGATCTCAAGTCAAGTTTGGAATAATATCGGGCCCCATTCAATTCATCTAATAAGTCCTCGACCACCGGTATTGGGTATTTGTTTTTCACCGTGATGTCATTAAGCCTCCTATAGTCAACACAAAATCTCCACGAAGCATCCTTCTTTTTAACCAAAATAACCGGAGAAGCAAATGGGGAAGAGCTATTCACCACTGTTTGAGTATCTAACATTTCCTTCACCATTGTTTCGATGACATTCTTTTGCTCATATGAGTACCGGTAAGGTCGTTGATTAACTGGTTTGGCTCCTGGTTCCAAGACAATAGCATGATCACAACTTCTCATGGGTGGTAAGGACTTAGGCTCTTGAAAAATGTCAGCATAAGCATCAATTAAAGCCCGAATGGATTTAGGAATCTCCAGGTCCTTCTTGGTTTCTACTGAAGGTAGCAACTGGGCTGAAAAAACACAGGGGCCCAAGGCCATCAATTTTTGAATTGCTTTTGTTTCCACTTGCTCAACTGGACCATTATCAGTGCAGCCCACCAAAGTTACTAGCTTTGGCCCCCTAAAAAATGAAACGCTGTGTGGCCTAGTGTGGATCACAATTGGAGCTATGGTATCTATCCAATCCATCCCTAGGATAATATCACTCCCACCTGCTTTTAACACTCTCAAATCAAAATGGAAGCTCTCACCATTCATAGACCAAGTAAAATTAGAGCATTTGTGAGCACAGTACATCACTTGTCCATTTGCAACTCTAATTCTCAATGGCTTGTCAATGGGTTCCACTTGTAAATTTAATTGCTTAATAACTTGGGGGTCAACAAAACTGTGGGTCGCACCACTATCAATCAAGACGGTTAATGCATGCTTTTTAACTAGTCCTCTCACTCTCACGGTAGTCGGAGCACGGTTCAAACCAAGTAACACATTGATAGACACCTCCCCATGATCCTCCTCCTCATTTTCATTGACTTCGTTTGATAGCTCCTCAGCCGAGGCTTCCAAGAAGGTTTCCTCACCCTCAATTGTATTAAGAGTTTTGGGCTTGCATTGATGGCCCGGAGTGTACCTCTCGTGGCACTTAAAACAAAGGTTCCTTTCACGTAGAGTCTCAATGGTTGGGTTTCTGTTTCCCACATTTCTAGGGACAAAATTGGACTTGTTTGGTAATGAAGGTGCTGGAGTCTTGGATGTAAATTGGGTTGAACCAGATTTCACAAACTTGGAGGCATTTTGTTTGTTGGTTGCATTCACTGATCGTTCATACTTTTTTGCAAAGCGAAAGGCTTCTAATAACGTACGTGGGTTCGCCACCTCAACCATAGGTCCAATGTCATCCTTTAACCCGCCCACAAAACAGATTACAAAATAGGACTCATCAAATTGAGGTCTAGCTATCATTACATGAGAGCGCAACTCTTCAAACTTCTTTTGATAACTATTTACATCAGCCCACTGTTGCAACCTATTAAATTCAGAGATAACATTCACTGCTTGACCTTGATCATGTCGTTCACAAAGGTCCATACAAAATTGATGCCATGAAACTCGTCCCCCACGGTCAATTAAATAAGGGTCAAACCAGTAACTAATTTGACTCCCTACATTTGTCGCTACGTAAGTCATTTTATCTATTTCATCAACTTGATACAAGTAAAAGAAATTATCACATTGCCTAATCCAAGCACGGGGATTATCCTCATCAATTGGGGGAAATGGGAGTTTAGCCTCGGGCATTTTGTTCTGATGGTACTGGTTTTGGTTTTGTGTGAACTGGGCCTCAGTTGGAGCGGCCCAATTTTGGGTGTGGGCTGTTGGGATCTGTGTGTAATACATATGTTGGGAATTAATGTGGGCTTGGTTTTGCTGGGGCATCTGCATAAATGACCCCATTTGACCCGATGGGTTCAAACCTTGAGGACCAAAAGCTCCAAAAGCCAAAGCTACAGCGGGGTTTGCCTGGGTCATGGTGTACGGCCCGGAATTAGTGAAACTTGCCGTCAATGGCTGGGTCCCAAGGTTTTGGTGAGCTTTAAGGTGAGAAGGGGTTTGGGATGAAGGGTTATGGGTGACATTAGGGTTTGTGATATTGAATGAAAATGATGGGGTGTCTGATTGGGAATTATTACCAAAATATTGACCCCCTCCTCTGTTGCTTACAGGATGTGCTGGCACTGACGAAGTCCCCACTGGTGTTGTTGGTGCAGATTTGGACCCCGAGAAAACCTCTTTCGACGCTGGCGTTGGTGTTTGTAGAGGTGTAATAGGAGCTGATAGTGGTCTTGAATTTCCAGCAACTGAAGACTGGCCGGAGTCTTCATATGAAGGTCCATACGCCGCCGTCATGACTGAAGAGACTTCCTTATGATGGAGACTTACTAACATAGTTTCCATCCTCTGATTTGCTTCTTCATTTTTCTTAGAAGATTCCGAACAACTATGTAATTTTTCATCCATTCTTCTTTGTAACGATTCCATTTGTTCCATCCTTTTATTCGATGTTTCAATGAATGCTTGCAGCTGTAACTCTAGGTTTTTAGACCCACCGTCACCGCCAGGATTCCGATCTTTGTCCACCATTGTTGGCCAGAACCGGTGCTCTGATACCAAATGTAGCCTTTAGCTACTGAAAAATTAAATAAGAAAAGTAAAAGACTAAAATTGATTATCAAAATTCATAAGGACTCCTTACAATGCCCAGATATTAATACTAAGGCTGACTCAGCTTAGGATAATCTAGAATATTAGGAGGGACACGTGGTCCACCGATAAACTCACTAGTGTCTAGGACTAAATATGCAGAAATAACAACTATTGGGACTATTACATATTACCAACTACTACTTCAATTAAAAAATAAAAATCCTCTAATTGAGTCACGAGTGAGGCTCGTGACATAGTTGATAAGTAGCTTTGTAAAAATAGTTGAAACTAAGAAACAAGTGTTTGAGTAAAAGTATTGCAACTTAAAGTTATTAGGTAAACTAAGAAACAAAACTTGGTTAAATGCAATCAGCTAATAAGCTACTATAAGGCATAAGTTAAGGTTTTCCTACTTATGACTTGTGACTTTTTTCAACTTATAAACACAACGCTTATAAGCACTTTTTAAAGTTACCAAACACTTCAAAGTAGCTTATAAGCTAAAAAAGATCTTATAAGCTACTTATAAGCTTTCCCAAACAGTCTCTTATTAAGTTAAGGTCATACAAAATATCACTATAGATCGAGATGTTTTTCTAAATGAACAATTTTGTGACAACACTATATAGCGAGTTGCGCTTCACCCTTTCTAAACCCGATCCAGCACACGGTTAGAAAATAGGAAGATTGGCTACAATCAGAGCATACCACCCGCCTACCCTACCTCAAAGATTGAGATACATGCACTTTTCGGAGGTATTAGGATTGAGATACATGTAGGGTTTAATTCTATGACGGCAACAGTGTTGTATTGCAAATAATATTTTGTTTTAAATTTCCATAAATATAAGAGGATTCCGAAAAACACCTAAAAACATGTAGTTGCATGGTTGTAAGGATTTAATGGGAGCACATGTAAGTAGATCTCTAGAGTGTGACTAGACTACTGCATAGAAATGGATCTTGATTTGTGAAACTACCGTCATATATTATTTTAATTAAGGCAACGACAGGTCGTCGGTGGTCATGTTGATTTCACAAAGTAGAAGGAATCCCAAAAATATCTTCTGCTTTGGTGTGGTGTGGTGTGGTGTGGTGGTGTTAATTGGATTTACGTGGGCATGTCCAACCCAATTCCTTAGGAAATGACGTTAATTTATAATGTTGTTGTGTAATGTCAACATTATCCTTTTGGGTTTTTGATAAAGTACTATTTCCTTTTTTTTAATTTATGTAAGGGACACTTACAACAATACCTACAAAATCTAAAATAATTACAGTCATTATCCACTACTTTCAAATATTATCCGACCTACCCATTAAATTATTTACCCACTCTACCCACCCAGACTTGTATACCATAGTTTATGCAGTATACCATAAAGGTATATACCTATAAGGCATAACAAAGGTATACAGTAATAAATGTCCCTCCAAACTTGTATACCATAATTTATGCAGTATACTTTAAAGGTATACACCTATAAGGCACGACAAAGTTATACAATAATAAATGGGTAGGTTGGATAAATACTTTTAGTTTTATGGGTAGTATAATTTATAATGGGAATGATTTGTAAATACTTTAAATTTTATATGTATAGAGTATAAAAATTCTTTTATGTAATACTCCATAATTTAACTTGATGCAAAATTTTTTAAAAAAATGAAAAGTTTGAAGTTAGTGGTGTTAAACGTATAATTTTTTTGAAACATGTGATGTCAATGTAAACATATGATAGAGTAGATGTTTGTTCAACCTTTCCCGTCCCATTTCTCTATTTTTTCCAGTTTGATCTTCTTTTTCTTTTCTAGTTCCTTTTATATAACGAAAATTGAAAGAGAAAAGACTAAAGCTATGTACAGATTAAACACATTTTATAATAAAAATAATTCTAAATATTTGCCATCATAATGCTGGAGGAGACCAACAAATTAAGAGATCAACACTAGCTCATTTGAATAATCCAAAATATTTAAGTTCTTGATTATTACATGAGTTCAAATGAGTTACCTAAATAAAAAAAGCAACGTAGGCCTAAAATTAAAATTATTGTTGTAAAAAGTACATATTTTCTATTTTTCTTAAAAAAAAGTAGCAACAACAGAATTTGTCTCCTCGTTGGCAACTTGGCATGAGTGGGAAAGAGGAATGCCCTCTATGGCCTAATAATGGCACATCATGACGAGTTCTGTCGTTTGGAATAACGAAGTCGTGTATAGCAGAGTCGCAGTTAAGGAGTAGAGGAGCCAGTAAGAAAGAGCATCTGGAGTTTTAGATCCATTAGTCATGGCTAATCCTGATTTGAGTAGCAGTTATTATCACAGATTTTTCTACTTGAACTCGAGATATTTAGTTAAAGATTGAGGATTCAATTAAAAATTTATTCACTACTTAAAATTTATTAGTTCCGCAATTTTTTATTTACGTCACATAGAACTCATTGAAAGAAAAAATGCTCCTACTTAAATTTTTTAACTCACGTAACTTGAACTCACAACTCTAATTAAAAGTATAGGGATCCACATTTTAAGATTCACTTTATGATTTCTTTGGTACATCTAATGAAATAGTTTTTGTTCTTTTCCTATATGGTGACTCCATGATTACATATTACATATAAAACGAAGCTAACTCCTCATAAATTCAAACAATCAAAATATTCTGTAAGTGATTTAGGATAAACTAGAGGCGATGTCTTAAATTTATTACAGAAAGAGTGAAATTGGGGAAAACGATTAATGAGTAAATAAATGATGAAGATAGGCTGAGGATGAGGAGCTCTGCTTTTGTTGTAATTTCATTAAGTTCAAAATGTTAAGCATATAAGACTCCTATCTATTAAACGATTTTTTACATAAATATACAAATTTACATCCTTAATTACAAAAAAATAGCAATATTTTATAATTTACAATACATAGCAATATATTTTATAGCACATTTATCAAAACCCTAACTATATAAAGTTTATTTTTCTCATTTGCTCATTCCTCCCCTATTAGCCCAAAAAGCTCAAAAACTTTGTAAAATTCTCATGGATCACTGAAAAAAAAAAAAACCAGGCGCCACCGTCGTTTGGCGGCCAGAAATACCGAGGTATACCTTCCCAAAATCGTCTCAACCCCTACTTCCCAGATCTGACCTCCATTACCCTTGAAAATGCTTTCTTTGGCATAGATCAGGCCAAAACAGTGGCAAAATCGTATGAATCGCAGCAAAACGCACCCAAACTCCGGCGAATAGAACAGCGGCAATGATAAGAGGTATTGTATCTCGGCGATAGCTAACAAAGCAACGCCGACGGTATCACTGCTACTCCAACTTTCCGGCAAATAAAAAATTAAGGCGACTGTTGTAAGACACTTTTTCCGATGTTGACTGCTGCTCCGTTTGTGTTGCTGCTATTGTGTTTGCTCCGGTATCTCATCCATTTTGTGTTGTTGCTACGGGTGATATGAACATAGAATAGTAAATGAACATAGAAGAAGATGCTTAACCCCTGGTGGAGGCAGTCTCGCGGTGGTGATGCAACGATTTTTATGACCTGGAGGCAGTTTTCTGTAGCATTCTGTTGCACTATTTCATTTTCTTTAATTTCTGTTTCGTTTCCGTTCATGTCTGTTCAGATTTGTTCTGTTTCTATTCGTGTTTCTTTAGATTTGTTCTGTTTCTGTTCATGTTTGTACATATTTGTTATAGTGGTTTAATAAATTTGAACTCTTATTTTCTATTGCTCACGACTGATGGCATTGAAACAATATGATATAGTTTGAAATATCGTTGAAACATTGAAACAATTGTTGCAACAGTTTGATGCATCTGAAATGATGTTGAGACGGTATGATACTGTCTGAAACGACATTGAAACAATCTGAAATAACTGTTGAAACAGTCTGATACGGTATAAAACGGGAGTTGATACAGTTTAAAACAGTATGATACAGTCTGAAATAGGACTTGATACAGTTTAAAACAATATGATACAGTCTGAAACGAGACTTGATACAGTTTAAAACAGCCTGAAACAACATTGAAACACTCTGATACGGTCTGAAACAGTCTGATACGGTCTGAAACGGGAGTTGATACAGTTTAAAATAGTCTGATACAATCTGAAACGGGAGTTGATACAGTTTAAAACAGTTAGATACAATGCTGAAATGAACCGAAACGATTAGATACAGTGCTACAGAAACAGTTAGATACAGTGCTGCAGAAACAGTTAGATACGGTGTTGCAGAAACAGTTGATATGGTACAGAAATAGTGAGATTCAACGAGATACATTGAGGATGGATGAGGAAAAGTGAAATTGGAGAAAATGAGAGGAGTAAAAGTGAAATTGGGGGGAAATGGTTAGAGGAAAAGTGAAATAGGGGGAAATGGGAGGGACAAAAGTGATAGTGGGGGAAATAGAAAGAAGAATGTAAGGTTTTGGTATGTTATGGGAAAATATTGCTATGTTTGTAATTATCTTGTGTTTTTCTCTATATAGGGTAATTTTATTAAAATGTTGCTATGTTTGGTAATTAAGCTATAAAACTTGTACTTTTATGTAAAAAATCCTCTATTAAATGGTCGGCAGGACAGGAATATAACAACAGGGCCTACTGAAGGCCCAAGCCACTAAAGCAGTGGCTTTGGGCCCCGCATTTTTGGTGCCCCATTTTTTTAATAGTAGCAGTAAGTTTTATGGCTATTTTTCAAAAAGTGCTACTGCTGCTACATCCGACTATTCATTTTACTATTTTCAAGTCCATTGAAAAGTATATTAAATACTATATATATTTTACCACAATGCCTTTATTTGCATATCTCGTTAACCAAGCGAAGCGAAGTAAAACTAATCATTTCTTACATTTTTAATTGCACGGATAGATTGGAGAAAAATAGTTAATTTTGCATTAATATTCTAAAATAATACTTAAATATACTTTTATTAAGAAGGAGTGGTATTTTTAGGTAAAGAAAAAAGTACTCTATAAGATCCGTATAAGAATAAAAAGAATGAAAACTCTAATAAAATCACGAAAGGTGTCATTAAGAAAAAAAAATGATTAAATATCGTGAATTTGAAAAAAGTTATTAGAAAAAAGTGATTATTATAAATAAATATGCACCTAAAAAAATCTTATAGAATAAGACTTTAAACAAAAATATAATTATTTTTTTTAAGTGTAGGACCTCTTAATAAAATTTGGGTTGAGGCCCCAAATGGTATTGAGCCGCCCCTCTATACCAACTAGAAGGGGTTAAAGTAAAAGAAGTGAAGAAAAAATTGAAGAAAAAATTAAGCATTTGGTGTAAGTTCAAAGTTTGGAATTATATGATACTCTTAGACTCTTAGTATTTTATTTTACTAATGACTGATAGAGACATTAATTATTCTTTACCATGACATTAAAAGGTCATAGGAAAATCTCCCTCTTTATTTATAGAAGCTCTAATTGTTGTTCATTGAATTGAAAGTCTAAGGGGAATCTATATGTTTTCTTATTAACTTTACTTTATGTATAAATTGGATTTTTTTTTTTTTTTTTTTGGGTTTTTCATTGAATTGAAAGTCTAAGGGGAATCTATATGTTTTCTTATTAACTTTACTTTATGTATAAATTGGATTTTTTTTTTTTTTTTTTTTTTTTGGGTTTTTCAAGCAGTACCTGATAATTGAGTTAAAAAATGTAATACTAGCATAGTTAGAGTAAGCATTTAAGGATGTCACATATTCACAACAAGGTCAATATAAGTAAATCTAAAATATTCTTTTCGCGATTGTCATGATAAACTTTCCAAGACAAGTACTATAAATCCCTCCATTGACACTAGAATTCAACTGTTTAACTACCAGTTCTTTTCCTTTTTGTCCCACCATTCACCAACCCCCAACACCAACTTCACCAAACATTCCTAAAAACAAAAACAAAAAAAAAAACAAAAAAACACAAAAAAGAAAAAGGAAATGGTAAAGAAAAACAAAACGATCCATGAGCCAACCCACTAAATACTACTAATAGCCCGAGAATTCAATCTTATGTTAAGAATTTGAACTTTGTTATAATATAATCAAAAATTCATACATGAGCCAACCCACTATCCCCTATTCTTCAAATCACGTACTACTCGTCCTTGAAAGTTACTATCAATTATACGAAAAATGAAGAATATTGAGAAATATACGGAAGTAGTCGCTCATCCAACTACTTAAACAAAAAATAGCCGGGTACAAATAACACATTTATAAGCCATGCGTTATGTGTGTATAATCATATACATAGGCGAACCTACACAAAAATTACAGTTCACGTGAACCCATCGTCCTTGAACGAAACTAGGCATATTATGTACATATCTCTCAAAATATGTCTCATATAATATTCGTGAATCCATACTCTAAAATCTCTAAATAGTTCACCTGGTCAAGGATTGGTTCAGTTACACCCATGAGCAAAGATTGATTCTCATTTAAATTTCCTTTAAAGATTTTTCTTAATGTATCATCATATAAAATGATATGCAACCTCTATATACTATAACTTTCAACAAACGTTGTTCCCCAACCATTTTTGAAACGCTAACTCTGCCCCTAATAACGAAAAACGAAAAAAAAGTTTGGTAGAGTAGAAACTAAGGTAAACAAACATGAATAGCAACAAAGGCGTAGAAAACAATAGAACCGGTACATACTATAAAAATAATATAAAGCCAGTAAGACCGATATTGTTCGATTGCTATCTAAACTACTACCTTAATCATTGATCTCAATACTTTCTTATCTACGGTCATGTTTTCAATTATCGAAATGTAGACGGCCTATTTAATTACTTAAATAAAACGATCCCAATAAAATTAAAATAAAAAATATAATAATAAGGGTTGGTAGAGTAGGGGCAATATTGGGCATTAGTACTCAACTACACCTCTTTAAATAGCAACCTTACAACACCTCTCATTTTGCCCTTGCCCCTTTCATCAACTCTATTCTCTCTTTTCACATTTCTTCATTTTATCCTCTACATCATGGATCCAGTTTCAGTTTGGGGTAATGAACCTCTCTGCACCGTCGATCCCGAGATCCATGACTTAATCGAAAAGGAAAAACGTCGTCAATGCCGCGGCATCGAATTAATTGCCTCCGAAAACTTCACATCCTTTGCAGTAATTGAAGCCTTAGGCAGTGCCCTAACAAACAAATACTCCGAAGGAATCCCCGGTAACCGTTACTACGGAGGCAACGAATACATTGACGAAATCGAAAACTTAACACGATCACGTGCATTAAAAGCTTTTCATCTCGAGCCAACTCAATGGGGTGTTAATGTCCAGCCTTATTCAGGTAGCCCAGCTAATTTTGCTGCTTACACTGCTGTATTAAACCCACATGATCGAATTATGGGCCTTGATTTGCCTTCTGGTGGCCATTTAACACATGGCTATTACACTTCTGGTGGCAAAAAAATTAGCGCTACCAGTATTTATTTTGAGAGTTTGCCTTATAAGGTGAATTCCACGAATGGGTATATTGATTATGATAAGTTGGAAGAAAAGGCAATGGATTTTAGACCTAAGTTGATTATTTGTGGTGGGAGTGCTTATCCTAGAGATTGGGATTATAAGAAGTTTAGAGAAGTTGCTGATAAAGTTGGTGCTCTTTTGCTCTGTGATATGGCTCATATTAGTGGCCTTGTTGCTGCTCAGGTACATTTAATTTGTTTTATTTGTTGTTGTTGTCGTCATGGTGGTTTCGTATATTTTTTATGTGTAGATCTGTGTTAATGAATTGTTTTTAGATCTAGAGCGCGTAAGCTGGCACGGATACTACTGTAGTAGAAGAATAAATTATAGGATCTAGATACCTTGCTTTGTGTTCATTTTGATTAATTATTCATTGTTATAATTTAATGTGAATTTTTAATGATTAAATAGTTGGATCTAGTGCAGCACGTGATGTGTGCGTTAGGCACACATTGTAGGTTCTACGAAAGCTTAGTATTCATTGTTCCATTATCTGTTGTTCGCTACTAGCGCTTGGGGACTCTTCAGTTATGTAATTGAAAAAAGATCTGCATCTGATCTGGTTAATGCTTATGTAAAATGCCATTGACACATTATAGATCTAGATACCGTGGTTTTTGATCCATGTGTTTATTTGATTAGTTATTCATTGTTATAAATACTGTTATAAATGTCCTGTGAATATTTTGACGATTAAACAACTGGATCTAAATTGATATTCTATGTTTGGGAAACTATGATCACTTGATTGAATGATTTCAGTTTTGTTTTTAATTGATGTGATCTGTGAAGTCTCTTTGTAGTGTTCTTATTTAAGGTAGAGAAACTAGATTGGTATGTTCTTTATCGAATGATTTCAACATTTGTTTTTATTGATGCAATCTGAAAAATCTCTTTTTAGTGTCTTTAGTTAAGGTAGCTTCACTAGATCTTCCAGTTGGGCTTCAAGCTGATTAAACTGAAAGATGCAATATACTTATTTCTTTAGGGTAGTAATATATTTCAGGATCTGAGGAATATTGAACAAAAAATGGAATGCTTTGTTGTCAAGACAAGCTCATTAAGTTTTTCGTTTCCGCCTTTTTGTTAATGTTGCACCTTTGATCCCTTCAGGTATATACTTTCCCATGGTAAATGGTGCAATCGTGGTCTTAATCTGCATTGTAACTAATTAGATCCAGCTCATGTCACTCTTGTAATTGTATATACAGAAAGCTGTATGATACTGGAAGCAAAAGTTTATGTACGCTCCTTATAAATAAATAAATAAATAAAAAGGATTTCATGTGTGCTGTCCAGCTTTTGAAGAATTAAGTTTGTTTCCAGGCATCCTTGTCATTTGACGATACAAGTCTGTCGGTGTCGGTGAAGCACATTAGTACCAGTGACATTATGCACCTTCATTTATAATATTTTCAGTTGAATCTTGTGCTGAATTTTATTATTTGTCATTGTAGGAAGCAGCAGATCCCTTTGAATACTGTGACTTGGTCACTACCACCACCCACAAGAGTTTGAGGGGTCCAAGGGCTGGTATGATCTTCTACCGCAAGGGCCCAAAGCCACCCAAGAAGGGCCAGCCTGAGAATGCTGTCTATGACTTCGAGGACAAGATTAACTTTGCTGTTTTTCCCTCTCTCCAGGGTGGTCCTCACAACCACCAAATTGGTGCTCTTGCTGTTGCCCTAAAACAGGCTGCAACTCCTGCTTTTAAGGCTTATGCCAAGCAAGTGAAGGCCAATGCAGTTGCTCTCGGTAACTACCTGATGAGCAAAGGATACAAGCTTGTTACTGGTGGCACTGAGAACCACCTTGTCCTTTGGGATCTCAGGCCTCTTGGTTTGACTGGTATATGTTCTTTCTATACTCCGATCATCTGGGAAGTATTCTACGCACTTAATTGTGGTTTTTACAAATGAATCATCTTATTTTCTGCAGGTAACAAGGTTGAGAAGCTTTGTGACCTTGCCAACATTACTGTTAACAAGAATGCTGTATTTGGTGACAGCAGTGCTTTGGCCCCAGGAGGTGTTCGTATTGGTAAGAGCTAATACACTGTTTCTATTGAGAATGTCTATAGACCAGAAATGTTAACCTTGAGTTTCTATTAAATCTGATTGGTTAGATGGTGATTTGAAGCAAAATTTTAGGTTTCAATTTACAAACTTGAGCTTGGGTAGCAAGGTAACATAATGAGAATAAATTTACTTTTGTTTGTAACTGATGGTGTGAAAAATGTCAATACGATGTTGGATTTCAAATGTCAACATGTGTTTAAGTGTGCCAATAAGGTGACTAGATTAGGAAACAAGAATATGAGCCCGTTTGGGTGAGCTTAAAAGTGACTTATAAGCTTATAAGTTCATTAATATATATTTGATAATTTAAAAAATTTTGTACTTATAAGCCATAAGTGGCTTTTAAGTCACTTTTTTACTTATAAGCCACTTAAAATAAGCTGCTTATAAGCCCATCCAAACAGGCTCTATGTTTAAACAACATGGAGAATAAGACATGAAGTAAAATTCCGCCTTAGATTTATCTTGTCACTTATGTGTTTCTACTTGTACCATCTTTTGTGCCTATTTTGCATTCAAGTCGTGCACCCTTATACATGCGAAAGAACATTCTTCAGCTACCTTATTTCTCTTAAGGGTTTAGTTCCGTGAATTAACTAACTGATGTTCCTATTGGTAGGTACACCTGCCATGACATCAAGGGGATTGGTTGAGAAGGACTTCGAGCAGATTGCCGAGTTCCTCCACAGGGCTGTGACAATCACCTTGAACATCCAGAAGGAGTACGGGAAGCTTCTGAAGGACTTCAACAAGGGTCTTGTTAATAATAAGGAAATTGAAGAACTTAAGGCCGATGTTGAGAAATTCTCGTCCTCTTTTGACATGCCTGGCTTCAAGATGTCCGAGATGAAGTACCAGTAGAGTCATAGTGTGTGCAGCACAACTACTATCCATTTCCTTGGTTTGTTTCTTTTGTTTGGATGGAAGAATATTTTTTTCTCTGCAAGTTAATTCAATTTAGAAGAATCACAAATTGATGATCTGCCCCTTTATTTTCCACTTGGTATTATTATGAGTTACATATTGGATAATCTCTTGTAAGGGAGTTCGTAAGTGTTCTTTCTGGTTTCTATAATTACCAAGAATGTATGTTTATTTCTTAACAATCTAGTAATACACGCATTGTTCCGTCTCTTATGTATGATAATCACCTTTTTTCATACCAAAGATCTGAAGGAAGATTTAATAAGTAGAAGTACAAGATGTGTTTGACATTGTTTCATGAAATATTATGTCCATAATTATATGGTTTGGACGAGCTACTTCCTTTAGATCCACCAAATGTAAAAGCGTCCAAATAGTGAACGACTACTTTTTCTTGGTGCAGTTGCCTAAGTAAAAGAGAATTTCACTAATCTTCCTCTCCTCCATTTCTATGATATGTCAACTTTACTCGCTCATACCACAACAAAGCATATGCTATAGCCCAGTAAACATCAATACATGAAATGATTCAGGTGCAACAAGAGATAAGCAGTCCAAGTCATGTTCACCAACTATATTTGTTTAGCCCGTTAACTCCGCGTATGAAATAATTTCCAACTTGTGTTGTTATAAAGTTTAACTTACAAATAAATTTAGAGAGATCCAGGTGAACCTTTATGCTCATGATATACTAAAGGCTAAAAAAATCTCTTGATCTATGAAAGCTCTCATCGCGTTTCAGTATTGAAGTTCAAGAGAACCTTGTTGACACCCAATTTCGTCCCGAAATTTTAATTAATTAAATAAAAATTAATTATTAAAATTAAAATTTATTAAAGTAAATTAATTTTGGAAGAAAAGGGTTAAATTACATCGTTTACTTTAAAATCCAGCTTATAAATGCAATTTAGTTTAACTAAAAGTAAAAGGGGCTAAATGTGAAAGCTCCCATCCAATTAGCCTACCTGTGCAAACCATATATACTATAGGGCTCTTTACATATATATATACGCCCATAAAGAAATAATTACTTTTAGGTGTCCATAACTTTTTGTATACAAAAATTTAATGGGCTAAGTGCACGAAAGGCCACTTTTGCCACTGGTCTTTGGGTACAGGCCACTAATACCAAAATATTTAGTTTGTGGCCACTTTTGCTTAAAGAGATAGAACTTCAGTCCAGAGGCCGGATTGAAGTTCAGTCTTTAAAGATTGAACTTCAATCCACGGCCATATGGACTGAAGTTCAGTCCAGTCCTTAAGATGGAACTTCAGTCCATGGCCATATGGTCTGAAAGTTTAGTTCTTAAGAGATGGAACTTCAGTCCAGGGGCCGTATGGACTGAACTTCAGTCAACTATCAGAACTTAAGTCAACATTTATTTAGTAAAGGCCCAAAAGTGGCCTCTAGTGTAAGACCAAAGAAAATAGTGGCCTCAAACTAAATACCAGTGTTAAAAGTGGCTGCTGGGCGAAATTTTTACAAATTTAATACATATTAAATATATTTATTAATATTAATATTTAATAGTATGATATTCAACTCCCTTAATTAAAGAAAACAATCAATGGTAAAAAAAAAATAGATTACCATTAAATATGGTAGCTGCACAATTTTAGGCTTAATGATAGAGTCCTATCAACATAATAATATTTAAAATTATTTAATATATATTTTTTAAATATTAAATATATAATATATATTAAAATATCAATAATATTTAAAATATTAAATAGATTAAATATATATATTTAAAATATGAAATATCAGTAATATTAAATATATAAATAATATTAAATATATTAAATATCAATAAGATTAATATATTCAATATACATTTAAAATATGAAATATAAATAATATTAAATATATTAAATATCAATAATATTAATTTATTAAATATATATTTAAAATATTAAATATATATCAATAATATTTAAAATATTAAATACATATTTAAAAGGGTAAAATGTATATGGAAAGAAAGAAACAAGAAAAGGTGTACATAAAAAGTAATTATTCTTAGTTAACGTTCATGGGCGGTAAATTTCCCTATACTATAACACCCCCTCACCCAATTCAGTTTTCTCTAAACCCAATCCCACGACCCGACCTGTGAAATCCCTAATCCTTAATCTCCAATTCCTTAATCCCGATTTTCCCAATATTTCCCCCAAAAAATCCAGCAAAACGCCAAGGAATTTGTACGATCTGGTCCCCCTTCGTATCCACATCACCATCTCAGTACAACTAGCTGTCTCGAATCTCATTCGTTCGTTTGAATTAAGTATCGATCCGAACCGTTTGATCCAAAGTAACAGTAATTTCCTAGGGATAGAGAGTGAAAGTGGTACGATCCTTGAAGGATTAGACCATTTTCACCCTCCTTCCTTAAAGAAAAGGTCAAAATTGGGGGTCGTTTGGGGAAATTCAAAGAGATCTGGAAACCCTAGCCTAGCACGTATATATATGCTTATTTGTTCAGTTCTGGGGGGGGGGGGGGGAGGGGAGGAAAACGACAGCATTTTATCACACAAGGGTTCCTTCTTTTTGAGTTTTTTTTACAGTTCCATTGCATCTTTGGGTATTATCGCTTCATCGTTTTCGCGTCGCTTTGTTATCATTCTAGTTGTCGACCTTGTCGAGTCGCATTCTTCAAATTCCTTGCCTCAGTCACTGTTCCAAAAGAGGCAACAACTTAACCTCGTCTCATTTTCTTGTTCTTTTTTTTTTTACCTGGCCTGAAGCTTAAAATGTGGTACATGTCTTTAGTATCCTGTTTCGATATTCACTGTTGCCTCAAAGAAGAATCTTGATAGTGTTGACATATGATATAATCTTTAAGCTTTATTCTTTCTCTAAAATGTTCTGTCAGATTTTCCACATAATTTTGTATGTCGTTGAGTATTGTAGCTTATCAATGAAAATGGCATTTGTAGATGGTTATCCAGTTCTTCTAGGCTGGGTATCAGAATTAGGAAATGAGGCATGTTGAATCAGTTTGTGTAAGTCAGCTGTCAAAGTATGTAAAGTCTTGTTCTTTTTGAATGAAATGTGGGTCAGGAGATCTATAGTCTGCATCTTGTTTGCTTTTTGTCCCTTAGTCTGCATCTTGTTTAGCAGGGAGCCTGCTTGTTTTAGTGTTTAGGTGATCTTGTAGCTGATCAGGGAGAGTGAGAGTTGTTCTTGGAGGCTAATTGAGTGTGTGAGGGTCTGGTTCCTTGTGAGTATGTAATGGTCGAGTGAAGGAGTGTGTCTGTGCTGCAGTTCTAGTGAAGGCAGTGTGTATATGTGCAGGAGTCAGGCAGGTGTAGTTCAGGCAGTGAATGGGAGCCTAGGTCTAGTTTGTGAGGATGAATAGGGGCTGTTTTGCTTTGCTGAATGAGAAGTGGTAGTGTTCCAGGTTGTTTAGGGGTCTGTTGCAGGGGGTGCAGGGTCTGTGTTGTAGCAGGTAGTTCAGGATGGATGTTAGAAGAGGTAGGATGCTAGTTAGGTTCTTTTTTTTGGTGTTGCAGTTTGTTTCTATGGTGGAAGAGGCTGTTCATAAGTGCTGCAGGCTTTTGTTGATCTGTGAGCTCCAAAGCAGGAGAGGGAGATAGGATCTGCTTAGGAGAAATAGTTGAGAGGTGCGGATCCTCTAGTGGAATTTAATGGGCTCTTGTTCAGGTTCCTGTTATTTTATGTGAATTCAGGGAGGGTAGTAAGGCAGGAGGTGAAGGTCCTGCCCTGTTTGGTTGAAAGGTTTGTCTCTGAGAGGGTTTAAGGGTCTGTGTTTGTTTAGAGGGGGCTTGTTCAGGGGGCAAGGGAAGTTCAGAGGTAGTGTTTCAGTTATTTCTGCAGGCATGAGAGTGAGGGAATGTTCAGGTTTTTTTTATAGGTGTCTGGAGAAGTCTTGAAGGCCTGCAGTTGTGTGGAGGTGAGCTATGTGTGCAGTTTCTGGATTTGTCTTAGTGCAGTTTAGTTTGCTAAGAAGTATAGGGGCTTTAGAAGTTCAGGTGTTGCCTCTGGTATTTGTAAGAAGGTGAGGGGTTCTTGTCTTTGAGTACTGCCATTCTCCTAGAAGTTGTTTCAAGTAGTTTCAGATTGCTTAGTCAGGTTTGAAAGGAGTGAGTTGGAGAGGTCTGTGTGAATGGTATAGGCTTTAGGTAGTCAGTTTGGTTTTCTTTAGTTGAGTTGTTTCCCTTTGTTTCTGGTATGGTAAGTGTGTATGTGTTTAGAAGAGAGTGTGTATATCCAGGTATGTTCATGTGCAGTAGTGATGTATGTGGTCTGTTTTGTGTGCGAGGTCTGGTTTCTGGAGTGATATGAGTTTTTGTATTGTGTAGATAGGTGTTTGTGAACTTGTGTGTATGAAGGTCTTTATGAGTAGAGTGCGCAAATCTCTCTGCGTGTGCCTGTAGCAATTCTACAATTAGTCCTAACTTGTGTTTTAACCCATCCGAATGGTCTAACTGAGTCGACATTGTCATTTTTGTGTATTGGAGGAATTTGACAGTGTCATTGTTGTGTGCTTTGATGATTGAATAGTATCCGTTCTATTTGTTTGATAGTCTGTTCTTATAGATACTAATCTTTATTTCTTTTCTTTTTCTTTCTTTGACATGTACTACTTGGGACGAGTTGGTTAAAACTCACAAACTGGGACGGCTGTTTGCATTTGAAGTTATTTGCTCCGCTTCGCATTTTCGGGACTTGATATCCCCGAAAATGTAAGAAACAAAAAATGAAAATCACAAAGTCCAAGGCTCAATGATTGAGTTTGCGCTTCCGGATTCTATCTTCTAAACTCCATCCTTTCCCGCTCCCTTAGAAAATGCATGTTGTATAGGATTTCCCCCATAGACCGGATTAGTAGCCCGGTAGGATAGAAATGATATTTGAATTAAGAATAACTATTGTAAAGCACTTAAATTGTTTTTCATATGAATGCTTTATATCATTTCTTTTCGAATCGCCAATTAATTTATGGATGTTTAAAATCATTTGTCAATTAATGAGTGCAAAATCAAATTCGACTAAAATCGTACCCTCGTCATAATTCGCATTTGAATTGCTTCTTTATTATTATATTAAATATTCAATTATTTATTTATCTAATCTAATTTATTAAGTTAATCAATTAAATTTTGATCCTTTATTTATTTATTTACTTAATCTAATTTATTTAATTTCAATTAATAATTTATTTAATCAATTAAATATTTATTTAATCAATTATTATTTATTTATTCTTTTATTTAATTAAATTAATATAAATATTAATTTATTTAATTAAGTTATCTGTTTATTTATTTTATCCATTTACCTAAGCGATCAATTAATCAATTATTATTTATTTATCTAATTATTTATTTAGTGTATTTTATTTTATTTATTTTATTTATGTAATTTATTTATCCTTTATTTATTTAATTAACTAATCGATCAACCATGTTGTAATTTATCCATTTAATTAATCTCAAGATTTCATCATTTATCTAAGTATCGGCATAACCAAAACCTCATCTTATTTATATCATCCTTAGTTAAATTAATTCTATTATCCTTAACAAATTCGTGAAAATCGCCGGATTAACGCTTTTAGCGGATTTTTGAAAGTGCTCCCGTAATAAGGACCTTCTTTCGAATTTAATAGAACCACTTACCTAAGAATCTCTGAATTATTTTTCTTTAAGTAAAGGATAAAATTACAGTCTTTAGTTAACTTAGGTTCCTAATAATACTTAAATTAGGTGGCGACTCCAAAGAAACCCTTTGGAGTCCCATTTTATTGAAATCAAATCCAGGTGCATACCTGTGTTGTGCATTGTTTTTGGGAGGGTTCAACAAACCTTCCTCTCGATTATTGAATCTCACATTGAAGGTCATAATCATATATAGGAGAATATCTCTCTTGATTTATGGAACAAACTTTTTATGATTTTAAGATTCTCCAAGATGAATGAAACAGATATTCATGTGTAAGTGATCTGAAAATGGAAGATATATATAATTCAAATGACTTTTTTAAAGATAAATTGCAAGCTGAATCCAACGTATAAAAGATGTTATTGGCATTGTTTCATGAATAATTATGCCCATTATCATATGATTTATATAAGAACTGCTTCCTTTTAGATAACATTCAGCCATTCATGAAGAACTCTATTCATTATACATGGCTGTCAAGAACATCATGAACATATGCCTTAAGATTCACATATGATGAACCATCTTCCTTCATAGCATCTTTAGCCAAGTCCCTCCATTTCTTAGCACTTTTTCTCAATTCCTCTCCTTCTCCGTCACCCATCACAATCTCTATGCACCTCTTGAACTCGTCTGCTTCAACAATGCCTTCTTCATTCGCATTCACTCTCACTCCTGTCTTCCAAACGTCTTGAATAAGCTTAGAATTGCAACCTTGATCTGTCCAAAGTGGACATGCCACAATAGGAATCCCAGAAACTAGGCTCTCCAAAGTCGAATTCCATCCACAATGAGTTAAAAAACAACCCAAAGAAGGGTGTTGTAAAACCTCCACTTGGGAACACCAAGGCACTATTTTACCTTGCTTTTCAAGTTCCTCAATACAACTTAGATCTTCTTGTGGCTTTTCCCCATTAGGTCCATCGCTAACTACCCACAAAAATGGCCTTTCACTTTTCACCAATCCTTGAGCAATTTCTTCCATCATCTGGTTTGGTAATTGAGAGTAGCTACCAAATGCAACATAAACTACAGATGCATTAGGCTTGTAATTCAACCAATCTATATAGTCTTCCGAACACTCCCGCAAATCACCTCCATAACAAGTATCAAAAGGGTCCTTCCCATCAAGAAAAGCAGAAGGAATTAAAGGGCCAATCCCCACCATATTCACATTCTTTATTGCTCTCAAAGCCTTTGGTTCCAAAGCATCAAAAGTGTTCACAAGTACTCTTACATTAGTTTCTCTACTTATTAAATCAACATGCTCTTTCATAGTCTGAATTAACCAATCCATAAGCTTTTCACCCGAAACTAAAAATGACGGTATCTCACGAGTACCAACATGAAATGGTAGCCCAGGAAGTTCCAGTGATTGTTCCTCAGAACAATTCTTGAAAGCATATTTATAGCCAGTGTAGTAATAGTAGTAAATATCTAAGAGCGTGGCTGGTTGAATCCATAGAAGTGTAGCAGAGGCATCAAGCCTCTTTGCTACTATGCCAACCCAAGAGAGTACACTCGTGTAGATAATACGTGTGAAAGGGTGTCCCTCCTTCGCCATGGCTATAAAGATGTTGGCAACAAACTCGGACCCCAGAGAGGTGAAGGAAGCATAAAACTCTCTGTACTTAGCCAAGGATACGCCAACATTCGGGTAACCATTGTCATAGCCATCAGAAAATGGAGCAAAAGTTAAGCCTTCAATTGAGGGAATGTTAGACATGCAGTTCATTGCTGATATACTTGTGGAAAAGGTGACTTTCACTCCTAGCTTGATTAGACGCTTGGCAAATTGAAGAGATGGATTAATTTGACCTTGCGCTGGGAAACTTACAAGAAGAACATGGCAATTTTCCTTGATGCTTCCCATCGTTGGTGTCTTTGGATATCTTGTTTTGCGACTTATATATGAGTTTAATTCCTATGAATGAAACTTAGAAGCCATTACAAGTAAACTACAAATAATAAACGTTAATAATATTTAGTAACTTGTAAACCAACCAACTATCCTACTTATGCAGTCATTAGTAGGGGTGGCTACGGGCCCGGTTCCGGTCCGTCCGGCCCCAAGGAAAGTATAAAACCAGTCAAAATCGACCTTACCGGTCCGATCTCAACCGGTTAAAAATTTTGGAGCCGGTTCGGGATCAGAATCAGCGACCGGTCCGTCTAGTCTGGACCGATCCGATTTGACGGTTTTATATTTTTTAAATTTTTTTTTCTTTAGGCACATACAATATAAATTAAAATTGAAAATTAAAAAACTTAACAATTTATTAATGAAAGTAAATACCATTTGTAATAATTATATAAATTATATTTTTTAATGAAACAAAATAATTATATAAATTATAATTTTTAATTTATTAATGTAAAGTAAATACTAAACAAACGTTGATGGGAAAAGAAATACACACAATTTATTGAAAATTCGGGAAATACATAATTGAAATGACAAAAACAAACTAGAAATTGAAAATTACAAAGATACTAAATAAACTAGAAATTCGAAAATTCATAATTGAAATGACATAGAAAACTCCTTAACTATTTCTTCAATTATTACGCAGATATATGCCCCCCACTCGACGACTCCATTCGAAATTATGTTGTTTTTCTAAGTGAGATATAAGTTTCTTCGTCCCACCCAATAAGCTCTACTCTCTTTGACAAAGTCTACATTTAGCTTTGTTAGCTTCTCTATTATACTCCATAAATTCTCAAATTTCAAAACGACATCTTCGTTCCGGACGTTGTCTAGGACCGGGAGTTTGATTTCAGCCATTATAATTGTTTGGACTTTGGAAGAAATTTAGAAAATAGCCTTTGAGAGTAATTTGAGAGATAAATTGATAGAAAGTGATGAATTGAGTAATCTAATGATGAAATAATAGGGTGTATATATATAAAATAGGTTGGGGGTTATGGGGGGCGTTAGGGGGGGGGGGGGGATGGTAGTCAAAAATAGCCCCTTTTTGTCGTTGGCCAACAGCTATATTTGAAAGAGAGTCGTTGGCCAATTCAAACTGCCGGCCCGGTCCGGTCCGCCAGTCGGGCCAATGTATTTTTTTTTTGTTTTTTCTTTGTGTTTTATTTAAAGTGATGGATAATTTGAAAAATATAACAACAAAATATATCAAGTTTGTAAATATGTTTGGAATGTTTAGTTTATTTCAATGTTTAAAGTTTAAACTTAGAACTAAAAAACTTGTAGTATTTTTTAAAACTTTGAATTATTGAAATTTTTGAAGTGATGATTCAAAGTTCAAACTTTTGAATTAATTTATTAAGTTCAATGTTCAAACTTTGAATTAATTTTATAAAAATCAAATTTGAACTAATTTACAAACTAGTAATTAATTATAGTATTTTTGCGCAAACTATAAATTAAAAACAAAAAATATGAAGATAATAGTTGTGATAGAATTCCAAGACTTGGAGCAATTTTATTGAATTGTTTAAGACATATGTAGTGCAATACATGCTACAATAGCTAAACTTTCAAACTTGTAATTTCAAAATTCTGATTTAGAAAATTACATTCTTTTAAACATACTAGCTAATTTCTTGATGATAGTCGTAGGCTTTCTTTAGGAACTGTGTTACACCCCGCACGTCTAAATTGACGTATATCATTATAATATCATGTTAAGAATGATTTAAGTGAGTTTAAAGTAATTATATGACCATATATGATGTTTATATGTTGAATATAAAGTTTGGGAAAAATCAGATTTAAGTTGCGGAAAAACCGACAAAGGAATTGCCTTGTAACAAAGCTTTTTCAACAATTAATTTCATGTATTATATGAAGTCTTTTGGGGACATATCATATATCAAATTAAAGGTCTCGGAGTTTAGTTTCCAAAACTTTTGACGGTTTGTTCATACAACTTATATATAAAAAGATATGAGCGTCAGAAGTCAGACCAGAAAAAGGGACATAAGCGCAAAAGAAAGCTAGAAATGAAATGTTTTTATTATAAAAGAGAAATCATTCTCTCTCTTTCGACATTTTCCAGTAAACCCACGAAATAAACAGAGCTTTTTCAGTTCGAATCCATTTTTTATGATTTTGAAGATAGAACATCAATTTTGACACGAAACGGAAGACGGATTGCGTCAAAACGCTCTACGCGATTAGGGTAACATTATGCTACCTTCAATTTCGTCTATAGTTTGAGTTTTAGAATTACTTCATAGCTAAGTAAAGTATCTAAATTCTATTTTATAGCTTGTTTAAGCTTTAGAAGGTGTGGAATTCAAAGGAAACGAAGTTTAGAAGCTAGAAACATCAAAGGTATGTAAGGCTAAACCTTTCTTTTGGAAAGGCATGTATCTTTTAGATTTTGAAGCTTTTATTAGTTTTAAAATTAGTTTTTCTTGTGAGAAACTTGTATGTTACCAAGGAAACCTTGTATATACTTAATTTGGTACTAAAATCCAAGGTGAAAGACGTCCAAATCAGAAAGACAAAGAGTTTCAAAATCTGGAAAATTGTTTTGAACTTTGGACAGTTGTTAGTATATTGATCATAACTCCTTATACAAAATTGATATTAAGATGATTTAAGAATCTCCAAAATCTTAATACATATATCTACAACTTTCATGAAGACCATGAGGTCTATAACTTTTATCTGCACCCTCATAAGTATGATGCAATACAGGACGCTGGTACTGTCTAGAAATTCTGTACATCCGTGGAATTGTTACGCCACTCTCATCTTGTTATCTAGTTAATTTGTTTATGTTATCAGTTTATCCGGGTATCCATTCCCGTGTATAGTATAGTGCTGGTTCTGTTTTTGCGTATCATCCAGTTTCAGTGGAAACTCTGCCGAAATTTTTATAAAAATCAAAGAGTTAGACAAATTCTAAGTTTCAGGTTGTGTCTACAATTCCATCCAGAGTTTTCTTATCATTCCTTTGAGTCCATATATATTGTTGCCACATGTGTTATGCCTCATACATGCTTATGCTTATATTGTGATCATGTTATGTGTGATTTGGAGTCCCCCATAGAGGTTGGACATTGGACACACAGTCCGGTCGCGTGTGATACTATCCGTCTGGGGGATACAGCCCTTCTGGTTCAGGCGGGAGTTGAAACACCTAGTGTGACCGAGTGTCATTCACACACTCTGACCAGAGAGACTAGATATTACTGGCTGGGGGGGATATAGCCCATAACACCCACCAGGTTTGTTATATACGCGTATATAGCCACAGTATGCACTGCATGATTATACATGAGGCTAGTTCCGGTTTTCAGTTACCTGATTTGGGGGGATACAGCCCATAACGCCAGACAGGTACTAGTTCATATGTTCAGTTACCTGATTTGGGGGGATATAGCCCATAACACCAGACAGGTACCAGTTCAGATAACAGTTCAATTTTAGCTCGGTACCAGTTATCAGTTCTCAGTTATCAGCCACCAGTTCTTAGCGTCAGTATCAGTTGACAGTTATCAGTTCCAGTTTCTAGTAACCAGCTATCAGTCATATTACAGTTATTTATCAGTATAGTTCAGCTCAGTCTTCAGTTCCAAATTCAGCTTGACTTCAGTTTATATTCAGATCATGTTTAGTACGTTCTTCAGATTTCCAGCTATATTGCTATGCTCCAGCTCATATTTACATATTTATATTCCAGCCTTACAGTTTCATTCAGCTATGATATATTATATGCTCATGCCTTACATACTTGGTACATATCGTACTCACGCCCTTTTCTGGGGCGCTGCGTTTCATGCCGCGCAGGTGCAGATAGATCAATGCTTGGACCACGTTAGTAGGCCATCTATCAGCTACTGGAGTCACTCCACTTACTCCCGGAGTTACTTATCTTTTGGTATGTGTACAATCAGCCAGCTTGGGTATGGCGGGGCCTTATCTCGTCCTTTGTATATTCAGTTCATCACTCTTAGAGGCCTGTAGATATGTCCCTGTGTGGTTCAGTCAGTATGTTATGTATGTCAGCTTATGTTAGCCTTGTCAGCTTTTTGCGTTGCATAATTCTCATCAGTTAGGTTTATGTTTATTCCATTTATCAGTTATATTCATGGTTAGCAGATTATCAGCAGGATTAGTGATGATCGACACTTAGTGTTGGTCATCCGTCGCGGCCCTAGGTTGGGTCGTGACAAACTGGCCGTTGTTGTTCTTGTTCATCATCTCCTTCTAGTTCTTCATCTCCTTCTTCTTCATTGCCAGTTTGACTTTCTTTTTCACTTGTTCCGTCGCTCAAAATTTGATCGAGATATGCTTTGCTTTTTGCCTTAGTAAGTTCTGGTAGACCAAAGTTTCTTTGCTTTGCTCTGATCCAATCCCTGAATAAAAGTCCTGTCTCCATTGCCTCCTCCTTCAACGAATATCTGTGATCTCCAATTTAAAATCTTCCCTGGCTAAAAGCGCTTTCCGATGCAACTAATGAAGCTTGAATTGTTAATATATCCCAGACCATTTTTGAAAGAATTGGAAATTGCGATTTTTAATTCTTCCAATAACCCAACAAATGATGAGTTCCAAAGTTTGTAAGTTTCTTTGGATATTGAATTAAATACACTTGAAACTCGTTGTATTCCTCCCCGTACTCGTCCTGTTCTGAAAGCAACTTTTCATCAAGTCCCCCAAAAGTGCTCATCCCCGCATGTCTTCTGCCCATTTGAGAAGAACTTTCACCGGTGGATTGTATTGGTTCTGTTGGTGTAACAGTGTCTGCCCAAGCTCTATACTTTACAAAAACAGCCATGGTATCTACATAAACTTTAGCAATAGCATCTTCTACACTTGGATACCCGTTAGTAACAATTTCAGTAGGAGTAATTTCTAAATTTACATATATTTCTTTAACAAGTCGTTCAGTTAACTTAATTTTAAAAGCAGGATGCAACACAGAAGCAATGTAAAAAAGATGAGGAATTGGAAAAAAATATTTTTAAAAATTTTCAATCATAGTCTCTACAGTCGCTTTGTAAACTTCATATTGCTTATATACTTTCAATAATTCCGATATTCCAGCTATATAATATAACATGGTAGGAGTAATTGGATAATATTGTTTGAAAAATTCTAAAGTAGCTTGATAAATTTTTTGTAAAAACTGAAGGAGATGTTGAACAAGTTGCCAATCGTCCTCTTTAAGGTGATAAATTTCCATAAAATGTGTATTATACATTTGAGAAATATGCACTCTATATTCATAAGCGACATTCAATGCTTCATATAAAGTGTTCCATCTAGTACAAACTTCCCTTGGGACTCTCCTAATTAGCATTCCTAATTCTATACATTTTCTTTCCCATTCTCTTCTTCTTTCTTGGTTTTTATTTTTAAAAATATAAGTAATAGCTATTTTCACCTTTTTGATAATGTCGTTAAACAAGTCAAGGCCATCTTTTACTACTAAGTTGTAAATATGACATGCACACCTAACATGAAAAAATGCCTCAAAAGGGGGGTTCAAAATAGGTTTCAAGTTCCTAAGTGCATCTGTGTTATTTGTAGCATTATCTACCGTAATACTAAAAACTTTGTTAGTTAAACAGTACGTACAACAAATTGATGAAACTTTATTACAAATATAATTTCTCATGTGTGGTTCATCAACAACTTTATAAGCAATAATACGTTTTTGAAATACCAAATCAGGATCTATCCAATGAACAGTAACAGTAACATAATCACATCTATTATTATAACGATTCATATCCGTAGTAAGACATACTCTAGTATCAAAGTTATCAAATAAATATCGCAAATAATCTTGATATTCATTCTTATATTTAATAATATCATTTTTAACAGTAGTTCTTGGAAAATCATGAAAAGAGGGATTATATATAGACTAAACATAACGAACAAAACCAAAAGAAGAAGGAAAACTATAAGATAAACCCTTGACCTCAACTAGTTTAGCAATAGCTTCCATATCCCATTGTTTATCATAAGTAAGAAGCCCTCATGCTGTTTGGTTAATTTTTGTTTGGGTACCCGAAGATTCATCATGCGCTACTCCCCCATGTTTGGTTCCTAAATATATACCCCCCCCCCCCCCCGCCCACATTGACCATTCTTTAGGATGTTTCTTTTGTAAGTGAGTCCTAATTTTACCCGTTCCACCATCATTACCCCCAGTTATAAAAACCCACTCCATTTCACAAATCCCACATACGGCCGTCTGCGTTTCAACTTTCTTTATTGCAAATTTTCACACCTCAGATCGATCCTTACGATTAACCGGTACTCTAGTAGGAGGTACAGGAGGCAATTCAGACTGAACTTCAGGTGGACTAGTTTGAAATTCACGTGTTTCTTCTAAATTAACCCTGCTTTGATGGCCATATTGTGCTTCTAACATTTCATGATCAAGTATATTATTAGCGCTAACATCATGATAATATTGAGAATCATCTATGTGGGTGAACTGACTAGAAATACCATCAATTCTTTTACCCTTATTCCCCCCACGACCACATGCCCGTCCCCCACTACTAGTTCCAATTGAACCTCTTTGAGACATAATAATAGCAAATAAAATAAATATATGACAAAATTACAAAATAGTAGAAAGTAGGAACGACCAACCAAATATAACCGTATAATTGAGGTGAAGTTGAAACTTGAGCCTTCAATTCAATTAATTAGTTGAATACTTGATAATCGAAAAATTGTAAAAATAGCCAAATTGATATTTCAACCAAGCAGCGCCTCCAATTAACCCAATACTTGATATTTGAAAACTTCACCAAATAGCCAAATATAAATTTGATAGCAAATCCAATTAAAACTTGATAAAGTAGCCAAATTGTAAACTTTTAAAAAATAGCCAAAGTAGTCAAATAGCAATATTGTAGAAAATTTGAGAGAATTAGAAGATTTATGTGAAAAATATGATAAAATAATGGGGGTATTTATAGGAAAAAATAGTTAGGGGTGGTTATGGGGTGGTAGAGGGGTGAAAATGGCCGTTTTGGCCGTTGGACAATGGCTAGGAGGTCAAAAGAGTCGTTACCGGCGGCTGGTTAACGGCTGAAATCTGATTTTTTTTTTGGGACCGGTCCGGTCGGTTCCGATCCAATTTTACACCGGTCCATCAGTTTTTTTAAAACACCGCATCGGAAGTCATGAGCGGCCTCTCAGCTGTGCCCCGTGACTCCTTGGGCGCGCCCCGTGGTGCCCTGGCAAGCCTCAAGACGCCTAGTGCCACGGTTGTGGCCGCGCCAAGATCGATATGCGCATCTGTGTATGTCGCCGCACCGGTTGAGCGTGCCCGCGCGCAGCAAGCTGACAGCGGCCTCAAAGCATGCCCACAGCCAGCGCCCGCGCACCCTACACTTGAGTGCGCCAACGCCATGCGACCTGCGCATGCGCGCCACAATGCTGCTCATCCCGCACTAGAGTGCGCCTATGCCATGCGACCAACGCATGCACACCTCAATGAAGATTGCCCCGCGCCTGCGCGCGCCAAAGCCTTGTGCCCTGTGCGCAAGCCATGAAGACACAGACAAGGATGCGGCCCCTCAAAGTGCCGCACATCATGTAAATATAGTTAGGTTTATCTTTCTGTATTTTTCTAGTATGATTGTCTAGCCCCTTAGTGTTTGCTGCTATGACATGGGTTTATTTTTTAAGAACATATATAGAGGGTATAAGGATTCGAACAAACTATTAAGCTGCTTTCATATTTCTGCTCTGGTGTCTCGCCCCCTCGACACTACGTTGGCTTTCTTGTAATCGGTTGGATTTTGATTAATACAAGCAAGTGCAATGACTTTCATTTCAATTACTCTTTTTATACACACTGTGATTGACATCGATTTTCCCGCACGGCACTGACGCTCTAGTTTATCGTGCGGAGGGGACCATTGGCTAGCATTACATTGCCCTTCTAAGTAAACTCAAGAAGGCCCCGCGTAACAGTTGGTATCAGAGCCTAGGCTTGACTACGGACAAAGAAAAAGGTTGTCAGACAATACAGAACATGGCTGGTGGACAGAAAACGAATGGTGAAAGGATTAGTGCGCTGGAAGAACCGGTCGAGGCACTAAAAGAGATCGTAGGGACTGTCCCGGATCTCAAAACTAGTCTTGAGGAGAGACTGGATGATCTTAGTCGTCTTGTGCATTGGAGTGAGACAGACATCGCTCACATGAGCCAAGAAATGGAGAATGACCGCGTTGAGCTTGCTGCGGTAAAAAATAAGCTTGTTGCGAGCGAGGAAAGGAATGCTACTATACAACAACAACTGGATGAGAATGCAGCGTCGCATGCGGCGTTGAAAAACACTGTGAACAACTTGATGGCTCAAGTCATGCAGGGCCTTCTCAGAGGAGGAGGAAACGGAGGTGGGGGTGGAATGAATTGTGCTCCCAAACAAAAGGTGAAGTTCCCAGAGCCCACACATTTCAATGGTGCTCGAAGTGCTAAAGAAGTCGAGAATTTCTTGTTCGACATGGAACAGTATTTCAAGGCAGTTGGCGGGTTAGATGATGATCAGAAGATCACAACTACGGTCATATACCTTGAGGGTGACGCCAAACTATGGTGGCGTGGGAATGTTGAAGCCGCAGGGAATGGTGAACCAGAATTGGCAACATGGGATGAGTTGAAAACGGCTATCCGTGGACAATTCTTTCACAAAAATGTCGAGTATAGTGCCCGACGAAAGCTTAGGGAGCTTAGGCAGACGAGGTCTATATGGGAATATGTTCGTGAATTCACAGCCCTATTGTTAAGCATTCGCGACATGGGCGAGAAGGATAAATTCTTTACCTTCATGGAGGGACTTAAACCCTACGCCCGTGCCGAGTTACAAAGGCAAAGGGTGGACACATTGGCAAGGGCTATTCAGGCGGCTGAGTGCACTGCGGACTATCAAGTGGATACTCGAAATGATAGGCAGCAAACGAATCCATGTTCTGCTGGTGGTAACAACTGCAAAAGGGGCCAATCCAATAAAATTGGTCCTTGCAAGGGTGGGGGAGAGCGGAGTAATAGTTATTCCAAGGCCTCTTCCTCGAGCAGTAGCAATACGGTGGCTCAAAACAAAAGAAAGGGAGCTGCCTTTGTTCCTCGAGGGGGATGTTTCGAATGTGGGGGTCCTCACAGGGTTGCTAATTGCCCTGAAAAGAGAAAGCTCAATGCCCATGAAACTGTTGATGAAGAAGAAGCAGACGAAGAGGATGAGGATGACGGTGAGGCTCCGATTGGTGCGTTCTCGCACACGTTCTACTCTATCTCTCAAGAAGTGGGTGAATCAAGTACTGCAGGTCTTCGGTTGAAGAAGGAAGCTGATCATGCTGGTCAGAAGAAGAATTCTGAAATCGATGCCAAACTCCGGGTTGGCAAAAGTAAGGGACTTATGTACATCGACGTTCGGGTTAATGGCAAACCTGTTCGTGCGATGATAGACACAGGTGCTACTCATAATTATTTGGCTGCTACAGAGGTAGAGCGACTAGGGCTCGTCGTGGAGAAGGGTCGTAGTCGAGTGAAAGCTATTAACTCCCCAGCTCAACCTGTTGGAGGTGTGGCGAAGGGAGTCCCAATCAAACTGGGCCCCTATGAAGGGAAGACTACGTTATCTGTAGTCATGATGGACGATTTCAAATTGATTCTTGGTTTAGAATTTTTGCGGGAGACTCAAACCGCAGTTTTGCTGCATGGCGATGCCCTACTTATCATGGGGGCAAAACAATGTACGGTTTCAACTTTGTCTGGGAAGTTGAACGAGAGGAGCATCTCGGCTATGCAACTGAAGAAGGGTGTCAAGAGACAAGAACCAACGTTCTTGGCTACCTTATGCTTGGACGAGATTGAGCGGGCATCTGGCCCTCTCCCTTCTGTTGTGAAGGATATGTTGGTGGACTTTGAAGATGTGATGCCACCAGAAATGCCTATGCGACTGCCGCCTAAGAGAGATGTGGATCACCAGATTGAACTGGTGCCGGGCGCAAGGCCTCCTGCCCGTGCGCCGTATGGAATGTCACAACCCGAACTCACCAAGCTTCGGAGACAATTGACGGAAATGCTAGATGCTGGAATTATTGTGCCCTCTAAGTCCCCTTATGGATCGCCTGTGCTATTTCAAAAGAAGCACGACGGCTCCTTAAGGCTCTGTGTGGACTATAGAGCATTGAATAAAATTACTGTGAAGAACAAATATCCTATTCCCTTGATGGCGGACTTATTTTACAGGTTGGGTGGTGCTACGATATTCACAAAAATATATCTGAGATCAGGCTATTGGCAGGTGCGTATCGCTGAAGGAGATGAGCATAAAAGAACATGTGTCATGAGATATGGATCATTTGATTTTCTAGTTATGCCGTTCGACCTAACTAATGCTCCAGCAACGTTTTGTACGCTGATGAATCAAGTCTTCCAGGAGTTTATAAATGAATTCGTGGTTGTCTATCTGGATGACATTGTGATTTATAGTAAGAGCATGGAGGATCATATGATGCATTTGAAAAAGGTCTTGACAAGACTAAGGGAGCACGAGCTATATGCAAAGCCGTCGAAATGCGCTTTTGCCCAAAAGCATATCGATTTCCTTGGGCATATAGTCGGAGAGGGACAAATCAAGATGGATGGTGGGAAAATTCAGGCAATTACTGATTGGCAACCACCAACTGACATTCATGCCCTAAGATCTTTCTTGGGCCTATGTAATTTCTATCGGCGGTTCGTGAAGGATTATTCTCTTATCGTTGTACCCTTGACGGAACTTTTGAAGAAGGACACGCCATGGGAGTGGTTCTAAGGCGTGAGAGGGCCTTTGCTACTTTGAAGAGGGCTATGTCAAACAGCCCGGTTTTGGCCCTTCCTGATATGGCCAAGCCGTTTGAAGTACAGACTGATGCCTCAGACTTCGAGCTTAGCGGAGTTATGATGCACGAGGGGCACCGGGTTGCTTATGAGAGCCAGAAATTGAAGGATGTTGAGCGGCGTTATGCCGCCCACTAAAGGGAGTTGTTGGTTGTGGTCCATTGCTTGCGCTTATGGCGCCCTTACTTATTGGGAGCACCCTTTGTTGTCAAGACTGACAACACTGCTGTCAGCAATTTTATGACACAGCCAAAACTGAATGGGAGATAGGCGAGATGGCAAGAGCTTCTTGCCGAGTTTAATTTCCACTTCGAATACAAAAGTGGGAAGTTAAACCAGGCTGCTAATGCGATAAGTAGGAGGGCCGACTTAGCCGCGGTGTGTGTACTCGCCGTCCTTAGGGGAAGCGAGGTAACCACCAATATTAAGGATCAGATCAAGGATCTTCTTGTTCGTGACCCTGCTGCTCAAGATTTGATCAGCCTTGTGGAATAAGGGGAAAACGCGTCAGTTCTATGTGGATGATGGTTTTCTCAAGACAAAAGGGAAGAGGATATATGTGCCAAAGGGAGGTGATTTGTGGAAGACCCTATTGAAAGAATTCCATGATACCCTCTGGGCCGGCCATCCTGGAATAGATAGGACCTTAGCGCTGCTTCAACGCGCGTATTATTGGCCCCAGATGGCGGATGATGTAGATCAATATGTGCGAACCAGTCTGGTTTGCTAGAAAGACAAACCAGATCGCTTGACGTAAGCGGGACTATTGCAGCCACTACCTGTCCCAAAAAGGCCTTGGGAAAGCGTCTCTCTGGATTTTATCACCGGATTGCCCAAGGTCGGAGATTTAACCACTATTCTAGTAGTGGTTGATCGGTTTTCTAAATACGTAACTTTTATAGCAGCCCCAAAATATATAGTAGCTGAAGAGACGGCCAGGCTCTTCTTTGCTCATGTGGTGAAGTATTGGGGTCTACCTAGAGATATCGTTAGTGATCGCGACTCGCGATTCACTAGTCACTTTTTGACTGATCTCTTTAAGTGTCTCGGGTCTGAGTTAAGCCACAGCTCCAGTTTTCATCCACAATCTGATCGCCAGACGGAGCGGTTTAACGGGATGCTTGAAGAATATTTCAGGCATTTTGTAACTGGATCGCAGAAGAATTGGGTGAAGCTACTGGATTTTGCCCAGTTTTGCTTCAATGCCCAAAAGTGCTCAAGTACCAACAGGAGTGCTTTCGAAATTATCATGGAACAACAACCACTTCTTCCACATACTATTGATGCACCAAATGTGTCAAAGTCCCCTAGAGCTGCGAGTTTCTCAAGGGAGTGGAAGAGAAATCTAGAGATAGTACGGAGCTATCCTGAAAAAGCACAAAGGAGGATGAAAAAGTATGCAGATCAAAACCGGCGTTTTGTAGAGTATAAAGTTGGGTATAAGGTGATGGTAAAGATCCCCAAGAGATATCTATTCGCGGGAGCTCATGACCCGCGTCTTTTGCAGAAATACATTGGACCTCTGTCCATTGTGAAATGTGTTGGAAAAGTTTCCTATCGAGTTGAATTACCAGCTTGGTGGAAGATCCATCCCGTTTTTCATGTCAGCTTGCTGAAGCCTTTCCAAGAAGATAAGGATGATCCTTCCGGAAGCCAGCTCACTATGCCGAGCATCAGGAAGAACAAGTGGTCAGGGAAGAAAGTTGCAGAAGCTATCCTAGATGACCGTGTTATTCATGCCTCAAGGAAAGATCACCAGGAATTTTTGGTGAAATGGAGCGGATGTGATGCAGAGGAGAACACCTGGGAGAGGGGAACAGACCTAAAAACCTTCAAGGACCTGATAGGAAGGCGTCGAGGACGTCGCCAACTCATGTGGGGGGAGAATGTCATGGGCGGCCTCTCAGCCGTGCCTCATGACTCCTTGGGCGCGCCCCGTGTTTCCCTGTCAAGCCTCAAGGCGCCTAGTGCCACAGTTGTAGCCGCGCCAAGATCTATATGTGTATCTGCGTATGTCGCCCCACTGGTTGAGCGTGCCCGCGCGCAGCAAGCTGACAACACCCTCAAAGCCTGCCCGCAGCCAGCGCCCGCGCACCCCGCACTTGAATGCGCCAACGGCATGCGACCTGCACATGCGCGCCACAATTCTGCCCATCCCGCACTAGAGTGCGCCTATGCCATGCGACCAACGCGTGCACACCTCAACAATGATTGCCCCGCACCTGCGCGCGCCAAAGCCTTGCGCCCTGTGCATAAGCCATGAAGACGCAGACAAGGATGCAGCCCCTCAAAGTGCCGCACATCATGTAAATATAGTTAGGTTTATCTTACTGTATTTTTCTAGTATGATTGTCTAGCCCCTTAGTGTTTGCTGCTATGACATGGGTTTATTTTCTAAGAACATATATAGGGGGTATAAGGATTCGAACAAACTGTTAAGCTGCTTTCATATTTCTGCTCTGGTGTCTCTCCCCCTCGACATCACGTTGGCTTTCTTGTAATCGGTTGGATTTTGATTAATACAAGCAAGTGCAATGACTTTTATTTCAATTTCTCTTTTTATACACACTGTAATTGACATCGGTTTTCCCGCACGATACTGACACTCTAGTCTAGCGTGCGGAGGGGACCATTGGCTAGCATTACATTGCCCTTCTAAGCAAACTCAAGAAGGGGCCGCATAACGGGGCTTGGTTGGGGGGTTTTGGTCCGGTCACAACCGGTCCGAGCCGGTTTCCGGCCCGGTCCGGTCGCAGCCGGACCGATAGCCACCCTTAGTCATTAGCTTTTGCCTTTCTCCTAGTGCACTGAACTCTCGTATCAAATAGGTTAACTAGGGTATTTACAACATGATCAAGATATTCATTATTTATGAGTATCTTGGTTGTTGGTGGATAAGAGGGTCCTCCTAGTACTTTTATTGGAAAAATTAATAGCAAGTTCATGAACGTTAAAAATAGCAGTTTAACTAACCTAGTTTTGTCTATATTTCAATCAATGTATAAGGACTAAAATTTACATTTGGCAGCCAAAGAAATTAATGGTGATTAACATATTTTATGCAGTCATTAACTTTTGCCGAGCTCTTCTGGTCCACTGAAGTTCCACATCCATGAATAATAGATTAACTAGATGTGATATATATCTGTATCTAATTTAAATCATATAAGGATTAAAATTTGGATTGGGCGGCCAATGGAATTATATGGTGAATAACATATCTATTTATGCAGTCACTAGCTTTTGCATTTCTCCTAGTGCAGTGAAGTCACACATCAAAGGGTATTTACAACATGATCACAGATATTTCTTATTCATAAGTGTCCTTGCTTGTTTGTGGAGAACAATACACGTCTAATGGAGTTCTTCTATTACTTTCTTTGTAAAGATTAGTAACACGTTGATGAACGTGAATAAAGCCGTTTTAACTAACCTAGATTTGTCTATAAGTCAAATAAATATATATAAGGACTAAAATGTACATTGGGTAGCCAAAGAAATTAAATGGTGATTAACATATCTATTTGTGCAGTTTTTAAATTTTGCCAAGCTGTTCAGGTCCACTGAAGCTCCACACCTATAAATTAAATAATTAATAGGGAGAATTACACAAATATATCATTCTAATACCAGATCTACAAAAAAGACCAATACTATACCATTTTACAAAACATACCAATACTTTTTTTACAAATCAAATACAACTTCCATTAAAACTATACAAATGAAGGTTTTAAACCCTCCCACACCCACTGCTCCCAGTCACAGGGTTGCCGCCGGTGGCCAGTCGCCGGCCGCTGGTGGTGGTAGCCGGATTTTTTTTAATAAAAAAATCTGAAAAAATATATAAAAAGGTATAAAACATACAAATTACACATTCATACAAGATATACACTTATACAAAATAGAATATACAAAATATACACTTCAATATACCCCAAACATACAAACACATAAATATAAATTTGTGGATATACAAAAAAAACGTATTCACATACATTTGAAACACACATACACATAAATACCAATATCTACAAAAATATACAATATACAATCTACAATTTTGCCAAACATACACTTGAAAATATTAAAATACACAAATATACAACAATATACAATGATATTAAAAAAAAAATTAATGTATTTGATGCACCAAAAACATATACATACACATAATACAAACCTTATACACGTTTATACAAATAAAATACACATACAAAACCACAAAAAAATGATGGAGGAGCAGATCGGGGGGTAGCTGCCGGAGCAAAAAATCAGATCCTCGCCAGTGACGAGTAGTGGCAGTGGCAGATCTACTACCCCGGAGGAATAGCAGTAGCGATGGGGGTGGTTGCCGGTGAGGGGGAGGGGGACGACGGGGTGGGTGGGTGGGTGGGTGGATAGGTGGAGGAGGGAAGAGAAAGAGAGAGAAATAGGGAGAAGAAATTAGGGTTTTGAGTTTGGGAGAGTGGGAAATGAAAATGGTATGTTTTGTAAAAATATAGAAAGTATTATTATATAGGGTAAATATTTAAAAGTATTGGTATATTATGTAATTAAGCTATTAGGAGAGTTATATGGTGTAAATTTTCCTAATTAATAATGTAATCACCTAATTTTGGCACCAAAATTCATAAAATTGCTCAAAATAGTCGTATTAGATTCTTAGGACGTTTCGCCAATTTTTTCTGGACTTTTAGTGTTTGTTCTAACTAAAATTGTCATTAATTAGGATGTAAAATATGAAAAAATTGCCAAATTACTTGTTACATGTTTAATTTTGATTCTATATTTCAATTGTGATAATATTGCAAAATTATGAGGTTTTAACTTCAGTTGTGTGTGTATTTTAGTCAAGTCTAGACATTTTAATGGCCATATATGAAAAAATAATAGCCCAATGCCCCAACCCATTAGCCCAACACCCTAACCAAGCCCATATCACGCAAATATATACTCAAACCCCCCCCCCCCCCATTTCTCTCCCATTCCCTTCCCAGCCGCCAAGGCTAGGGAAACCCTGCCCAAAAATCCACTCAGACGCCGGAAATCGCCTCCACTGCGGAACCACCGGTCGGCCGTCGTCAACCACCACCGGCCGGCCACCGGAAAAAACACAAAACACATGTCTCGACTCCGTTCGGCCCCCTCTTTTCATTTCTCAATTCGGTTTCTTCAAATTCGTAGCCGATTTTTGTAGATCGAATTTTGAAATTCGGCCAAACTTCAAATCCGGTAAGTTTTACTTGTTTTGTTAGTTTCCTTTTTCTATTGTCTCCCTCTCCACTTTCCCCATCACCCTCATCTTCCAAAACCCCGCCCCCTGCTTACCCTTTTTCCCTTTTCCCGATTTCTCTGTTCCCGTTTCTGTTTTCTTTCTTTCTTCTTCTTACTTTTTTCTTTTCCCTTGTGATGTGGTGAGGATGATATAGGGGCTGTTTCTGAGGATGAATCCAGGGCTGTGATTCGATTGTTTGTGAGGGTGATGTTTGTTTTGGTGGAATGATGATGATGTTTGTGATTGTTTGTTTGGGAGTCGAGGCGATGTCAAGGCAGTGTACGAGGCGGAGGGACTGTGATTTTTTCTTTTTTTTGATTCAAGAAGGTAGTGGTGATGAGGCGACGCAGTTGATGGGCTGATTTGGTGATCCGGTGATGGATTGGAGGCTAGGAAATGACTCAATGTTGCAGCTGATTTTGTCAAGGCTTGTGAGGCGAAGCTGATTTTTTTTAATGGTGTTTCAATTGAAACTGCATTTTATGAGGGTGATGTGGAGAAGCCGTGGTGAGACTATGGTGATGATTCAGTCTGAGCGAGGCAGCCGCGATGCTCGAGGACAATGGTGTTGAGATGACAAGTGAAACAGAGGCGGGGCTGTTGTGTGGCTACTCATAAGTAAAACTCCCTTTTTCTTAAGTTGCTTTCATTGTTTTGCTAGAATCAGTGTTGAAATCATCCTGCACGTTTAGCTTTAGTTTAGTCGATACATTAATGAAAGTCATCAGTTATGAATATGTTCTTGTAACCGCTCCTCTGTTGCGATCACGGAAATAAACATGTTTATTAAAAGGAAAATTTGCTTGAACTAGTATTTGGACTTGTTCACTGTTCTATGTTGTATCTTGACCCGCTTTGTTTAGTGTGCATTCGAACATAACTTGTCTGGTACTTGGTTCACTTGTCAAACTATGGCTTATTGGAGTTAGTTGTTGGTTCATGTGTTTCAAATGGGAATCATGTCTAAGTGTGTTGTTGGCGTGGCCATTAAATGTCTTTAAGCAAGCAAGAATCTAACTTAGTGAGTTTGTAGAAATGAATTTGTGTATCTATTTACCTTAGCTCCCTGGTTTCAAAGCTTGAAGCCATGTGTCTAATTGTGTCGCTTATGAAAGTATGGACAAAATTGAGGTTTTAAGATTTGTCTAAATGTGAAAGTTTGTTTAGATTTTGGTCAGTTTCAGTAGTTTAAGCATGGAAGCAGAATGAATGTTCTGTGAGTTTTAAATTCACAATGCATTGGAAAGACATTTGTTTTAGCTAGTTACTAAATTTTCTATTGTCTAGGAACTATATGTGGTTTTAGTCTAGTCTTGATTTATTTAGCTCTCTTGAGTTGTGGTGAACCTTTTAAAGTAGAGTTAGGAGTTGAAGTTTGGCTCAATAAGATTGGTTACCCTTTGGTTCCATTTAGTTCTTATAGGGCTGTTTTAGTTAGTTTTTGGGGCTGATTTAGTTGGCCTTGTTTGTCCTAGTCCTTTAGTCAATATAATGAGTGTTTGGGTGTCCTTTTAAAGGACATTTTCTTGCACAATTTCAGCTTTTGGACAGCCAAGAGTTGCTGAAATAGTGTCATTTTATAGTTGTTGTACTTGCTGAAAATAGATCTAAAAAGCACTCAAGTGTAGGGGTGTGGGCTTGTACTTTTGTACAAGTCCATACCCCACCCTTTGGCCTCATCTTTTAGCTATATATAGGAGTCTTTACTCCTCATTTAAGACACCAACAACCAGCTAAAATACATTGAAAGAGAACATAAAAAATATTTGAGAAAAAAGGTTAACTTTGAAAGTAGGATTTAGAACCAAAAGCCGCTACATCAAGGGCCTTTTGGGGTATAAATCTTGAAGCTTAAGGGTTAAATAGGAGTGTTAAGAGGCTGTTTTAGGGGGCTGTTCGGGTGCTGATTTTGCTGCGTTTTGCTGCTCCTTTTGCTTACTCTTATTGGGGTCATTTTCTTCTTTTGTATAAGATCTTTTGCTTAGAAGTAAACACAACTACCTTTGTATGTTTTATTACCTCCATTGTGTATGAGATCAGCAAGTTCATATGTCATATGATACTATTTTTGCTTTTATGAATGCTGTCGGTTAGCTTTCTTCTTTAAAAATTTTGCTATGCTAGAAAAATGGAAAGGGACTTGAGTGGGTGATACTAAAGGAGTGTTTAGAATAATTCATCCAGAATCTTCTATAGCCATGCATATAAGATGAGTAAATAATATTCTGGACATGGTATAGTAGCATTTTTCACGATAAATGACTCAAACCATAGGAAAATGATGAAGGTATCTAAATGAATTTTTTATGGTCTAACTTTGATAATGATAAAATTCATTTACGCTTCAAAGAGACAAATAGTTGGCATGCTTTCTCATGATCATCTTTCGTCCATGTTGAAATCTCCTCACTTTTGAAAATAGTCCTCGTAAATGCTTCATCTGCAATTTATTCCTGAGTAATATCTGTATAAAAAATAGCTAAGGGTGCAAGTATAAAACTGGACAGATTCGAAAAAAATGAGAAGTTCACTTTGCTAACCTACGTCAAAAGGCAAGTTTTTTTTTTGTAGAACCAGTTCAAAATTGGAACACTAGGCATAATTGGGTCCTCATGTGAAAAGTTGCAAACAATCACGTCTTTTCTTCCATTTATCTAAGGTCTTGAGTTGAAAGTAGAAATAAAAGGGCCTGAATTGCCAGCCAGTTCCCAATTTGCAGAAATAACTCTTTTTAAGAAATGTTACTCGAATCAGTTCTCATTAGGCAGACAAAAGACTTTTGTATAAAAATGACCTTTGTACTATGAAAGGAAACTGGAAGTAAAAGTTTTGGTGAATCAGCCCACCCTTTATATTTTAACCAATAGCCACTCTTTTGACAAACAATATTTAAATTGGTAAACTACTCGCTTGTGTAATAAATGGTTCCATTATTTGGCAAAATTTAATTATTTGAAGTTAATTAAATTCTTTTAGAATATACCAGTCCTTTGAGAGGTTGGAAATGCGCAATAACATTTTTTTTCTGAATCAATGTATAAATTCAAATTAACGTATCATTTTTCTTTCTGAAAGTTTGTGGGTTGAACATCTTTGCAAAAACAGCCTATTATTTAGTAAGTCTGGGATAAAACATACATTATTTAGATAAATAGCCATATCTCAGCTTTTCCCTGTTGTCAAACTTTCAAACCAATGGTTGCTATTTAATATTTAATACGATTAAGCAAATTCCAACACAAATAAATATCCATTAGTTAGTTGTTCACGTGAAATTCAATTAAGTCAAGAGGTTTCAAACAGGTGAAGTGCCTGCGCGATTTAATTGGCTTAAGTCGGAAGATTTCGTTCAGGTGAAGTGCCCACACGATTATATCCTGATTCGAGTTTCATTCAAACACAAAGAACGAATGTAATAAATCAAAACGTAACAAATAAAGGCAAATACAACAAACAAAAAATTCAAAGAGTCAAACGCGTCAATAAAAGCAACTGTGCTTGGCACAGGACTCGAGGGTGCCTAACACCTTCCCGCGAGTCAACCGAGATCCTTACCCGGAACTCTGACGCAGACCACTAAACGAGTCATAGGTATTCTAGGTACACCACTTTGGTGACTGGGCACGCCTTTAACTTGTCAAGTGGCGACTCCGATTCTCTTAATAATTCTTGTACCTATTCAACACTGTCACAAGCCTTTTAAAACAATAAGTTTTTCTTTTTTTATGTTAGGAAAAAGGGTCGTGAAAGCTTGGCGACTCCGCTGGGGACGAAAATCGGAGAAAGAGAACATATAACATCTGCAAAAAACACTACTCTTTCACTGGCCTCAAATCTGAAATTGTTAGAGAAAATAGTAGAGTTAGATAAAGAAAAAACTAGAGAAAGAGGGGAGATGAAAGAGTTCTTTTGGAACAAAAATCTGAGGTTTTTAAGTTAGTGGTTGAACTTCTCTGGGATCTTTAGCTGCCTGGTTTGGTTACTGCCGTTACTATCACTGTTGCTTTTTTTGGTTTGGACTTGCTCTTTGTTGGAGTGTTGAGGAAGCTTTACACACATAGGTATTTTCTCCTCTTTAAATATTGTATTGCATCAAGTTATTTTTAGTGAAATATAAAGCATGTTAAGGGCCTAACAGAACATGTAGTAAAATTTATCTTTGTTTATGCATGCTTATGTTGCTGCTTGTTAAAGATAAAATGATTTTGGGCTGTTATATGCAAAAATGGAGTTGGACCGAAATTTCAGAGTTTGAAAGGGTTTATGGTTTACTCCTTTCCTTTTAATCCCTTTATTGTAAAAGTTGTTTGGCAAAGGATTGGTCTATTTCCAAAAAATACTCAAAAAAAGGTATATACACAATTGGATAATTAATTTGGCGCAACTGAAAATGATCAGGCAATGTTAGAATGTATTTTCTTTACACATTCAAAGTTCAGCCACGCTCAGAAAAATGAAAATATCAAATGTGAACTGGGATATTTGTGGAAACATTAAAGTAAAACTTTGACGTGTAGAAATTGATTTGGGGCGAACTGAATTTTTAATGGAAATGGTGTGTGTCCTTAAATACGCTTAGGCAAGTGATAGGCCCGATGTATTTGATCCTACGGCAAGAATTTGAAATTGAAACAAGAAATAGATTTTATAACTTTGGATCAATTTAACATGATTAGGCAAAGGATAGGTGTTCATTGAAAATCAAGTAAGAATCAAATAAGTAATCGTTTACATTGAAACTTATTTAAGTCAAGAGATTTCGAACGGGTGAAGTACCTGCGCGATTTAATTGATTTAAGTCGAAAGACTTCGAACGAGTGAAGTTCTCGCGCGATTATATTCGATTTGAGTTTCATTTTGTTGAACGAGGAAATTAATAGCAAATCAAAGCATAAAACAAAGGCAAAATAAAAAAAACAATTTTCAAAGAGTCGAAAATGCGTCAATAAAAGCAACTGTGCTCGGCACAGAACTCGAGGGTGCCTAACACCTTCCCGAGAGTCAACCGAGATCCTTAGCCGGAACTCTGACGCAGACCATTTATGAGTCATAGGTGTTCTAGGTACACCACTTTGGTGACTTGGCACACCTTTAACTTGTCAAGTGGCGACTCCGATTCTCTTTAAATAATTGTGTACCTATTAACACCAGTCACAGAGCCTTTTAAAACATAAGAATTTTCTTTTTATTCATAGTTAAAAAGGGTCGTGACAGCTTGGCGACTCTGCTGGAGACGAAAGTGAAAACTGAGAGTCTCAGGCTTTAAAATTTATCGCTTTCGGCTTTTGAATATTGTTTGTATATGTTGCCTTGAGTGTTACTGCTTTGATATATTTGAACTGTATATACACAACTGTCTTCTCTCATACACCTCTGAGTCTTTTGGAACACTGCACACATGCACGCCAGTTTCGCTTCGGCGTCTGGAATTTCTGTCGTGTCTCAGGACACAAAAAGTTAACCCTTCTTAGGAGGAGGCGCGTTGGGTTAGGCCGTTAGACGTTGTCGATCTGTACCCCCGAGGCACTTCCAAATTACCAGAAACTATAGAACTTGAACCCATTGAGTCACCTAGAGTTGAACCTGTGCTTTTATCTAGGCCGATTTATTTGCATGTCATTAAACTTAGTGAGGTGCGGCACACCGGTACCGCACTTGTCTAGGTTGACCCTTTAGATTCTAGATGGACCCACGCCCCAGAAAGACACAATAGTGGCATCTTCTGTGTTGCATCTAGGGAGGATTATCATCGTCGGGATGCCATGGATGCTCGAGCTCGACTTGACAGGGCACTGGAGCAGGGAGAGCAGCTCAGGGAGCTGGCACAGGGCCGACTTCAGGATATACAGGTTGCAGGACAGACTATCAGTGTAGCTTATCGGCAGGTTTATGACTCTGCTGTATATGTTGCACAGGCTATCAGTGACTGTAGGAGGTTGCCCGCGGAGGACCTACTTCCACATGTGCTTTCCTTTGTCACCAGAGTTGCAGAAAATTTGGGTGAATTGCGCCGCACCTTGGTGGAAGGCCCACCAATAGATCCCGAGGAGCCATCAGAGGAGGATCTCGACGAGCCATTTGAGTCAGATCCAGAGGAGCCAGCTGAGGCAGGGCCCGGATCACCTTAGCAGATATATGCCAGTCTGAGATGATGCAGCTCATTGTCTTTTGTCATTCATTTAGCATCTTGGACATGTCGTGGCTTTTATTGTGTATTGGTATTTCTATTTCGAACAGTCGATCTAGTTTGTTATTTTTATTTGTAGGAGTACTACTATTGCCCCATGTTGTCGACGAGCTTTTTATATTGTACTGTTTCGACATTTTATGAAAAGGAAATTAGAAAATCCAAAATCGTGTCTCTTTATTTTCTTTTTTTTAAACTTAATTTGGACCCTCTTACATTTGAAAAGATATATGATATGAAAAAAGAAACGAAAGAAAAGAGAGGAAAAAGGGAAGGACAAAAACAAAACAAAACAAAAAAAAAAAAAAAAAAAAAAAGAGGACCCGCTTTGTCTTGATTCGGGATGATGCATGACGATTTTAGGCTTGTAGGCGCGCTTGGCTTATAAATTTCGTGTTTCCTAACCTGTTTTGTTTAGAGACAAGACTATATTACCCGTGATTTGGTGCAGCACTCTGCCATAACCCCATTCTCGCACAACTAAATCAAAGGGCTCTGAAATCCACTTGGTAACATGGCCACTGAAGGAGACAAATCTGATGCAGGTTCCGAAGAAAATGATAGGACGACAGAAGAGGCCCTGACTCTGAAGCAATTCCTGGTAGACATGCATCATGCGATAACCACGAGATGGGCGCCTCCTCCCATGCTAAACCTCCTAGATGGGCTCTCGCCAACAGCTAGCCAGCGAGCACCAGGCACATCTACGGCGGTCGAGGATCCGACCTATCCCCCTGGTTTTGGCACTAACCATGGTCCAACAAAAGAAGCTGAAGTGCGCCCTCATGCGCCAAACCCCACCACCTCCGCCTTAAGGGCAATACGGACAACATCCACCATAGGGGCAGTATGGTCCACCCCCACCACAGGGACAGTATGGCCCACCACTCCCACAGGTTCCAACTTTTCGGGGCCCACCTAGGCCTGCTATGGCCAGGTCCAACAGCGAACCGCATCTCCAGGCTGGGGATCATCATTATGATCGGCACCATGAACCTAATTTTCGACACAGTGATTCATATGATCAGGGGTTCCACCGCGAGTCTCAAGTCGAGGTCGATCGATCAGGAAAGCTTGATGAGAGCGAGGTTCTGAGAAAGGTGAAGGGCCTAGAACAAGCAGTAAGGATCATTCAAGGCTATGGAGATCATACCAACATTTCTTTCAAGGATCTTTGCCCCTACCCCGAGTTGCAGTTTCCAGAAGGGTTCATAGTGCCAAAGTTCGATCTATACACCGGGCAAGGAGATCCAAGATTTCATATGAAGACCTACTGCAACAAAATGAGAGGGGTCAAGAAAGAGAAGTTGTTGATAGCCTACTTTTCTGAAAGCTTGGGGGGTGCAGCTGCCGAATGGTTCATGAGGCAGGATGTAACTAAGTGGTTGGCATATGATGACATGGCACAGGCATTCTACGACCAGTACAAGTACCACATTGAGGTTTTGCCGGATCGATCCTCTTTGGATGCGATAAAAAAGAAGTCAAGTGAAAGCTTTAGGGAGTACGCCCTCAGATGGCGCGAGCAGGCCGCTCGAGTGAGCCCCGCAATACCGGACGACGACATGGTCCGTTTGTTCATCGAGGTGCAGGATGAGGCGTTCTATGGTGCATTGATCGCTGCCTTTGGGAAACCGTTTAGTGAAGTCGTCAAGATGGGAGACATGATTGAAAGGGGAGTCAAAGCTGGTAAGATTGTGAGCCAGACCGCACTGAAAGCAACCACACAGGGTGTGCAAACAGGGGCAGCAGGGTTTGCTAAGAAAAAGAAAGAAGATGTGGCCATGGTAGGGTCGGGTTCGCGAAGGTGGAACGAGGAGCGATACAGTGATCCTAATTCATACCAAGCTCCACAAACACCCCATTTGCAACACTATTATCCACCACAAAATGCACAATACTCCATACCTCCACCCCAATACTCTGTACACGCTGCGCAGCCATATGCCCCAACATCTTATCCGCAATGGCGTGCGCTGGCCCCACAGCCTACATACCCCATTCACCAAGCTCCACATAATCATTATCAGGCTCCGCCTGACCCTACCTACCGACCAAGAGGTCCTGCATGCTTTCGTCCAAGGGCTGAATTCAAGAAGGCTCGAGAAGAGAAAATGAGGGAATTCACACCAATTGGGGAATCTTACACCAGTATCTTTGAGAAATTGCGAGCCTTGAACATGATAAAGCCAATTCAAGGAAACATGAATCCTACTGGGAAAGTGGACCACTCTTGGCATTGTGATTACTACTCGGGCGCACAAGGGTATGATACAGAAGATTGCTATTATCTCAAGAGAGTGGTGCAAGATCTGATTGACAACAACCAAATCGTGATTGAAGATATAGAAACACCAAACATTAATCGCAATCCTCTTCCAGTCTATGATGTACACATGGTATGTACATGCGAAGGGGGATTTGAAAATGAATCTGCAAGGCCAATAGTGTCAGTCGATGCAATAACAATTGGGGTGGAAAAGATGCATATCACTTCAAAGACAAGTCCTGTTGTGGTGTCCGGAGGAACAAAGCCATATGTCCAGTTGGATAAGCCCGTGCTAAGATTGAAACGAGCTGTTGAGAAAAGGGAAGGGGTGATTGAGAAACCAAAGTTGGTGATCTCAAGGTCTATCAGAAAGGAAGGGGAAGCAGATTCTGCTACCAAACCGAAATTGGTTATAAAAAATGCACCTCAGGAAGATGATTTGAACAAAATGCGTGAGCCCATCGTCATAAAGAGGGCATCCCAGTTCCATATGACAGATAACAAGGCTGTCCCGTGGAACTATGCCAAGGCAGTGGTAACGTACATGGGAAGGGAGGATGTAGCAGAAACAACACAAGTGGGCGGTCTAACTCGTTCTGGGCGGTGCGTTACCCCGGAAGAGTTAAGAAAAGAAAAGTAAGCTAGGGAGAATCAGGGTCCCATCAAGGAACCTGTCACCGAGAAAGAGGCAGAAGAGTTTCTAAAGAAGATGAAAGTGCAAGATTACTACATTGTGGAGCAGTTGAGGAAGACTCCTGCTCAAATTTCTTTGTTGTCCTTGTTGATGCATTCTGAGGCACACCATCATGCTCTATTGAAAATACTGAATGAGGCTCATGTCTCCGAGAAGATGACCGTCAGCAATCTTGAAGAAGTCGCATGTCGTATCTTTGAGGTAAACAAGATCACTTTCACTGACGAGGAACTGCCAATGGAAGGTACTGGTCACAACAAAGCACTGCATCTGACTGTCAAGTGTGACAATTCTTATGTCACAAGGGTACTGGTTGACGGTGGGTCCGGTCTGAACATCTGTCCTTTGTCTACCTTAAAGAGATTGAAAGTCAACATGGACAAAATTCAGACAAACACCATGAGTATCCGTGCTTTGGTGAAATAGAACTGATACTGACAATCGGGCCCGTGGATTTTGCTATCGATTTCCAAGTTCTCGATATGGATTCGTCTTACAACCTGTTGATGGGAAGGCCCTGGATTCATATGGCGGGCGCAATACCGTCAACTTTGCACCAGACTGTGAAGTTTGAGTGCAACTGTGAGATGATCATGGTACACGGAGAAGGAGATTTGTCAATCTATAAAGACCCGTCCATTCCAGTTATCAAGGTCACCAATGATAGCCCAACTCTGATGTACCAAGCCTTTGAAGCAGTCAATGTGGAAGAGGTTCCTGAAGGCAAGCCTTTGCCCCAAGCAAGATTGTCAGAAGCGGCAGTCATGATGGCTACAAAAATATTGAAGCACGGTTTTCAACCAGGGAAAGGTCTCGGGGCAGTGCTACAAGGAATGTCGCGTCCAATTAGTCCACTGGGCATTCGAGGTACCTGGGGTCTAGGATACAAACCCACAGCTGCAGACAGAGCAAGAGCTAGGAAGATGAAGAAACAAGAATGCTCTCTAGAGAAGCCTATCCCTTGCCTCGCTCAATCTTTCACGAGGTCCAACAGGGGCAAGTCTATTTCCAAAAATGCTGAGGAGACTGAAGAACAGAAGAAGCTACTGTCAGACCTGAGGCACGTCTTTGGCATCAATATGGTGCAAACTGGCGAAGGACCTAGCAATGCAGAAATCCAGGATATTGGCCCTGATGTGAAGCTGAACAACTGGGAATCTATGCCTCTCCCCACTAGGAGGGGCTATTGGTAGCAAGTTTTTGTTATCCTTTCTATATACTTGGTTATTCTAAGGGTTTTGATCCAAGTGTATTTATTTTGCTCGTTATGATGTCAAACCCTTTTCTCTTTCAAATTCAATGAAAAGCAAGACATGTTCTTGTCTCCTTATTCTATCTCTTTACTTTCCTGATTTTTTGTTCCTTATTTCTTTCTGTAGCTATGTTTCTGATGGCCTTAATAACATGACATGCATGCTGAAATCACGCCCTGATCTAAACACACAGTTTAACTTGGTCTCAATGAATCAACCAAATGTTGAGGAATACATGTTGGTGGGTGGAATGATCATGAAGTAACAGTTGGGGAGGTAGATGACATGGAAGGGACTGATACCGAAGAAATGTTTGAGAAAGAATATGATAAGGAGGGAGATGAGAGTGAAATAAACGGGGAATTAGAATAGTTTGAGAACAAGCCTAAGCCCAATCTAGATGACACGGAAAATATAAATTTGGGAAGCCCTGATGATGTTAGGGAAACCAAGATAAGCATGCACGCTGTACCGAAAGTGAAAAATGACATAGTCCAAGTCTTGTTTGACTATAGAGACGTGTTTGCTTGGTCATATGATGACATGCCCGGTTTGAGCACAGATTTGGTGGTTCACAAGTTGCCGATTAATCCTGGTTTCCCTCCGGTCAAGCAGCTTCGGAGGAAATTCAAGACAGAAATGAGCAAGAAAATCCATGAGGAAATCATGAAGCAACTATCTGCGAAGGTGATACAATCTCTTCAGTATTCCACTTGGTTGGCCAATGTTGTGTCGGTGCCGAAGAAAGATGGGAAGACAAGAATTTGTGTTGACTATCGAGATTTGAACAAGGCCAGCCCCAAGGATAATTTTCCTTTGCCTAATATTCACATTCTCATAGACAATTGTGCTAAACATGAGATCCAATATTTTGTGGATTGCTATGTCGGATATCACCAGATCCTGATGGATGAGGATGACGTAGAGAAGACAGCATTCACCACGCCCTGGGGAACCTTTTGTTATAGGGTCATGCCGTTCGGCTTGAAGAACGCTGGGGCAGCGTACATGAGAGCCATGACAACCGTCTTCCATGATATGATACACAAAGAAATTGAGGTATATATGGATGATGTGATAATCAAATCAAGAACAGTAGAGGATCATGTTAAAGACCTCAGGAAATTCTTTGAAAGACTCAGAAGGTACAATTTGAAGTTGAACCCGGCCAAATGTGCGTTCGGTGTTCCAGCTGGAAAGTTGTTGGGTTTCATTGTTAGCAGGCGGGGCATTGAATTGGATCCTTCAAAGATCAAGGCTATACAAGAGTTTCCCCCGCCGAAGAAGAAGAAAGAAGTTATGAGTTTCCTCGGAAGATTGAACTACATCAGTAGGTTCATCGCTCAACTCACCACCACGTGTGAGCCAATCTTCAAGCTGCTAAAGAAAGATGTTGCAGTTAAGTGGACTGAGGAATGTCAAGCGGCCTTTGACCAAATTAAGCAATACTTGTCAAATCCACCAGTGTTGGTCCCGCCGGAGCCAGGACGACCTTTGTTCCTCTATCTGTCGGTGATGGACAACTCATTTGGTTGTGTACTGGGGCAACATGATGCCACAGGCAAGAAAGAGCAGGCGATTTACTACATGAGCAAGAAGTTCACGGATTACGAGGTCAAGTATACTTTGCTGGAAAGAACGTGTTGTGCCCTCACATGGGTAGCACAGAAGCTGAGGCATTATTTGTTGTCATGCACTACTTACCTCATATACCGGATGGATCCACTAAAGTATATTTTTCAGAAGCCTATGCCAACAGGAAGGCTTGCCAAGTGGCAAATGTTACTCACAGAGTTCTACATAGTTTATGTCACCAGAACTGCAATGAAAGCCCAGGCTTTGGCTGATCATTTGGCCGAAAATCCAGTGGATGATGAGTATGAAGAGGTAGAGGTAGACACAATTGAGGACTTGCCTTCTGACGATGATCATTATTGGAAGCTTTATTTTGATGGGGCCTCTAACTCCAAAGGCGATGGTATCGGGGCTGTTCTCATATCCCCGACAGGTCAATATTATCCGGCGGCTGCGCAACTTCATTTCTGGTGTACCAACAACACGGCAGAATATGAAGCTTGCATCATGGGTCTACGCATGGCGATAGACATAGATATCAAAGAACTACTAGTGCTTGGAGATTCTGACCTACTAATACATCAAATTAAGGGTGAATGGGAAACTCAAAACGTGAAACTCATCATGTATAAGCAGTATCTGGAAGATCTTTGCCGAAGATTTGATTCTATTGAATTTAGGCACATCCCAAGAATGCACAATGAGTTGGATGACGCTTTGGCTACATTAGGATCCATGCTTAGTCATCCTCACCAAACTCACATTGATCCTCTCGAGATTCAAGTTAGAGATCAACATGCTTATTGCAACATGGCTGAAGAAGAACTTGATGGCGAGCCATGATACCTGGACATCAAAAACTACATCAAGAATGGAGAGTATCCAGCGCTGGCAGAGAGCAATCAGAAAAAAACCCTCCGCCGTCTTGCCAATGGTTTCTTTCTAAGTGGAGGGGTATTGTACAAGAGAACCCCAAATCTGGGACTGTTGAGATGTGTGGACGCACAAGAAGCCTCAAGAATTCTTAACGAGGTGCATTCTGGAATCTGTGGGCCGCACATGAATGGCTATGTTCTAGCCAAGAAGATCTTAAGAGCAGGTTATTTCTGGCTCACCATGGAGCGAGATTGCATAGGGTTTGTGCGGAAATGCCACCAATGTCAAGTGCACGGGGATCTGATACATTCACCTCCCTTAGAGCTCCACACAATGTCAGCCCATTGGCCTTTCGCAGCATGGGGAATGGATGTCATTGGCCCAATAGAACCAAAGGCATCTAATGGGCATAGATTCATTTTGGTCGCTATTGACTATTTTACTAAGTGGGTGGAAGCAGCGACATTCAAGTTGGTGACCAAGAAAGCTGTGGTCGACTTTGTTCATTCGAACATCATTTGCCGATTCGGTATCCCCAATACCATCATCACTGACAATGGGGCTAATCTGAACAGTCATTTGATGAGAGAGGTATGTGAAAGGTTCAAAATTGTGCGTAGAAATTCCACACCGTACCGGCCAAAAGCAAATGGCGCGGTCGAAGCTACAAACAAAACATCAAGAAGGTCCTTCGAGAAATGGTGGAAGGATCTCGAGATTGGCATGAGAAGTTGCCATTTGCTCTTCTGGGTTATCGCACAACTTTGCGCACCTCAATAGGCACGACTCCATATGAACTGGTGTATGGGACTGAAGCAGTCATTCCGGCGGAAGTCGAAATACCATCCTTGAGAATCATTGTTGAAGCTGAGATCGAGGACATTGAATGGGTCAAATCCCGCTTGGAACAATTGGCTTTGATTGACGAGAAAAGGCTAAATGCAGTATGCTATGGTCAACTATATCAGAAGAGAATGGCCAAAGCATACAACAAGAAAGTGCGCCAACGCAAGTTCAGTGAAGGTCAGTTAGTCTTGAAGCGCATCTTTCCACATCAGGAAGAAGCAAAGGGCAAGTTTGCTCCAAATTGGCAAGGACCGTATATGGCGAAGAAGGTGTTGCCTAATGGTGCTCTATTCTTGACAGACATCGAAGGCACGATGGCTGAAATGATTGTCAATACTGATGCAGTGAAGAGGTACTACATTTGATGTTCTTTGATTGGGATAGCGAAAGTCTTTGTTTTCCTTATCCAGATAATGTATCCCTTTTGTTAGCCTTCGGCTTTGTATTGCTTTTGTGAACCCTTATTGGGAATCCTGTAATTATAGTGAAATGAAATGAATGAAAGAAAGAAAGATTCAAAACAACAAATTTTGGCATTAAGTTGCCAGAGCTACGTCTGACCTGATTCCTCTCAAAAGGATACGTAGGCAACCATTCTGGTGCGGTCAAAATAGGAAAAAGTTCCATTTTTTCCTATCTCATATCGATGCAAAACTCGCCTCCAAAGTTTGCGGCCAAATTCAAAGAAAATCCAAATCCGCAGTTTCTGCTAAACTGGGGCAGAAGTTTGTTTTTATTTTATTTCGTCAATAAAATAAAAACAAACTTATATTATTCTTACCATATTTGCACATGCTCATGAGACGTTTGGCATTTCAGTCTCGAAATCAGGAAGAGGCTCAAAGTGCCCAATACATTATCATCAGCAAAAAGGAAAAAAAAAGAAAAAAAGAAAGAAAATGAAGTCTTGCCGGTGAAAACCTGAAAGGGCGCCGCATGACAAACAGTGAGATAAAAGAACAAAGAGAGAGGTTGGTTGGTGAAAACCCCCAAAAGGGGCACCGCTAACCGAATGAGGGTCTTCATAAATGTCATTGATTGGGTTTGGAAAGTAGTCATGGCCGAATGTTCCAACTGGGGAAAGATCGAGGAAGAACTGTTGTGAATGATCAGGGTTTGAGGACAAGAAGCATGTCATGTTTATTAGGGTCATCCCTTCCATCCTCCAGATAAGTTTCTTTTTACATCTCCAAAAGGACATCATTTCATTCGGAGTCCTTTTGTCCAGAATCTTTCCCATTTTTCACTTTTCAATCAAAATAACATCAAAACGAGCAAAAGAAAGTTTTGCAAAAATTGTTTACCTGTTTTGCAGTTGTACCAGAGCATGGTCAGGACCCCCTGGATAATGGAAGCCAAATCAACTCTAGATCGCAAGATTGACGCGTTGAGAATTTACACCATGAAAGAGATCATCAGACGATAGGCAGATTTCAAGATCATCAAATCTCGCCTGAGCACCAATTTCAAGAGTGACAATGTCAATTTTCAAGTCAGATACAGCATTCATAAGGGATTAGTCTTAAGAAGTTAAGGCACCCACCTGGAGAATGAGGAGTATTCTTAAAAGTCGAGGCACCCACCTGGAGAATGAGGGAGTAGTTGTAAAGAAGTCGAGACACCCACCTGGAGAATGAGGGAGTAATTTAAAGAAGTTGAGGCACCCACCTGGAGAATGAGGGAGTAATTTAAAGAAGTCGAGGCACCCACCTGGAGAATGAGGGAGTAATCTTAAAAGGTCGAGGCACCCACCTGGAGAATGAGAGAGTAGTTGTAAAGAAGTCGAGGCACCCACCTGGAGAATGAGGGAGTAATTTAAAGAAGTCGAGGCACACACCTGGAGAATGAGGGAGTAATCTTAAAAAGGTCGAGGCACCCACCTGGAGAATGAGAGAGTAGTTGTAAAGAAGTCGAGGCACCCACCTGGAGAATGAGGGAAATTAATTCAAGAAGTCGAGGCACCCACCTGAAGAATGAAGGAATATATTTCAAGAAGATCAAGTAACCAAGACCCACCCGAAACCAAAGTGGTGGTTTACTTTTCAACAAATGAGGGGAGCAAGAACGAAGAGGCTCACCTCGAGAGGCACGAAGACTTAGGCTAGAAATTGTAATGTTACATTTTCAATGTTGTAATTTCCATTTTTGTAAAGCAATAACCTCTATGCCACTGGCCAGCAACCAGCAACAAGCAACGATAGCCCTCAAGTCAGTCTAGAAGCGTCAACTGTCAGTCCTAGAGAGTCTAGAAAGTGTTTAGTGTTAGTCTAGAGAGTCTAGTGGCGTTTTAGTGTTTAGGAAAGTGGTAATCCTAGCTATCGCATGTCAGGAACTACACTAACCTAATTCCTTAGTCCGAGGATATGTAGGAGCCCTGTAGTTAGGGTACGGTCACCATTTTGCAAAGCATGCTCTCGCCTAGAACCGGAAAAGCCAAAATTAGTTGTTGATTACGTCTTTGTCCGAAAACTCTTCATGTTCTCGAACAAAGAGGGGCAGCTGTAATCACCTAATTTTGGCACCAAAATTCATAAAATTGCTCAAAATAGTCGTATTAGATTCTTAGGACGTTTCGTCAATTTTTTCTGGACTTCTAGTGTTTGTTCTAACTAAAATTGTCATTAGGATGTAAAATATGAAAAATTGCCAAATTACTTGTTACGTGTTTAATTTTGATTCTATATTTCAATTGTGATAATATTACAAAATTATGAGGTTTTAACTTCAGTTGTGTGTGTATTTTAATCAAGTCTAGACATTTTAATGGCCATATATGAAAAAATAATAGCCCAATGCCCCAACCCATTAGCCCAACACCCTAACCCAGCCCATATCACACAAATATATACTCAACCCCCCCCCCCTCCCATTTCTCTCCCATTCCCTTCCCAGCCGCCAAGGCTAGGGAAACCCTGCCCAAAAATCCACTCAGACGCCGGAAATCGACTCCACGGCGGAACCACCGGTCGGCCTCCGTCAACCACCACCGGCCGGCCACCAGAAAAAACACAAAATACATGTCTCAACTCCGTTCGGCCCCCTCTTTTCATTTCTCAATTCGGTTTCTTCAAATTCGTAGACGATTTTTGTAGATCGGATTTTGAAATTCGGCCAAACTTCAAATCCGGTAAGTTTTACTTATTCTGTTAGTTTCCTTTTTCTATTGTCCCCTCTCTCTACTTTCCCCATCACCCTCATCTTCCAAAACCCCGGCCCCTGCTTCCCCTTTTTCCCTTTTCCCGATTTCTCTGTTCCCGTTTCTGTTTTCTTTCTTTCTTCTTCTTACTTTTTTCTTTTCCCTTGTGATGTGGTGAGGATGATATAGGGGTTGTTTCTGAGGATGAATCCGGGCTATGATTCGATTGTTTGTGAGGGTGATGTTTGTTTTGGAGGAATGATGATGATGTCTGTGATTGTTTGTTTGGGAGTCGAGGCGATGTCGAGGCAGTGTATGAGGTGGAGGGACTGTGATTTTTTCTTTTTTTGATTCAAGAAGGCAATGGTGATGAGGCGACGCAGTTGATGGGCTGATTTGGTGATCCGGTGATGGGTTGGAGGCTAGGCAATGACTCAATGTAGCAGCTGATTTTGTCAAGGCTTGTGAGGCGAAGCTGATTTTTTTTAATGGTGTTTCAATTGAAACTGCATTTTGTGAGGGTGATGTGGGGAAGCCGTGGTGAGACTATGGTGATGATTCAGTCTGAGCGAGGAAGCCGTGATGCTCGAGGACAATGGTGCTGAGATGACAAGTGAAACAGATGCGGGGCTGTTGTATGGCTACTCATAAGTAAAACTCCCTTTTTCTTAAGTTGCTTTCATTGTTTTGCTAGAATCAGTGTTGAAATCATCCTGCACGTTTAGCTTTAGTTTAGTCGATACATTAATGAAAGTCATCAGTTATGAATATGTTCTTGTAACCGCTCCTCTGTTGCGATCACGGAAATAAACATGTTTATCAAAAGGAAAATTTGCTTGAACTAGTATTTGGACTTGTTCACTATTCTATGTTGTATCTTGACCCACTTTGTTTAGTGTGTATTCGAACATAACTTGTCTGGTACTTGGTTCACTTGTCAAACCATGGCTTATTGGAGTTAGTTATTGGTTCATGTGTTTCAAATGGGAATCATGTCTAAGTGTGTTGTTGGCGTGGCCATTAAATGTCTTTAAGCAAGCAAGAATCTAACTTAGTGAGTTTGTAGAAATGAATTTGTGTATCTGTTTGCCTTAGCTCCCTGGTTTCAAAGCTTGAAGCCATGTGTCTAATTGTGTTGCTTATGAAAGTATGGATAAAATTGAGGTTTTAAGCTTTGTCTAAATGTGAAAGTTTTTTTAGATTTTGGTCAGTTTCAGTAGTTTAAGCATGAAAGCAGAATGAATGTTATGTGAGTTTTAAATTCACAATGCATTGGAAAGACATTTGTTTTAGCTAGTTACTAAATTTTCTATTGTCTAGGAACTATATGTGGTTTTAGTCTAGTCTTGATTTATTTAGCTCTCTTGAGTTGTGGTGAACCTTTTAAAGTAGAGTTAGGAGTTGAAGTTTGGCTCAATAAGATTGGTTACCCTTTGGTTCCATTTAGTTCTTATAGGGCTGTTTTAGTTAGTTTTTTGGGCTGATTTAGTTGGCCTTGTTTGTCCTAGTCCTTTAGTCAATATAATGAGTGTTTGGGTGTCCTTTTAAAGGACATTTTCTTGCACAATTTCAGCTTTTGGACAGCCAAGAGTTGCTGAAATAGTGTCCTTTTATAGCTGTTGTACTTGCTGAATATAAAGCTAAAAAGCACTCAAGTGTAGGGGTGTGGGCTTGTACTTTTGTACAAGTCCATACCCCACCCTTTGGCCTCATCTTTTAGCTATATATAGGAGTCTTTACTCCTCATTTAAGACACCAACAACCAGCTGAAACACATTGAATGAGAACATAAAAAACACTTGAGAAAAAAGGTTAAGTTTGAAAGTAGGATTTAGAACCAAAAGCCACTACATCAAAGGCCTTTTGGGGTATAAATCTTGAAGCTTAAGGGTTAAATATGAGTGTTAAGAGGCTGTTTTAGGGGTTGTTCGGTGCTGATTTTGCTGCGTTTTCCTGCTCCTTTTGCATGCTCTTATTGGGGTCATTTTCTTCTTTTGTACAAGATCTTTTGCTTAGAGGTAAACACAACTACCTTTGTATGTTTTATTACCTCCATTGTGTATGAGATCAGCATGTTCATATGTCATATGATACTATTTTTGCTTTTATGAATGTTGTCGGTTAGCTTTCTTCTTTAAAAATTTTGCTATGCTAGAAAAATGGAAAGTGACTTGAATGGGTGATATTAAAGGAGTGTTTAGAATAATTTATCCTGAATCTTCTATAGCCATGCATATAAGATGAGTAAATAATATTCTGGACATGGTATAGTAGCATTTTTCACGATAAATGACTCAAACCATAGGAAAATGATGAAGGTATCTAAATGAATTTTTTATGGTCTAACTTTAATAATGATAAAATTCATTTACGCTTCAAAGCGACAAATAGTTGGCATGCTTTCTCATTATCATCTTTCGTCCATGTTGAAATCTCCTCACTTTTGAGAATAGTCCTCGTAAATGCTTCATCTGCAATTTATTCCTGAGTAATGTTTGTATAAAAAATAGCTAAGGGTGCAAGTATAAAACTGGACAAATTCGAAAAAAATGAAAAGTTCACTTTGCTAACCTACGTCAAAAGGCAAGTTTTTTTTTTTTTAGAACCAGTTCAAAATTGGAACACTAGGCTTAATTGGGTCCTCATGTGAAAAGTTGCAAACAATCACGTCGTTTCTTCCATTTATCTAAGGTCTTGAGTTGAAAGTAGAAATAAAAGGGCCTGAATTGCAAGACAGTTCCCAATTTGCAGAAATAACTCTTTTTAAGAAATGTTACTCGAATCAGTTCTCATTAGGCAGACAAAAGACTTTTGTATAAAAATGACCTTTGTACTGTGAAAGAAAACTGGAAGTAAAAGTTTTGGCGAATCAGCCCACCCTTTATATTTTAACCAATAGCCACTCTTTGAACAAACAATATTTAAATTGGCAAACTACTCGCTTGTGTAATAAATGGTTCCATTATTTGGCAAAATTTAATTATTTGAAGTTAATTAAATTCTTTTAAAATAGACCAGTCCTTTGAGAGGTTGGAATGCGCAATAATATTTTTTTCTGAATCAAAGTATAAATTCAAATTAACGTATCATTTTTCTTTCTGAAAGTTTCTGGGTTGAACATCTTTGCAAAAACAGCCTATTATTTAGTAAGTCTGGGATAAAACATACATTATTTAGATAAATAGCCATATCTCAGCTTTTCCCTGTTGTCAAACTTTCAAACCAATGGTTGCTATTTAATATTTAATACGATTAAGCAAATTCCAACACAAATAAATATCCATTAGTTAGTTGTTCACGTGAAATTCAATTAAGTCAAGAGATTTCGAACGGGTGAAGTGCCTGCGCGATTTAATTGGCTTAAGTTGGAAGATTTCGTTCGGGTGACGTGCCCGCACGATTATATCCTGATTCGAGTTTCATTCAAACACAAAGAACGAATTTAATAAATCAAAGCGTAACAAATAAAGGCAAATACAACAAACAAAAAATTCAAAGAGTCAAACGCGTCAATAAAAGCAACTGTGCTTGGCACAGGACTCGAGGGTGCCTAACACCTTCCCGCGAGTCAACTGAGATCCTTACCCGGAACGCTGACGCAGACCACTAAACGAGTCATAGGTGTTCTAGGTACACCACTTTGGTGACTTGGCACGCCTTTAACTTGTCAAGTGGCGACTCCGATTCTCTTAATAATTCGTGTACCTATTCAACACCGTCACAAGCCTTTTAAAACAATAAGTTTTTCTTTTTTTAAGCTAGGAAAAAGGGTCGTGACAAATACTTAGGTTAACTAGATGGGATATACACTTTTATTACCCTACTAGATGCGAATGGCTCGTGCCACGGACCCAACAGTGTACATCGTTGTACAACATTCTTCTCCTTGCAATTCGATTTCGTCTAGATATAATTACGAATAATCATCTTCTTTCTTGATAAAGCCGAAAAAAATCAGGTGCGACATATCAAAGTCTTCAATCTACATGATTATAAGATAGTGTAAATATGAGTTTTGATATATTATACATAATATCATGTATATGAAAATATTTATGTCTATGTATGATTTTTTTTGTTAGTATGTTAATATTGTACGCAGTGGCGGATGCACCATAAAAATTACGGTTTAAAGTAACTCATACTATTAGATAAAAGATCAAAATTTTATGTGTTAAATTTTTAAAATTGTAGTTGCATGGTGTAGCATAAATTCAATGACAAGAGCACGTAAATATAGTGCCCCTATAAACTTAAAATCCTGAATTCGTTTTTGGATGTACATTCTTTCTTCAAATAAGTAACTGTATTACCATAATTTTTCTCAAGTAAGAGTAACATTGAAAGTTTGAATAAAGAATTAACCAAGAATAACATGAAAGTTTTAATGAAGAATTTAACGACCTACTAAGTGGATAAAAATTTTACCTGCAGAAGTATTTTTACTAAATATAAATGAGTAGACATGATATAAAGAAGCCATTTTGACTTAAAAAGTTTTTCATTTTGTTCGGAAAAAAATTCAAAACATTATGACTAACTTATATGCGATTCTTTGGTATACTTTATGTATTTCAAAAGAATAAGATGTTTTCTCAAGCCAAAATAGTAAGAATAGTACAGTTAAAATTTGGTCAACAAGTGTGCCAATGCTGTGATGACGTCTCAAAATGGAAAGCTTTGTAAAAAATGAAGAATTCATGTCCGTTATGTGGCTGCCAAAATAGGTGTACACAAACTCTTACATGGAAAGGACATGTAAAGATGCACGCTATTCTTGTGCTTAATATTTATTACCCTTAGGTTGGAACATGAAGTTATTAAAAGGCACTTCGTAAAAATAAAATGTTTCCTACAAACATAATTTTTACATATACTAATATATCACAGATTTTTGAAGTTTTAGAATAATCAAAAGAAAACTACAAAAAGGAAAATTTGCGCACTTGAGTACTTAAAAAAATCTTAGTTTAGGAGTTCAATTCATGCATTAATATTTAAACCATGTACAACTCCGCCGTAAAATAATTGTCGCTTTAATAGAATCTTGAGTTCTCTTCTCCATATTTTGGAAGGACGTCTTTACTACTCTTACAACAATATTGAACGCCAAAGGAGTTTAAAGAAAGAAAAATATTTTTTTAATTTATGTGTCACAGTTAAAAAGTTCTTTTTTTGAAGGTCATGGTCTCAAACAAGTCATATCTTTTTATATGGTTATAAGAGTTTTGAAATTCTTATTTTAACCATATCATAATATTTGTGTGGCTATATAACCTTCTCATTAAAATAAAATATGAAATTAAAGTTAAATTATTTTTAAGGATTTAGTATTATATTTTCTGAAAAATACTTCTTTATTTGATTGCTTGACGCATTGTACATATTAGTTGCTAGTTAATGCTTGTTTTCTAAAATAATCTTGTGAATATGTGTATAAACTTCTTTTAATAATAGCGAGTGGGGTAAGTTTTTACTCTTTACAAGCGAATTTATAAAGAAAATATCTTTAATTTTTCTTTTTTGAAAGTCTAATTTAAATCGGTTGGATTAATTTTTTAAACATTCCTTGGTGTAAGTTCCTAGCGATTGTTATCAATTTAATACTATCTGGAAGCTGTAGATAACCAAAAATTAGTATGGTCAATTTCAATAAAATTTTCTTAGTATCATACACTATTTTATTTTATGTTACCTGTAGTTATTTTGTAAAATATTAGTGAGAAACTTTTCTATTTAATTCTCATAATTTTCAAAAAAAAAAGAAAAAAGTAATCACATAATCCAATAATATTTGTAGTAATTGGATACACAACCGGGAAATGATTTGGGACTTTAAGCAAATACTCCCTCTGTCCCATTTTGTTTGTCATATTTTCCTTATTAGTCTGTTCCAAAAAGATTGTATATTTCTTAATTTGGTAACAATTCAACTCTAAAGTTACTTTTTGACTCATTCATACCCACACAAATATCTATGACTTATTTTAGACCACAAGTTTCAAAAGTCTCTATTTCTTTATTAAATTTTGTGCCAAGTCAAACTACGACAAACAAATTGAGACGGAGGGAGTATAAGATGTATAAAAATACAAAATAAAACATTTTCATGTACACTTAAACCAAAAAGTTACTTACTACTCCTAGCATATTCGAGTAGTGGAGCTTTTGTCTTTTGTTGAAGTCAAATTGAAATGGACAAAACAGTTAGCGTGTGAAGTGCAATTGAGCGCGTGGGAAAGAATACTTTTTTCCATAGCTGTACCACGTGGGGGCCAAATTTTCAGTACATCTTTCTGGGGACACGGAGAGGCATTAAACAAAAGTGGTTCAACTATTAAGGAAAAAGTACTCATAGACAGCTTTCATGTACAGCTGAGCTAAAGCAGAAATACTTTGATTTACCAAAAGTGCCCCTGCATCAGCAAGCAGCCATGTCAACGAACACCTGCCTGCTTCAAACGAAAAAGTCGTATTGATGGTGTTTTAACTCTCAAAAAAGAATTACTGATGGGGAGTTCTTTTCCTTTTCATTTTCTTCTTCTTCTTTCTTCCTCTTTATATTTGTTCTTTATTCTTTTCAGACTTTAAATGCAAATATAAAATCTCATATTATATGGACGTTAAGTATGTAAAACAAATTTCCTCTCAAATTCATTTTAACGAAGACAATTTAGTGATTCATTTTAGATCTAAAATATACATATGTAAATACAATTAACATACTCTATCTTATTTTATGTGGTACACTTTTACTTTTAGTTATTTCAAAAAAGGATGTCACACTTTTTTTAAATAATTATTTAAAAGCATTATCTCTATTTTATTGTTGTTGGACCCTTTTTACTGAAAAAGTTACCACCAATTTTAAAATATTTAAATCTTTCCTTCCATACTATTCTTTTCATCTAACATGGCAATTTCGAAACGTTATAGGGTGAATCTCTGTTTCTTAAACTCGCAAAATAAAACTCTTCCACATAAATTGGGACGAAAATAATACTGCTTACTGATTACATTATTTTTGTTATATAAGAATATCTATGAGATAGGAAAATTTAAAACTAAGTCGTCGAGCTTTATCTTCATGACCAGTTATTCACTATAATTTTTCATTTTGGAGTTCTCACTAACTTATGTTCCGTAAAAAAAACTTTCCAGCAAATTCTTCTTTTTTCAGTGGAGCTTAAATATTTACGTGAGTGGTATACCTTTATTTTAGTAAAGTGTCTCACAAGTTAGAGCTTTGGTACAATTTCTTATATCTTTCCAATTTTTGTTAATTTTTTTTGTTTATTTCAATAGGCTTCTATTAGTTGTACTATACTCCTATATCTTAAGACTTCGTTGTAAATTGTAATAAAGCAGAAAGTATCCTTACATGCTTGAATAGATATCCAATTGGAGTATTATTTATATATACATACAATATTACAAAGTGCGAACACAAAGCCAGATGAAGAGTAGGGTGCTAAAATGAAATTTCAAGTGGGCCGAAGGACGTGTAAGATGGTGAATTTAAGTGAGCCCTTTTTGTTTACATCATAGTTTAGTAATTGTGTTTGATTGATGATGTAAGCAAAGGGTACATTTGTCAAGGCACATGAAATTATGTATGGAAGCTACAGTAATATTCTCTCTTATCCAATGACCACTTACACTATCTGCTGGAATTCAGCACATTAAGCCTCTTGTATAAAGGAGAAAAATTTCTGTATCTAGTTTAAATCATATAAGGACTGAAATTTGGATTGCCTGGCCAACTGAATTATATGGTGAATAACATATCTATTTTATTTAATGTACTTCCAAACGCTGCACTTCCCTTTTCTAGCCTTGCAAAACCAGTCTCAACTCACCCCCCACCCCCCCTCTTCCGATAAATTACAGTATCAGCTTGTTTCAGTTTCTTGCAAACGATCCGCAGAAATCAGATTGCAAGCAAATGAAGAATTTAAGCTTTTACAAAGAGTGGCACAGCATAAATCAAATCAAATTTACATTAGATGAACACTAGTTTACATAGTACAGTACAAGACAGCAGAATAAACACATAACTTAGGAGAAGAATGAGATTAGTCGATTTACATATGGCGGACAACTAGTTTGTCAGTACGAACTAATTCAAGCCGTGAAGCTTTAGCAAATGATCACTGTCGGTGGCTAAACCATGTGATGTCAATCAAATATTTCCTGAGCTTCAATTATGCTGTGCTGGCTGAAAATAGGGCGGGAAAGAAGATTGATCATTAAGAATGCAGGATATTGATAATAAACAAGTAGAATCGACAAGGCAGCGAATAGAAAATAAGGCAAGGCTCATTAACCAGGAAGGGAATAGTGAGAACTGAGGCTTACTGGTCATCCTTTGAGATGCGATAATACTTTTCTGCATGCTGGCGTTGACCGATATATTGAGCAAATCGCTCGTCATGTGTAATGACAATTAGTTGAAAGTTTTCTTGACCTTTCCTGTCCTCCATAATTCTGGTGATGTTGAAGGAACAAAGAGGCAACTCTAAGAATCTACATTGAAAGAGCACATAATTATTGAATGACCACATACCTTAAGAGAGCTGCAGCAAGACTCTCGCTGTTGGGGCCATCTAGATTTGTGGTTGGTTCATCTAGTGCTAGAATTCCACAGTTGAGGCAAAATGTTTCAGCCAGTGCCAATCGTATAATAAGTGATGCAAGGACCTGTAAATCACAGAACTCCAATAAACTGACTAGAAAATATCCAGTTAAAGTCTTTTTTGGGGGGCGATCAGAGCTTTATTGGCTTATAAATCAAGTCAACATGTTAAAGAAAACATCAAAAGTGAGATGATTGATCACCTTTTGGCCAGCACTACACCTCCCACGCATTTCTAGTTCTGTATCACCAGTTTGCATCAAAACCTGTGAATCGCAATCATCTTTTTAGAAAGAAAGAGTGAACAAAACTGACAAACGTATAGGGGCTTTAAATGCAAAGGTATACATTGAACAATTAAAATTTACATGAGGGGTAATTATATTAGACCTGGAGGCAACATTTTGTTCGAGAAGCTTCCACAAGAATGATGCCTCCAGGTCCAATAAAATCACCCCTCATCAATCCTTTTTATGTCTGCAGCACTCATCAATCTTTGCAAGACTTCTATCACTAGCAAGAATAGGAAGGGAAAGAGAGACCTTGTCTTAGACCCCTTTTGACTAATTATATCCTTCAGGGTTCCCACTGACTCTTTAAACATACAGTGGATACGTAACACTTCATCCACTTGATTCATTAATTCTACAGAATTCTCGAATATTATATGCAGATGACAACTTAATCTTAAACTGGGCAGAAGAGCCTTGACTGAAATATTTGAAGGCAGCATTACAAGTTTTCTGGGCTGTTTCTGGACTTCAACGTGTCTACGCTAGAACAGCAGAGAACATTAAGCACCCCATTGGCAACACCAAAATTTGATTGAGCAGGCTTAGACAAATGCTCGCAAAGAAATGTTCGTGTTTTACATTGTCATAGGAAGTCCAAATAGGAGGCAGGTATGATAGCAAAATAGGACGCCACAAAGACATCTTGTGTGATTATAGAAGAATTCGAGGATGCCAAATGAGGCAGTTACTGAACTTAGATTTTGTTCATACTTATCCTCCTTCACTTAAAGTACAGGTTACCTTGTCCATGCATAAGAACCCTAGATCTCTTTTGCAAAAACATCAAATCGTAAAGGTTGAGCTTGCTCAACTTTCAATTTGGGTTTGAGGAGGTAAAGGCACCATGTTCTCCTCCTTCATGTATTTTATTTCTGGGTATTAATATGTGAGGTAGGGTTCAATGCTTAACCGTGTCACCACAAGGTGTATTTTATTTGGACAAAAAGACTAGAGATTTTACCATATTTGAGAATACCAAGGAAAAAAACTCACATTAGAAACCCTTCCACTCATCTCACCTTCTCAAATACCATCACATATTAAATTCTTTCAGTAGATAATGCACTACGTCATAGGCTTTAAAGATAGTTTAGTACCTTATAGCTGTACGATCGAGTGCCAGAACCTTCAGAATCTGAATGAATGCTGATGTAATCTATGTCCTGACCCCTGTAAGTTTGCTGCCATAGTTCCCTGATAATCTTATTTATCTCTTCCATTTTCATTGTGTGGAAGCGCATCAGAGCTCTGAACAAGAGAAAACAAAGAGAACATGAAAGTATTTAGAATCAATCCACACCTGATCAAGTCAGGAGACGCCTGGAAAGAATGTAACACACAGAAACGGTTGTAGCCTGGACAAATAAACAAGAATATTTTTATAGGAGGGGAGCTCGAAAAAGTTGGACATGTAAAATAAATATTTGTATGACCTTAATCCATTAGCGAAGTCTTCTTATTATTCTTCCTGATTTAGTGCTTGGTCAAATGAAGACATCGGCAGATTCTGTTTCTTTAAATAAATTTAGTTAACCAAAAAATGACTACACTTGTTATTTAACGTCTTTATAACAACACATGAGGAAGTAGAATCCCATTAATCTGAACAGCAGGGCATTGAAGGATTACAAAACACAATATATAATCAGCAAAACTCTATTGCTTCTTGTTTATTTTTCTATTACACCAACCATTCAGGTTTTTATAGATGGTGATTGGATGTTTAACTAATCATTAGCAAGGACTTCCTAATGACAATAACCCGGGTATATGCTTCACACCTGGCATTTGCAATAAAGTCCCTTCTCTAAATGAAGAAAAGATTTAACTGTAGTGTCCCCAAGCTTTTATCTAGTGGTAAAAGTTCACTGTGTGATGTGTGGGTTAGGCACATGTCTTGAGTTCAAGTCCTGCCACAGACAGGGCCAGGTATTTAAGTGAAGAAGGGTAGAGGAGCCACCTCATTATCAGCCGAGTTTACGGCCATGCGCTAGCTGACCCTCGGAAAAATTCTCGGTTATAAAAACAAGGAGAAAAATAGAAGACATAAGGGTAGCAATGTAACAAAACACTAAATCTTCCCTGCGATTCAAAACTGAGAATAAGAGGTACATGATTTAACAAAGAGTAAACGAGTCTACAATAATGCCATCCTCCTTAAATTTTGACTCACTAGTAAAAGATGGCAATAATGATTATAGTTAAGAAACAAAAATTGAAAAACTTTGTGCTACATTTGTGGGGAAACACAACATTTTTGAACTTTTCCGAATAATATATTATCTTGGATATTCTTTCAAAAGTTAGAAGAACATTGTTCGAGTGCTAGAAGCACATTTTGTCCGTCAGAAAGCATATAAATCGACATAAAATACAGAAAGAAGCTAATGGCATGTACAAATAGCTTACTTGTCAAGGGCATTGTAATATCTATCCAGATCCTTGTTTGCCATCTCCGTAGTCTGTCCAGAAGTATAGAAATGACACAATTAGATACTTTAATGCCACAATCTAAGCAGTTAGCTTCATATACTTGCACCAATGGACATAGATATCACCTTTAGCTGAATTAGCTGATCAAAATGGCGTTTGTCAATATCCTTGTATTGTGCCTGCTTAAGATCAACTTTGTTCTTGGAAATATTGCTTTGATAAACAGAGAGGGTACCATGGCACTTGTTTATCTGCAATAAGAGTAACCATTTAAAGTCGAAGGACATAAGGATTAAGGACAATAGTTGCCATCACATACAGAGGTTGCACTTGAATCTGAAGCATGTACACTGCTCTACTGAAAGAAAGTAATATCAAAGCAATGAAGACAGGGTCAGCCAATGGTTCAATAGGAAGGACATCCACCAAAGAATCAAGGAATAGCATCCAAGTGAAATGTCGAATGACAACTGCAGACACACTACGTAGCTGATGCAAGTAAACTTCTTCCAAGAAGTCATGTTCCTCATCCCCAAGGTTAAAGCTCAATTGTATCCAAGAAATAATTCACTTTAGACACACTACTGTTGTAGCTGGAAGAGTTAACTAGACCAGATTATTGACCCTTAAATTGAACTTTTTTTTTTTTTTTTGAGAAGGAAAAAAAATGAACTTTTTAAATTGAACTTTCCATCATGGTTAAGCTTGTGTGTTGCAAAGCATGAAGAGAAAGGTCTACAGTGTAAAACGTCCATCAACAGTCAAAAGGCAGCACACAATGGCTAACTGTTGGATATTTAGACCCAAATGATTTCCCAATTTATTCACGTAGAGATCAATGCATACCTCAGAAAGTAGCCTCTCTCTTTCAAGTGAAAGCTTTTTAAGCTCAGCTTCAACAGCGGACAAGCCACCCATCTTCAGCACTTTATCTTCCAGTAATTCAATCTCATGGGTGAGCTCATCAACTTCAGCCTTAGTTTTCCTATAGTTCAAGTTATCCTCAATGTTGCGTCTCAAATGGTCCTGGTTCCGCATTAAATCCTTGCTTTTCGTCACTTCAGCCAAAATCTCATGCTTTCTGGACTCACAACTTTGAAGCTGAGATTCTGAGAGGCTACGCTTGTCCTGCAGCTCATTCAATCTTTGTTCTTTCTTCAACTCATGGTACCTGCAAGACAAAACTAATATCAACATCACCCCCGATTAGAGAATAATCTTTATTCCATCTAATTGTTTAAACATACTCTCTAATTTTGGAGGTAATCCTCAAAAGTTCATCAACTTCCTGTTGATAATTTCTTCTAATATCTGCCTGCTCTTCCACCTCTTTACCAAGTTTTGATTTCAGATCCTGGTGGTCCCTAAAAAGCTTGTCTTTTTCCTTCACCAACGGACCAAGAGCCTCTGCAAGATGCTGAAGTTCACAATTATAAACGCGTGCAATATGGACTAGGGATATATATACCGTTTCAAGTTTTAAACAGGCATAAAACTACATGCAAAGCGGGTTCTCTTAAGAACTTCAGGAAAAGGTATGTAATGGGTTGGATTGAATTAACAAGAAGCCAACAACACTACAATTATGAATAACATCTGTCAAAAATCAATTTGTGTGAGACGAAATCTCTAAGATATTTTTTTTATTCATTAAGTGCTTTTCAATCTAGCACATGCCCGAAAGACTTCATAATTCCCAAACAATAATGTCACAAACTACTCTCAGTTGCAAAGTAGCAACTAGCAAGCAATGGAAATACGATTAAATTTGTCCAAGGACCCTCCAAGTACTTCATCAAGCACAAAGGACCAAAACTACCACGACAGTCACGAAAATTCAATGCATACCTTTTATACCGAGAAATCCCTGAGGGCCACTGGTGCACAGTTCAAAATTCGGTGATTAAGAGAGGCATCCAAATATGTTCAAGGTGTCACCTTTGCAGGAAGCTGGGTCAAATAGTCATCTATTTCTACATTGTGACGTGACTGCACAAGTCTGTAACATCTTTTTGATTAGTCTTGGAGTGGGATTGACAATGAAGACCCTGGAACTATTGAAATGTTGGAACCGGGCGCGGGGCGTGGGGGGATTTTGGGGGAGGGGTTGAATAACCAGGCAGAAAAACAGATGGACCATAACACCAGCTTGCAATTGGTGGACTATTTGGAGGGAAAGGAATCTGAAATGCTTTGAAGGCAAGCCTAGTCCTCCACATAAAATTAAAATGAACTCTCTATTGTTTTTTCATTTTTGGTGTAAACAGGAGTTCATGAAGGATTCTGGATCTATTGTAGACATACTAGAATCCCCGTAAGAATAGAAAGGATAGTTTTTTGCTGTTTTACTTCTCTATAAATATGGCCTTGCACAGCCTTTGTGCATTTATATATAATATTTGTTACCATTGAAAGTCATATAAAAAAAATAAAAAAATTTTGTTTGCCCCTCTACCCTTTTCCACTCAGATACTAGGCTTTTTGTCTGTGACATGGTCCGAACCTATGACGTGCGCCTAACCAACACAACATCGCATGCTGCATTCTTAGCAAAGGCCAATGCCCTAGGGGCACAAGTGAATTCGATGTATTTCTGACCAAGTAGAACGTGATTCCTTTTCTTTATTAAATGTCTCTCTCTGAATTTTGGTAACAGTCACAAATGCATGTTACATGTGCCCTTTGCTCAGTTATTATTAGCACCAACAGTATCTCGATTTTAAGATGTTACAAGTGGTCCCTGCAAGGTCTGATGCATGAAAGAAACGTGACTTCATTTTAAGAGACTAAAGGCGCTATTATCACATAAGTCTCAATATGCCGTTATTTTAAGAGACTTCATTAACACAAATACATGTTAGGAGCAAAACAACTCGCCCCTTCGAAAGAACTAAAAAAGAAGACAGCATGCCTTTCAACTTTGAAACTATATGCTATTGGCTAGCTAAATGCAACTATGACACCATGAACTGAATAAAATTATAGTGAAACAATTACCTTCTCTTCAAGCTCAACTTGATTTTTCTCCTCCGTCAAGCGATCCAATTCCTCTTCTACCCTTTTAACATTGTTCAATGTGTTTGCCACTCGTATCTTCTCTTCCCTTACATTATACCATCTTAACTGGAAACTTGAAAATTCAGTTTCCATATATCTCTGGTCATCTCTCAGTTTCTCCACTTCCTTATACAAATTGTCCCTGGTTGTCAGTTAAAGGAGAGCAATAATAGTTAACAGTCTAAGGCACAAGGAAGTATACTACAGTTTAGTGCTGATTTGCCTATAGAATTAAACAATTCAAAACTCAAAAGCATATTAAACGATTGGAAATTTGGTCCAGCATACAAAAAGAAGAAGAAAAATGCACTTTAGTGACAGGAAGAACTATATACTTTCTGCACTGCAGTTCATCCAATTCTGACTGAATTTCCTCCATAGATCTTATGCCTTGTCCACGCATATCAAGACCATCTTCCAAATCATCTACTTGCTTCTGCAAAGCTTGAATTTCTTGGAAAAGCCTATCGGATGTCTCTACAGGTTGTATTAGCGCATCAACTGCATCCTTCTCATTCTTTACCTGTGCTAGGACACCTAATACCTGAAAAAAAAAAGGATTATCATGCACGATTACAGAGTAAATGAAAGATCAGTGAGAACATTAGTTCCCGTCTCTTACAATCTTATGGAATGCGTGCCTAATCTCACTTGATTGATTTAGTTACTTTACAACCCAAACAGTCAAGCTGGACAATATTGTGGTGACAAGTATTTCTCATCGGATAGGATCTCAAGCTAGGCGCGCACTATTTTAAAGCTTTATCACATCAAGGCCAATCAACTACAAAACATGGGCTTACACAAGCCAAGTCCAGCAAATGCCTGACTACTTCATATCTAAGTGTGAGCTTAGGTTGAGATCCACAGCTCCTAATATTTTGGGGTTTAACAGCGACAGAAGCCATAAAGCAAAGGCATGAGCTAGCTAAGGACACTCGCTACAATGACGCAGCATCACTGAAGGCTCAGATATAACTCAACCAAATTCCCGTTTCACAACTCTACCAAGCCAATATAGCAGAGCACCCAACTAATCTAATGTAAAGTTTGTTGTAAATTTCAATTTTTTTTTTAAAAAAAAAAAAAAGATATATACATACATATAGCAAGTATTGGAGCTGATAAAGCCATCAAAAGAATCTGGAAAACGATTCCTGGTACTATCTTTTAGCATCTATGGAATGAGAAGAACCGCAGATGTTTTGATGGAATTTCAACTCCAACACATATTGTGAAAGCTAGATGTCTAGTTAGACTTTTTAGTTGGCACTTTTTAACACCTGTAAATTGCCCTTATAACTTTTTGGATTTTTTTAGCTCCCTGGTCATAGCATAGCTTTACTGTTGCTTATGGAGCTAACTTTTCATCTTCTTTTGTTGTTCTATTTGCATCTTCTTGATGCCTTTTAATGATATTTCTTACTTCATGGAAAAAAAAAGCAAGTTATTATTCAATTCAGCAAGAAACAAAGGACTTGACGGAGCAGATTTTAATACATGGGCTAACTTACACACCACAAAAGAGTACATTGTTAAATGGACTACAAATCAGATGGAGATTAAATTTGGGGAAGGATTGGTATTCTTGCAGAAAAAAGTGGAGAGAGCAATAGAGGCAGTATACAATCGACAACAGCAGAAAGATCAACAATGCAGCGGAAGTAGGGAAGCATAAAGAGAGAAGTTGGACAGGGACAAAGCGTGGGCAAGCAGGGGATGTTCCAGCAAAGAAGGCAGCTACTTGTGGGATGACTTGGTTTGCATTTCATTAAGCTCTATTAGAGTTGAGGGGTGGCTCAGTTTTTCAGAGTTCGATGACTATCTTAACTTTTTATACTTAGGGCTAAGGTTTTCCAAGTATTACACAGAAAAGATATCTATATCAACAGCAATCATGCAATAAAAACTTAAATAGATAATGAGAAATCATGAAAAGGGAGGAGGAAAGAGGCCCTAATGAACCGTCGTAATTAGTGAACAAGTGTAAGCTTCGCTGACCGACAGTATGGAGTACTGACCATACCGAGGGACAGGCCCTGAAGCGAAGGACGGGAACGAGTGGAATCAATGTGTTCCAATTTCTGGCCTTGCACCGACCATCAGGACTAAACGGCCACTGCCTGAAAGGACTATGTCCAGGGGACCGCACCCCCCCCCCACCCCCACAAGGTACAGACTGCTTCCATACCTTATCTCAGGTTTTCCGAATGTGAACATGGACTCCAAGACAAGATCTACTGCTAATGTATGCAAGTATATTTGTCTTCCCAAACAAGAACATAGATGATATGCTGGCCAATTGTTAGTGTCAACATTACTAAAGGATGATGAGCATCATTCAACACCCATTATCGATACACAGATTTATGTCTTTAGGAATTGGTCACAGGAGATTTTTCCTTAGGAACAGGTATCTTATCCATTTTGCTGAGTTCTGCCTTAGCATCTCTACTGAGAAAAGGCGGACAATCAGACAACAAGACGAGGATGAAATTATGTAGAAGAAAGATGGGGAGGAAAGCCAAGATGGTGGAGGGTAGGTCAAACAAGTCATCAGTCATCACAACTAAGAAAGTCCCGATACTAGAAAACAAAATATAGCAGGATCTGAAATTACATCATCAAGAGCCTGATTTTTTTGGTCTAATTCTTCATTTAGCTCATTCAGATTCTTCTCTGCTAGAGGTATTGATTCTCTTCCAACTTTGAGGTACTCTTCATAAACCAAACGTAGCTTGTCTAATTGTTGGAAACGAGAATCAGCATTTGACGACTCCATAGCCAATACTTTCATTTGCTCAGCAGAGCTTGCAAGTTTCACTCGTTGCTGCAATGACAAACAAAGAATGAGTCAGTAAAGTAGTAGTAGTAGTAGTAGTAGTAGTAGTAGTAGTAGTAGTAGTAGTAGTAGTAAGAAGAAGATGCTACTCCAGATGAAATGGAAATAATAATAAATTAGAGGTAAAGGAATGACCTTCTTAACAAATTCATCCTCCTCATCAGCAGAGAACGGTCGCTCACAGCAAGGGCAAAAATGATGAGCACGAGCAACTCTTTCAAATGGATCAAACATTTGCCTCAGACCGTCGTTAATGTGGTACTGGCTGCATATCATCAATTTGAAATTTTAAAACACAACCACGTTCATCTAAGCATAAATCTATTTTCCCAAAAATGGAAGAACCATGAAGAAGTGTTCCTTATAGAACTGAAATTCTGACAATTAAAAATCAGAAAATGGGAGATGGACACATTTTCGCAAACCTTTTCAGGACGTCCTTTTTATTTTTGGCTGAGTCCACAATTTTGGGATAGGAATCTATACCAGCAAATTCCTGGTCCAGCAATTGGAGCTTTGATTCCAGAAATCTTTTTCTAGCTGCAACACAGTAGGGAAAGATGTATTAAAGCCCTCTAAACAAGTGATTATCACCAGAAAGATTAAAGGGAACAAAAGAGCTCAATAAAAGACACTTCATAGAAGAGCTTAGATAACTTGCAGAACGGAATGAACAAGGGGAAGAGAAGGCCTCAATACTGCTATTTTGCTATGCCAACCAACTCTCCTATTCAGCTATATAGTTACCCCGGACCCTGTGTGAAAGCAGGATGATTTGCGCACCGGGCTGCCCTTTTTAGAGGTTAAACTAATTATCTTTGAAGGACTTACCAAAGTTACAATCAAATTTTCAACACTGTATCACTCTTAAATATTTTGAATACGATTCAAAATACAGTGCGAATAAACAAACTGAATGACTGCTATTGCTTTGATAAGTCATGAGTTTTATGACTGCTATCCATAAGTAGTTCTTCAGGAAGAAATTCTCAATCTCTGTCAGTAAAAAGAAACCAATTCAAATAGAATCTGATAGAGGATACTGTTTAAACATTTTTAAGTTGCAATAAGGGAATGTTCCGAAGAAGCTTTTGAATAATCACAAAGATATGACACTATCCACGAATCAGACTAAAAAAGCTCAGATATGAATCTTACAGTCCATGTCCTTGTGATATTTGGACAAATTATGCTTAACTTCTTCTATTTTCATCTGCAACATATTCACCTCCTTCTCAGCTTCGCGGGATTTGGTACTCAAGTCATCAAACTCCCTCTGGAGAGCCCTGTGCTAGGAAGGTAAAACATTATAAAAGAAAAATATGAAGATATACAGTCGAACACAGAAAGAAAGAACAGGATAGAAAATTTTGAGCTGTAAGATTCACTATCACAGTAACTGAAAGGATTACCACCTCCAGCCAAGGGAGCGGAGTGGTTTTAAACTGTTAGGTGATGGGCTTTACAATATCCACAGGGAAAAGATTCACAGGTCATTGTAAACCAAGCAGGGTCATCTCATCAGTAGGATAATGAACTGGAAAGTTTCCCCAGGTAAATCATCTCTGATTCATTTTTTACTATAAAGTTTTCAAGCGAAATTTAAGTGGGCGTTTGGCCATAGATACCAAAAAAACTTTGGAAAAAGAGTTTTTGAAGTTGAGTTGAAAAAGTACATTTAAAAGTTGAAGTTGTGTTTGGACATGCATTTTATTTGAAAAAAAGTTGAAGGTTTGTGAGTTAAGGGGAAAAAAATTCGAAAAACTTGAGAAAGTGGCAAAACCCACTTTTTGGTTTTTGAAAAAGCTATATCGAAAATTTTTCCAAAAACTTGCAAGTTTTCATGGACAAACACTTATTTGGAAGAAAAAAAAGGAAAAAAAGGGAAAAATTTTCTATGGCCAAACGGCCACTAAGTATTTTGAATAGCAGCTTAGTATATTAACTACTAAAATTAAAAGTAAGTAATTAAAAAGAGATATCAGGCAAACTAAGTAACTACAACCTACGACATCTAAGGACTAAATAACTATTTGCATGTGCTGGACAAACATGAAGATGTTATTAAAAGAGTTCAACCATTTAAGCTCTAATAATGCCTTTCTGTTGTCCTGCTGAGATTTTCCATGACAAACAGGAAAGCAGAGGAGATACCATAACTCACCCCCCTCCCCCAGAGTCCCTCTAGTGAAAAGAATGTTGGTCCTCAGACACTTCTGTCTGCCAATTGGCAACAAAACGCTTGTCTTCCATGTGACCTCTAAGCATCTCATGCTCTTTCTAGAATGAACCGAACAAAAGCAGGTTAATTGTTCACTTTGATCCTCATCCTATTGTTTCGGCTGTTTGACTACCAGACACATATGCCTCCTAAGTCATCACCAGTTGGTCCAGTTCCAGTATTACAGGATACATTTAAGATATTAGGATTTTAGTTTTTCAAAAGGATGTATTTCAAACTGGGGGAAAACAGAGCATAAAGCCTATGCCACTAAAGTAAGGTATACATATGTCAATATTGATTGACAAGTACAGACAGCTGTGCATGTGTGCACTTAAGCTTTCAACTGGGATTAAATTAGTGGATATTTTAAATTGTTGGTTTCCTACACCGGTGTTGGATGGGAATATTTGCCTCTTTATATGGTCTCCGTCAATCCTCACCTCATGAGCTAGCTTTGGGCATTAGTTAGGCCCAAGGTCCATTTTTCTATCATGGTACCAGAGTCATGCCCATCCCAATCTTTGTTTAACCCGATGCTGGGCCCCCATGTTGTATCGTCCATGCTCCAGATGTACAGCCCTGGGCGTGCGGCCGTGTGGGGATGCTGGTTCCCCACATTGGTGTGGGATGGAAATATTTGTCCTTGAGCTAGCGTTTGGAATTGAGTTAAGACACGACGTCCTTTTTCTTATCATAAACAAAGACGGAAAGAAACATCAAATAATGCACTTTTTGCCTCACTACTGTGGAGTTCATTTTCAGGTCCGTCTTTTGCTTCGTATCTGACAATATGGCATTACACATTTGTTGCAGAAACTTTTAAAAAATATATATATATGATCTCCATCAGAGCCTTCAAAGACTAAGAATGCTTGATAATCGAACTTCAAGAAAAAAAATCAGCAGATCATACACATAAAGGGTACAGAAGAGATAGGGGAAAGAACCTTTGTGCCTGAGTAATTTCCTTCTTCAAATCCTTGTCAGATGGAAGCCTACCTTTCAATACTCCTTTTATCTTATCCTTGTGATCATCTGTTCTGTTAGTTTCATTGGAACGAAAGCATTATCACATATGGAATAAAAGAGCATAGCCATAGTAAACATAATAAAGAATGTGGATGTGATACTATGAAAAAGGAAAAGTGACTTGCATCTTTTTCTGTTTCTTCTGTAGCCACAATAAACACAATACAAATTGTGGATGTAAGACTATGAAAATGACGAGTAACTTACATCTTTTTATGTTTCTTCTTGAGAGTTTCCAACTCTGCCTTCTTAAGAGAGAGCTTAATTCTGTCCTCAGACTCAGTGGCCATAAGATCTTTTTCAGCACGGATATCTTTAAGTTTTTGGTCTGTGGTGTACATCTCAGTCTGCTTTTGCCTTATGGTTGAGTCAAATTCTCTTTCATTAAGCTGCTTAGACTTTCTCTCAGATTCAATATGCTGAAAGAACAACGATAAGTCAGCCACATTACCAAAATGTTCGTCAAAAAGAGTTGAAATATTAAGCTGAGACATCTGACCATTTTCTTCTCCCTCTCATCAAGATGAGCCATATTAACATTAGAAATCTGAAGTTCAAACTCACTAAGCTCATTCTCCTTCTCTTCAATACGCTTCAAAATGCCACTCTGCACGCAGTATGGAACCAAAACATGTCTAAAAATGCCAATTCTAGCATCATTAACATACAAAATAATGTTTACCATAAGAATAAACCTTAATATTTGCTTTAGCCTGTTTTTGTGCCTCCATTTCTGACCAGCGATTATTTGCAATGTCATATTGATGCCATGCAGCTGAAATTTCCGCCTCATTTGATTCCTAAAACAATGTTAGTCCAAGCGAAAGTTAGCTTCTTCATATGACGTCAGTAGGTTAGATAAAGAAAGCATGAGCGAGAATGACAGATGTCAACAAGATGACAATATTTCCTTTTCTATGTTTCAGAGCACGCTAATACGAAGTTGAGAGCATGAATCACCTATCTCTAACAGTTAACACTGACATCATTGTCTTGCAATATCCATTTGATAATTTATAAAAAAGTAGTTTCCACTTTGAGGGAATAATTGTTTTCAAACCAAGTCTAATTAGACACTCAACAGAACTCGTGACACCATATATAGAGAAGTCAATTAGACTGACTAAGTAGCTGAACATGGTACAAGAATCCAATAATCCAGCTGGTATGCCACTGTGGATCTAGTGGGCTTTTCAAACTACACGCTGATTGATGACAGAATGTGAACTTAACTTCAAGGAACACTTGATAAATTTAAAAAAAAAAATGTTTCCGACCTGAACTTCATTTCAAGGAAGACTCAATGCTCACTGATACCAGCAAGACTTACACACCTAGGACCCCAGTATATGCCATTGGATAGAATAATCAATAACAGAAACTGAACAAATAGAGGCATTCAGGCCTAGCCACATAGCTTAACCAGTAATAATATGTCATTCGCTGATTAGTTATAACGACAGAGCATATAAGCATATGTATATATAGTCTGGTACAATGAAACAATCACCTTTTTATCCTGTAAATCCTTTTCAAGATGTGTTAATCGTAGTTTTATACGATTTGCTAAATTCGAAGCGACATCGTCACTGAGCGGTCCACTTGGAATAGCCCCTATGTTATGTCTGTCAAAAAGCTTCCTGATAACGAAGTCTCTTTCATTCTTTGACTTCGCATGAGCCTAAGGCACAAAAAAGTAATAAGAAAAAAAACCTTCAGATAGGGAATCAAAATGCTAGAGAACTTCAAAAAATCAACCAGCACGTAGACCAAGTGGAATTACTTCAGCGTCAGCTTGAAGCTTGCTGATCTCCATGATATAGTCTGTCATGGACTGCTTTAGGAAGGAAATCTCCGTCTCTGAGTCATTCATTTCCCTCTCCAATTTGCTAATTTTTGATTCCAGAAGTGCTATCCTTTCATCAAACTTGATTTTCCATTCCCTCAGCTCTTCATCGGTGTCTAATCATTCAAAAATGTAAATATTAGAAGATATCAATTTTCATAAAAAGTATTTTAAGTGGATGCGCATGCATATATACACAATAAGAATATTACTTTAGGATATTAACAACATGAATTAAGTTCAGCTTGTTGCATTTCTAATATGATCTGGCCATAAATTCTATGCTGAAAAAACAGAATAACATGTATTAGAGTATTTGGTTCAGTAAACCTTCATTCTCCTCTGCAAGTGCTGCATACTGTTTTTGCTTTTCCTTGAACAATATGCTCCTTTCAGCAGTTTTGGTGGCTATGTCTCGCTGTAATTGATGAAGGTCCTTTAAAGTTGCTTCAGTATGGTGGATCTTACTATCTAGAGTCTGAATCTCTTTTTCAAGCTCCTCCATCTGACTTTTCAGTGCCTCTGTTTTCTCTTTATCTTGAGCAATGCTTTCCCGCAACTAGATCAAAGACAAGATCAATTTACTACAGGTTTTCCTTTAGCACATTGTTGTAAAATGTAGAATTTGTTTATCTAGTGCGGCCCTTGACTAAAGTCAAATACATTATTTGTAATAGAATTACAGAGTTGCATCGCTCTATGGTTAGAAATCAATCCTGATCAAAACATGGGGTAAAATTCTGGAAGATCACGGAAAAAAAGGAAAAAATTGATTTAAGCAAAAGCTGCTAGAAGATTGCACAACTGCCTAAGTATATAAAAAGGTCAAAGAGAAAAAAGAACATGGTTGTGGGCCTGAAGAAAGTTTCAATAAAGATCACTTCAAAACCTTGTAAGCAGCATCTTTCAATGTCTGAAGATTCTCCAACTTCAACTTATATGTCTTGATTTCTTGGTTTTGATCCTTGTGAAGCTTCTTGATGACCTCCAACGCTTTCGTGTATCTAAACAGTTTTTTGGAAAAGAAAGTAGAAGTGAACTTACAGAAAGGAAAATATATGTTATCATGCTTATTATCTCTATACCCCGACGACTAAACTACTATGAACATTGAGTTGCCCATTTTTGTTTGGAAGAGAAACCAAAAACAATATACACCAAGTTAAAGAAACGAAAATGCAAAAAAAAAAATTCTCCTACCTAAAAGAAAGCCAAATATTCCCCATGTAAATTGTAAAGCCAGCTTAACCACTGCATATAAGAAACTGCTATTGGTGAAAATCATCTGCCTATTTAGAATTACAAAGGCCTCTAACCCACAGAGAAGTGCACCAAAATTAGTTTATCTCTTGACAGACTTCAACATCCCAATCAAAAAGCACATCAGGAAACACCGATAAAACAGTTTCGAGGCAGATGCTCAATGACATGAGTTTAGAATTAAAAGTTGGTCGTCTCAATCTATGATGATGAACTAAGCTCCGAATCAGCAGCGAGAAAGATGATTTGTATTTTAGAGAAATTAACCATAAAAGCACAACAATTCTGAGATTTCAGTGTCAAGCTTTAATTACAACAACAACAACAACAACAACATACTCAGTATTATCCCATAAGTGGAGTCTGGGGAGGGTGAGATGTACGCAGACCTTACTCCCACCAGGGTGGAGAGGTTGTTTCCGATAGACCCTCGACGAAAAAACAACAATTTAGGAAAATACTGTTAAAGCAAAGTAGAGATAGGAAATAAAAACTAAAGGATACCAAGTGTAAACAAAAATACAAATAGCACAAAGACATAGAAATAAGATAAAAATTGTATTTACGAGAAAATACTACTACTAATATGACGAAAATCGCTCGACTACTACCTAACCTTCGACAGTAATCCTCAACCTCCATGTTTTCCTATCTAGAGTCACGTCATAGTGATCTGAAGAAGGGTCATGTCTTGTCTAATCAGCTCGGCCCAATTTTTCTTCGGTCTACCTCTACCTCTACCTCTCCATAGACCCAGCACTGACAACCTCTCGCACCTCCTCACCAGGGCATTTTTGCTGCTCCTTTCCATATGCCCGAACCATCTCAACATCACTTCTATCATCTTTGTCAACCACTGAGACCACAGCCACTTTGTCACGTATGACCTCATTCTTAATCTTATCCATCCTAGTATACCCATCCATCTAAGCATTCTCACTTCCGCTACGCTCACCTTCTGAATGTGTGTACTTTAATTATCTTGACATGATCATTCCAAGTTCCAACTGCCCGATCAACCAAAATTGAAACAGTTACCTTACAAACCATGGTTCGCTAGTATTGAGCTTAAAATTTCACAGCAATTTCAAATCCACCGATGATAATGGCTCGATAAGTGGTTAACAAATAACCTTCTTTTGAAGAGAACTAAGCTAGTAAGTTTCGACAGCACCAAGACATGCACAAGTCCAGGCAAACCCACTAAACCTTCGATATCCTAACTTGGGAACGGTAGACCAAAAGAGTAGTTTAAATAGTGTCAAATCCGGTAGTCCAAAAGAATTCTACCCAGAGAATTATAAGCATTAGTATCTCTAGCAACTCGCAGAAAATAATCATGCAGATGAACATGGATTAGATTCTAAGAGCTTTAAATGGGGGGAGATTGATGATTCTATTCCAGCTTTTGTGTTTCACATGACGGAGAGCGCACTAACTGGTGCATACATGATTCTAGACACTGCAAATGATACACCACCTTGGTACCTTTTCCCTTAGAGTGATCAATCACAACATGTGTAGTTAATCCAAAAAAGAGCAATATTAGGAAGGCTAGCGCAGGAACTAATCTTCTTAAAGTGCTTGACTGAGTAAAATATAAGTTAGGTTAATATTCAAGAAAAAAGATATTTATACAGGAAGATACAGAAGATACCTTTTTCCATCATAAACTCTACTGATAATGAATAAAACTTCCATTAAAGATAACATGAAGTACCTTGTGGCGGAGAAAATATCATCAAACTTCTTCTTCAGTGTAGACGGATCTTGCAAGGGCCAGTTTGCCTCATCTTGGTGAACAAAAATCACATTTTCAAGAATGGCCTTTGAGACACCCATGAGAGCAGGGATTTCTCGGTCCATATCGGCACATCTATAGCTTAGGCAAACTTTCTGCAAGTGAATAAGCTGAGGATTCAGTAAAGAAACTTTTTCCCGTCAAACCACTAGTTCCTACTATTCAAACAGAAGTCTAAGCCTCTACTATCAGGCTAAGCAAACTTTTAAGAACCTTTCTTCATCTTTTTTTATCCATAAGCAAACCTTAGAATTGTAGTTGGATAAGATATAGTATGCGTCCAAAACAGGAAATGGTAAACAACATCACAATCCCCGCAAATATTAAATAACTTGGATAAATAAAAGCGAAGAGGGAGAAGGAAGAAAAGTTAATCTGGCCGACATAAATCCCTTTTTTTTTTTTTTTTGTGAGAAGGTAGCATTATTCTTTATTTTTTATCAGGCTCACATATATTTCAAAATTACAAAATGCAATTACCCCTTTTGAGAATGAAAAACGGAAAAGGAAACGATAATGTACCAATGCCAAGAAGATCGAGATATGCTTAAAAGTTGTATGATCATGGTCTCTAATTTGAGCCATAAAGACAAATGTATTTCCAAATCCAAATTGACATGTAATAAGAACATTTCACATGATTTTGAACTTGAAGTGTATCATTACTTGGTACTTTTCAGCAGCAGCTAACATACAAATAATCCTAGGAGGTAAGAACGGTTGAGAACTACATGGTATGCATTATTCGCGTGATCTCCCTGCATGGTCAATTTAGGTTATGGAAAGGAGAGGTTGTATGAAAGCTTGCAACTTTTCAAGCCTTTGATGAAGCTGAAACTTAAAACCGTCCTGTGCTTATAGCTTCTTCATTTTCCATTCCATGGTCCCCACGTTTTATAGAGTCTGAATAAGGTAATAGTATTCCTTGCAGAAAAGATAGCTTATTATTGGTATACGTGTCATATTACTTTCAGTTGTGTACGTGCAAATATGCATAACCTGTTTATCTTTATCATAACTCAACTATGTATTCTTTTGCATCTCTTTTAGAATGAAAAGTGAAGAAAGCATTCTGTAAATGTGGTACCTCTCCAGTATGAGGATTAATAGTCTGTAGTACGCTCTCAATGGCCTTGTACTCCATCTTTGTTGCCTTCTGAGTTAGCTGAAAAGACCTAATGCACACCACATCTTTTCCTGCAGCAGTCTTGAACCGCAGCTTTATCTGCCCCTTTGTCTCCGTCTCTCCAGCCACCTTCAATACCATCGGATTCAGTTTCAACCAAAAACTTTATGTAACGTACACAGAAAGATAACTAAATCAAATTACCAGCTTATATCAGATAACTATGGGATCAAATCTTCGATTTAACCATGATTTTAAACTCTTGAGCGACAATTAATATAGGAACCAGACCATTAAAAATTTATATACTCCTTCTCAAGTAAGTCCAAAGAGATGCAAACCTTAGGATCATGTATGAAGCTATGACCAGAGCGAGCATTTGGCGGCAACTCACCACTGCAGGCAACCTTCAAGCACTCAATTACAGTCTGCTCACAGCAAGAAAGATAAATTGTAAAAAGAAATGAACATACAAATTATTCTGCCAATGCAAAGCCTGCTTTTTTATCACATGAAGGTCATCTTCGATTAGAATGTGAACTTGATCAAAAAAGGCGCCAATGAATTAGAAACTAAAATATATATATTCAACGCATGAATAACAAGTTATAAAATTCAAAAATCGAAATGTTATAATCAATCCAGATATAAAAAGTAAACAACATTCTTAAAATTGGTAATGAGTAGTTTCCTTAAGCTAAAATGATAATTTCTTATTGCTAATCAATGTAGGTTTCTTTATCACTTTGCCAATCATCCAATGATTTCCTATTAAAAATAAAGCCCACGGCACATGCTAACTTGATGCTTGCACCGAGGCAGGCAGCTAAGCGAGACGAAGTACCCAACCTAAGATTCACCTAGCTTGAACCTAGCTTCAAGCAAGCCTTTAACAACAATGAGGCAACAAATAAATGAGTTTAAGTTATATACACTGTCAGTATAAAGATATTTTCACACTATCTTGTCACATGCACAAGATATCTAAATGTAATAAGCCTCCATTAGAAAGGCACTTTTTAATCTTCAAAATAAGACAGGTTACCTGCTACAACGGGTAAAGTTCACCTGATAGTGTGAAAATTCTTTACGTTGCTAGTGCATATAGTTATATACACCTATCGTGCAAAGAAATTTTGACATAAATGATATCTAACTGTAAAATAAGCACATTTTAATCTTCGAAATAAGACGAATTACCTACAACAACAAGTAAAGGTAAACATGATAGTGCGAAAATCATTTACATTGTTGCCGCATATAATTATTATACACCCATCAGTGAAAGAAATTCTTATATTATCAGGTCACGTACAAGATATCTACATGTAATAAACCTCCACTTTTTAATCGCACTTTTTAATCGCACTTTTTAATCTTGAGAATAAGATAGGTTACCAGCTACAACAATACAGTATAGTAATAATTAAATACACATAATAGAGTTGAGACAGGTTATCTGCTACAACAAGTAAATGTGGCGTGATAGTATAAAAAATAAAATCAAGTAGACGCAACAATTAATGTCTAATAACACAATTGTATTGAAAATAGAAATTAAAGTATGCAAAAGAAAAATAGAGAAAAGGGGAAAATTACGGTTTTGCCAGCGCCATTAGGGCCAACAATGAGAGTTAAAGGCTTGAAAAAAGTGATGACGTTTTTATTTTCCGGGTCAAAACTACGTATGCCCTTAATCAGCATCTTATCTACGGTGCTCATCTTTGGTTGTGTCTTTAGAGTTGAAACATCTGTGGGTTTTAGAATTAAAGAGCGAGAGGGTTTTAGTATACCTCCACCTTCGCCCTTTCTGGGTTCTTCATTTTGGTGGTAATAAGTACTAACAATATTTTTTATTTTTTACTTTTTTTAACATTTTTATTCCTTTAGGTGTGTGTTTGCTTTTCATAGAAAATGTTTTCTTGCAAAATAAGTGTAGTTTTAATTATTTTCTTGTGTTTGCTAGCAAAATTTTATAGTTGTTATTCCTATCCTTACCCAAAAATACACCACTCACCCCCAAAAACCCTTACCCCACCTCAACCCCCTCCCTTGCCCACCCACCCGAGACACTATAGGTAGAAACTTTTGTTAGTAGTCCTTAGATGGAAGTTACTACCGAAATTGGTCACATGAGTAATCGTCGGCAAATGAGCCATCGGTGGTTGTTGACGAAGAGGAGACAGAGGGGTGGGGAAACGAAGGGACAAGATCGGAGTTTGTCGAGAAAACGGCGGTGGTCGACATCGACTGTCGTGATGGCGAGGAGACTTGACGACGCCGGCATTGTGAACAGAGCGGAGATTTGATGACTCCGGCGTCTGAAGCAAACAGGTGCGCTAGTAGGGTACGAGGATTTTACTGGGGGGCGAGGGTGCAGTACTTTTATGGCGATAGAGATGGGGGAGAAGGTGGGGGTGGGTGGGGTCAGAAGAGAGGTGTGTACTGGTGTAGCGTGGGAGGACAATACTAGGGTGTCACGGGGGAGAGGGTGCAGGGGTGCCATGGGGGGGTGCAGGGGTGCTGATTGGAGTATGTTTTTGTTTTGGAAAATGTTTTTTCATCAATTTTTAAGGAAAATATTTTTCTCATTTTGGAGGAAAATGAAAAGTTTAGAAAAATATTTTCCAAGTCATACATGTCAACCAAACAAGGGAAAAACACACCCTTAGTTTTAAGTATTTTTTTTGTTTGACCATCTTACCTTAGTAATCGTCATATTCTATAACAAGGTATTTTTGGGACTCGCGCTGGACAGGGTACTTGCAAAATGTCATGAGGTTCTCGTTCAGGGTTTAGATTCGTGAAGTAGTACGTCTAGAGCACGGCCAACACCCAACGTTCGAGGCTCGCCCAGTAAAACTTATGCAAATAATTTGTCCAATTCTATAATTAAGGACAATATTCTCTAAAAATGAATGATACATGTTATATTCATTTATAGAGATTGAGTGTAGCTCAATTAACATGACATAATATTGCATGTATTATAATTGAGAATATCATACGTGTGAATATCTTTTGTATACTTAATTTGAAAATGCGTCGCCGGGGTTTATCATCACTTGTTATTGGTCTTCAAGTCTTATTCTTGTCACTCAAAATTGTTAGACTTCAATTATTTTGTAATTTATAACCAATTTTATATTTATCAATGAAGAATTGATGTTTTAAATTATAATAGTAATAAAGTTATTGTTAATTCACTTTGAATTTTAACAAATTTTTATTTTTTTAATTGTACGAAAGTTAATACTTTATAGCTTATTTGTATCTCATAAACACTGTAACGTTATTCAATTTCTATACTTGTAAAAATTGTTAGACATTTTATTTCTATAAAAAATTTTTCTTATTTTTAATTTTCTAATTTTTTTTATGTATTTTTACTAGTATTTTTTTGGGTCATGATGGTACTTTATTAATTTAAAATTAATTAAAACATAAGATTCATGGCGCTTACGCCTCATGTCTCGGGCTTACGTCTTGCCGCATTGTAAATAAAACTTGTCGCCTTCCGCCTTTAAAAACATTTTTCATTATTGAGATTTTTAGGGCTCGTTTGGTTGGCGGGACTAAAAATAAGGGATATCCCATAAATTTGGGATTAAGTTTATCCCGAGATTAGGGATTAATAATCCCACACCTTCTATGGGATAAGATAGTACCACATTTATGATATAAAATTGATCCCGGATTAGTTAATCCCACCAACCAAACGTGGAATATCCAGGGATTGCTTTAACAATCCCACCAACCAAACAACCCCTTAATGAATGACAAAGCAGGTCATTCAATAAGGGTCCGGATTTGCTCCATTAATATCTGCTCCATTAGATATCAATACAGCCTCGAATGAGGCTAAGATTGAATTTTTTATTTTTGGTTAAAATTTTATTAATGGTAAATGGATAAACTTGTATAAAAAAATCTGGCAAGTAACATATATTTATAGTTTAGACTTTATAATAGTTTAGTTCAAAACGATGACACAAAAATATTAATAGTTTAGACTTTATAATACCAAAATTATTGAATAAAAAATGTGCATATAAATATGGAGCAATATAACCTAATTACGGATAATAAAATTTCTGGCAGTAGTCCGTAAATGATTTAAATGAAGTAACAATTGGAAAGTCAATAAAATTTATTTAATTAAAGAAGAAGGTCAAACCAGTAGGCATTTCAACCTGTTTTTATTTTCTAACACTAGCGAAAAAAAAAAAGCTTATGGAAGAAAAATAAGCTTCTAAAGAAGACAAACTGCAAAAGTCTGTGGGATAAAATTGGTGTTCGCTGGCAATTAACATAGATATTTGCCTGATATTTTTTAATACAAGTTTATCTATTTATACCATTAATAGTATTTTAACCAAAAATAAAAAATTTAATCTTAGCCTTACAAGTTTAGTAGTCCACATGTCAATTTCACGTGATAGTCTACATGAGATGTGATGGTCATATAGCTTCAAGCATTCAAAAAGGTCCATGTTGCATTATTATTCAGCTAGGCAATCCGCTTCTCTAGTTTGTTTGCTTCACCATATGTATGCTTCACCACATATGTATGCTTCATAGTTGGGCTTTATAGCTTAATCCATAGTAACATGCAGTTAAAGTGATGGTTGTTTTCATCTTCCAACAGGTTCGCTGGTCACCTCTTTTGATTATGTTTCCATTTTTAGTTTTGTTAAGCAATAGTCCACTGCAAGCTTCAAACAATTTGTGTAGAGCATACAACTCTGCACTATAGTTTCATATGTAATCCCTAACAAGAACACCAATGTCACATTTATTTTGTAAGCCCCTCCATATATTAAGATTGTTATAAAATAAATGCCAATCATCAGAGTGTTCTTTAAAGAATAAGTTTGGTGATATTGTCATAAATTTTGTTAGAACTGTAGTCAATAAATTATCTTCAATAAGCTTTGGAAATGTAGTCGGACTTCACAACTCTCATTTGAGCTCAATAAGCCTTCCTTCAAACACTTGTACTCCATAAAGTTAGGAGCGTTGCCGCGAGTTCGAATTCAAGATTTTCTTGAAATTCGGTTCAAAACTTCTGGAAAAAAACATTTAGATTAAACTGAACTCAAAGAAAAATATTGTTTTTTCTTGGAGTTCAAACTTCATGATATTTTTCAGAAGTTTAGAAGTCCAAATTTTTTTTTTTTTGTGAAAGTTTGAACTAAACTCTATAATCTTTCAAAAGTTTGAGAGGTTGTGATGATACTTCTAAATCTTTGCAAACGTTGGTTGTTTATCTATTAGGGGTGGTTCGATTGGAGGTGCAAATAACGCGGGTATTAATTATTAATGTGGGTATTAGTAATGTGGGTATTAAAAATATGTATATTAATAATGTGGGTATTGATAATGCGAGTATTAATTATGTGGGGTTTAATAATGTGGGTATTAGCCACGCATATATTATAACGTAGGGATTATTTGTTGAATCACTGATATATTACAAATTAACAAAAAATATTACTATTATTTAAAATATTTATTTACTCCTTAAATAAAATTTTAAAATATCCTTATTATTATGAGGGTTAAGTTTGTCATTTTAAATTTTAATACCTACATTATTAACACCCACATTATTAATACCACCTTCTACCCCGCATAAAATAATACATAGATTCCCGCATTAATAATGCGAGTATTAATAATGCGTAATATACAAAAACGGAACCAAACGTTGCACTAATTTTATACGGGTATTAAAATTTCACAAAAACCAACTGAACACTGCGCTAAATTAGCGCTGAGTTTTGTACGGGTATTAAATATTAATACTCAGGGGTCGTTCGGTTACTGGGTTAAATAGTTAATACCCGCGCAAAACTCTGCGTTAATTTAGCGCAGCGTTCGGTTGGTTTTCTGAGAAATTTTAATACCCGCATAAATTAATACAACGTTTGGTTACGTTTTTGTATATTCCGCATTATTAATACCTGCATTATTAATGCGGGAATCTATGTATTACTTTATGCGGGGTAGAAGATAGTATTAATAATGTGGGTATTAATAATGCAGGTATTAAAATTTAAAATGACAAAAGTAACCTCATTATGAGAATATATTTGAAAATTTTATTTAAGGAGTAATTAAATATTTTAAATAATAATATTGTAATATATCAGTGATTTAAAAAATAATCCCTATGTTATAATATATGTATGGCTAATACCCACATTACTAAACCCCGCGCTAACTAATACCCGCATTATTAATACCCACATTATTAATACATACATTATTATTACCCACATTACTAATACTCACATTACTAATTAATACCCGCGTAAACAATACGAGTAACCGAACGACCCCTTAGTACTTTAAAAAGACTATTCGTTAAAATTTCTCGGTTTTTGGAAGGTTAGGGGTACTAGGGGGAAGGATTCAATAATAAAATATTTACGTCAATCTAGCTGCATATTAAGGACAAAAAAGCCTTTCAATTCCTCAAATAGTAGGGGAATGGGGACTCCCACAGTGATAACATTCCAACTTTTTGCTAAGGATAAACCTTTCGAAAGTCAATATGTTTATCATGACTCCATTCATGGAAGGAAACCAGAAATTAGGGGCCATTCCATAGCGTCATTCTTGAGAACCATGTGTTTGATCACTCCTGTGGGTTATAAAGGCAGGGTGGCCCTTAATATCATTCAGGAAAACCACAAAATTTTCGAGTTTTATCTTATCATTTTAACTTTAAATATTTTTTTTTTACTCAAACCAAATATTTTCTTAATATGTACAGAGATTATTTTATTATAATTCGAAACAAATGATCCTTATTCTTTAAAAAATGTTTTGATTGAGGAGGAGGTTTGGTTACGATTTTCATCTAATTAGCCGAACCATCGACTAGCTTAATGGGTATGTTGTTGCATCGACTGACTTAATAATTGATAACAAACAAATAAACGCAAAATACCTGTCTTTATCTATTTTTTGTGTAGTGAATAAAGTCATAGCTACTACTAGTAGAGTGAGCCTTTTCAAGAAGAAGAATGAAGAATTCCATGTTGTTATTATGTGCTTAATATTCTATAAACAATACTCCTCCCAATACACCTTATCCTTCCCACTCACCTGCAACTAAGGCTGTCTATTGATCCGGTCCGGCCCGGTTCCGATTCGGCTGGTCCGGTCCGATGCATTGGTGAAGAAAAAATTCCGACACCGGCCCGGTTCCGGTCCGGTGCACCGGTGCAATTGCACCAATGCCGGATCGGAACCGGAACCGGCAGCCGGATATTGTGTCGGTTCCGGTCCGGTTTGATCCGATTCGGTTCGGTTCGTTAATTTTTTTTTTTTTGGTTTTAAATTAAATTTTTTATTTTTAAAAATACTAAAATCTAAATAAACAACACAAAACACATATATTATTCAACAATACACACAGTACATTATGTTGGAAAATGAAAATGCATAATTAGAAAATAAAAACATGAAATAGACTAGAATTTAGAAAAATACATAAATTTTCAAGTTCAGCAACTCAACACTGACTCAACTCAATCATCACGTGGTTGCAGATATTTGCCACCAGCACGAGCTGCCCATTCGGGGTCATGATGGTTTTCCAAGTGGGTCTTAAACCTCATTGTCCCTCCAGTATTTGTTCCATCTTCCCAATTCCAAACTTTCTGACAAAGAGTACATTGAGCTTTGCCGGTATCATTATTTTTTGTGATAAATTCCCAAACTTCGGATCGTTTAGTTCTTTTTGGAGCACCAGACGGACCTGCGTTAGTAGCACCTTGAACTTGATTAGCATTATTTGCATTTGCAGCCATGTTGATAGAAAATTTAATAAAATAGCCTTTTTTTAAGAGAAATGAATAGAAAATATTGAATTGTGATTAATTTGATGAAATATGGGAGTATTTATAGGCAACATAGGTAGGGGAGGGCTGTAGGGGCGTTTATGGGTGTGGGGGTGGGAAAAATAGCCGTTTATGGCCGTTGCCAACGGCTATTTTTCAAAATAGAGCGGATTTGGACATAAATTTGAAGTGGGCCGGTCCGGTCCGGCCCGTTTTGTCGTTTTCTTTTTCTTTTTTTTTTGTTTTTTGTTTTTTGGTTATTTGTTTTGTTTAAATTTTAGTTTTATGTAATAACTTTTATATAATACTAGTAATCTAGTATTAAAATATTAACTATTATGTAATGTAGTATTTTAGTATTATAAAAGTATAATTGAGTATTTTTTATAAAACTTAGTAATCTAGTATAATGTAAGTAAATTGTTATTTTTTCAAACTTAATACTAAGTTAGTAGTATAATAGTATTTAGTATTTTAGTATTTTAGTTTTTAGTATTTAGTATTTAGTTTTTAGTTTTTAGTATTTTAGTATTTAGTATTTTAGTATTTAGTATTTTAGTATTTTAGTATTTAGTATTTTAGTATTTAGTATTTTAGTATTGAATTGCAAAGAGGTAACTTAATAGCAAAGGATACTTGAGAATATAACAAAGGATTTACTTAATAGCAAGGGGTAACGCATTTTATTGAATAATGGATAATGGTTGATTTTTTGCAAAGTACATAGATATTAAATTGCAAAAACTACATATTAATAAAAAAATTTCTCATTTTATGAATAATTTCGTCTGGCACCTCTGGAGGAACCGGTGGCAAAGAGTCATCTTGTTCATATTCAGTTTCATTGTCCAAACTTCCATCGCCTGATAAAATTTCCGATGATGCTTCTGCATCGGCTAGTTGATCTTCTGCAAATCCAAAATTTCTTCGCTCCGATCTAATCCAATCTCTGAATAATACGGCCGTCTCCATTGCTTCTTCCTTCAATGAATGTCTATGATCTCCAATTTGTAATCTTCCTTGGCTAAACGCGCTTTCTGAAGCAACAGATGATGCTTGAATAGTTAGAATATCCCGCGCCATTTTTGCTAAAATTGGAAACTGTGCTTGTTGATCCCTCCAAAATGGCAGTAGTTCATCGCTTCTAAAATAATCAACATCCTTGCAAGCATGAAGTAAATAAACATCAAGCTCGTTGAACCCTCCGCTGCTACTCGACTGCCTGCTAGAAAGCCTTTGATTAAGGCTGGAAAAACTTCCCAATCCGGTTGCAGGTCTTTTGGGAGCCTGCGTTGAACTTGATCCAGCTCCACTTGGAACACTTGGAACAACATTATCAGCTGCACTCCTATACCTTTCATAAATCCGTTGGCAATCTACAATTACCTGCGCACAAACTGTTTCTACACTTGGTGTTTCTTCATCAGTAATGCTCAAATTTCGATAAATTTCTCTAATGAGCATTTCCGTATTAAAACGTTTAAAACATGGATGTAATACAGATGCAATGTAATAAAGTGGTGGAATCGGAAATTTTTTTTTAAATTTTTCAATCATTGCTTCTACCGCAACGTCATAACCAGGCACTAATCTATAATCGTTAAGTAATTCTGCTATTCCAGCTATAAAATACAACATGGTAGTGATTGTAGGATAATATTGACCGGAAAATTCTTTAGTAGCATAAAAAAACTTTGCTAAAAATTGAAGAAGACGCTCAACATCTTGCCAATCTGTTTCTTCTAGGTGATACACGTCAGCTACTTTGCGATTAAAATAATTAGTAATAGGCACTCGTAAAGTGTAAGCAACAGTCAAAGAGTCATATACAGTGTTCCACCTAGTTGAAACTTCCTTGGGAACTTTTCTAGGAGCTATACCTTCTTTCACACACTCTACTTGAAAGTCCCTCCATCTATCCGGTTTTTTAGATTTAAAAATATAACTAATTGCGAGTTTAACCTTCATAATAGTAGGATCAAATAACTTAAGGTCATCTTTTACAACTAAATTATATATATGACATGCACATCTAACATGAAACAATTCTTCATAAGGGGGATGCAATGCGGGTATTAACTTAGTAATAGCATAATCATTGTTAGTTGCATTATCAAGAGTTATACTTAAAATTTTATCACTAAGATAATACGCCTTACAAATATCCGAAACTTCTCCCTTAATAAAATTTCCCGTGTGTGGTTCATCGACAGCAGAATATGCTAAAATTCTTTTTTGCATTACCCAGTTAAGATCTATCCAATGACAAGTAACTGTTAAATACTCATACCCATTAACACCACGACCCAAATCAGAAGTAAGACAAACTCTACAATCAAAGTGATAAAATATATATCGTAAATATTGTCTATATTCATTTTTTAAATTTTATAATATCAGTTCTAACCGTAGTTTTTGGAAAACCTTGAAAAGATGGATTATATAACCTGTTTGAATATAACAAATAAAACCTTGACAAGAAGCAAATGTAAAAGGTAAGCACTCTGCCGCAATCATTTTTGCCATTTGTTCCCTATCTTTCTTTTTATCATAATGCAAAAGCCCCCCCCCCTCCCCCCCCGTCACTGGGTTAATTTCTTGTTGGACTCCACTACCTTGCGATGGAGCCATTCTATTCCCTGAACGAGGGCCACCCGCCCTTGCTTCCCATTTTTCCTTATGATGGTTTTCTAAGTGTGTTCTCAACTTTCCCGTCCCACTATTATGGCTGCCGGTTTTAAATTCCCAAACTTTTTTACAAATATTACATTTAGCTTTCTGAGCCGGAATATCTTTAGTCATAAATTGCCACACATCCGATCTTTCGGGTCGTGCATATCGTTCTCTACTAGGAGGCATAGGTGGTAATTCGGTTTCTTCATGTTGTTCACCTTGAAATTGACTAGTGGGTGTTTCATCTAAATTAGCCCCTCGGTAAACTCTTCATATTGTGTCTCTAACATATCATTATCTAGTGGTGCACCAACATTTATATCATGCAAAAATTGCGAGTCATCTTCCTGAGTAAAATCATCTAGAAGAGAAGGAGCGCTAGAAGTACCAACTGGTCTTTTACCTAAAGCACGACTACGTCTATCATCCCCCCATCGGTTAGAAGCACGTGATCTACGACCGCTACTCGTAAGTGCTCTCCACACTCCAGACATTTTTATAATTACTAAATATGCTTCAAACAAATTACTATAATATGCTACAAACAATAATATTGCACAAAAATAAAATAGATAATATGCTTCAAACAAATTACTATAATATGCTACAAACAATAATATTGCACAAAATTAAATATATAATAAAAAGTAAGAACGAGTTTACTTGATATCGTGAACTTAGAATGTAGAACTTAGGAAGTGAAAGTTGAAACTTGACCGGAACCGCACCGAACAATATTTCCACTTTACTCCAAATATTTTTTTAGTATGCAATTTAGCAAATAGCCTTTTGTAGAAATAAGAGAGATTGATAGAGATTTAGAGAGAATATTAGAGAAATTGTGAATAAATTGATGAAAAATGATGGTATTTATAGAAAAAAATAGGTAGGGGGGTATGGGGGCGCCCTAGGGGGTGGGGGGGCCAAAATAGCCGTTTTTGGCCGTTGGGGCAACGGCTGTGCGTGAAATAGCCGTTACCCAACGGCTATTTTTTGCAAGCCCATCAGTCATCCGGTCTGGCCCGGTTCGTCCGGTCCATTTTGGACGTGCCGGATCGAGACCGGGTCAAATTTTTTTTTTATATTTGGCCCGATTTGAGCCGGTCCGGTCCGGTTCGGCCCGGCCCAAACCGGGCTATTAGACAGCCTTACCTGCAACCATGTGCTAGAACACTCTTAGAACAGAAGACTGAAGTGATGCATGAGGGAACCCTTCCTGTATGAGATTTCCATCTATATGTCGACACCGACTGAGACAGTCTTGTCTTGGTCCCTTTTTTGGGAACCACCTAACTCCTCTTTTTTGTTTTTATACATGTTCTCCGAGCATTTGGACTGCGTAATAACACAATATTGTAGAAGTCAATACCAGGCATAAATGTCGATTATAATTATAATTGTTATAATAGTAATGGAATTAAAAAAATTAGGTAATTTGTCCGCGCATCGCGCGATCGTTAAAAACAATTAGAATCAAGTTAACTATAATTGTTATAATTTGTATAGAAGTCATCTTTACTAATTGAACGCTGTTTCGCTATTCTACCATCTCCTTTGGATTGTTTCTAGCATTTTACGTAAAATATTCCAAAGTCAAATATGAAATATCTCATTTAAGTAGTGAAGTTGAATAAGAAATAACAAAAATATGAAAAACGAAAAAAATAAAATAATAACGTATGTACACGCTGAAATATGATCACCTGCTTTTATCTTCCTCTTTGAAGACCTTTTTTAGTATTTTAGTTTTTTATTGTGAATTCTTTATACTTATGTTCATAAGATTGGTATTTTATTCTTTCAAATAAAAACTTTTAAGAATGTAAATAATGGAAAAAATCAAAATTCCTTGCATTTCATCATTTGATGTGGTAAAATTTCCCACTTTCTAACACTTCAAATTAATTTTTTTATTTATTGATTTCATTCTTTTTTTTTTCTGTTCTCTTTTACATACTAATTACACAATTAATTTATTTAGGACATCATAATTGAACTTTAACTCCTAATGGCTGACATTTCAGTGACAATTGGCAAGTTTTATAACTGTTAATATACACATCAATATTCAACTCAATAAACTCATTAATTATCAATTTGAACTTGAAGATATGACTGATGTGTAGATTGTAAAATGATTCATAAACCCAAACCAGCCTTCAGAGTTGAAGAAACCATTTTTTTCGCAATGACTATCGTAGCAATTAATTACCTGCATATAGAAAATCTAGTAAGTTTCAAGATTGGAAGAAAGGAGATGACAACAATAGGAGAAAAAAAGGAAAAAAAAGAAAAAGAGAAGACAATACCCATAAAATGTACAAACTGGCGATATCTAACTCTAATTGGGTAATTGATAAATTGTATATGAAATTTTCATGAACAAAGTAAATAACAATATATGAAGAGATAATAGATAAATTGATTATCATAACAAATATTTCGAGGGACTATTCTTGCATCTTTGGTTTGAGAAAGAAGCAATGGAGAACTGTGTCATTAGTTGAATTTTTGAGAATCTTGAATATGCCTTATTCCAACTCCATTTAAGGTACAATTATTACAGAAATAAACCAAAATATTAACAATATTAATGGTCATTATTATGGTATATGGGCAAGAGATGGCTAAGACGTGGTTATGTGGATCATTAAGAAGATTTGAAGATTCTGTTAATAAAAAGATGAATCTTTGGCCTATGAGCAATGTCTAAATGTCAAATATCATAATATCATATTATTATCACAAACAAAGAACCGATATTAAAAACTTTTACCCGCTACATATAGGAAACAAAGATATTAGTCATCCAAATTATCCAAATAAATCTTGTAGTACTCCTTAATTCACAGACATACATGCGGTCACAACTTTGTTTGTGAGTTTCTAAACTATAAAAGTTTCTTTTCAAATTTGTGCAATTATCAAATCTTAATGCCTTATTGAGAACGTCTAAGAAGAAAAATGAAGGGGTTAATAATAGTTGTAGAGAGTCTTATAATAAATAACTAATATATATATATATTGACTCCTTAGCTATCAAATGCAAAATTTTCTAACTTTTTGAGTATAAGCCAACGTGTTCTGTCATTCCTTGTCAGATTTCATAAGCAACTTTCTAAACATACCAAATCAACTTCATGAACAGATCTACTCAAAAAAATATATGAACTTTATGATAAATAATTAAAATACATAGGAAAAAGCCTATGAATTTTGCGTAGAATCTAATTACGTTAAAGAAAGTACAATGTCTTTGAGGACTTGTTATAGGCACCATTGATGAATTACCCAAATTTAATAAATTACTAAGCAAGAAGCAATTAAGGAAATCAAAAGTAAAGACTCTTCAACGAAAACGTTGCCATACCTCTCATGGTGGACGTGAATTGAGTTCTGGAAATATAGCACCCTTTATATTGCCAAGATTATATGGAGGAGAGTTTTCAACGAACGGTAGAATTAAGATGAAACTAATGGATCATATTGCCTCATGTTCTTGTTTTATATCTCCAATATTTGATATGTTGATGCATATTAATAAGAACTAATTTTAGGGAAGGGGAAGAGAAACATAACCATTAGTATATTTAATAGAAACTTTAAGGCATTTGTTTGGTAATGATATCTAGAAGGAAGAAAAAGACATTTAATAGATAATTTAGAGAATTTTAGAATTTGTTGAAAGCAAGGAATAAGAGAAAAAAAACAGAAAAAAGGAGAAAAAAGATAGAGATGATCCTTGGCTATAGAGCTATACCACATCACTTGCTTATAGTTCTCAATTAGAAGATATATAGATAGATATAGATATGAATCTCAATCCACACTCAAGACTCTTTAGTTCTTGCACACTGATATCTCTAATGGTGAGTAATTTTTGCATGTCGTATTAGAGAAACCACACGCGGAATTACTTGACCTGGATGATAATGGTGATAGCAATCTACAAACTCAAGTCTCCTACTTTTGATTCTTAGAATCATAGTAATAACTTGCAAGTCTAACTTGGTAGAGCCGTAGAGGCTGCTTGTGCTCAGCAAAGAAATGCACTGGTGGCGATAAAATAGGAAAAATATTGATATTAAAATTAAAACCTTACATCAAAAGAAGTTTAATAGATTTATTCAACAAAGCTATCCCACCAGGTCTTCTACTTAGATAAGTATTACCATGCACACATTTGACAGCTTAGCAAAAAGAAAAAGTGACTTAGAATCCATCATTATCTCTAGATTGACCATAGCCGCCACCAAATCCACCACCACCACCACCATAACTTGGACGGCTCCTCTCCTGGGCAATACTAACACGGATATTCCTTCCCTGGAGTTGCTGCAAAAACATAATGTATCATCAGCCATGACTGATAAAGTAAAGCAGTTAACACAAGTACGCGTTTAGCCGAAGCTAAACACTACACTCGCACACATAACCAGTCTTATGATATTACTAATCAAGTTTTACCTGACCGTCCATTGCAGACAGAGCCTCGTTTGCAGATTTATCGTCACAGAAGTTCACAAATCCAAAACCCCTTGATCTGCCAGAATCTCTGTCAACGATGACCCGTGCTGGACCGGAAAAAGAAAACGCAGTACACATGAGAATCTAAACACAAGCATAATCTGAACAAACTAAGATTAACAATTCAGAAGAACCAAAACTACTAGTCAACTCCAACTTTAACAATGGTACCCCATCTTCGCCAAAAATAAACAATATTACTGCAGCTCTCCCCACCCAATCACTAGGTATGTATATAACCACATAAAACCACTTCACTAACAAATGTGAACTGCTGATTATACAAAAAGGCATGTTAAAAATTCAGTTCAAGAGCACAGGAAATCCATCAAGTAACTATTAAAGACATCAACAACGACAAACTGGACGGAAATCCAGATATGAGACCACCATCTTGCAATCACTTAGTTAAATGGAGCAAAAATCACCATATTCACATAAGTAATGAGTTATATGATATGTATAAACAGACATAGAGGGAATGATCTACAATCCTTTATATGGTACAATAACACCACATTCTTCATGCTTCCTTGATTTTCATCATGTTTAATCAACTATAACACCAACAGCAAGAAAAGTACTGAAAATAAAGGAACAGACATATGCCTCTGTAGCTTACCATCGACGACCTCACCAAAGCTAGCAAAGGCATCCCTAAGTGATTGATCATCAGTTCCGTATGAAAGACCTATAAAAAAAATGGATGAATAAGCAAATATTTACAAGTTATCAGTTGGTAACTACAACCAATAAGGATTTCAAAAAGACCAGTTGAGACATACCGCCAACAAAAAGCTTAGTCGACATGCAACGGATGGCATTAAGCATTGGCGAATTTGCACTTACTGCATTTCTTGTAGAAATGCTCTGTGTCAACAGACTCCCGAGTTTGTTGTAGAAAGCCATTTATGCAGAGGATTTCACAAATCTGCACATAATTTAAGTCAAGGCAAGCAAAACCACTATTGGAGTATCAAAAAAAAAAAAAGAGGACGACAAACTCATTAAAGATGCCAAATAGGATATTAAGAGACCATGCTCTCAAATTGATCTAAACTACCGAGCCAGTTGGTATAAAGAGCAAAACAATCAGCTAAACTAAGAAATTTGGAACCATAAACAATTGTCAGCAATTGTCCCATGTCATATTATATGCACTAATTGTGGAAATTAGACTTTCTGTAGTTCCAGTTGTGCCAGCAATAGGGAACCATCAGGAAACCAAACTATGTTCTCTTCACCACAAATGAGAAGTTCCGAGCTTGACTCCTCCCTCACAGGGGCAACCAGCTGGTGAAAACCCCACGATGAATAAAAAGAATAAAAGGTGCAATTTTAGTTCATTAACGTGGATCCTCAGAAAACAAATCACCTGTACCAAATAGTATACATTTCAACAAACAGATATATCTGCTAGCCATACGACAGCTGATAAAACTGTAACATCTTACATGCTACCACTGCTGTTTCCCTCTTTTTTGCTTTACGGTTCTTCCTTTTTCTGGTGTGTATTATTGTCCAAATTTTTGGCCGAGCTATTAATTCAAAAAGTCACAAATTCAAAGCAGATGTCTACAAACCTTAAAAAGCTCTACTATATATACTACATGTACAATAGAACTAGCACAATAGCGTCACGGCTGGAGCTAGTGTATTAAAAGGGGGTTCGACCAAACCATATAGTCTTTGGTCAACCATGTATCGGTGAAATTTATATAATATAACATGTACAAATTATTAATTAAGAACCCTGTTACTTAAAAAGACTAGAACAGTGAACCCCTAAACTACAAATCGTGGCTCTTCCTCTGCTTAACAACAAAGGGCCAAAAATACAAGAGTTCACACCGTTAGACAAAAACATCTTTTTTAAAAACCAAGAAATTCCAAAGGGCCATATGCGCAAGGTTTGAACCTATGACATGAGCTTAACCTACATATAACATGTTGTGCTCTTACCACTAGACCAACGCCGAGGGGGCTGGACAGTAACATTAAGTTTGCATACAATATGCAAAGAAATTACACTAATCATAAGAAAAGCATAAAATGTTTTCAAATTATGATCAAATTAAAAGTAAGAGATCCGACAAAAATTCAATATAAACCCATCAAGCTTCACAGGTTTATCAAATGAATCACATCAAGTAACATAACAAAATTGAAAAATACATACCTAAGGGAAGAGGGGTTTCAGGGTTTAAGGAGAGAGAAAGAAAAGATATGAGAAGCGGCTAGGGTTTAAGCCACTTGAGATATATAAAACCTGTGCTTTGATTTTTTTCAGTGCAAAATATCTAAGCCCTTTTTATAGATGCACAAAACGGAGATAAACAGCAAAATGACTCCTTTAGATATATGTTGTATGTTTTGCAGTATAATCAAACCTCTTGATAAAAGTCACTCGTTATAACGGTATTTTAATATAACAATTCAATTTTCTTTAAAATTGATATTTCATATTATATTTTATCTCTATAATAATATTCTACTTATAACAATGATGTCGTTCGTTATAACGGTACATTCTTTATAAAATCACCTCTATAATAGTCATATTCAAATATCGTGTAATAATATTTTGTAAGTGATATATTATGCATAAAATAAAATATAATACTGTATCAACTCTTTTGGACAATGAGCCCTCTGAAGGCACTACTACTGAGTTGACTCAACCCTCGCTATGTAATAGTTTGTTGTAGTTAATAATATTATTGTTTTAGTACCAAAAAAAAATACAATACTAGTTATAGATTTATTAATAATGTATTAACTTTTTCAATTATTAATTACTGAAATATGAAAATGTCTTTAAATTTAACGTGTATTGTTTGGGAACTTTTTTCATTGCAATAACTAATGAAATCGAAATGTCAAATACCAATATACATGTATAACAACAACTCATTATAACAGCTATGAAAATTTCAGACAAACGTTGTCACTATAGAAAGATTTGACGGTAGTTGTTTTTAACCTATGTGCCAGAGTTATTTAATCAGCAGTCACTTATAAAAAGTTTGTGAGTGTAGTTTATGAGGTATGAAAATTGGTAAACATTTTGTTTAGTAACTTATTTTATCTGTTCTATTTTGTTTTTAGTTATTTTTTAAGAAAATTAATAGTAAGTCCAGTTGATCACTTTTGAACCGTAAAATTATGTATTCAACTCCAGCCTATGATTTGAAATCCACTCAACATTAGTCTGAAAATGAGCCATATACAGATTAAAAGATTGAAGTTGGGCTCAACTTCAAACCAAATTCAACTAAATTCAAATCTTTGGTTAAAAGTCAAGCAAAAAAATGAGAAAAAATAGCATATTTTCAATTTCAAGCCAAAAGGGGGCAAAAATTACCTTAATTTGACTTGAATTTTAATCCCAATAGTCAAAGATAGGTGAAGTGACCAACATATGCAAATGAGGTGCCTATAAGTGGCTAAAACTGTAATATGACACCAATAAGTGCCTACACGTGCACTTCCCCCATGAAATTGGGGATTATTATGGCCTATTTGCAAAAATATAACACAATAAGCAATGGTTTACCTTTTTTGCCCGTGCTAACAGGGATTTTGCAAAAATGTCTCCATCAAGGTTTAGTCAAAAAAATCTGACGGAAACACCTCTGTCACGTTTTTAAGTCGGGGTCAAGACTTGCCCTTATACCTCTCTGCTTTTCAACACTTATCCCTTCAAGTGTTGGCAAAAGGCAATACTTGCCGCACTTGATCGTAAGTTTTGGCAAATGCCAAGACTTGCCTTTGACCCCCTCTCTATTTTCCAACACTTACCCTTAAAGTGTTGGCAAAAGGCAACACTTGCCGCACTTGATCATAACTTGCCCCTTTCAGTCTTTCCCTGCATTCTCATCATATAACTTGAATTTTTGACAAAATAGCACTTGCCCTTGAAGTATTGGCAATTGCCAAGACTACGAAATTTTTACCTTGAAGTCTTGGCTTCGGGCTAAAAAGGGTATTTTTCTAAAATATTGCTTAGCGCGGGCATTTTTACAAAAATCATTCCTTATGGAGGGCACACAGTGAAATTTTTTGGATTATTACTCCCCACATAACCATTCTCGATCCTTGTACACTTTTTGTAACTGTTTTTGTCTTTTCTTTCTTTCCTAGCATATTTATTAGATATAATTTGATGATATAAATATTTAAAAAATATAAGACAAATATATGTGTGTATAACATGTGTATAGAAGTTATATATAAAGAATATTAATCTAATTATATACCATATTTTAATTATAATCAAATTTTAAATATAAATATTGTGGCTAGATTATGTTAGTGATAGGTGACATGTTAATATGGTATATTGATGGCTATTTATGTGGAAATCCCAAATTAGTCCAACTTCAATCCAATAGCTCAACTTCATACCCAAAAATTTCACCATATGTACCCCCCATCCTTGGTTATGATTTTTTGTCCCACTTAAAAATGGCCTTGCAAAATGGTCTCGGAGGCAGCACTTCAAGTTATAAACTGACAAGTGTTGCATCTTCGACAAATATAAAGCGCAAGTGCTGCACGCGAAGAGATTAAAGGGGGCAAGTGTTGCAAAGGCAACAATTCAACTTATAAATTGGCAAGTGTTGCATCTTCAGGAAATATAAAAGGGCAAGTGGTGCCTATGAAGAGATTAAAGAGGCAAGCGCTACCGAGGCAACACTTCAAGTTATCTTGGATGGTGGGTCAGCACTTACTAGAGAAGGGAGGGCAGGATGTTGACGTCAATATAAAATTTTGTAAAGGTATTTTCGTCCAAAATTTATTCAGTAAAGTTAGCGGAAGTCATTCTAGCAAACTATTTTAAAGGGTGACAGTTAGGCAAGTCGTTGTCGTCGGTGTCAGAGTTGTGTAATTCTCCCCTTCATACCAAAAGAGCTAGAGTTTAGAGTAAAAAGTTCTCAGACGAGGGAATCATTCCTCTATAAATAAAAAAAGCTAGAATCGGCCTCGTACCCTATTTACACCGCATTAAATGAAAATCAGTTAGTAGTGGAAAACTCTTTTAAGGCTAGTCAGATTCAGAAAAGTCTCAGTATTTTATACTGGGATTTATGAACAAAATCTCAAAATACCAGTATTTTATACTGCAATCACTTAAATACGAATTCTAATACAAAATACTGAGATTTTGAACAAGTTAGTTCACAGTCCATGAAGCTCCGGGACTTTGAACATGAATCCCAATAAAAAAATAGGGACTTTGAATATGTTAGTTCAAAGTCTCAGTAAAAAATATTGGGACTAATTTGAGTGTTTGTCGACGCTAATGGACTATAACTGTGCGCGTGTGAAAATTTAACTATTTTCTCAATTAATTTTGAAACAGTAAATAAACTCACTTAGGATGTCCAAAATTGGCTAGTTATCAATTTTGCACGAGTATAGAAAACTAATTTAGAAAGAAAAAAAGAAAAAAAAAAAGCTTCAAACCTGAACTTCAAACACCGAGTCCAACTTTAATCCATGAAATTGATTTTGATAAAATGATCGCTTCTTGCAAAACTTTGCATGAATTGGTTTCGGCTTAAATAACACTGTAAAATCAGACTATTTGTGCAGTTTGACCTATAGAGTGTTGGCTTTGATCAAAGGGTATGATGAAAGTCCAAGGTGTCAAACATATCCGTCGAATGCTTTATTCAAAGAGACGTTAGCATCATATGAGACTTTTAACTCCTCATAATCGTTCTTATAAACATTGGGTACATGTACTTGTAAGATGAGAGATGCCACATCCAAAGATTGCTTGAAGTTAAAATAATAACAATATTGAGTGTAATTTTAATGTACTCATTTTTTACTCCTACCAAAATAGAAAAGATATTTTCAATAGACACTCGGTTGAAGTTAAACAATATGGTCTAAAAATTACTGGCATTGTCCTTTTTTCTTTTTCCAATACCAAATCTAAAACATGCGAAATGTCAATTATTAGAATAATAGAAGGATGATAATTGTCCAAACATTTTAAAGAAACAAAAGACAAAAAATTAGCGAACTATAACGCTACACGAAGTTATAACTAATTTATTTGATTTGCAAATCATAAGCGCTTAAGACACAAAGTACTCGTAGGGAGTAGGCAACTTAATTTATAACAAAGGATTTCAAGTTGCTTAAAAGTGACTAACTTCTTCAAACCTATTCAAAGACATTTCCCTATCCAGAGTTCAATGACAATCATTTAATATTTTAACATTAATCTGTTAGAAGGATTATGATATATGATACTTTAAATCATAAGGAATGTTCTTGATGGAACTTTCCTACTCAAACTAATTTATAGTAACATCAACTATTTCCCATTCTATACAAAATTTTATTTCACATCTATTTGTTTTCCTAAAATTATTTTCTTCTACACAAATTTCACGAAGGATTCCAATTTACATCAGTCAATGATAAACTTGATGTACTGCTTATAAAATGAATTTTTCTAGTATCCCTTGGAGATTTTATTCCAACATTGACAAAAAGTTACTGCATAACTACGTGTTCAATTAAACTCGTGATATAAAATAAAGAGAAGATGTAAAACAATATCAAATGTCAAAACATTTTCGTAAAATACATAATTAACATAAAAATATGATCACAAAGCAATATTTGAGGAACATATGTTTTGGAATGCACCAAAGAAACATGGACAGCTCATGAGTGATTAGTGCAGTCTGTCAGGTAACTCGTGTAGCATGATTCACTTATACTCTTTGGAATTTTATATCCCAGATTTTCTTTTTGGAATTTTAAATCCCTAAGAAGCTTTTTTTTTTTAACTAGTGATGATTTTAATAGTCTATTTTATGTAGCTAAAGTAGGGGAAGAAGAAAACCAAAAATAGGCCGTTAATTAACATCGATAAAACTTCAATGGATCAATGACCTCTAACATAAATATTTAGCATCTTAATATTGAAATTTGGTGCATGCACTAATCAATAAACGCATGATATCTACATAAAATTTATTATGCAGTTAAGTGTAATTAATTAAAACTCATATGCCTAATATTATTTGTCTTTTATAATTTTAACACACTCGTTAAAAAAGTATATAATCGTAGAAAATACAAAAGTATCTATAAACTACATTCTACCTCTATTTAATCGGCTTACTTAGAGTAATTAACACTTCATTAATTGAAATAATATGGTGAATTGAGAACACGTAATAACTAATAAGTGGCTTTCTATAATGTTAAATATGGTAACATATTTGTATGAGGCGCTTCACCTTTAATGAGCTACATGCAACACGCATGTTGATTGGTCGATACTACTATAAAATTCAAATAATTAAATAATAACAAAAAAATTTATATGATTTGATGTAGTAGAAACTTATCAGCACATGATGTTCGCAAACTCATTAGATGCAAGACAAACGTCGATTTTAAGAACTTTCATCACTTAATTAACCATAGTTACATATTGCGCTTATGTGTTTTTACTTCTATTTTAACAGCTAAGGTCAGATTGATTAGTTGATTTAGTATAAACACACGTGCATGTAAGTTTAACTAATCATTGGCAATTTGGCATAATAACAACCACTATTAGCAGGGTTAAAATACATGTGCATCGAGTGTTAATTGACAACAACCTCTCTACCTTATTCAAGATATGAGTAAAATATACAAATATCTCATTCTACCCAAACTCCACTCATAGAATCGTAGTGGATACGATGTTGTAGTGAATGCAAAATATGTATCTTTTGTATACACATTTTTCACTTATTAACTAGTACAACTATATGGTGTATATTTTGACAAAAAATTATAAATGTTAACTTCATTGACTCAATGTAAATCCCGCTGCATGTATATTTTTATATTAACAGCTAAATACTCAGATCGTAAACACTTACAAATATTCGGTGTTTATATTAAACCAAATCAACAAATGTATATTGATTAAACCATGGTTAAGTGAGAACAATGTATTTATAAACACATGGCTTACACTTACTGGCTTGATGTAAACACGAGGTCGGAGTAAGTTTTTTTGATACTCAAATAGTACTTAATAAAGAGAGAGAATTGATCCAACGGTCATAGAAGGAAGAAGAGTTAATAGATCCGTTTCTCTGACTACAAACATCATTCTATACAAAAACAATTTTATTTGGTCTCTCAATATATGTGAGGCTTAGGCCCTCACTTCACCCTTTTGTTTCTCTTCCCCCATTTTGCGTCTATTTCCCCAAGAAAGAAAAAACCCCATTAACCCAAACACAAAACAAAAAAACCCATTTCTTCTTCCTCAAACCCTTACTTATCACATAACACAAAAATTAGAACAAATTGATTTATTAACCATATTTATGGTTATTTATACTAGTTAGTATTGTTGAATATCTTCAAGATCTTGTCCCTCCTACAATGTTCTTCACTTTGTAGCGGACAAGGTAATAATTATAAATTTAATACCTATATACTAACTAAAAAAAAGAAAAAAATTAAATAATCTGATTTTTACCCATTTGGGTATTTTGGAGATTTATATCAAAATTATTAGTTTTTCTATTAGATTCACCTTCTTTCGATAAAAAAGTGTTTAATTTACCAATTTGATTCTGTTTTTTGGTTACTGAGACCCTTTTGATGGAATATTCTTAGGGTTTTGGAATTGGATCGGTTACTTACTCAAGTGTTGTTTGGCTCAATTATTGCCCAATCTAATTAGGGTTTTGAAGAGCTCTTACTGGCGGATCGTGCCCCCCGTTAATGGGAGTGAATTAATAGAATGATTTGGGCAAATGGAAGAGGACTGTAGATATTATTAATAGAATTATTATAAGCTGACTGGGAGTTTGGAGTTTGGGATTATTCGTCTTGAGTATCGTGTTATTATATAATTTGGAAGTGAAGAGAAAAGTTTAAGTTAGTTGATCGTCGGATTGGGTGGCTACAGTGAGGGATTAAATGATGGAAGTGTACTGAAGCTCGGGAAAGGAATGTGGGGACATGGTGCATTTTTAGCTTGGAGAGTATAAATTTCCTGGTACTTCGTTTCATTGGACGGAGCATTTTTAGCTTGGAGAGTAGAATTCTGTGCGATGTCTCGTTGCTTTCCATTTCCACCACCAGGATATGAAAAGAAGCCTATTAGACCAGACGAGGGTGACTTGTTAAAAGAGGTGTGTTACAACTTATATTATCACTTTGTGGATGTGTTCTACATTATTCTTATGATTAGAACCAGTGCCAAAATGATACGTTCTGTTATTCTAATAAATTCTGGCAAGTAAAGACTATTGGCTGTGAATTGTGATTCACGGACTAACTGCAAATCTTACTATGAATGCTTTTGAGGTGACTACTGTGATTGTCTTGATATACTGGGAGAAGACATTCTAAAAGCTCTGCTGAAAAATAGTGTAAATCATTTAAGGGATCTGCTTTTGTTTTGTCGTCTTTGGTATGAGAATACACTAGTTGATTGCCTTGAGCTGGGGGGTGTGGGGGGTTCCGGTGAGGAGTGATTTGACCTGATTGATATGTAAATGAATTTCTGGATTTAGGACGAAGTACACCAATGGACTGTCAATGAAAGCCACAATTTTACTTATTGTTTAACCATGTAATCGATGCTTTTGAAATGGTAACTGGCGTGTGCTGATGTTGTGGCATCTCACGACAACAAATTCATTGAAATTGTAGGAAGAGTGGTTGTTTGTTGTTGTACTTAGTGATATCCTTATGAAAAGAAAAAAAAGGTATTGTAGTTAGCAGTTTGCGACCTCCTTTTAAAATTTGCTATTTTTTTCCTTTTTCCTTTATAATTTCAAGGTATAATATTTTTTCAAGAGTTCCACATTGGTGTGGGATGTGTTATTTGTCTCCTTATATGGTTTTGAACAATCCCCACCTCATGAGCTAGTATTTTCGGTTTACTAGGCCCCAATGTGGTACCCCTATGTTAATAATCCACGTTCAAGATGTCATTTCCAGGCATTCAGGGGGAGGGAGAGGTTTAGAGTTCACATATGTGTAAGACAGGTTGTTCGTCTCCCTATATGGTCTTGGGCAATCGTCACCTCACAAGCTAGTTTTTGAGGTTGAGTTTGACCCAATTTCTATTTTCTTTTGATAACCGCCCCAAGGTCCAGTCCGCTATTTGTTTTTGTTATGGTAACAAAGCCAAACCAATGCCCAGGGCTCTCATCTAGCGGTAATAGTTCAGCTTATGATGTATGATTTAGATGCACGTTACAGATTCAAATACCGGCGCACACAAGGTCCATTTCCTATTGGTATTAATATTGTGGGCGGAGTTAGGACCAACCATATACTGACCAAGGTTTCCGTATCAGTATTGAAGGAGGACCATCTCTTGAGAACAGAGTAACTTTCCCTACTTTTGAAGCCGACTTTTTTTAAAATGCATTTCTTAAGAGTAATTTTTGCTCCTGTTGTAAGCCTCTGTGAACTTTTTAGTTTGCTAAGAAATATTTGCACTGTTTGCTTGATGGATCAACTGGGACAATGTGCCTTTTGAATTTTGAACTTGTATATGTTACAAGAAAAATGATAGGAACATGGATTAATATGTGGATATTAACTTTTTAAGGGTATGGGTAGGAAGCATATACGCTTGCATATGTGACCCATATTATGTTGTTTGAGGTACTGATGCATTAGAAATCATTGAGGTAGATGTTTGGAATAGATGGTATATGTTGGATAACAGTTTTTCAAATGGTTCTGGCCAATTTAGCTACAACTTGAATGTAGGGCAGCCTGGTGCACTAAGCTTCTGCTATGCGGTGAGACCACCCAGATCAAATTGAGCTAACACGAATATTCATTAGAAACTAGGTTGTTTCTGGATTTCATTATCATATACCGAGCATCTTTCTAGTCGACTTGGTCATGGGGATATACATGAACCATCTAAATATCCTCCTATCCAACACTTAAATAGAAGTACAAAAACTAATAGTTTTTTTGTTCCTTTGTTTGGACTTACATTGAAAACTAATAGAACAAATAAATTGTAGGGGGAGTGATTTTATTTGGACATCTTTTTTTATTTAAGGTGGAATCGCTAGAACATGTGTGTGTTGTGAGGTAACATTTGTTTAATTGAATCCTATTGAATGGTATGTTAAATGTCTTCTTTTTGATGCACTATAGTCAATACTGTCAGCGGAGCTTGTGCTGGTTGCTTGTCATTCTTTCCATATTTTATGTGGAGTTATGACTCTTTCCATGAGAACTTCAACTGGATTATGTAATTTTGGTATTAGCAAAGGCTCTTTGCCGATAGCTATGGTTTTTGTTTTGCATTTTCTGTTGAATGATCTTAAGTTAAAGAATTTTAGCTTCGGGCATGCATAACTTAATAATCATCTGAATTTACTTGATCTATAATTAATTGTAGGACCATATCCATAGATGTCTTTAAAGAAATTGCTAAAGATTTGGATAAACTTGAAGACATGGCTAATTTGGTCATTATAAATAGCATGACTGTGTATATTCGAGTCAGAATTCATAAAGATATCATTGTATTGAAATTTAGGTATGCTTATCAAGAACTTCTGCGTAGAGTTTCGTATGTGCCTTGGCATAAATATTGCTCCACCTGTCTCTTCCTATTTCATTTGTCTTTTTCCCGCTTAGTGGTAATATGGATTTTTTCCACCACAATGAGAATATGAGAATTTTCAGTTAACTAGCATCTTTTTATGTTAGAGGTGGCAAATCAGTATATCTCTAGGATTTATCCTGTATGTTGATGTTGATTGCTGCTTGTATATTTGATGGAATTTTTCTTCTTTTTGTAAGTATTTTCAAAATAGAATTACATGTAACTTTCTGACAAACATATAATACGCTCCATCCAACAAGTAAAATCTTTGCAAGTTGTCTTCGTCGGGTGGGAGGGGGGGGGGGGGTTGTTGAGGAAGCTAGGATCTCCCATTTGATATGCTGGGGTATTTTTTTTCAGATTGCTGTTGCATTCTGGTTTAGTTAGTGCTTTGCCTTTCACCATTTAGATATGATCTGCACAGGACAGGAAACATGGAGGAAGCATTACCATATGCTTCTGTTGATTTTTTGCTTCCTCTTTTTTTGTGCATGTGGCCTATCCATTGGATCTTTAGAATATTTATTATTGAATGTTTTATGTTCTCTTTACTTCCCTTTTTACACGTGTATTTGCTCCTTAACAGACTACATCATATCTGCTGTTTTCTTTCCACTTTGGTGCCTTCTGAAACTTCTGCTAAAATTGTTTGTCCTCCATTTTCAGCCTGAAAGGATTTTTTTTGTTTTTTGTTTTTTTTTTGTTTTTTTAAAAGACATTTCTTGGAATTATTGCATGTGATATAGCAAAATACAACAGTGCTTTATTCCCAAGTCAGATTTGGTCAGCTATATGAATCCTCATTAATCATATCGCTCCATTTAGACCCGCTACAATCAGATATTTGAAGATTTAGGTTCTATAGCAGCAGAAGTTCTCTACGATTCTTCTGGCATACATATCTATCTTACATCGTGCTTTATTTTGTGCTAAATAGTACTACTAAATACTAGAGATGTCATATTTTGCGTGAAAGTTTCCAGAGATGATCGTGTCCTCCTTTGAAAATGCGAAGTTGACTAGATAACTTGTTTCGCCTCAGCTGCAGTATGCTTCATTTAGTAATACTTGTGCTCATGTAAATTTTTTTTTTTAAGAGAATGTCTGTGCTATACCAAAATGAGGATGGCCTTTGGTTAAGGTGTCCTTATGCGAATTTCCATTCATATAGGCTTAAGGAAGTGACTAATTGGAGATTTGCAAACTTGATGATGCATTGAGGTGTTTTGCTTTTTGTCAACCATGCAATTGCTCCCCCCACCCCTCCCTTTGTCCAAAATAAGGCTGTTAATTTCGAGGGATGTGCATGTCTTGCTTGTGATCGGATACATGAATGGTCTTTTCCAGGCATTGGTATTTTATGTTAGTGTTATAAAGGCATACTTCATTATAAATAAAGGCATTTTGCATGGCTCAAACGGAAGATAAGAGAAGTGAATTCTGGACTTTCTCTATGGCGACGATTCTCAGAAAAGGAGACTAATGGTGAACTAATATATTTATAAATGCTTCCATTTTGCCTAAGCTCTTGTTATATATCAAAAGGAAAAGCTCATATTCAAGATACATTACTTTCTATTGCTCATGGCTCCTGTTAACAAGGTGGAGCCATGAAGAGATGGAAATGCCTTTAAATTGTTTGTTTTGCCGCTATCTTGGTCTGCACTTTGTTATAGATTAATATACAGGGCACCAAATTTAGTCAATGTTATTATATGCATTTTTCAGTGTTTTTTCTTATTAATTAACAATTTTTTTCCTTACTAATGTAACAGTATGCTACTGATTGGTTTGTTTGCCATGATAAACACTTAGGTTGTGAACAGGTTGTTGATGTTTTTGCTCTGCATCTTAGTGTTTGCTCATTTTTTCAAATAGACCTTGCATTTCCACCTGAAATCGAGTTTCTCATTTGGTTGTGGCACTCTTATCACTTATTTATAATGTTGTGCTAGATTTGTTATATCATGATATGGATTATCCTCCTTGGATAAGGATGTTGACATTACATGTACTTGACCTACTTATCTGAAATAAGAAGATAAAAATAAAATGGTTCTACTTGACCTGTTTGGTATAAATCTAACATTTTCTTTTTCGTGTTCTGTAGGAGAAAAAGAAGGAGAAAAAACATAAAAAGGAAAAGAAAGACAAAGAGAAGAGAGAAGGGAAAGAGAAAAAAGATAAAGACAGAAGTGATGAGAAACACAGAGAAAAGAAAGAGAAAAAGGACAAACACAAGGACAAAAAGAAGGACAAAAAGAAGGACAAAGAGAAGGAGAAGGACAAGGATAAAGATAAAAGCAGTATATCTTCAGAAGCAAGAGTTGCCTTTCTATCTGGAGCTTCTAGTGGAGTTTCGCGTCATGAAACAGATGAACATAAAGATAAACAAACTACCTCAGAGAAAGGGAGAGATGAACATAAAGATAGATCAACTAGTTCAGGGAAAGGGAGAGATGAACTTAATGGTAGACACATTAGCTCAGAGAAAGGAAAACACCCCAATCAGTTTCATGTACAACATGGAGAGAAGCCCTTTAAAACCAGCTTCTTTGCTGTTGAGGCAGAAGACTCAAAATTTGTTCAGGAGTTGGGCAGGAGAATCAGAGATGAAGAGAAGGGTGCACAGAGTCAGTCGGCGGATAAGTTTCCAGTTGAGTGGAAAAGGGATGAAAAGACAGGCAGGGTGGGCATCAGCGATGAAGAGAAGCGTGCACAGAGTCAGTCGGCGGAGAGGTTTCCAGTTGAGTGGAAAAGGGATGAAAAGACAGGCAGGGTGGGCATCAAGGATTGTGGAAATTTGGCTGCAGACAAGGAAAAGAACAAGGAGAAAGGAGTTCATAACAGCAAGATGGACGTGCAAGCATTCAGGGGTGAACTTAAAATTGCAGCTAATGCAATACCTCCCAACCTTTCTACAGTGGCAAAAATCAAATTTGAAGGAATTCCCAGACCACTGGAAGAAAATTTTGAGAAGACGAGAGAGGAAAAACAGAAACCTAAAGAAAGACGTGATGATAAACCAAGAGAAAAACACAAGGATAAAGAAAGGGAAAAACAAAGTCATGCAAAGCAGAAAGACAAGGAAAAGGAGAAGAAAAAGGAAGAGAAGGCGAAGGACAAAAGTGAACACAAGAAAAGCCGGGAGGATAAATCAAGAGACATCAATAAGAATGACTTTGTTGGTCTCAGTAACAATAAACTTCCACTTGTATCTAAGGAAAACATTGCTGGTACAGTCACCGAGGGGATCACCAGAAAGAGAAAGGATGTTGAAACTAATGGTTTCCTGCATGGTGAGTTAAAACTATTAACAGCTCTATTTTCAGTTGCATTGACTTTATCTCCTGCCTTATGGATGCATCAAAGCTAACTTAGATTGCCTTGATAGAGTTCTTGTGATTTTGGGTGTAGTAGTCTGTTAGGGAATTTGTAGCCACCATATTTGCTGTATTTCTAATGCGAATTGCATGAATTAAAACCAGCGTGTTCAGCTCCTTTTAACATTTTGGTTTGGCTGATTAGTGTTGCTTCTGTCCTATTCTGCTATACAGAGAGTGAAGTCAGGCCTGCTAAATTGCTACGGCCCTCATCCTCTCAGCAGCCAACACAGAATGGAAAGAAATTGGACACGCACCAGAAAGCAGACCTGTTTTCCCCTAATAAACAGGTAGCTGCTACTGATTTGCAAACCAAGGAGCACAAGGTGAATGGTAGTATAGAAGGTCAGCCGTTGTCCAGTGCTAAGGCAAAGGCTTCATACATCATCCCTGGTGCTGATCACATTGCTGAAGCATCTAAAAGACCTCCTCATCCCGATTCCAAGTATCTAAGCCAGATACTCTCAGTTCCTACTATGGACGATTGGTCTGGATTTGATGACCAGGAATGGTTGTTGGGAAGCGAAAGAACTCCGGCTAAGAAAGCCGATACGTGTCCAGATGAAGGCAGTAAGGATCATTGGGTATGGTCAGAAGCTTTGCAAATAGACTCTGCTGATGTTTTTGCTCTACCATATGTTATACCTTACTGAATGCAGTTAACATGATCTGACATGATGAATTCCCAAGGCTCTATCAGCTTTGCAGGAGCGACCATCTGGCATATCGAGGCCCGTACAGGGTTTTCGGTTGGATTCTTTCTCACCCCTCTAGCTCTGATGGGTGTTCTGGTGGCAGTCTGTTCTGATACTGATTCAAATTGATCCAGCGATCACCAGGGCTGTACTCTGCAGTAGCTAAGATGGAGGGATGAGTCATTGCCATATATTTGATATCCCCTAGATGGAACGGGACAATATGTCTAGGAAGATGCATAAGCTTCTGCAAGTTTATTCTATTTGCTTAAAGCTTGGATGCTCTTTCTAATTGAGTGTAAAAGAACTAGCTTTTGTGGTCTTTACTACTCCACAGTTTTGATTTGTAACATAGTATTACTATAGTTGTAAGATAGATGGGGAAAAAGGACAAACAAAAGAAAAAAAGAGTAGCTGCATTCATTTGATTCACTGAGATGCAAAGTCTTGTTTATAATCGATTTCCACTTTCTGAAAAATTACCACATAACATGAGATTTCAAGTTAATTGCAACGAAAATTATGGGATGTATCTTGGAAGTAGCCCCTCTTGCATTTAAAATTATTTAATGTAAATCCCTTCTTAGTAGTTCTAAAGAAATGAGCTGTTGCATGTTGGAGAGACAGGTATATGGAGTTCTGAATTATTTTAGATGCTACTATAATACATGCATTGCTTCCACATAAAATTCAGATACATGATACGAGAATTAAGTAAAGCTAATGTAGATATTAATAACATAAACGATGAACGGAGAAAGTTTGAAGATTTAAAAATGGGGTTTAAGTCACGGTTCACAACAAAACTTCAGTGATCACTTGGTGCGGAGTGAAATGCATAAATAGTATATTTGCGCAGTTCCATTCAAGGCATAGTTACATTTTCAGAAACATTTAACCATTTTAGCAAATCCAATCCTTGTGAGTTGTGATAGAACTTGGAGTTCGTTTTAGTCGAACTTCAGTCCTAAACTGAAGTTGAGGTCTGAAATTCAAGTTCAACCCAACTTCAAAACTTTTATCTGAGGCTGTAATGTAGTAACTAGACGCTAATATTTTTCAGAAGTGATTCTACCTTAAATAGCACTTTGCGAATAGGTTGCCCTATGAAAATTTTGCCTTGTCATTTCATCCAAAGGCTACTTTTGCCACTGCTATTAGATTTTAGGCCACATTTTCCTTGGTTGTACAAAAAAAGCCACTCTTTGAAAAGTTCAGCCCATAAGGATTGTTTTCAAAAAGTGGCTAAAAATTAAATATTTTTTAAAAAATGCCTCCAACCGTAAGGGCGAGCCAAACAGTGGCCATCGTGCACTTTCCCCGGAAAATTTATTTACTGGGCCTTGTTCTGGGCGATTTAGGTAAAAATTTAGCCCTGTAGCCTGTTGCACCGCGCTAAATGAATACTAGCCAGTAGTACAAAACTATTTGAAGACTAGCCATTTTCGGACAAGTCCCAATTTTTTATACTGGGACTTTGAACTATTCAAAGTCCCGATATAAAATAATGGAATTACTTAAACACTAATCCCAATATAAAATATTGAAAATTTGAACACGTTAGTTCAAAGTTCCAATATAAAATACTGGAACTTCGAACATGTATATAAAGCTCAAGGGGACTATAAACATGAATCCCATTCTAAAATAATGGGACTTTGAAGTATAAAATACTGAGACTAATTTGTGGTGTTTGCCAAGGCTAAAGGAGTGTAAGTGTGCGCACAGATTTTTGACTATTCCTCAATTGATTTTAAAACGGTGGATAATTCTTACTCAGCGCATCCAAAAATGGCTACGCATCAAATTTTCATACTATTCAGTATGAGCTTTTAAGCAAAAAAATTCACCCGGCGTCCCCAAATTTGACTAGTTCTGAGAGCTTGTCCCATTTAACATTATTTTAGCAAAATGACTTCCGTTTCGTCCGTAGGCAATACTTCAAGTGGTCAATCGGTAAATGTTGCCTTTTAGGAAGAGATCAAGTCAGAGACAAATGTTGCCTAAACACACTTCAAATTATCTAGGAGAATGCGAGAAGAGATTGAAGTGCCAAGTACTGTCTAAGAAAGAGGGGTCGAAAGCAAGTGCTATCTTTGCGCAGTACTTACGAAGAAAGGGAGAATGGGGATACGTGCATCGTTATTAGATTTAAAAGAGTATTCCATTCAGAATTTATTCATTAAACCAAACGAATGTTATTTTTACTAAACTACTATTATATGGGGTCAGAAAGGCAAATCATTGCATATAGTATCAGTCTTATAATCCCCTGCTTTTAAGGATGAATGGGTAGCAGATTGCTGGTTTACTAATCCAAACCAATGTTGACCCTTGATCCTTCATAGGGGCATGATACATCAAGCAATCTAGTGATTCCATCTACTATTACATCAGCCACACACTAATAGTTTTTCCCTCGGTCAATGTAATCAATATTTAGGTAGATTCTAAATTATATCACCACTAAAGAGTGTGGTGGAATGGATGAAATTTCTTTACCATTAACTAGACACATTGAGTTCGAGTTTTGGAAATGGAGAAACGCTCGTGGGGAATAATTCTTCCTTTATAGTCGGCTATACACAATGTAAATCTAAAAAGGTCGGACCAATGAGTTTTGAAAACCTGATGGTTATATCAAGTATTAACTTTAAGAATTCTCAACATACATATGGCTCTTTTTAAGCCTCCCAGTTCAATGTTCTCTCTATTTCTACTAAGCATTTCTCTTATTCTCCCTTTCTCTCCCTCTTGTCTTTAGGCTAACAATCACATATCAGTTGGCCCACACTTAGGCCCCATTTGTTTGCACTTAATGGGGCTCTTAATCTGAATTGGACAGATTTGGACCCATTAAGTTTATTTGTTTTTTTTTAAATAAGTACTGAATACCTCTTACTACCCTCTGCCCTAAAAAGATGGATGCAAGTATCTGTATCCCATTCAGCTTTGCTTTTTTGTACGCCACTTTTCTAGGAACTGCTTTTTTTTTTTACGGAACTAATTTTCCACCAACTTTTATTTATCTGCAAAGTTCAGAACTCTCTCTCATATATTTTTTCACAAACTTCACTCTCTCTTGGATTATCAAAGGGTGTAATCAAATATCTTCAACCTAAACTGGTAAGATTCTCTTTATAAATACTTCATCTTTTTGTCTACTACATATCTGTTCTTAAAACTTTTTTAACGTTCTTGTATTAGATGAAACAAATGGACCAAGTTGGACAGCTGAAAATTCACAAATGATGAACAACTTACGCGAGCAACTTGCAAATCAACTTATGCAAAGATGAATAAATTTGAAAATTTTATATTTTAGTTATTTGAATTTTTTTTTTTCTATTTCTTGAATGTTAGACGTTGGTTCTTCTTTAGGAAAATATTAGATATTGATTTGAATATTTTGTAGTTGCTTATTCATATTTAATTACTATTTTATTTGAATTATATGATATTTTATTCAAATAAAAAAATTAAATACATTCAGATGTTGAAAAAACAAACAGTCTTAATGATTCAATATTCAGGTCCAGAGACAGCATCTTAATATTTAGATGTGCATTCAGATTCAGGCCTCTTAATCTTAATAAAAACAAATGGCCCCTTACTGAAACAACAAAAAGTCCCCTCAAAATTAGAGAGGTGGATCACATTTTGAAGTTTCTTATTCCTTCCATGCTATTTTCATAATTGGCTGAAAATATTATAAAATTAAGGCCAAGAATTTATAGATAACTTTCAATGCATTCGCAAGGCAGCAAGTGTATGACTCAAACTCGATCCATATAAAAAAAAAATGACAAGACAGATTGCAGAAAGCAACATCTTTTGGTTCTTTTTTTGAGTAAAAACATTTAGTCAGAACCAATGGTGGATGTGTCTCTTTCTTTAGTAATTAAATAGGAAGATATGAGAACCCAAAATAGACCAAGGGCCACATTCTGTAATAATGTGGCCTTTATTTACAAAAGATGAGGTGCCTAACAACTTTACACCGGATTTAGTCATACCCACAAGATGATAACGAAAATGACCAAACAAATTGACTTCTTGAATTGACATCTTCATTACTTCCCATTTCATTTACTCTCTAATAAATGCTATTGTTATGGTAGATTGTACCTCCTTCCACATACACCTATGTTCTCAGTGACGTACACATAATTTTACGCCTTGATTTTTAGATAGTACGAGTCTGGGACTGTAGTGATTCAAAGACTTCAGTTGTCCCACATTAATTTCTATCAGGGATCATTATCAAGCGGTATTAATGCAGTGTAATATACACATTTCAAAGAAGTACTATTCACACAAAATAATACTCCCTCCGTTTCAAAAAGGATGAACCTTTGCGGAGTACGAGGGTCAAACTGACTAATTTTGACCGGGAATTTGCACATCGAATTTTTAAAAATAAAATTTACATATTTAGAAACTACATGAAAAATACTATAAGTCACAATAATTAACAATTCAAAATAGTTAGAAAATATTTGTAAGACATGTGATCAAACATAATCTTGTTTGACCCTTCAAATAGTAATAGGTTCATCCTTTTTGAAACGGAGGGAGTATTTCTTTCGCAAAGCAATGTGGAATGACAATAAAGGAAGGCAGCAAACACACAAATAACCTATCATAACCTAGAGAGACCGTGAAAATAAATAACAATATTGGGATCTTTGAGTTTGATAGCTAGAATGGTAAAGTATAATCCCTTAATTCCATTGAAGGGCAAGTCTGGTGCCAACAATATTAGTATCTAGCTCCAATCGCGTATATCTGAGTTGTTGCAGTAAAAAAGCTCGTAGTTAAACTTTTGAACGGGACAGCCGATTCGACCTAGATGTGCATGGGTCATTTCATTCCTTCTGGCGATGATGCACTTCTGGCTTTAATTCGTGTTACTTAGAAGAAATTAGAATGCTCAAAGTAAGCCTAATTTCATGTTCTGTCTCTCTCCATTTCTTTTATTTGGGCAGAGAGGTTTGGGTGGGGGGAGGGGGAGGAAACTGCTTGAGAAAGACGTGAAAACAGGAGCATAACCCAAAAAAAGTTAAAAGCATAAGGACCTTCCACAAGACCATGTGATTTGACAAAATTGGCATCTCTTATCTGGCAAATGAAATACTGTAGTAGCTAACAGCAAAGCCGCCAAACTTGATAATCATAACATGGTTGACAGGAAGAGTATTTTACTGGAAAAGTAACATGGTGACAGGCGGAGGAGTATCTTACTGGAAATTTAATTCTTGATCACATTACATTACTGTATATTTACAAATATGGTTAGCACTAGTGGAACTGCACTGCCTGATTATAACATCAATGTTAAGCAAGCAGTACCCCCAAACGAAAATCCAGAAGTAAACAAAACGAGAAGAAAAAAGATTCTCATATATACAAAAGTATAAAAACTTATTAAGTACTATCGGTTAAGAAGATGCTTCATTCCTTTGCCTGCGCATTCGTGCTCCCCATGACATACTGTTACCAGAGTCCTTGTGCATGCTTCTTTTCTTGAGCTCTGATAGCTGAGACTGCCAACGGTTTTTCCACTCACCTTTCTCCTCCATTGACTAATGCACAAGGAAAAAAAAAAAAAACAAATTAGCACGAGAATAACAATGCAAGAACAAAAGACATGTCATTAAAATCATACGAGCAAACAAACATCAATTACATGAATGTGAATGTAACAAGTGATTCTCCAAGGAAACGATTTGCCTACTACTGCTGAGAAATAGAGGAAAAATTAATGTTCTCGGATGCATGTAACGGTGACATGTTTCAATGACATAAATAAGGATCCAAAGAAGTCTAGACATTGGCACATAGCACTTAGCAGCAGAAGCAAGGCATGCTAACGCCAAACAACTTGATAAGCAATGGAATCTGAGCAAAGAGGATCACATATTAAAGTTTCTGAAGCCAGCCATAGTCTCGAATTTCAGGGAAGACAAGAACGCAGGAAAATCAGTAAAAGAAATGACAGACTGGATAGCCATGTTCTGTAGTTTAACTGAAACTAGTTATCCAAGTAATTATAGAACAGTTATCATTAGTTACACGCGAAAAGTAGTTTTATTATTCATTAGCTTTCTAGAAAACACAAATCACTCCTCTTGTCCAAAGAATTAAAAAGATTGAATGTGAGTGCAATTTCTTTAAATTAAAAAAGAAAACGAAAAAAGAAGAGAAGGTTGATTACGACTGCCCAATGGGAAAACAAATAGCATAGCATAGGAATAAATTTAAAAAAATATATATCAGATGATAACTGGTTTGCCTTCAAGATTCCACTAATTGAGGTATATTCTGTGAAACATGAGGCTATCTCATACTCAGTTTGACATGATAACATAGACAGTGGAGTAGCCAAGGATACTTTATGCCGAATACTAAATGCTAAATTCTTTGGATCCCTCAGCGACTTTCTTTTCTGTTGTATACTTCACTATCTGACCAGATGGGGAAGCCCCCATCGAAAGTGATCCCAACCAGAATCAACTTTTTTGATAACTGAAAAATCCCTAGGCTAATTGCACACTACTTTAATTTTTATTTTTTTAACTCAAGAGTTAGCCTATCTACTTCCTCAAAATACAGAGGCAAAATTCTTATCTTTGGTAACCAAGATAAAAATCCCATTAGAGGCAATAATACGTGGTCCTATCTGCCCAAACCTTGGTAGACAGATTCATCCACTGAAACTTGATCAATTGGAGACTAGGTGTTCCTATCCACCCGAACCTTGATGGACAAAGTCACCCAGTCCTGGTGGGAGGTAGCACACTGCGTGAATTAGTCGATCCCGGACAACAACAATAACAACATATAACCGGTGTAATCCCACAAGTGCGGTCTGCATAGTTACCTAGTGTAATCTCACAAGTGGGGTGTATGCAAACCTTACCCTTACCCTGATGAGGTAGAGAGGCTGTTTCCGATAAATTAATCAATTTCAGACACCACGTATTACTATATTTTTTAAATTAAAAAAATTAAATAAATATTGACTTTTTTTTTAATAAACGAGAAGTCTCACGAGTTGTGCATGAACTCGATGGATAACAGACTCTCGTTTCTACTCTTATTAACTTAAGTACCATACTTTTATCTATGACAGAGCACCTAACTCACACATAACAATTTATAAATAAAATTTATTAATTCCTTCCAACTAAAAAACAAAATTTTCAATAACTAATCAAATAAGACAAGTTAACTACTACAACAGATAAAACATCGACCTAACACAATTAAAAAAAATAATTTACACTGACGATGTATATAACTTAAACATAAACATACCTCATCATTTTGACACCGTTTTCGAGCAGAAAAAGCAAAATGAATTCCCTTAGCCATATCTTTATCATACATAGCTCTCATTCTTGGATCAGACAAAGTTTCATAAGCTTCTTGAACCCGAATAAATCTCTGGGTATATTCTTCAACCCGATCCGGGGGTGAAACATCAGGGTGGTACTTTCTTGCTAATTGTTTGTACGCTTGTTTAATTTCTAATAACGACCCACTTTCTGATATACCTAAAAGATCATAAAAACTCTTTGGTTCTGATAAAAGGACCTCATTTTGAAGGTGGGATTTTAGTTTGAGGGTGAAATTTTTGGTTCTTGAAAGTTGAGGGGGTGATTTGTAGTTTGGGAAAGTTAAGGAAGGAATTTGGGTAGGGAAAAAGTTGAAGCGAAGGTCGCTTCTTGGGATTGTTAAGCCATAGGAGTTGCAGCACATTGCTTTTGAGTGAATGAATGGAATTGGTGATGGTTTGATATATAGTGTGTTTTTGAGTATGATCCACATATATATATATATATATATATATATAAAGATCTTGGATATATATAATGGGGAAGAAAAAGAAAAGGGTATTAATGTCATTATGTTTAAGTCAATAGATAGTACTTATTGCTTTCTTTTGTAATTTATTGCTAGTTGGTCTTTGGTATCGAGTTCTAGAACGGGTTAGAGTGGTTGGTATTTGGGAACTTATGGTGTTTTAGTATGATGCGAATTTGGTTAGTTAATTCAGAATTTAAAGTTTATGAGTTTAGTTTTTTTAAGTTATTAATTTCTATAGTAATAATATATTATGTGAATTTCATAAACAGGATGTGTAGACCAAAAATATTGATTCCATCTAACCACAAAGCACTCTTTAGATACGCCAAATATTAGTATAGTTGGATTTCGGATTTTATGTGTTTGAATTATAGTCCATTTGGTTTACTAGGATCTAAATAAAAAAACTATTAGATTAAGATGAACTCTATACCTATTACTTTACCTACTATCCTAAATATCATAGGGTTATATAAAACTAATAATTATATAAAAGTAATACTAATTATCTAGAGAAATTGTTAGTAGAAAATTTACAAGGCCAAATGTGTTTCTCCTGTTTGTTTTAATGACTAGTATATAATTTACGTAAATGCTTTCTACATTTTGAAAAGCAGGAATCATCAACTATCTCCACTTTTGTCTGAAATGTGTTTATACTTTCCCGTCCACGAGTTCCATTACTTTGTTGAATAAAAAATCAAAAAGTTTGATCGAAAAGATTTACAAGTTCATTGGATGGTGAATACTGGAGTATGTAAGATCACATTGAACTCCAATACTCATTCCTCTACTTTAAAAGGTTGATTTGTTGTCGACCACTTTTTAAGATAATATGTCTGATCTTAAAGAGATGACAGCTTAAGGTCACATCTTACGCCAATTTGTGATTCAAAGACAAACCTATCAATTTCTTTGCTTAATGAACACTCTGTGGATACACACAAAGGTTTGATGGTGTGATCAGTGATGGATATGTTTATTCTTATCTTAATAAGAGATTCGTTTTGCCTTTTAATGAATCATAGGCAGTTCAAATTTGAATCAATTAGGCTTTTAATGTGAATACCAAATACTAGATGAGGAAAAATGCTTTAGGGATATTTACTTTCTCTTACTTGCCCTCAACGTTTTCACCTAATAAAAAATTTAACTCGCACACTCACACATTAAATTGAGTTTGCATTATAAGCGAATACATTTTTGATAAGATATTACATTTGTCTTTATACGAACTTTAGAGGAGTCACTTGTCCATGCTCGTTGTATACTTAAACGAGTTTTCCAATTAAGAATGACCATATCAAATAATGATTCGTCAATAATTAAGAGCCTGTTTGGCCAAGCTTCTGGAAAGTCAGAAGTGCTTATTGTTCTCAAAAAGTATTTATTTAAAAATTTTGAAGTGTTTGGCCAAGCTTCTAGGAAAAAATAAATGCTTTTGAGTGGTAGCAGAAGCTGTTTTTCTGCTATGGGAAAGAAGCTTAAAAAAGTAGTTTATTGGAAAAATAAGTGCTTTTGATTATTTGAGACAAAATTACCCATTTCAAACTTCCATATTTAATCAAATTAAGACTATTATATATTCATTTTCGTAATTTTGTAATTTTTTCAAATATTGGTCAAACACAAATTAATAACAAAAGTACTTCTCTAAAATTTAGCCAAACACATATTGCTTATTTACAAAGCACTTCTTTGAACAACACTTTTGATAAAAAGCATTTCTTAAAATAAGCTGATTTTGACAGCTTGGCCAAACATGCATCAACAATAAGCAACACCACTTTCAGCACTAGGGGCATCACTTTTTGATTATACGGAAGAAAATGTATTAAAAAGGGAATTTAACAGACTTTTAGGTTTTAAAGAGTTGTGTGCCTTCAGCAAATATCTGACAGCTTGAAGGGGTTGAGGAATAATATCAAAGAAATGGTAATTAGTTTTATAGATAGTATCACATACCCTTTGTATTGGGTAAACTCGTAGACGTGGCACCTCGGTGGCATAATTTGGAGTCGACATCGAGGAACATGATTAATGTATTTACCTCGGTGCAACGCCACCTCGGTCGCCTTGCGAAGTCATGTTCCTAAGGCTAACAGCTCAAGCCTCGGCGAATCAGCTTGTCCACAGCGGAGGACTTTTTCCCTTATTTCGGCCCACTAACTCCATTATTTAAGAGGTTGAGGCATGTACAACTTAGTGGGAGATGTGGGATCATGGCTTATGTATTCATCAATCTATAAATAGTCTTTCATTTCACAATGTAATCATTCAGAAATATTTACCAAAATTCTGCCAATTTTGTACTCAAGATCATATATTGAAATCTCATTTATTTACGCATAATTCTCGTCCTTATTGTTATAATTTCGACTTTGATATATTGATTTGCTTGTATTCGCAATCCAAATTTGATTTGTGACCTAAAATCAGTTTAGGCCAATAAAAATTGGCGCCGTCTGTGGGGATACAAGCATCAATGCTTTGTTCCAAAGTTGAACGTTTTCTTCATTCAAATTTTTGTTTTCACTTGAAAAATGGTTACCAACGATAGAAATCTCGCTGAACCTCAGCCAACTCCTGATGGACAGGCTAGCGTCAATCGAATCCAAATTCCAACGTGCCCTTTATACTGCTAATACCAGATCCTTCCTCTTCGGGTTCCACTGAAGCTTTTCAGGCTTTCGTCATCCGAACCTTGAAAGCTCTTCAAGAACAGCAAGCCGAACAGGCTATCATCAATGCTGAATTTCGTGTCTTGTTAGAAGCGAGGAATAGTTCAGCTCCGAATGGAGTTCCACCTGTGGCTCCTAGTGGAGGCATCCCGACCCTCGTTCCTACGGGCGCGACAATAGAGGGACCTCAAAATAGAGCCACATTTGGGAGTTTGGGCATAATACCTAGCACTACGCCCTACTTCGGGACGATTCCCACTGTGGCTGAAGCTAGCTCCTCGGTGGACGTTGAAAAATTAAGCAAAGAGATCGAAGCCCGAGTGGAAAAACGGCTTGAAAGCGTCCCCGACGTAACGAAGACCCAAAGGGCGCTCGATATTGACCAGTACAGGCAATTTCCATACAAACCTGAGGCTGCTCCAACACCAACTCCAAAGACTTTCAAAATTCAATTTTTGAAAAAATATGATGGGACTATCGACCCCATTGAGCATGTGACTGAATACATGTTGATGGTGTTGAGTAACGATTTAACAGAGATAGAAAAAGAGACGATGTTTTTGAAAATGTTCAGCGAATCTTTGGAGAATAGAGCATTACGTTGGTACATGCATTTACCCACGGGGCCAATTTCTAGTTTTAACGACTTGGTTGATACGTTCGTTAGAGCTCATACCAGGGCGCAGAAAATCCTCCAAAGGAAGGAGGACATCTTCGAAGTCAAACAGCGGCCTGACGCGCCCATCAAAGACTTCCTCAAGCGTATTTACGCCGAACCTAATGGAGTTGCCTGCTATGTATGACACTTTAGCCATCATGGCATTTGTAAAGAATATTAATGTTCGAAACTCCGAGGCTGCCACTGAATTGAGAAAGGAGCTACAACAGTATCAAACCTTGACATGTGATGACTTGCACAACAGGGCATACACCAAAATAGGGTTAGAGGAAGCTGAGTGGAAGAACAATGGTCGAAGCTTCAACTACAAGAATCGGTCTGAATCCTCATATCGCGCTGAGGCGCCACGAGGAAATTCAAAGGGAAGATACGAACCGTACCCTTCATCGAGGCAGCCTGTTAACCAAAGGCTTGGAAATTCGCATGTGAGCCAACTGCTCGGTGGGAAAGTTTATCCCATCACAAATCAAAGCAACACCTCGAGCTCAGCTTTGGTTTCCAAGAATAAGGAGTTACCTCGGATCCCCGATTATAACTTTAACATATCGACCTCGGAGTTGGTCAACGTAGTGAATGGGATGGCTGTAGTAAGAGCACCGAAGGATATGAAGACTCATGCGGACAAAATAGATCAAAGTGTGCGTTGTGAGTTTCACGCGGATTGCGGCCATCACACCGAGGACTTCAAAGCCTTGCACCTCGAGGTGGCTCATTTGTTGAAGAAGGGTGTGCTGGCTGAATTCCTCACGGATAAGGGGAAGGAAAATTATGCAAAGAACCGAGGTGATGGTTAACAACCGAGGGCACCACCCCCTGAAAGAGTTGTGAATGTAATCACCGGAGGATCAGAAATGAATGATGTGAACTTTGCAGCTGCTAAGAAGTTTGCAAAGTTATCAATAACTAGGGAGAAAAGAACTAGAGTTGGAGGCTCGAGAAAGGAGATAGTGTGCGGCGACGATGACTGTGATGGTATGATGTTTCCCCATCACGATGCTTTGGTCATCATGCTAAGGATCAACGACTCGGATATCAACGAGTCTTGATCGAACCCGGTAGCTCTGTTAACATAATCAGCTGCGGGGCTATCAAGAATATGTGGTTGAAGGGAGAGGTTATCCCAAAAGCAACTGTGTTGACTTGCTTCCGCAACTCCACCAAAAAAACATTGGGCGAAATTACGCTTTACACGTATGCTGAAAAAGTTTGCAAGGAGACATTGTTTCAAGTTTTGCCCGAGGATATGGCATATAATGTTATCCTCGTTAGACCACGGATTCACTCCATGAAGGCTGTTCCATCCACTCTCCAACAAGTCATCAAATTCCCTACCCTATGGGGATTCGTTCAATTAAGGGGGAGCAACGGGTAGCGAGGGAATGCTATTCGGTTGCGTTGAAGAGTGGAGTCGTCCCGTCAGGACCAAAGAAATACCAATCAATACAACAGGGGTCTCATGAAGAATGAGAGTCATGTCCCCAAGATGATCCCCGAGGAGGAATGGAGAAGATCCCGGTATATATTTAAGAACATCGGAAACAAAAAGCCTAGGACTCAACTATCGAGGATTTGGAATTTTTCATGTTAATGAAAGATTTTCCAGAAAGAAAAGTGTTTGTTAGCTCGGAGTTGGACCCGGAGTCGAAGAAAGCTATAATCGATGTCTCGAAGTCCAACGATGATTACTTTGCTTTGTCTCATTCAGATATGGTCGGCATCGATCCGGAGATCATGACTCATAAGCTGAATGCAGATCCATGTTTTACCCCGATAAAACAAAAGAAAAGAAAAGGCCGCACGCCGGTGTCAAAAAGAAAGCAATTGAAGATGAGACTATGAAGCTGCAGGAGAACGACTTCATAAGAGAGGTGAAGTACCCCGAATAGCTGGCTAATGTCGTTGTTGTGCCCAAAAGAATGGAAAGTGGAGAATGTGTGTAGATTATACAGATCTAAACAAAGCTTACCCCAAGGACTCTTATCCATTGCCACCGATAGACAGGTTAATAGACTCCACGACAGGACATAAACTATTAACCTTCTTAGATGCTTATTCGGGGTATAATCAAATTCTCATGGACCCGAAGGATGAAGAAAAAACCTCGTTCATCATGGACCGAGGTACCTTTTGCTACAAGGTGATGCCCTTGGGGCTGAAGAACGTTGGGGCAACATACCAACGGTTAGTGTGTTGCATGTTCAAAGATTACATCGGGAAATCTATGGAGGTGTACATAGACGACATGTTGATAAAATCTATTCAGGTGGAGGACCACCTAAGCCATTTGAGAGTATACTTCGCTGTTCTGAGGCAGTACAACATGAAGCTGAATCCTGAGAAGTGCGCCTTTGGCGTGGGTTTGGGAAATTTTTTTAGGTTCATAGTTTCTGAACGAGGAATCAAAGCCAATCCAGAGAAGATCAGAGCTATTGAAGAAATCCCCGATGAGTTAACCGGGGTGAAAGAAGTTCAGTGCTTAACTGGCCAAGTCGCTGCGTATAGTAGATTTATCTCAAGGTCATAAGAGCGATGCCACAAATTCTTCTCAGTCCTAAGGAAGAATAACCACTTCGAGTGGACACCAGAGTACAGAGAAGTGCTGAAGGAATTGAAATGCTATTTGGCTAATGCGTCGTTGCTCGCCAAGCCAAAGGATGGAGAAACTTTGCTAGTTGACCTGGCCGTATCCGAGGTGTCAGTGAGCGCTGTATTGGTTCGGGAAGAGGATGTCAAGCAACAACCTATCTATTATGTGAGCAAAACGCTCCTCGACGCCGAAACCAGGGACCCACACTTGGAAAACTAGCACTTGCTTTAATTATTACTGCTCGAAAACTACGACCCTATTTTCAATGCCACCCAATAGCGGTGGTTACCACCTTCCCCCTAAAGAGTATATAGCAGAAACCAGAGTTTTTGGGAAGGTTATCTAAACGGTCAGTAGACTTAAGTGAATATGATATCGCCTGCTGATCACGCCCAACTACGCCCTATAAAAGGGACTAAGCGGTCGCGACAAATATAGTTCGGTATTTTAAGCCCCGAGGTAATCCCACAGAGAACACGACTTCTAGCAGTTAATCTAGCTAAATTATCTACTCAACCAACTTTAAGTTTATATCTTTGGTTTGGATTTATACTAATACTACTAAACAAGAAAATAAATAACAAGTGTAGAAAGATAGATTTGATTCAAAAAATGTGAAGCCTAGGATTGATTTCCCCAACTCCTAACTTGTGCTAAAGTATTTTGCTATCAATTTCCCTAACTCTTCCTATTGAACAAGTGCTCCAAGTTTACAACTACCCACTTCCGTTAAGTAATCATAACTTTCATTAATTAACTATTCCAATTAACTAATAAAGATAGGGAGGACTACACTTATGGTTCACAATAAGGATCAATATTCCTAATTCACCGTTTTGACAACCTAAGCAATGCCTTTGTTTTAGGTTGAAATACTGCTATGTGTTTAACACTAACTCATGAATCTATTTCTAGTAATCACAAGAATAAAGGGCACAATTAATTGGGGATCCTATCAATTAATAGCAAACAATTCGTAAACAACATGGATAGAAGGAATTAACAAAGTTAATTAATAACACAACAATTATCATCACACAAGTATGTGGAGTGGGTCAATCAACCCTAGAATGGGTGATTTAACCACTCATAGTCACGTTCTAAGACAAGAAATAAATATAAGCATTTAAAAATCACAATAAGATAGAAACATGGATGAAGTAGAGCCTTGAATCTTGATCTTCTCACTTCCATGCCTCCTTTTGATGTTAGATAGGTCAAAAGTTATGTTTTGGGACGTGTTTTAGGGCTTTTATACCGTTCCCATAGACCCATACAAGTCGGGAATACAAAATAAACTCGGAATCAAAACATCAGGATTTTAAGCCTACAACGCCGCACAGTGCATCGCAGTGCGGTGCCGCAGGCCAATTTCTGCAAGCTTTCCAAAATTCTCAACTCTCGGAAGATCGTCCCTGTTGCACCGCATAGCGCAGTGCCCAGCGCGGCGCAACTGGCCAAATTCACTGCATCTCCAATTTTTTTATCATTTTTTCTCCACGCCTTGGTTCACTCGACCCTCGGGCTTCAACTCAGATTCAAAACCCTTATTTTTCGTCAATTATGCTCCATATACGGCTCATATTATCAATGTAATCCCTACAATATAAAACACACCAAATAAGAGCAATTCCGTCCAAAGTACCAACAAATATCGCAAGTTGAAACATAAATACGAGGCGAAAGTATAGAAATTATTGCAATATCTAGCCTCGTATCACCTACCAACCCCGATCAACCATTAAATCCCAAGTCTTGGCTGACTTCGTGGCTCAGAAGGATCAATTTCCACATTCCCTTCTAAAATCAATGTAGAAAAGTGTCTAGAATGTGGTACAACCCGCTCACACTTTGATTCGTTACTCACATCCTCTTTCTGGCACGACTTAGAGTCAACTATAATTTCAACTTCAATTTTATTGTTTGACTCTAGTACCGCATCATCGGCATCTTCCCACACCATATGGCTAGATGGTTGCTTTTCAACCATTGTCTCCTCTAATGGAAATTCATGTTTTAGATCTTCAACTATAGCCATGATTTCTTCTTCTAATTCCATGTCTTCTTGGCTAGGTTGTTGAATTCCAAATAATGCAGTCAACTGATTCACTTGAGCTTCTATATAGCATAGTTGTGATCTACATCTGTCATAAATCTTTTTCAGTTCACCTTCATATTCTTCCTCATCATCCTCTACTTCATCGCACCTACTATTATCATAAGAGAAATTAGTACTATCATAATAGGAGATTAGGGAAGGATACGATGTATTAGCACAACCATAATAATGATTACCTAGTCACATGTGATTTCCTGATGCCATAATTTTTTTTCTATAAATTAAACAAATATGTACAGAGGCGAAGTTAATTGAACTAACAAAATCAGCTATCCTAAAATCTAGAAACACACCATGTTCCCCGGCAAAGGCGCCAAAATTTGATCATGCCCAACTTCGCCCTATAAAAGGGACTAAGCGGTCGCGACAAATATAGCTCGGTATTTTAAGCCCCGAGGTCTAATCCCACAGAGAACATGACTTCTAGCAGTTAATCTAGGTAAATTATCTACTCAACCAACTTCAAGTTTATATCTTTGGTTTGGTTTAAACTAAAACTACTAAACAAGAAAGTAAATAACAAGTGTAGAAAGATAGATTTGATTCAAAAGATGTGAAGCCTAGGATTGATTTCCCCAACTCCTAAACTTGTGCTAAAGTATTGTGCTATCAATTTCCCTAACTCTTCCTATTGAACAAGTGCTCCAAGTTTACAACTACCCACTTCCGTTAAGTAATCATAACTTTCATTAATTAACTATTCCAATTAACTAATAAAGATAGGGAGGACTACACTTATGGTTCACAATAAGGATCAATATTCCTAATTCACCATTTTGACAACCTAAGCAATGCCTTTGTTTTAGGTTGAAATACTGTTATGTGTTTAACCCTAACTCATGAATCTATTCCTAGTAATCACAAGAATAAAGGGCACAATTAATTGGGGATCCTACCAATTAATAGCAAACAATTCGTAAACAACATAGACAGAAAGAATTAACAAAGTTAATTAATAACACAACAATTATCATCACACAAGTATGTGGAGTGAGTCAATCAACCCTAGAATGGGTGATTTAACCACTCATAGTCACGTTCTAAGATTAGAAATAACTATAAGCATGTAAAAATCACAATAAGATAGAAAGATGGATGAAGTAGAGCCTTGAATCTTGATCTTCTCACTTCCTTGCCTCCTTTTGATGTTAGATAGGTCAAAAGTTATGTTTTGGGACGTGTTTTAGGGCTTTTATACCATCCCCATAGACCCACACAAGTCGGGAATACAAAATAAACTCGGAATCAAAACATCAGGATTTTAAGCCTACGCCGCCGCACAATGCATTGCGCAGTGCGGCGCCGCAGTCCAATTTCTGCAGGCTTTCCAAAATTCTCAACTCTCGGAAGATCGTCCCCATTGCGCCGCATTGCGCAACGCCCAGTGCGGTGCAACAAGCCAAATTCACTGCATCTCCAATTATTTTATCATTTTTTCTCCACGCCTTGGTTCACTCGACCCTTGGGCTTCAACTCAGATACAAAACCCTTATTTTTCATCAATTATGCTCCATATACGGCTCATATCATCACTGTAATCCCTCCAATATAAAACACACCAAATAAGAGCAATATCTAGCCTCGTATCACCTACCAACCCCGATCAACCATTAAATCCCAAGTCTTGGTTGACTTCGTGGCTCACTTTAGTATTGGGATCCTACCCAAAGCTAAATGAGAAAACTTTACATCGAAGGGATCGACTTCGGGAACATGGGTACTCTACACCGATGGGGAAACCAATTCTAAGAGTTCAGAGTTAGGAATAGTTTTGATAGCACCCAAAGGGGGAGAAAGTCAGACATTCAGTTCGGTTCAAAAAGATAATGAACAATGAGGCCGAATATGAAGTATCTTTAGTAGGCTTGGAACTGGCTAAAGAAATTGGGGGGGGGGGGGTGGAGAGAGTTGAATTGAGGTGTGATTCACAATTGGTGGTAAACCAAGTGCTCGGTGAATATACGGCTCGTGATCCCAGAATGCAACAATTCTAAATCCGAGCACAAAAAATCTTGGCTTAATTTCAAGAATGGCAAGTCAAACAAGTACCTCGGGAAGAAAACGTTGAGGATGATGCCTTAGCGAACTTGGGTTCGGCGGTGGAAGAAGAACACTCGGGGACTGATTCAATTGTTCGGTTGCTTTCTGCGCAAATGAAGGAGATGAAACTAGAGGTCAATTCTGTGGATCATAAATAGGATTGGCGAAATAAGTTTATCTATTATCTTGAATCGGGGACTCTTCTCCCCGATAAGAGTGAATTAAGGAAACTGAGGACTCAAGCAGCTTCATACTCGATGATTTTGGGAGAATTGTACAAAAGAATGTACAATGGCTAGATGGCTAAATGCTTGGGTCCGGATGAAGCCGGGTACGTAATAATGGAGATACACGAAGGCGAGTGTGGCAACCAATCGTGGGGAAAGTCTTTAGTGCGCAAGATACTTCAAGCTGGGTATTATTGGCCCACTATCAACGCCGATGCAAAGGCCTTCGTGAAAAAATGTGATAAGTGTCAGCGCCATGTGTTGGACTTGGCGTACCTATGTAAGACACTTGGGGGGGGGGGGTGAATAGTGTCCTTTCCCAATTTTTGAACTTCTAAAACTTTTCTTTAACTCTTATCGCCTAACATACATAGAACCAGGTTTCTTGCAAGTTTCACCTATTTCTGAAACTTAAACACAATGCGGAAACGTAAATAACACAGAGATTTTTACGTGGAAAAATCCTTGCTCAAGGGATAAAAAACCACGACCCAAACTCGTGGGATTTCAAATATTCCACTAAAGGAAAACTCAAGAAAGTTTTAGACTACAACGTAATGTAATCAAGGAACTAGAACCCCCTAGTACCTAGAACCTTCCAAGCCACACATTAGCTGGTAAGGTTAACTCTACTTCACCACAAAGAGTAATCTTTACTATATGCTTCTAAACAAGCTGATAGATTATAACTCGATTAGCCTATAACAAATAGCTAAAACAACAGACTTAACTATCAAACTGCTCCTTCTTAAAGTTCTGCTACTCAGCCTTTGTTCTTGCACACAAAGCCTCTCACGATCTGATTGTTCTTGATTCGCTCTGTTGAGATGTCTTTTGTGCGTAATGATTCTGGCCAAATTAACTTGTATATATAGGAGTTTGACTTAGCCAGATCCAACTAAGTTTAGAACTCCTTTTTCTCTTTGGAATCTGTTTCAAACAAGGTTTACCCATACTACCTTATTTAAATCCTAAGTTAATTAGCCTTAGTTTCCAATCCTTTTACGTGTAGGAACCGCATCTCTTTTCAGCACCGCTTCTCACTTTTTCTTTTCCCGGTAGGATTGGAACTTTGACTCCAGCTGTTCTCTTTCTCCTTCTCCAACTTTGACTCAATCAACCCGTTGAACAGGCACCAGGTCCTTTGTCATCTTCAAAACTCATCCTTCAACAAATTCTCCCTTTTTGATGATGACAAACAATGTTGTCTCACCGAGGGTTTATATGCTCAAGAACCTGTAAAATTTCAAACACTAACCACGAACCAGGGTAATACAGTTAGGCAAAAAAAAAAAAAAAAATAGGTCACAATTATACAATGAACTAACAACATCTAACTTTCCCCTTTTGACATCATCGAAAAGTTTCACAATTGTAAGAACCTGCTCAACTTAGATTAAGTCTAGTTGACTCTAGTGCCAAAGGCAGCAAGCCAACCTTTAAATGTCAGGAACCCATTTCAGACAATAAATACTAGCAAAGTAGGATATTTATATCAACAAAAGTGCCAAACCAGCTTAAAACTATCCAAACATCATCCAAATATTACAAACCAAAATATAATATTGTCTTAAACACAGGACATAATGAGAACCAAAGAAGGGACTTGGGAAAGGAACTGGTTCAGAATTGGGGAATATCAGGGATGTTAAAGTGAGCAAGCAACAAGGCAAGGCGACGCGAGTTCTCTTCACGTTCACGCTCCAGCTTTGCATCCAGCCTCGTGTTTTCAGCATTTATCCAGGCCAACTCATCATTTTGCCTTTCAAGCTGTCTCATGAACCCCTCAATCCTCATGTCCATTCTAGTGTTCCTTCTTTCCTCAGCATCCTCCTCTGCATGCTCTGGTTCATCAGCAGGTTCAGCATCCAACACATTGTCACACGACTTTAGAATGTTCCTCCCAAACACAACATTTAATCCGGCTTAGTCCACTTCCCAACAGGCACCCCAAAGAAATCAAATACCTTGCCCAGAAGAAACCCATAGACTAACGCATGTTTGCCAAACCCCATGTCAGCTACCTTACCAATGTGCTTGATCATCAATTCAAGCAAATTAATTCGAACCTCGCGATCTAGCAAGTCCATATAGGTCATATCCAGAAAGTTAGCCTCACTGTGCCTCTCCGACCTCTGCAACAGAAGCACAAATTCAAATAACAACTGGTAGAAGGGTTGCATAGCCTTTTTCTTAACTTGTGTTGCCCTTGCTAGTCTAGGTCCTCCTGCAAATTTTTAGGTCACCTCCAAAGTAGACACACCATCTCCTCTAGCCGGCAACGAGTTCCACATGTACTCACTGTAGCCCTGAGAAAGAACACCCAAAATCTCACCAAGCTCCACACAATCAAACTGGATCACCAGCCCCTTGACTATGGTTGTCACAATTCCCTCACTTACTGTGCAATTTGAGTAAAATTCTCGAACCTCTTGCTCTCTCAGCTCTCTAGTTCGATCACTGAACAGGTTCAACCAACCCTGAGCTCTCAACTTAGCACCAAGCTGAGTCATCCCTTCCAGCTCTAGGTCAGTGAGAATTTTACCCTTCGCCAATGGCAAGCCTCTAAAGTAGGCCACCCTTATTTTCTTGTCTTCCTTGTCATCAGGAATCACCAGCTTTGTCTTGGAACCTCTTCTACGAACCTCAGGTTCCTCCACAATCCTCCCCTGCTACTCTCTAACAGAACCACGAGTAGCAGGTCTCCTAGCATGACTCACCGTCTTTCTACTGCTTTCTCTCATTCCCTCAGCATCACCAGAACTTCCAATTTTAGAACTACCCACAAATTCTCCTCCCTTCACCAACCTTCGTTTTTCACTGTTTGTTTCTGTTCCTGAACCATAGGCCTCTTACCCGATCTCCTCTATTCCTTCACCACCACAACATTAGTCTCAATAGAGGAACCTTCACTAGCTTGAGGAGTGGGATTGGCCTCAGGCAACACAAAGTTTAAAGGTTCAGTAAAACCTACACCTTCTACATTCTCTTCCACATAATCATCAATGTCTCTCAGATCTGCATCATCACCTGCCACAGAAAAAGAGAACGAATCAGGTTCTTTCTCAGGTTCCTTGGTAGGTTCAGAAGATTTTTCCTCTCCATTGTCACTAATGGTCTTTTCTACCACAGGAACTGTCTTAGGAACAGGTTTCTCGACAGTGTTTTCAGTTTTTTTTTACAACTACGTCAACTCCTGTATCAACGACCTTTTCAAGATTTTCTACAACCATTTTCTCCTTATCGCTTACTTCAGCTACTACATGCTCTCCTAAATCTACATGCTCAGAAGGTAAACTAGCATCTACAACAACAGTACCAGTAGGAGAAATAGGGTTTACCTTTTTCAGTTTCTTGACGATTTTCTTGAACCGTATTGACGACCCCTTCATCCGTACCAGCAACTGAGACACTTTCCCCCTTACTAGTTGCTTCCTCCGTCAACTTTTTCAGCCTTAATTTCGCGTACTTCTTCGCCATCGCTACGGAGTGACTCGCGGCTAGTTGCTTTGCCTTTTGATTTAGTTTAGAAATTTTGAGTTTAGGAGAAGAAAGATGAGAGTCAATTTTGGAACTGGTCGACATTGTAACAAGGTGTTGTGATTTTCTTAGAGAGAGAGATTGAGAGAAATTTGACTAGAGTGAATTTCAGTCCTTAGCACCGATAAAAACAATGTATCTCTAATAGAATAGAGAAGGTTATAGGATGTATCGGGAAGGGGAACGGGTGATGGGATGTGAAAAAGCTGTTATGACATTATTACGTCTAGGAGCTGACGTCATCCGGTTAAAAGAATTTGAAATTTAAAAATTAACCACTAATCTGGCGCCAAGTGAGGATGATTGGTAACAACTTGGACACATAAGACAAATATTATACTCAGTAACTAACATAGAATGTGTACCTGAATGTCCATGCACCAGTTTCTTCAATAATATCCTTTATTTCAAAAAACATTTGCCAGCATCTAAGTCATGAAAACAGGTTCCAAACAGGTCAGCAAGCAAAATAATTAAGTTTCTTATGTAGAATCAACTAAACAAAGTTAAGCTAGGTAAAACAAGGAAACTTCACTAGCCAATCATTGGGAGAACCAGGTGCTGGCTTGTTCACTGTATCTTTGTCATCCCTAGTTCAAACCTCTTCTTTTCAAATTGTACCATGTTCAATGCCTTAGTGAAGATATCATCAATTTGATCCCCAGTCCTGCAAAAATTCATAGTTATTAGGCCTTTCTCAACATTGTCCCTCAAAAAGTGGTGCCTAATATCAATATGCTTCGTTCTCTTGTGCTGGACCGGATTTTAGGCTATATTGTTTTTTTGGCTATATTGACTGCACAGGTATTGTCATAAAAGATTGGAACTGGTCCACACTTGATTCCAAAGTCCTCCAACTGTTGCTTGATCCAGAATAGCTGTGAACAACATAAAGCAGCAGCTATATATTCAGCCTCAACTGTAGATAATGCCACTGAATTTTGCTTCTTTATAGCCCATGAAAGTAAACAAGGACCTAGGAAGTGTGCCATCCCAGAAGTACTTTTCCTATCTACCAAATGACCTGTATAGTCTGCATCAGCATACCCAATTAAATCAAAATTCCACCTTTTGGGTACCATAATCCAAGATCCTGAGTTCCTTTCAAATATCTCAAGATTCTCTTGACTGTAGTTAAGTGTGACTCTTTTGGTTTTGACTGAAACCTTGCACACAACCCAACACTATAAACAATGTCTAGACGACTTGCGATTAAATACACTAAAGAACCATTCATAAATTGAAGCACCAGTTTTATCTAGATCCATCTTCGTTCCATGAGCAATGGGTGTGTTCATATCCTTAGTAGTCTTCATATCATACTTCCTTAAAAACTCTTTGAGTAACAACACCAGTATTCAGATCAGACATGAGGTTCTCCAGTGGATGAGAACTTTGGTATTTTCAAAGTTTAGGTTGAATCTGCCGAGTGATATTTCTAGAAGGAGCTGAGTCATCTAAGTCCTCTTCAACTTGCTCTTCAGTTCCCCCTGTATGATTGCCTTCCAGTTCCCCCTGAGTTTGATCCTTATCGTCATAATTATCTTTAACCCCATTCAAATTCTCAGGGTCTTCAGCAGGTTCATCTCTTGCAAGACCAATCTCCTGATCGTTATTATCTTGTCTGTTTGCAACAGCTTCAGATTCATCAAATACCATATGCACACTTTCTTCTACAGTCATGGTCCTCTTGTTGAACACTTTATAAGCTTTACTTTGTGAAGAATATCCCAAAAAGATGGCTTCATCACTTCTAGTATCAAACTTCCCTAAAGGTTCTTTCCCATTGTTATGCACGAAACACTTGCACCCAAAAGCTCTGAGATGTGCAATATTAGGAATCCTGCCTCTAATCAGCTCATAGGAAGTTTTCTCTAACAAAGGACGGATAAAACATCAATTCAGTAAGTAGCAAGCGGTGTTGACTGCTTCAGCCCAAAAACTCTTTGATAGACTGCTTGACAACAACATGGTTCTAGCCATGTCCTCTAAGGACATGTTCTTCCTTTCAACTACACTATCCTACTGAGGGGTCCTTGGTGCAGAGAAGTTGTGATCCACACCATGTTTATTACAATATTCTGCAAACTTAGCATTCTCAAACTCAGTTCCATGGTCGGACCTTATACTTACCAGTTGAAACCCCAGTTTCTTCTGATTAATTCTAACCCAATCCTCGAACATATCATATGCTTCATCTTTTGATCTGAGGAACAGGGTCCATGTGTATCTGGAGTAGTCATCAACAATTACCATTACGAACCTCTTACATCCGCTGCTGTTCACCCTCATTTGAACCAGCTCAAGTGGTTTAGACGTACTAACCACTTTCTTTGACTTGAATGAAGATCTTACATGTTTCCCCCTCACACATGCTTAAAAAAATCTTGATGTCATTGAACCTCTTGCTTGGCATTCCACGAACCATGTCCTTTGACACCAACTTATTCAATTGATTCAAGCTTGCATGTCCTAATCTCTTGTGCCACAACTGACTATCATTCTCCAGCACATTCAGACAAGTCAAATTATTCTCAGGAAAAGAACCTAATGTAGCCTTGTACACATTGTTAGCTCGTTTCCCTTCCATTATCACTTCACCAGTCTGCAGGTTCTTTACAGGGCAACCTACAGATGTGAAACTCACTAGATTTCCTCTATCACATAGTTGAGAGATAATTAGAAGATTATGCCTCAATCCATCCACACAGAGTACATTGTCAATAGCATGATTGAGGGATTTACCAACTTTTTCAATGCCAATAATTTCACTGCTCTTGCCTCCTCTAAAGGCCACACTACCTCCTTGAAATACTGTAAGTAAGAGAAAGTTTCTTCTATCTCATGTCATGTGTCTAGAACACCCACTATCAAGAATCCAGCTTGGGTTGTTCCATCTCACTCCAGCCTGCAAAAGAAAATCAATAGTTAGTAACAGGAACCCAGACAAGCTTGGGTCCTTTTTTGTTATAGAATGGATGAATCAAATCTTTTCTAGCCCAGTAAGGTAAAACTGATTTTTTATTCCTTTTTACTGCTCCTTTTGCAACATTGCATTCGTTCTTGATATGTCCAGTTTTACCACACAAGAAGTATAGTTTGCTGCAAGGAAGTCCTACATATTTACTATTAGGGTTCCAAGTAGGTAAAGGTTTCCTATGTCCTAATCCGGTTTTACCTCTATTATGATTTTCATGCCACCAATTCAAAGCTTCAGAAGACTTGTTTCATTTAGTGAGTCTGGTGAGCTCAGAGTTAGCTTTTTCAACCTTTTCTTGAAGAATCTGGTTCTTCTCAATTTCCTGATGTAGAACCTGGTTTTTCTTTTTAAGCTCAGCTTCAAGGTTGATTTGAGCCTTTATTAACTCCTTGCTTACCAGACACTTCTTTCCATTTTTGATTTTCAAGTTCGAGTGTAGAAACTTTCGTTTGCTCACTAAGCACCCGTTCCTTTAATTGAAGACCTTCCAATTCAAGGGCTGAGACTTTCTGTTTTAGTTCAAAAACTTGAGCTTCACTAGTAGTTAATTCCTTTTTAAGATCAGATTTAGCTTTTTCCAAGTTTTTATTTTTCATTGAAAAATCAGACACAATCGACATCAGTTGGTCCTTTTCAGAAAGTACTAGTTCCTCCTCAATCCTCAAATTTTCAATGCCTTCAATTAAAGTCAGAGCAAGCAAATTCAATTCCCTAGGGGAGCAAGTATGAACTCTAGTTTTTACTTCATCGAGACTTACCTCAGGTGGATCGTCAGTGGAAGGTTCATCATCAGCCATCAGAGCCAATGGAGAGTCATCTTCAGGTTCTTCTTCTTAGTCATCACTTTCGCTTTCAGAAGGTCCCCATGTTGCATAGAAAGCCTTTTTCTTCTTTCTCCTTAATGCTCTGAAGTTGGGAGGACGTTTGGTCTTCTTAGGTTCATTCTCATTTATAGCCCCAGACTTTTTCCACTCAATATCCCACAATGGGCAGTCCTTTACGACATGATCCTTCTTGTTACACTTGAAACACCCTGAGTAGTCGGGATTTTCAATTATGTTGTTCTTGGTAGGTGTGGCTCCGGTTCTTCTTCTTTCAAGACTCAGGGACTTTCGAACTGCATTGACCAAAGCCATCTCATGCTCAGATACTTCATACTTAGAACCTCCAGTTGCCTCTAGAGCTAGGTTCTTCTCCTTCTTGGGTTCCACCTTAATTCTTGACTGTTTCATTAGCTCTTGGGTTTTCAGACTACCAACGAGTTCATCTAGTTCAATCTTATCAAGTTCCTTGGACTCAATGATAGTTGTAGCCTTTGACTCCCATGAATCAGGTAGAATCCTGATAACTTTTTCTACTAAGTCTTCATTGGTCAGAACCATACCTAGTGACTTCATCTCGTTTGTTATGATTGTGAACCTGGTCATCCTGGATGGACTCAGATTCTCCCATAGCAAATAACTCAAACTTCCTTTTCAGCATCTGGATCCTTGACTTCTTTACACGTGAAGTTCCTTCATGGGCAATTTGTAGAGCAACCCAAATTTCTTTGGCAGTCTTGTATGAAGAAACTCGATTGTATTCATCAGGGCCAAGTCCACATATGATGAGCCTCTTAGCTTTCGCATTTTTCTCAATCATCTTAAAGTCTGCATCAGTATATTCAGATATCTCCTTAGGAACAGTTTGCTCATTAGGTGGCTGTCCAACAGTTCTGCTTGGAATGAGAGGTCCATCCTTGGTAATGATCCATAGCTGAAAGTCTTCCGCTTGAATAAAGTCTTCCATCCTGCCTTTCCATCATCAATAGTATTGGCCATTGAATTGAGGAGGCCTGTTGACGGAATGTCCTTCGGTTATGATCGGTGATGCACTCATTGTTCAGATCCTTCTCAAGATGTTAATCTTTATTCGAGAAAACCAGCTCTGATACCACTTGTTACACTTGGTGCACCTACATAAGACACTAGAGGGGGGTGAATAGTGTCCTTACCTGATTTTTGAACTTCTAAACCTTGCCTTTAACACTTATCGCCTAACTTACAAAGAACCAGGTTCCTTGCAAGTTTCACCTATCTCTGAAACTTAAACACAATGCGAAAACGTAAATGACACAGAGATTTTTACGTGAAAAAATCCTTGCTCAAGGGATAAAAAAACCACGACCCAAACTCTTGGGATTTCAATTCTTCCACTAAAGGAAAACCCGAGCAAGTTTTAGACTACAACGTAATGTAATCAAGGAACTAGAACCCCCTAGTACCTAGAACCTTTCAAGCCACACGTTAGCTGTTAAGGTTAACTCTACTTCACCACAAAGAGTAATCTCTACTATATGCTTCTAAACAAGCTGATAGATTACAACTCGATAGCCTATAACAAATAGCTAAAACAACAGACTTAACTATGAAACTGCTCCTTCGTAAGGTTTTGCTGCTCAGTCTTTGTTCGTGCGCATAAAGCCTCTCACGATCTGATTGTTCTTGATTTGCTCTGTTGAGATGTCTTTTGTGCGTAATGATTCTGGCCAAATTAACTTGTATATATATAAGAGTTTGACTTAGCCGGATCCAACTAAGTTTAGAACTCCTTTTCTTCTTTGAAATCCGTTTCAAACAAGGTTTACTCATATTACCTTATTTAAATCCTAAGTTAATTAGCCTTAGTTTCCAATCCTTTTACGTTTAGGAACCGCGTCTCTTTTCAGCACCGCTTCTCACTTCTTCTTTTCCCGGTAGGATTGGAACTTTGACTCCAACTGTTCTCTTTCTCCTTCTCCAACTTTGACTCGATCAACCCGTTGAACAACTTAGTCTCTTACTTCAACTGTGAACCTTTTCATGGTTCACTTAGTACCAGGTCCTTTGTCATCTTCAAAACTCATCCTTCAACACTATGCGCAAATTGATTCATCAACAAGCTGAACCTCTACATTTAATCGTATCACCATGGCCTTTTATGAAATGGGAAATGGCCATCATTGGCCCCTTGCCGAAGGGCAAATGAGGTGTTCGATTTATTCTTGTATTGACCGATTACTTCACAAAGTAGGTAGAAGCAGGAGCTTTCACCGAGGTTAGGCAGAAGGAGGTAATTGATTTCATCAAGAAGAACATCATCTATAGGTTCAGTGTCCTAAAGGAAATAACTTGTGACAATGGTCCATAATTCATGGGGGCAGCTATCACTGATTTCGTTAAGTAGTGAGGAATAAAAAGGATAGTGTCAACTCCCTACCACCCAAGTTCCAATGGTCAAGCTAAATCTTCGAATAGTGTGATAGTTGAAAATCTCAAGAAAAGGCTTGGTGAGAAAAAAGGTCCTTGGCCCGAAGAGTTACTAGGGGTGCTATAGGCAATGCGAACCACGGAGAAGAACAAAACCGGTGAAACCCCATTTTCCCTCGCCTATGGCATGGAATCACTTATCCCCATGGAGGTGGGCGAACTAAGTCTTCCGTACGCTCACACCACCAAAGATTCCAATCAATAATTCTTGCACATAGAGTTGGATTTGCTCGAGGAGAAAATAGAGTTAGCCTTGGTTCGGTAGCAGTACAAAAAAGACAAATCGAGGCATATCTCAACAGATTGGCCAAGCTTGGAGATCTCAAAGTTGGCGATTACGTGCTAAAGGCTTCGAATCAGTCAACAAAAGAAAAGAATGGGAGAAAACTTATTGCAATATGGGAAGGGCCTTACAAAGTTTGGGTAATTGTTGGAAAATGATCTTATCAGATCTAAGATTTTCAAGGTAAACTCGAACCCCTAAATTGGAACATTTCCAATTTGAAGTGGTATTACTTTTGACATCGAGGTAAGCATTCCTTGATCATTTAAAATTCACCTACAGCCTCGAGCCGAAAAATGCTCCAAAGGCTTTGGTTGAAATATTTAAACTTACTCCCCGTTTTACTTTGCTTGACCTTTTCAGGAAGGGGATAAGACGATCTTCAGTGCTCGGATCTTTATCAAAATTCACACTCAAACTTTTTAAGTCTTTAACTGAACGAGTATTTGAAATTTGTTGGTTCAATTAATTTGAATTCGTTCAAAATGCGCCAATTAAAGAGATAAAATGCTTCGCCTTTTAATGAATCTTATGCCACACGAATTCAGATTAGTCAGAATGCTAATTCAAATACCGGACACTGGGTGACACAAAAATTGCTCTATAGATATCTTTTTTTTATCTTACTTGGCCTCAACATCTACACCAATTCAAAAAAATTTACCCGCACATTCACGCATTAAATTGAGGGAAATTTTGATCACTAGCCATTTTTGGACGCGCTCATTGGGGACTATCCACCGTTTCCAAATTCATTGAAGAATAGCCAAAAATCGCGCGCACACTTAAGCTCCATTAGCGTTGGAAAAATACCCCAGACTAGTCCCATAACAAAATACTTTCAAAGCCCCAGTATTTTGTTATGAGACTTTATATATAATGCTTCAGTCCCATAACAAAATGCTGGGGCTTTGAACAAGTTTTGTTCACAACCCCAGCATTTTGTTATGGGTTATGGGACTTTATATATAAAGCTTCATTCCCATAAAAAAATGCTGGGGCTTTGAACAAGTTTTGTTCACAGCCCCAGCATTTTGTTATGGGACTGAAGCTTTATACAAAGTCCCATAACAAAATGCTGGGGCCTTGAACAAAACTTGTTCAAAGCCCCAATATTTTATACTGGGGTTAGTTTACTGAAGCTTCCGAGTATAAATACTGGGGTTTTGAACAAGTTTTGTTCAAGGCCCCAGTATTTATACTGGGATTTGTCCGGAGATGGCTATTTCTCCACGAATTTATTTTTGACAGCTACAAATTAATTAACGCGTGCCAAACAGCCCTGCACGAAATTTTTACTTAAATTGAGGATGCATGATATGCGAATAAATATTAACAATGTGTTGACTTTAATCAGGCAAACTTTAGAAGAGTCACGTGTCCATGCTTGTTGCAACTTGTATACATTAAAGGGTTTTCCACAGAATAACCCTATCCGTCATTAACTAAATCAACATTAAACTAAACTACTTTTTCGTTTGTAGGGACATCAATATTTAGGGAAGAAAATGTATTTAAAAAGGAATTGGTCGCACTTTGAGGTATTATAGAGAAATCTGTGCCTTCAGCAAATAACTGACAGCTTGAAGAGGTAGTTGAGGAATAATATCAAAGATATGGAAATTTGTTTTATTGATTCTCCTAATCAGATTTAGTATCCAATACTCTTATCATACAATTTTTAATGATCACAGCTGCGTAAGGAATTTAGTTTCTTCGGTTTAGTTTTAATAAGGAACTCAAGACAGTACTATTCCTAGTCATTGTCATTAAAATTAGATTAATACAATGTGAAGTTAACATTTCGGGATTAATTAGTATAACTAAACCTTTAACTTTTGCGACTTGTATTGACGCAATGATATCCTTAATTTACCAATTCTTTTGATTCGGTTCATCTAGACATTATATAATTTGATATGACAATAATTTAATAACAAATAGTGAATAATATATAAGATTTGGAGAAGTAACATCAAACTTTTAATTAAGTCATTAGCCACCAAACGAGTAATTGAAACTCGTTGACACGACTAATATGAATTCGAGCTGAATATACATATTAAAAAGATAAAACATTTCGTACCAAGAAAAATTCTCCATATTTTATAAACGCTCTAATTCGAGATTTTAATTCTTAGTGGTATGATTCTAAAGTTTGGCACATGCACTTATCTGACTTTATCAAAACTTGTAAAACTTGTTACCTAGAGAGGCAATTCCGGAAAGCTAAAAAGAATATATTGAATCACACGGCTATGGACGAGATTTTATTGAATTAATCTCAACTACCACCTTTACAAGTTTTTCAACATTGTGTTGAATGTCGAAGTACTAATATTTAGAAACATGCAGCCATGATCATGCATGCCCTTCTAGTTTTACAAAATTTGGCCCCAAACATGTTGAAGTATAGCTTATTAAGAACACAAATTTCTAACTTTGGTAATTTGATCTAGAATCGAAGCATTAAGCAATACATAAAACAGCTCTTTATATTTTCTAATAAAGGGTCTAATTGACATAGAAATATCAAGCACTAACGTATTAAAACTAAAATACTCCATAAAAAGTACAATGAGTGAGACAGTGAGAAGAACGTACGTACACGTTTTCAATTGCTTAACGTGACAAAGTAGCAGCCAATAACTGCCAATCCATATAATGAAAGCATATTCTATATCCAGTACATACTTGAGATATGTCGTCATATTAAAAAGGAAAAAAACTATGTAAAATCTCAATTTTCGTCGATCTTATTCTTTGAAGAGAAATGCAAGTTTCATCAATGAAATAATTTTGACAGTATATTGGTTATTACATTGATGACGTGAACATATTTTATACCCCTTTCTTTTCTGTATTGTTCACTTAGATCCCTTTTTTCATCATACAAATTAATATCGTTGATAGCATGGGGCATGCATAGCGTGAACAGGATAGGGAGAAAATCCACCGACCTTGAATACAGTCCTCATTATCTCGTGTTGATCAGATTAGTGAATTCTGACAATTAGGCTGATGGTTTAAAATAGAAAAGGTACAGGATATGAAACTTTTACAAAAATGAAGAGCGGCATTGAATATGTGATACGACCCAGAATCCGGTTAGGCCGTGCGGGTACCCGACATCCTCCCCTAAATTCGTCGGGCGAACCCTTACCAATTAAATTAGGAAAATAAATATAATAATTCATAAATAAGGACAAGATTAAAAAAAAAAAAACATAGAGATACTGATACCTCTAAATTGTACAAAAGAAATTACAGCTGACTACCCAATACTAGGTTTAGGGCTACGAAAGAAGACAGATACCTCCTGAAGGGAGCAAAATGCAGCTGAAATAATAAACAATAAACTGGTGGCCATCCGGAATAAAAGCTGGCTCACCCTGACAGCTGAAGTCGTCTTCGCTCCTTCACAACGTAGCGAACTCAAATCCTGAAGCGAACCTGCCGAAATGAAATAGATAGACATGAAACAAACGACAAACAAAGGTGAGTCAAAAGGACTCAATAAGTGGAGCAGACTAGCCACCTCAAAGAATAGGATAGCTAGCCAGGGAGAAAAGAAACAAATAGACCAAATTCCTCTTATTTAAATTATAAAAAGGCAGAGCCAAATAACAACCGGAAACACGTATGCAACCATAAACTCAATTAGGGATACGAGCCAGAAATATATCAACAAATAAGCAATGAACATATGAGCAGAACCGTAGTTATGTACCACAAGTCTACACAATGGTATGAAATGAAATGATATGAGACGAAATGAAATGAAATATGATGCAAAGGGTCACATGTGCCCGTAATCTCATCTCGAAGCAGAATACTCCTGCATTCGAGGGGAATCCAATCTGATAACCAACTGGAGCGGAATACTCCTGCTCCTGGGGCGGAATACTCCTACTCCTGGGCCGGAATACTCTTGCACCCGATATAATATAAACCAGAGGCGGAATACTCCTGCACTCTCCTGGAGCGGAATACTCCTGCACCCGATATAATGTAAAGCTGAGGCGGAATACTCCTGCACTCAATATCTGACATAAGAGCGGAATACTCATGCTCCTGGGGCGGAATCCTCATACCCTCAATATGAGACAATGGAGCGGAATCCTCCTGCTCCTGGGGCGGAATAATCCTGCACCCAATGATATGCAATTTAATGCATATGAATGACATATAATGCATATGAATGCAATGTGATGCAATAATAACCCTTCATCGGTGCGGGACTCTCATCGACAGCCGGGAAGTAGATGCTAACTCACAGCCAGAGTACAATTCTCAAATCCTCAATGCAATACCAACAACAGGACATAACACATAATATACAATGTAAATTCAAAGCTAAGGCGTAATGAGTACGTTTATCGGCAGCTACACACATAAGAAACACGTGGTAGAAAATCCACGAGGCCAGGTGCCTCCAAAGAAATGGATATAAACACTTACCTTGTTACAAAGTTAGTACAACCACTCAATAACCGCTTTGTCCTTTGGATTCATTGCCAAATGATCCCACTGTGTTCAATAAGCAGAAAAATATATCACATAAGGCTAAAGGCTTCATTCCTCACATCTTAGAACAATCCAGGTTGGAACCTGACACCCTATTCGCATACGCAATACGTAGGCCAGGCCCATGTACAGACTTTAAGGTCACATAACCAAACCCTAAATAAATTACATTTATATGTTGCCCTTAACTCACTGAGTACGAATATATAATTAATTCCATTATCGGGGTCCATTTGATCCTTTAAACTATTAATTAAACTTATTAAAATGATATATAACATCTCAATTTGTACCGTTAAAATATATTTAAACACACGTAATAAACTCAAATAATATGTTAGGATCATTACGTGAATGTTTCAGAGTGAAAATTCTACTTTTCTCCGGCCTCTTTTCTCATTTTCTGGCATTTTCCTGTTTCATTTCTAAGTTTTTATTTTTCTGTATGTTTCTGCTCTTGTTTCTGTTCACTTGCATATATTTAACATGCAACCTCCTGATTTATACCTTTAGCCACCGCCTCGGCCTTATTTTGTCCTTTTCAGTTTTTTTTTTAATTCGCTGCTATAGTAAAAATTAAAATGGTACCCTACGATATTCGAAATAATTCCAACTTTTGCATACCAGTTATAAAAAAAAATATATATATATAACATACTCGTGAAGGCGGATCTCAAATCGGACTCCCGAAATTCAAGATGCAAATTAAATGGAAAAAGTCAAATTATTTAACTTTCGGCATTTTAGCGGAAACTAGCCGAACAACATCGAAATTCACTTTTGAAAGTTCACAAAATTCATAAATAATCAAACGAACCTAACGGCGCTTTCGATTTTCGAATCGGAGCTCATTCGCCAAAACCGAGCTCGAAAATCTCTTTTTAATGTTTATCGACAATAAAAACTGAAACCTTCTTCCGATGCCTACCAAACGAGGTCTGATTTAACTCAAATTTTACAGACAAATCCCAATGGACCTTACGAATATTTTAAAATTATCGGCACGCAAATTGGAGTCCTAACTTCCGAAACGACTGACCGAGGTCGTTTCATTCTCCTCCACTTATACTCTCGTTCGTCCTCGAACGACAATAAGTCTAAAGCAAAATTCACGCAGATAACAAGAGAACTTGTACGACCTTCATGAGTTACTCCACGGGCATTATTTTCTGATTACAGGATCTGAATTATAACACGCATATCGAACTTTTGGAATAAAATATATCTCAATAATATGATAATACCATTACACAGCTTATTCTGACTAAGCTGATTCTTCTTCGATCACGAGAAGAGAGTTCTACATTTTTGAAATAAAGATACACGAAACTTTGAATGGGTTAACATGATTCAGCCGATAATCACCCCCTTCGATATACCTTTTGATATAGAACAGGTCGATGGAACTAAAAATTAGCTCACGTTTGATGCAACAGGGGAAGCTTTTGAAGTACCTTGTCACTACACACTATAGAAGATTTGATACAAGCTATATTATTTTTACGAACGCACTATGCAACATCCCAGGTGATGTTAGTGTTGTTCTGCAAGCTCATTGTGGGAATGTAGTTACTCATATCCTAATGTATGTCAAAGGTTCATCTGAACAGGGTCTATCATATAAGGATAATGATCATGCAAATAACACTGGATAGTATGATGCAGACAAGGAATGATCTTCAGACTGAATATCTACTTTAGGGTATTGTCTTTGAATTGGAAATATTATGACTTGAAAAAGTGAAAATAAAAGAGACATATAGTTGAACCATGTGCTGAAGCAGAATACCAGCAACAAAGTTGATTACACGTACACTTATAACGCTAAAGTAACTTCCCAAAAAGTTGAGGTGTGAAGGAGATATGCCAATGATGGATGGACGATAAGCTGCACTAGACATTTAACTCTAAATTTTCTTGAAGTAAAACATCATCATTATGAGGATCCAGTTCTAGTTGAATACAGACAGATAGCCAGAAGAAAACCGGAGTAGCCATACGGGGTTACTACTAACGGTGTTCTCATGTATAAAGATAGACTTTATGTTCCTGATGTTGCAGATTTACAGGGACAGATTATAATAGAGATACATTATTCCAAATATTTTATCCAGGTTCGACTAAGATGTACCATGATCTTAAGCAGATTTATAGGTAGGAAGGAATGAAGTGTGACATAGCAGAATTTATGGCTCAGTGCTCTAATTGCCAGAAAGTTAAAGTCGTGTCATCTTTCCAGACTTTATGCTTTCAGCAGATAAGTAAGTATATATGATCAGGTTGCCAGCTTATCTCTGGCATTAATAGATTAATAGTGGGTTTAGCAGTGATCGACACTCATTTTAGGTTTCTGCCGTGGCCTTAGGTTGGGTCATGACAAAAGTGGTATCAACGCCTTAGAGATTTAGTATTACCATTCAGTATTTGGAGGAAGACTCCTCCACTTAAAGCACAAACTCATGCAGCTATTTGAATAGGAATAACCATCCCTGAACAGTCTGCTGGACTAAAGAAGATTTAGCTAAAAGCTTAACGTAGGCAAACCTAAGCTACCAACTACCCTTTCGAGTTGCCAAACAGCTGCAATTCTCGAGTCACAACTCCATATATTTTCTGTAAGCACCAACGCCTGTTGGATCAAATAAAAGGTCAAATGATGCCTCTCATTACCCTTAGTAGCCTTAAAAAACAACAATGTGCTTACCCGGCTACCTTGGCACGCACTCTGGCTCAACGCAGGGAACATCACAATAGGTCACTGACCGCCTAAGTTCACCAGTGCTGAATAAAGAAGAGATGGCAACGGACTGAGGATAGAAATAATTAGAGCATTAGGAAGCTCTTCTTCTTATTTATTTGGCTACCAGAGCTAGACTACTTATGAGTCATGCTAGCCAAAGAATCGCAATTGAATAAATAGACATTAAATGAGTTTTATAGAACAAAATCTATGTCAATTTAATCTCCCTATAAAAAGAAAACTCTGAAAATTTACTAAAAACCCTTTTATAACCCAGATAAGCTCATGGGATAACATGACTTTACTAGCATTTCGAACAAGAGGAGACACGTAGATTGAATATTACTTACTAACCACTTTACATCGGAAGAAACCATGATGCTCCTTTATGGTGGTGAACTAGAATCCCATAATCCAACCAATATGGACTTTCCGAGAACAGAGGTAAACTAATTTGATATAATAATAGAACGTGGCACGATAAGATGCCAGGCAGACAATAGCAACACTCACCGTAAAATTTATCATATTTAGACTAGATAAATTTGTAGGGTCTCACCAATGCCAGGAATAAATCATACCAGAAGCTCGCCCCTCTACCGTAGCCGATTCTTAATTAAGACAATATCCAAGAAAACTATCGAAACATGATAAGACACACCATGTCCAGATCGATCGGAAGAATCAAATCTTACTCACATTTAAGAGAAGAAGAAATCTCAGGGTCTACTATATCGGATACCTCATCATCCCGTCAGACAAGCAGTTCATAGAACTGCCTCTGTAGCTGAGCTGAGCCACTACCCTGACAATAACTTTCTGAAGAACCACTGCCACCACACTCTTAACCTCAACTGGATGGTGGCATTTCTTTTGCCATTGAGATCTAAATAAAATTCCCTGCGATTGCGCAGATGCCTGATGACGAGAGGAAGGACGATTGCCTACTTGCCGAAGTAAAGGAAAACTCCTCAAAGGATAACCAGACTCACGACAATGATACCACCTTTTCACTGAAAAGTGGAAACTGGAAAGATTGTTGATAGCTGTAAAGAGAAGACTGAATCTGATCTTGATGAGCTAGTGGCGCACTCTAAGAATCAAGTGACACAAGCTGAGATAACCTGGAAGGTGACCTCCCGAAATTTAGAACTTTTACCTCCAAATGAGGTACCATGGTTTCCCACTAGGGTCACGGATCTCTTGCTCTCCCGCTCTAACTCTTCCCACTTTAACTTATGGTATGCCTCGTACCTTCGAGCAATATCAACAACGACATCAAATGAAGTCCCAACCTCAATTTCTCGAGCCATATGGGATCTCAAAGAAGGAAAAAGGTCATCAATCAATCTTTGAATCTCTCGAAAGGCTCATGGACTAGTTCTAATGCATATTCAGCCATTCTATAGAATTCAATCTCATATTCTTAAATCAACAGGCTAACCGACAAGCTACCTTGTCTAATCCACTCAAATTGGCAACACTCTTCATCTCGTTCGCTGTGCAAAAGGAACTTTTCCACGAATCTAGAAGAAAAAATCGAACCAAGTTAGTTAATAAGAAAGCGGTCCACCAATTCAAGGCTGGAACCTTGAAACTGAAAAGCAGAATAATCAACACCATCCCACTCGATATAGTCAAGAGCCTGAATGATACGCTGGCATCATTTTATTTTAAAAAAACTTACACAGGGATTATCTAATGCATTGCTTGGGGATATCGGGATGTTCAACCGCGTAAAATAATGCAACTGGAGGCACAACACATGCTACCTTCAGAACATACTTTACTGCGGCAATATTAAGAACTGGGATAGGAGCTCCCTGAGACCAAACATCTGCACATGCGGCAACCTGATAGGCTGCCCAGCGAATAATAGGCTCTTCGGTATCTGCGTCGCCAAAATTCTCATAAAAGCATCGTAGAGAGCCAAGGGAACCACAAGGCCCTCCTCCCTTTCCCATCACGAGCTCGTACAGCTGGAGCCTGCGAAAATGGATCGTCAGCACGATTTAAAACTCTCGGGGCTTGAGTAGCTCTAGCCCCAGTCTAGACTGCTTCATCTTGAACTCATACCGTTTGCTGATTCGTCGCACGAGGGTTCACAATTACCACGAAGGAATTAATGCTTTAACGAAAATAATTTTAAATCCTAGACCGACGCACGATCAGAAATGAAGGAAGTGAAACTTCCTAAATGCCATCATAGCCCCTCGTAGATAAGTACGGACGCCTACGTACCCATCAGCGAGACTCTACTAGACACTGTCTTAGTCTGGATAGACTCTAAACAGGGCTCTGATACCAACTGACACGACCTAGAATCCGGCTAGGCCGTGCGGGCACCCGACATCCTCCCCTAGACCCGTCGGGCGAACCCTTACTAATTAAATTAGGAAAATAAATATAATAGTTCATCAATAAGGACAAGACTAAAAAAAATACAGAGATACTGATACCTCTAAGCTGTACAAAAGAAATTACAACTGACTATCCAATACTAGGTTTAGGGCTATCCAGACTAGACATCTAAGAATACGAAAGAAGACAGATACCTCCTGAAGGGAGCAAAATGCAGCTGAAATAATAAACAATAAACTGGTGGCCATCCGGAATAAAAGCTGGCTCACCCTGACAGCTGAAGTCGTCTTCGCTCCTTCACAACGTGGCAAACTCAATCCTGGAGCGAACCTGCCAAAACGAAATAGATAGACAAGAAACAAACAACAAACAAGGGTGAGTCAAAAGGACTCAATAAGTGGGGCAGACTAGCCACCTCAAAGAATAGGATAGCTAGCCAGGGAGAAAAGAAACAAATAGACCAAATTCCTCTTATTTAAATTATAAAAAGGCAGAGCCAAATAACAACCGGAAACACGTATGAAACCATAAACTCAACTAGGGATACGAGCCAGAAATATATCAACAAATAAGCAATGCACATATAAGCAGAACAGTAGTTATGTACCACAAGTCTACACAATGGTATGAAATGAAATGAAATGATATGAGACGAAATGAAATGAAATATGATGCAAAGGGTCACATGTGCCCGTAATCCCATCTCGAAGCAGAATACTCCTGCATTCGAGGGGAATCCAATCTAATAACCAACTAGAGCGGAATACTACTGCTCCTGGGGCGGAATACTCCTGCACCCGATATAATATAAACCAGAGGCGGAATACTCCTGCACTCTCCTGGGGCGGAATACTCCTCCACCCGATATAATGTAAAGCTGAGGCGGAATACTCCTGCACTCAATATCTGACATAAGAGCGGAATACTCCTGCTCCTGGGGCGGAATCCTCCTACCCTCAATATGAGACAATGGAGCGGAATCCTCCTGCTCTTGTGGCGGAATACTCCTGCACCCAATGATATGCAATTTAATGCATATGAATGACATATAATGCATATGAATGCAATGTGATTCAATAATAACTCTTCACCGGTGCGGGACTCTCATCGACAGCCGGGAAGTAGATGCCAACTCACAGACAGAGTACAATGCTCAAATCCTCAATGCAATACCAACAACAGGATATAACACATAATATACAATGTAAATTCAAAGCTAAGGCGTAATGAGTACGCCTATCGGCAGCTACACACGTAAGGAACACGTGGTAGAAAATCCACGAGGCCAGGTGCCTCCAAAGAAATGGATATAAACACTTACCTTGTTACAAAGTTAGTACAACCACTCAATAACCGCTTTGTCCTTTGGATTCATTTCCAAACGATTCCACTGTGTTCAATAAGCAGAAAAATATATCACATAAGGCTAAAGGCTTCATTCCTCACATCTTAGAACAATCCAGGTAGGAACCTGACACCCTATTCGCATACGCAATACGTGGGTCAGGCCTATGTACAGGGTTTAAGGTCACATAACCAAACCCTAAATAAATTACATTTATTTGTTGCCCATAAATCACTGAGTACGAATATATAATCAATTCCATTATTGGGGTCCATTTGACCCTTTAAACTATTAATTAAACTTATTAAAACGATGTATAACATCTCAATTTGTACCGTTAAAATATATTTAACACACGTAATAAACTCAAATAATATGTTAGGATCATTACCTGAATGTTTCAGAGTGAAAATTCTATTTTTCTCGGGCCCCTTTTCTCATTTTCTGACATTTTTCTGTTTCATTTCTATGTTTTTATATTTCTATATGTTTCTGCTCTTGTTTCTGTTCACTTGCGTATATCTAACATGCAACCTTCTGATTTATACCTTTAGCCACCGCCTCGGCCTTATTTTGTCCTTTTCACTTTTTTTTAATTCGATGCTACAGTAGAAATTAAAACGGTACCCTACGATATTCGAAATAATTTCAACTTTTGCATACCAGTTATACAAAATATATATATAACATACTCGTGAAGGCGGATCTCAAATCGGACTCCCGAAACTCAAGATGCAAATTAAATGGAAAAAGTCAAATTATTTAACTTTCGGCATTTTAGCGGAAACTAGCCGAACAACATTGAAATTCACTTTCGAAAATTCACAAAATTCATAAATAATCAAACGAACCTAACGGCGCTTTCGAATTTCGAATCGGAGCTCATTCGCCAAAACCGAGGTCGAAAATCTCTTTTTAATATTTATCGACAATAAAAACTGAAACCTTCTTCCGATGCCTACCAAACGATGTCTGATTTAACTCAAATTTTACAAACAAATTCCAATGGACCTTACAAATATTTTACAATTATCGACACGCCAATCGGAGTCCTAACTTACGAAACGACTGACCGAGATCGTTTCAATGTGGTACACCAGAAAATAATATTGACTGTGTCTTTCGTAAAATTCATTCATCCAGGTAGTAATAGGAAAAAAGAAAAACATTCTGGATATTTAAAAATTACTTAACATTTAGCTATTTGTGAATTAAGTATGAATCGCCCTAAATAACTAATATGCAGAAGCTAATACTAAATCTTTACATTTGCACAGAAAGATTGTCGCCGTGGAAAGGTAACGATTAACAACCTACAAATTAGGTATCAATGCAGACTGCAGAGACAGTGACTGAAATTTATTATTTTTTAGAAATGGATTTTACTTAGAATAAAAGAGCTTAGTAAAATCTATTCTAGTTGATTGTTTGTCTTGTTTTTAGCTTATTAATTTGTCTTATTATGGATACCTAGCTATAATTATTTTTAAGAAGATCAGGGGTGGCTCAATAAGATGAGGCATAAAACCAAATTTTAATAAAATAAATAATGTTTATATATATTTTATTTTAAAGTTCATTTTTCAAAATTTTTGAGATGCAAAGCTATAATATATCTTTTTGAATTAATTCTTTCAATTATCTTTTTAATGAATAAACAGATATAGTTGATTCAGACAATCGATTGTATGGTCTAACACATTAATAATGTGGTACATCTTCTTTCCAAAGTTTTTTTTTTCCTTTTTCAATAAAAAAAATAAGTTTGCTATAGTTGAACTTTGTTTAATATTTTAAAACTCTAAATCAAACTTGTATATATAAAAAAATTGACAAATAGAACCAATATAGTGTGTTGAAATAAATGACTAGTATTTTGTTCACTTAAAAAAAACTTAGTATCAATATAAATAAATATAACTAATAGTGATACTAATATTTTGGAGGGTCCTTAACTCTTGGGGGCATAAAGCATAAGTTTAGTGGACTTACCCTTTAGCCACACATTAAGAAGATTTAGCTATTGTAATTTTTTAGAAGATTTACTAATTAAATAATTCTATTACACTCTCAATGAATCGATTATTAAGTTAAACTCGATAGAAACTCAATGCAGTTACAATAACGCCACCAACGATGCAATATTGGCGAGTTAATTTTATCGGTGGTCACTCAACTATTGCTTCATTACCATAAAGTCACTTATGTTCTTTTTATACTCAAAAGTCACTCACATTTCCTTCGGCATACATCAAAGTAGTCACTCTAGCCGGTGTTTACTTAAAACTTGCCGAAAAAATAACGTGGCATCTTTTATTAAAATATTCTTTTTAATTTTAGGTTAATATATTAACTCATTTCCTTAACCCTTAACACAAATGTGTGCTATTTTAATAGGAACTAAGAAGATAGTGATCTATCAATCCTTATATCTTGTCATGGCATAGAGCTGACATTGGATACTTGATTTTAATATTTTAAGTTAGCAGTTAGCACCTTCTAGCAAATATATCTACGTAAATTGTTAGTATTGCTATGATCTTGTTTCTAATACAATGTCAAATAAAATGGATGTGACACCCAATTTTTTCCCAAAAACTTTAATTAAAGTCTAATTATTTTAAATTAAAATTACTTATTAAAAATTAAAGGTAATTGATCGATTTTAAAAGAAAACAGGTTAAAATAACAATGCGTAGCCTAATTTCTATCATACCCTGTGCAACCCCTCAACCAATTTAATCCCGAAACAAGGCTAAATTCGCCCTTAGTCTGTAAAACTGGCTTATTCACGCAACACCCATATATACATTATACACCCCAAAATATCAGAACATCCCAATTAAGGGTGACTAAAGGCCCGGTGCGGGACCGGCACCGGCAATCGGTTCCGGTCCGGTCCGGCCAAAAAAAATTGAAAAACGTTACAAAACCGGTCTAATCGGTCAGGCTCATCCGGTTAAAAATATTGGCACCGGGTCAGGACCAGCACCGGCGACCGTTAACCGGCAGTCCGGGTCGGTTTAACGGTTTATACGTTTTTTAAGGTTTTTTTTAGTTTTTAATTTATTAATAAAAATTTGTAATAATTATATAAATTATATTTTTTAATGAAACAAAATAATTATGTAAATTATATTTTTAAATTTATTAATGTAAAGTGTAAACTAAACAACTAAACACTAAACAAAGGTTGATTGGAAAAGAAATACACAATTACACACAATTTATTGAAAATTCGGGAAATACATAATTGAAATAACAAAAACAAACTAGAAATTGAAAATTACAAAGATACTAAATAAAATAGAAATTCGAAAATACATAATTGAAATGACATAGAAAATTCCTTAACCATTTCTTCAATTATTATGCAAATATATGTCCCCACCCCGACGACTCCATTCGAAATTATGTTTTTTTTTTCTAAGTGCTGTATAAGTTTATGGGTTCCACCCACTAAGCTCCACTTCATTCCACAAAGTCTACATTTAGCTTTGTGAGGATCCCTATTATTCTCCATAAATTCTCAAATTTCAGAGCAACATCTTCGTTCAGGACGTTGTGGAGCTGCGGGAGCAGCGGGAGGAGCATCGGGATCAGCGGGAGGTGCAGCGGAATTAGCGGAAGCTTGATTTTCAGCCATTATAAATTTATAATTGTTTGGACTTTGGAAGAAATTTAGAAAATAGCCTTTGAGAGTAATTTGAGAGATAAATTGATAGAAAGTGATGAATTGTGTGATATAATTATGAAATAATAGGGTATTATATAGATAAAAATAGGTTGGGGGGTATGGGGGCGTTTAGGAGGGGTGGTAGGCAAATATAGCCGTTTTTGGCCGTTGGCCAACGGCTATATTTGAAAGAGAGCCGTTGGCCCATTTAATCTGCCGGCCCGTCCGGTCCGGCAGTCGCCCAAATTTTTTTTTTAATTTTTTTTTGTTTTTCTTTGTGTTTTATTTAAAGTGATGGATAATATGGAAAATATTACAACAAAATATTATCAAGTTTTTACTTGTACATATATTTGGAATGCTTAGTTTATTTCAATATTTAAAGTTTAAACTTAGAATTAAAAAACTTGTAGTATTTTTTAAATTTTGAAGTAATGAAATTTTCGAAGTGATTATTCAAAGTTCAAATTTTTGAATTAATTTATTAAGTTCAAACTTTGAATTAATTTTAAAAAATTAAAATTTGAACTAATTTACAAACTAGTAATTAATTATAGTATTTTTGCGCAAACTATAAATTAAAAAAAAATGAAGACAATAGTTGTGACTGAATTTGAAGACTTGGAGCAATTTTATTGAATTGTTTAAGACATAAGTAGTGCAACATATACTACAATAGCTAAACTTTCAAACTTGTAATTTCAAAATTCTTATTTAGTAAATTACATTCTTTTAAACATATTAGCTAGTTTCTTGAGGATAGTCGTAGGCTTTTCTTTAGGAACTGGCCGTTGTTATTCTTGTTCATCATTTCAGTCTGGTTCTTCATCATCATCATCTTCTTCTTCTTCTTCATTGCCGGTTTGACTTCCTTCTTCACATGTTCCCTCGCCCAAAATTTGATCGAGATATGCTTTGCCTTTTTTCTCAGAAAGTTCTGGTAGACCAAAGTTTCTTCGCTCTGCTCTGATCCAATCCCTGAATAAAACTCTTGTCTCCATTGCCTCCTCCTTCAACACATATCTGTGATCTCCAATTTGAAATCTTCCTTGGCTAAAAGCGCTTTCCGATGCAACTGATGAAGCTTGAATTGTTAATATATCTCGCGTCATTTTTGAAAGAATTGTAAATTGCGATTCTTGATTCTTCCAATAACCAAACAAATGATGAGTTCCAAAGTTGTTAAGTTTTTTTGGATATTGAATTAAATACACTTGGAACTCGCTGTATTCCTCCCCGTACTCGTCCTGTTCTGAAAGAAACTTTTCATCAAGTCCCCCTAAAGTGCTCATCCCCGCCTGTGTGTTGCCCAATTGAGAAGAACTTTCACCGGTGGATTGTATTGGTTCTGTTGGTGTAGCAGTGTCTGCCCAAGCTCTATACTTTATAAAAACAGCCACGGTATCTGCATAAACTTTAGCATTAGCAATTTCAGTAAGAGTAATTTCTAAATTTGCATATATTTCTCTAATAAATCGTTCAGTTAACTTAATTTTAAAAGCATGATGCAACACAGAAGCAATGTAAAAAAGATGATGAATTGGAAAAAAATATTTTCTAAATTTGTCAATCATTCTCTCTACAGCCGGTCTGTAAACTGCATATTGCTTATATAATTTCAATAATTCTGATATTCCAGCTATATAATATAACATGGTAGGAGTAGTTGGATAATATTGACCGGAAAATTTTAAAGTAGCTTGATAAAATTTTTATAAAAACTGAAGAAGATGTTGAACAAGTTGCCAATCGTCATCTTTAAGGTGATAGATTTCCATAAAATGTTTATTATACATTTGAGAAATAGGCACTCTATATTCATAAGCGACATTCAATGCATCATATAAAGTATTTCACCTAGTTACATTTTCTTTCAATTCTCTTCTTCTTTCTTGGTTTTTATTTCTAAAAATATAAGTAATAGCTATTTGCACCTTTTTTATAATGTCGTTAAACAAGTCAAGACCATCTTTTACTGCTAAATTGTAAATATGACATGCACACCTAACATGAAATTTTTTTGCAAAAGGGGGGTTCAAAATAGGTATCAAGTTCCTAAGTGCATCTGTGTTGTTTGTAGCATTATCTACCGTAATAATAAAACATTTGTTAGTTAAACAGTACGTACGACAAATTGATGAAACTTTATTACAAATATAATTTCCCGTGTGTGGTTCATCAACAACTTTATAAGTAATAATACGTTTTTGAAATACCTAATAAGGATCTATCCAATGAACAGTAACAGTAATATAATCACATCCATATCCGTAGTAAGACATACTCTAGTGTCAAAGTTATCAAATAAAAATCGCAAATAATTCAGATATTCGTTCTTGAATTTAATAAAAAACCTTTAAAAGAGGGATTATATATAGACTGAACAAAACCAGTAGAAGAAGGAAAACTATAAGGTAAAACCTCGACGGAAACTAGTTTAGCAATACCTTCCCTATCTTTTTGTTTATCATAAGTAAGAAGCCCTCATGTTGTTTGGTTAATTCTTGTTTGGGTACCCGAAGATTCATCATGCGCTACTCCCCCATGTTCGGTCCCTAAATAAATACCACTCGTCTGCATTGACCATTCTTTAAGATGTTTCTTTTGTAAGTGGGTCCTAATTTTACCCGTCCCACCCTCATTACTACCAGTTTTAAAAACTCACTCCTTTTCACAAATCCCACATACGGCTGTCTGCGATTAAACATTCTTTGTTGCAAATTCCCCCCACCTTAGATCTTTCCTTACGTTTAACCGGTATTCTAGTAGGAGGTACAGGAGGCAAGTCAGACTGAACTTCAGGTGGACTAGCTTGAAATTCAAGTGTTTCTTCAAAATTAACCCTCCCCCCTCCCCCCCCCCCCCCCCCCCCCCGCTTTGACTCCCATATCGTGTTTCTAACATTTCATGATCAAGTATATTATTAGCGCTAACATCATGATAATATTGAGAATCATCTATGTGGGTGAACTGACTAGAAGTACAAGAAATTTTTTTACCCCTATTTCCCCTACGACCACGTGCCCGTCCCCCACCACTAGTTCCAATCGAACTTCTTTGAGACATAATAATAGCAAATAAAATAAATATATGATACAAAAATTATAAAAGAGTAGAAAGTAGGAACGACCAACCAAATATAACCGTATAATTGAGGTGAAGTTGAAACTTGAGCCTTCACTTCAATTAATTAGTTGAATACTTGATAATCGAAAAATTGTAAAAATAGCCAAATTGATATTTCAACCAAGTAGCGCCTCCAATTGACCCAATACTTGATATTTGAAAACTTCACTAAATAGCCAAATATAGCTTTGCTAGCAACTCCAATTATAACTTGATAAAGTAGCCAAATTATAAACTTTTAACAAATAGCCAAAGTAGAATAATAGCAATATTATAGAAAATTTGAGAGAATTGAAAGATTTGTGTGAAAAATATGATGAAATAATGGGGTATTTATAGGAAAAAAATGGTTAGGGGTGGTTATGGGGTGGTAGAGGGGTGAAAATGTCTATTTTTGGCCGTTGGACAACGGCTAGGGGGTCAAAAGAGCCGTTGCCAATGGCTAGTTAACGACTGAAAAATGTCACTTTTTCTATTTTTTTTTTTGGAACGGTCCGGCCGGTTTCGGTCCATTTTTATATCAGTCCATCCGGTTTTTTTTCCACTGCGCCGTTTTGGAACCGGGCTCGGGAGTCCGTTAGGGGGTATTGGCCCGGTCGAGACCGGGCCGTTAACCACCCTTAATCCCAATTCCCCTCACCCGTTTTCCCCTTCGCGACCTGGTTCCTTCAAACGACCCGCGACAAAACCCGAGCCCAGTTTCATCTTCTCCGTACAACATCCTTGCTGGACGAGTAGCACTGTTCCAGTTGTGATATTCTGGCATTTTCTCACTTATTCCAGCAACGGGCAACTTATCTCGTCCATTCATTTTGAATCAAAGGCAATCCGAGTCATTGGATCATTTCTTTGAAGATAAGGACGAGAAGGGTGTAATTTTTACCCTTCTCACCCTTATCTCACAAGGGATTGATAAAAAAAAGGATACTATATTCGGAATTTCAAAAAAAAAAAAAAGGAGGTAAAACCTAATCTCCTCTAGTATAAATTGGTTATTTTCAGAAATTTTTGGGGTTTTTTTTGTTATTAATTAAAATGGCAGCAGCTATACAAAAGCTTTCCCTCTCAGTTTTAAGTAGAAAAAAAAATATATGTATATATATATATATATATATATATATATATATATATAGAGAGAGACAGTGTCACTGCGCTTTTATGGGATATTGGTTCTTTTTTTGGATTCGAGTATCACTAGGTTCTCGTGTCGTCGCTTCGTTATACTAGTCGTCGACCTTGCTCGCGTCGCTTAGTCGAGTCACGTTTGCTTCGAATCCTGCGCCTCATTTCACTACTCAGCAAAAGGTAATTACCTTACCTCAACTCTTTTTTCTGATGGAAATATGACAAAATATGTGATCAAAATAATGGCATATGTGAATTCGTAAAATGTTATTTGGTTAGTATCACTGAAATCATAAACGTATTTCTTGATTAATAAAGTAGTTTCCGCTTAACATATGAACTCGTATATCTCTGTTTGCTGAATCTTGTTGGTCAAGTTTGTGGCTTTGTCTAAAGTACAATGTTCGCTCTTGCTTAGTATGCAAATATGAAGCTGCTATTAAGTTTCAGGTTGTTGTTAAGCTTCAATGAAGCTGTTTGGCTTAAAGTTGGTAACTTTATATCTGATTGAAGCTTAAATAGTCAATAAGACTGGAATGCTTATTCTTAAGAAGTAAAGTTTAAATTTTTGGTTTCTTTCTGGTTTGTGTGAGTTGAAAGAGGGGTCTTTTAAGCAGGTTTGTCTTCAGGTTGTTAGTAGGGCGTTTTTGGAGTTTATTTCAGTTAATGGGGGAGTTCTGGAGTTTAGTATGCAGAAGTTTGAGTGTGGTGAAGTTGTCTCAGCTAATTATGGTATATGCAGGTTCAGGGGTTGTGAGGTGAAGGGGTTCAGGTTTATGTCTGTTGATTTTGGGAATGAGTTCAAGTGGTGTGAGTTTGTTATGATATTGAAGGAGTTTAAATGTTCTTGGTTTAGTTAGTGGTAGGAGGGAGTTGTTATTTGCAGGCTTAAAAGGAGATATCTATTTTGTATGTATTCAGGTGCAAGGAGTGGCCCTGGAGGTTTGCAGGTATCTTAAGTAGTTTAAATGGGTGTGTATGTATTTGGTATGTATTCAGTTTTCTTTCAGCTGTTTTGCAAGGTGCTTAGATGTTCTGGATTTCTTTCATGTGTGAGTGAAAGAATGTAGAAGTACCTAGGAGTTAGTCTATTATAGAGAGTGTGTATCTGCATGATATTTTAGGAGTGTAGGTGCAATGAGGAGGAGCAGGGAATTAGACTTGGAAGTAGAAGAGTGTTCCTGGGGAGTGTATAGGAGTTAAAGAAGGGTCTGGAGTTGTTTTATGTTGCTGAAGGGCTTAGGTAGTTAAATTTCTGGTGTGAAGGTGTCTGGAGTGATCCTGCTAATCTGCAGTCTATATAGTAGAAGCATAGGGTTAGTTTGTTTGCAGATGGATTGGTTGTTTGTCCTTTTTGCTAGCAGGTTGTCTAAGGGATATAGGGGTAGTCCTGTAAGCTTGTAGCAGAGAGTCTGGTTGTTTGTGCAGGTTTGTTATGGAGAATAGCAGGGGTTCAGGGAGAGTGTGTATGCAGGGGGCTGTAGTTGGTAAGTTAAAGTTTGGTTGTGAGTTCTGGTAGTCTTTGGATTGGTCTAGGGGCATGTAAGTTTCTGTGAGGATTCCAATCTATTTATCCTTGCCCAATTTAATAGTGTTGAAGTGTGAAAATGTTTTCCACAAATAAATGAGTGTTTTCAGTTTGTTCTTTGTTCCCTTAGTTTTCCTAAGAATTAATCAACTGTAATCCTGAATTCTTGCTTGTCTGGGTGTCTTAGAATCTATGTGAGTTGAGGAAATCTAAGTATGTATTTCAGTCATGTTTTGTCCCTTCACCAGCTAATATAAGTCAAGCCATCTTAATCTTCGTCAAAGGATAAGCTAAATGTTGCTTTCTTAAAATCAGAGTAAAACATTTGTGCCTGTTTTCCTTTTGGGTATATAATGAGCTAAAGTTCAAGTTTCAGCTTGATTGTTTTCCATGTCTGTTATCTTGTTGGCTTAAGATGCACTTTTAAGTTTATTTTCATTCCTCTTGTTTTTAGTGAAGCATCTATTAGGCTGTAGTTGTTAAATATTAAAAGACCGAAAACTAACATCTTTAATGGTAATTTCATTTGATTAGTAGCCTCTTCTTGAGTGCCAATATATAGCCTTGCTGGATGGCATACTTTACATTGATATTTTGGTATAAAAGGCATCTGTAACAGATCATTTGTGTATATTAGTATATAGGTATTGGCTTTATTACATGAAGTTTTGTCATACATATCTGTAAATGAATAACCTGTCTGGTGCATTATTTGTTTACTTTGGTTGTCTCATTTTAGCAAAAGACATACTAATCCTTACCTCCTTTATTTTCTTGGCATGAAAACATACTTGGGACGAGTTTGAGTTAAAACTCGTAAATTGGGATCGCCTAATTGGCATTGAAGCTGATCAGGCCTCGCTTTCGCATTTCGAGCTCAAGTTTCCTAAAAAATGAATGAATGAAAGCTTAGAAATTCAAGGCTCATCTATGAGTTTGCTGTATCCGGGTTCTATCTTCTAAACTTCCTCTTTCCCTATTCCCGTTAGAATCCATGTCGTAGGATCCCTGAAAACCGACTAGGACTTTGCATGCTAGAAGCTTGATAGGATAGTTGCTTTATTGAATTATTATCTTATTGTGTTTAGAATCGTTTACACAATTGCTTATCCCATTTCTTTGGGACGCACCAATTAGTTTAAGGTAATAGAAATCTTTGGTTAATTATTGAGTGCAAAAGAAATCCAAATTTAACTAAAATTATACTTCTTTATTTATTATTTATATCTAAGTTAATCTTCCAGTATTATTTATTTATTCATTTGTTTATTATTTATTTATTTATTAAATTAATTAAAGGGAATTTATTTATTATTTATTTATTCAATTAAGTGATCAATTATTATTCGTTTATTCCTTATTTAATTGAGTTCATATAAATATTTTCTTATTTAATTAAGCTATTTATCTATCAATTTATTTATTTATCCAATTAACTCATCAATCAATTATCTTTATATATCTATATTATTTATTTAATTTATTTTATTTATTTATGTAATTTAATTTAACCCTTATGTGTTTAATTAACTAATTAATCAATCAACCATTATTTAATTATCTATTTAATTAATTTTAAATTTAGTTATTTATTTATCGAAGTATTGGCATGACCGAAATATTATCTTATTTATATTATCCTTATTTAAAATTAATCCTATATTTATTATCCTTAACAAAATTCGTGAAAACTGCCGGTTTAACCGCTTTTAGCGGATTTTTGAAAGTGCTCATGTTAGGGACCTTCTTTCGAATTTAATAGAACCTCTTACCTAAGAATCTCTTAATTTAATTTCCTTTAAATAAGGAAAAAAATTACACTCTTTAATTAATATTTGGTTCCTAATAATCCTTAAATTAGGTGCGACTCCAAAGAAGCCCTTTGGATTTCCATTTTGTTGAAATTACATCCCGATGCATACTTGTATATATTTTGGGAGGGTTCGACAATGGACTCGCCAGAAAGTAATATAGGAAAAAGACGTCGACGAGCGACTTCTATAATATTATGTTATAGTGTTGCCTAATGCTGCAGTGGTCGAATTGTTGATGTTTTAAGAGAAGATTTGATTCGGTGGACTTTCAACCAAACCAAGTGCCACCCACGACCCATATAATAATTATTCCACTCACGCAAGAGTTCTCATTTGGTTTACTGTGTTAGAATAGTAATTAGTTCCAACATAAAATCTCAAAATTATAGCTAATTAATTGTCTGAATGGTTGCATAACAAAAAATTAATCTAAGTATAACTAATTCAACATTATTTTTGATGACATCAAATAAAATTCACATCATACTAATAAACTACTTTACGACAAAAATATCATTAGAGTAATGAGTTTAAGGAATTAACCTATAATTGATGTTTGGGTAAAAAGATATATAATTTGGTGATTTTACCTTGCATCTTAGTGATTTTAATGTACTTAAATTGATTATGATAGTGCATTTAGCTTAATAATGGTGTTTGAATGTGTAGGTGTTTAGGGTGGAAGTAGAAAGAGAAAGGATGATTTGGGGGGTTACTTGAATGAATTTTAAAGTTGGAGTAAAGTCGTGCGAAAGCCATGCCAACACAACTTGAGCACACAAAATAAATTATCAGGACCTTGTGCTAAAGTCATGTCAGCACAACTCCAGCCTGCGAAAAACACATTCAGCACTTTGTGCGAGCTTCATGCCAGCATGTGCCCACCACACATGAAGCAGTACCTTGTGCCCAGCTTATGCCAGCACAAGGCCAGCATGCAGCAAGACGTACCAATAGTAACGCTTAACTTAAGGAGTCCTAGTGTGAGCGGGAAAAGTCTAATTTTACCTAGGTTTTTCATAACACTATAAAAGGAATGTAAACTTATTTTAAATGAGGAGGTCACATTGGAATTAAAGGAAGGCAGCACCATGATGAGAGCTCTTCAACCAAGTTTTCCTTACTTTAATTCTAGTTTGTTAGTCTTAGAACTGTGACATTCTCCATGATTGTTGATTTTTGGATGTTAATTTGGTTTCAGTGATTTAGTATATTGGGTTATTATTCATATCTTGAGCCTAATTATTTGATTGCTTGATCAACAATTGAATACTATCATGAACCTAAGGTTGAACTCGAAAGTGGGACCGTAGGTTGCCCTAGGATTGAATAAAGCGTGTTCCAGAACCTGGGCATCGGGAAATGGTTTCGCGGTTAGGATAAAAATACACCTAGTAGTCATGCTTTGTCAATATATAGGAAAAATAAATGCTTTCTCGTTAACTCTAATTCCATAGACATATAAGCGTTAGGTTGGCCTGAATAAGCGAGCAGGGTATCAATAGAGTCCGATGAGTATTATTAACTATATAATAGTAACCCAAATAAATTGATTTAGTGAGATTAACGGAAGAATTCAATAGGATTGACAAATATCCCATAATCTTAGGCTATTATCTCTCTTGAATTCAAACGTGTGACTTACTTGTTAATTGTGTTCTTAGTTTAATTAGTTAGTTTTAGTTATAATATTCTGAACTATCGGAATCTTTTCTAGCTTAGATAATTAGGAATTGTCTGCTTTAGTTAGTAGTTAATCAATAGTCCTCGTGGGAATGATACTTTACTTATAATTTTATTTCTTGATCGACCGCGTATACTTGCGTATGCATTTGGAGCGATAAGTTTTCGGCGCCGTTGTCGGGTACTTAGAATTAGCTATTTTTTAGATTAGACTTTTTCTTGTATCTATTCAAGTTTTTAATTTCTGTTTATTAGTTTACCATCGTCTACGTATCTTATCATGGCATCTTTGAAAAATCGATCGAAAGTTGGCTACTCGTATTTTGGTGCTCCTTGCATAATTTGTAATGGATGTTACTTGTGGGAAGATTGCCCACATCTTGATACTCTACAAAACTTTTTATCCTAAGTATCGTACTCCTTCCCCAAGTAATATTCATGATAGTACTAACCTTGCTTGTGAGTTTGATAGGAGCAACGAAGTTCAGGGTGTATCACTGTGTGATTAGTTTGGAAAGATGGAGCAAGATCAAGAAGAAGAAATCTCAATTGATATTAGGAATGAGACTGAGGAACTAATAAGAGACACCACCGAGCAAAATGAAAAATATGGAAGAGCCATACAAATGATATGCGAGAGATTCCAACAAGGTGGTGAAGTAACAGGGTTCACAATACGTCTTCTTCGACTATTAATAGATCAAGAAGAACCTCAAATTGCAGAAGAAAGTGAGTTCCAACAAAAGAAAAATTCTGAAGATGTGGCGATCGTGAGCAAAATTTGGCTAATGGAACAATCACAATGATTAGATGCATGTGGGAGGTCTTCTTGATGATATTTCAAGTGCAGCTAGATGCTCTATAGAATGGAAAAGTGTGCTCAAACAAGAGATCGACTGCTTTGGCGATGCTATTCACGATTTTGAGACTAATTTGATTGAAAAGATTGAGGCGTCTAAATCTCAACAACCAATTCCAAATACTTTTCAACTTTGAGTTTGGATGGCGACATGAAAATTGAGCCTTTTGAGCCAATAGAAGAGTCACAGGATGAGGAACAAGGTGCCTATATTCCTAAAATTATTACGTGATCACGCCCAACTGCACCTATAAAAAGGACTAAGCGGTCGTTGCAAGTACATCTCGGTATTTGAAGTTCCAAGGTCGAATCCCACAGAGAACGCGACTCTTAGCAGCTTATCTAGCCAAGTTATCTACCCAATCAACTTCGTGAGCATTATATTTTGGTGAAGTTTATATTAACACTAAACAAGAAAGTAAATAACAAGAACACAAAGATAGATTTGAATCAAGATATGGAAAGCTTAGGATTGATTTTCCCAACTCCTCACTTATGCTAAAGTATTGTGCTAATAATTCTCCCTAACTCTTCCTATTGACCAAGTGCTCCAAGTTTACAACTACCCACTTCCGTTAAGTTATCATAACTTTCATTAGTTAACTATTGCAATTAACTAATGAAGATAGGGAGGACTACACTTATGGTTCACAATAAGGATCAATATTCCTAATTCACTATTTTGACAACCTAAACAATGCCTTTGTTTAGGTTGAAATACTGCTATGTGTTTAACCCTAATTCATGAATCTATTCCTAGTAATCACAAGAATAAAGGGGACAATTTGTTGGGGATCCTACAAGTTAATAGCAAACAATTCGTAAACAACATAGATAGGAAGAATTAATAAAGTTCATTAATAACACAACAATTATCATCACACAAGTATGTGCAGTGGGTCAATCAACCTTAGAATCAGTGATTTAGCCACTCATAGTCATGTTCTAAGACAAAAAATAACTATAAGCATATAAAAATTACAATAAGATGGAAAGATGGATGAAGTACAGCCTTGAATCTTGATCTTCTCTCTTCCTTGCCTCCTTTTGATGTGGAGTAGGTCAAAAGTTATGTTTTGGGCATGTTGGATGCCTTTTATAACGTCCCTATAGACCCACACAAGTCAGGAATCCAAAATAAACTCGGATTCAAAATGTCAGGAAATTAAGCCTACCGCGCTGCACAACACAGTGCGGTAGGGCAAAATCTGCAGGTTTTCGAAATTCATATCTCTCTGGATCTCGCCCCTGTTGCGTCATGCAGCGCAACGCCTAGCGCAACATAATATGCTTATTTTACTGCTTGCTCACTTTTTTATTGTTTTTCATCCACGCTTTCGTTCGCTCGACCCTCGGACTTCTACTCAGACTTCAAAATCTTTGTTTTCATTAAATCTCCACGAATGCCTCATATTATCAACATAATTCCTACAACATGAAACACACCAAAGGAGAGAAATTTAGTTCAAAGTGCTAACAAATATCACAAGTAGAAGCATGAAAATGAGGTGAAGTATAGAAAATATAGTAATATCTAGCCTCGTATCATTACGCCAATGAGACAAAACGACATCCCTCATTTAAAAGCCAAGAGGTGCAAGATGTGACATGCGTTACTTGGTAACTGTGGGTTTGTGCCACCACCCCGGGACCATAGTTGTAAACTTGAAACTAAATTGAGAAGACAATTCATATCTTTGAAGTGAAGGCAAAAGTGATAATTTTATCCACGTCGTACCGCGACGTTAAATCAAGTGCTTCTTGGGAAGCAACCCAATTTTCTTACTTTATTTTTATTTTTTACTACTTTGTTTTATGATTGTATATTACTTTGGGTGATTCTTCTAATTGCAGGTTCATGTAATGTCGAGTTAAAGCGTAGGGTGTCCTCACCCTTGCCTAATATTGATGACTTGTTGAGGAAGACTGAATACCCCATGCTATATGGAAGCTTGGAGGATGCTAGCGCCAAAGGCTGGACCATTTGCCTTTCAGGGAGTTTTTCTTATCCACTTGCAGTATTAATTTATTTACTTGTTCGCACTGAGGACAGTGCTTGATTTTAAGTGTGGGGTGGAGAATTTCCATTCTTTTTGAGGTCATGAATGACTTTACCTTAGGAGTTTATATTAGCATGTTTATTATTTTTGTACTTGACACTTTTTTATTTATTTCTTGCTTTGATATTCAAAAAACAAAAAAAAAATGAATTTTTTTTTTAAAATACAAAAATAATATCCTTGTCTTTTTATGTAGTGGTATAAGTCATCCGCTCCGTGGTTTTTTTTATGGCCTCAGTTCTTTTCCATGGGTAGATCTTTGAATCGGGTGATTTTTCTTTTTTAGGATTAAATGTTGTTAAGTTAGTAGAATAGTTGTGTGAAGAAAAAGAAAGTAGTAAAATATAATGCTAGGTGCTTTTGGTTTGTTTGATACCGGTGGATTTAGACTTGAGCATGAGTTACTTGTGATTCTTTTGTGTTTAAATTTCATGCATGCCTTAGAAAAATCACCTACTTGAGACCCCTAAGTTCAGCTGCTTGACTTTTTGGTGAACCATTGTGCTTTAATGTTTAGTTTTAAAATTTGTACCTTGTTTGCTTAAATCGAGAGTTGGAATAGAATCATCTTGAGTGAACTATGTGTCATGTGTGGTGTGAGGTACTAGTTGTGTTCCATGCATGTCATATTGATGTCTAGAACTTGCCCCAAGTGTGTTCAAAGCGAAATCCAAGGTTTGCTCTATTTGGGATGATACAAGGTGTTTCTTTGATTAGTTGATTAGCCTTGATAAGCCTACCCTCATATATTTACCTTAATAAGCCTATTGACCTTTTGTTGGCACCCACATTACAAGCACTATAATTTTTTGTTCTTAATTGCCATCTTTTTTACCCCTTACTCCTTAGAGCACTTTGACTGCAAAATATTTTATTTTATGGAGTTGTGGTAGGAGAAATTGGGTAGCTTTTGAGTGCAACCAATGAAGAAAAACATGGTGCATTTTGAGAAAAAGTTGTTGGCAAGGGTTGGGAAAAAATTGAAATGAAAGTAAAAAAAAGAAAGAAAAAAATCAAAAGTGAAAAAGACAAAGATAGAGAAAACAAAAGAAAAAAAAACCTCAATCCTTGCTAGTGTTGTACAAAAATGAAAAGGTGTTTAAAAGGAAAGGGAGTTCTAGGGTGCATGTATGGGCAGTTGGTTGGTTGATTTTGAGAAGAATTGAGTGGGAAAAAATTAAAAGTGATGTATTAAAGTGGTTAGGGAGGTAGTTACTATTTTCTTCATAGTTATCCTACTCGTTCTTTAGCCTACATTACAACCCTTAAAGTCCTAGTTAATTCCAAGACAGAGTGATCCTATATTAGTAAAGTTATACTACGGGCAAGCCTATGGTACATCGTATGTGGCACGTGAACTTCTTTATGAGAGTGAGTGACTTCGTTCTATATTATATATATCCCGATTTTGTTCTTGAACTTTATCATTTGTGTGGTTTTGGTATGCTCTCTTGATTCATTACTTTGTGAGAGCACATGGTTTGCGAGAGATAAGTGAAATTATTGACTTCTTGATTCCGTGCATGAGTGTGTATTTTGCGAAAACTTGGTGCCATTGAGTTGGTTTTTGAAATTGTGATGTCTTGAGTTGGTCGTTCATGTGTTTTGAAATATTTTGAACTCTTTGGCATGTAAGGATCACTTTATATATACATATGTTTTTGTCTAATAGTCGATATCAACTATAATCATAGGTAGATCTGTTCTATTGGGTGGTTCCATATCAACCATAATCGTAGGTAGACCTGTTCTATCGGGTGGTTCTTGTGTTTGGTTAGTTTGCTCGAGGATGAACAAAAGTCTAAGTGTGAGGTGGTGATGTTTGGTCAAATATATATATATATATATATATATATATATATATATATATACACACACACACACACACACACACATTTTGGTGATGTTTACCTCGCATCTTAATGATTTTTATGTGCTTAAATTAATAATGATACTACATGTAGCTTAATAAGTGTTTGAATGTGTAGGTGTTGATTAAGATGATAGTAACAAGAGAATGGATGATTCAGAGCGTTACTTGAATGAATTTTAAAGTTGAAGTAAAGTCGTGCGAAAGCCATGCCAACACAACTTGAGAGCACAAAATAAATTCTAAGGACCTTGAGCTAAAGTCGTGCCAGCACAACTCCAGCCTGCGAAAAATACATTCAGCACTTGCGCTTCATGCCAGCATGTGCCCAGCGCACATGAAGCAGTACCTTGCGCCCAACTTATGCCAACACAAGGCCAGCATGCAGCCAACACCCACAAATAGTAACGCTTAACTTAAGGAGTCTTAGAGCCTGTTTGGCCAAGATATCAAAATCAGCTTATTTTGAAAAGTATTTTTTTTATCAAAAGTTCTTTTCAAATAAGTGCTTTGCGAGATAAGCAATTTATGTTTGGCCTAATTTAAAATAAGTGCTTTTGTCATTAATTTTTGTTTGACCGATATTTGAAAAAATTACCATATTACGAAAATGGATATTAACTTGATTAAATATGAAGTTTGATACGGGTAATCTTGTCCCAAATAACCAAAAGCACTTATTTTTTCAAGAAGCTACTTTTTTCAGCTTTCTCCATAGCAGAAAAACAGCTTATGTTACCACTCAAAAACACTTATTTTTCCTTAGAAGCTTGACCAAACACCTTTTTTTTTTTTTAAATAAACACTTTTTGAACAAAATAAGCACTTTTGCCTCCCCAAAAGCTTGACCAAACAGGTTCTTAGTGTGAGCGGGAAAAGGCTTATTTTACCTAGGTTTTCATAACACTATAAACGCAATGTAAACTTATTTTAAAGGAGGAGGTCACATTGGAATTAAAGGAAGGCAACACCATGATGGGAGCTCTTCAACCAAGTTTTCCTTTTTTTTCCTTACTTTAATTCTAGCTTGTTAGTTTTAAAGTTGTAGGATTCTCCAGAATTGTTGATTTTTAGACGTTAATTTGGGTTCATTGATTTATTATATTGGGTTATTTATTCATATTCTGAGCCTAATTATTTGATTGCTTGATCACCAATTGAATACTATCTATGAACCTAAGGTTGAAATCGAAAGTGGGACCATAGGTTGCAATAGGATTGAATAGAGCGTGTTCCTGAACCTGGACATCGGGGAATTATTTCGTAGTTAGGATAGAAATACACCTAGTAGTCATGCTTATACATGAAAAATAAGTGCTTTCTCGTTATCTCTAATTTCATAGACATATAGCCGTTAAGTTGGCTTGAATAAGAGAGCAGGGAATCAACGGAGTCCTATGAGTAATATTAACCATGTAATAGTAACCCAGATGAATTGATTTAGTGAGATTAACAGAAGAATTCAACAGGATAGACAGATATCTCATAGCCTTAGGCTATTATCTCTCTTGAATTCAAACTCGTGTCTTACTTGTTAATTGTGTTCTTAGTTTAATTAGTTAATTTTAGTTATAATATTCTCAACTATCGGAATATTTTCTTGCTTAGATAATTAGGAATTGTTTTCTTTATTTAGTAATTAATCAATAGTCCTCGTGAGAACGATACTTTACTTATCACTTTATTACTTGATCAATCGTGTATACTTGCGTGTGCATTTGGAGCAACAATAATTAAGAAGATTATTTTTAATTAAAGAAGTCACGTCATTTTTTCGACCAAATTTAAGTAAAAATCGGTCAGAGTAACTTTGATGTATATCGAAGGAACGTCAAGTGACTTTTGGGTAACCAAAAAAAAAAATTTGACTTTATAGTAATGAAACAATAATTGCGTGACCACACACTGATAAAATTAACTCCGATAAGGACTAGGATGATGGTTCTCTCTAACTGTTGATGTCTATGATCAAAATCTTCTACATATATATATATTATCATGCATATATCGTGCAAATTGGTATAAATTTATGTATAGCATAAACAAAACAAAACAATATACAAGAAGCTCAGTCAAGACTAACTCATATCTTAGTTTTTGTTTCATCGTAATAACCTAATGACGAGGATGTTTAACATATGAAATGATCAACCTACCAGATAAGGATGTTATTCACCTGCAAGTGGTTGTGCATTTCCCAGATTTTGTCACTTTATCATGTACGATGTTATCATCATACTAATATAAAAGCGGGAACGCCAAAGTAAAAAGGTGAAATACCAAAATGACCTTAAAATTAATTATATATTTATTCTCCATTATAAAATATTTTCTTTTATTATTGTTATATAATTACGTTGTTAATTTTAGAAGGATCAGTGTGAGTCACAATTACTATCACAATTAACTAGCTAGGCAAATGAAAAGACGTTGGAAGACAGCAAGTTAGCTACAATGTACTGTACTGAATAAATGAGAGTTGTATAGATTCACATCTGCACCGTTTCAACTCCTTGAAAAATTGTATTACTGCAACCTTAGATTGTTTTCATCTTCTCTTTATAAATGAAAATCATATCATTTTTGCAGAGAATTATAATCTTCATAGATAGTCAATGGTAAAATCACCTTTATTCATTGGAAGAACCTGTTCGAAGCGAACGTACTGATATAGAGCAAATATTATGATGAATAAAAGAGTAGTGATGTTGAATACGTAGAGAAGATGGAAACAACTTTTTTCATATTTTTGTGAAAACTATTTTTAACTGAAATTGTTAGTTAATAATTCTTAAATGAAGCTTCGTGTACCATTTGGGAAACCCGTCGAGCTGGATTAAAGAAAGTGTAGCAAATTCAAAATTCCAGTAAACATGCATATTGAATTAAAATAATTTGCAGGAAGAGACTTATTGCTTTGGTATTGGATTTTGACTTAAGATTTCTTTGATTTTAAAGCAAAAATGAGTTTTAGATGGTGAAGGAAGAAAGTTTTTATCTCACGTCTTAAAATTTTTCATGCGGACACAAGCTAAGGCTTCAATATGTCAGGATACATGCATAATCATGTATTGACAGGTACTATAATAATAATTACTGGAGGTGGTCTATTAGTTTTAGCTACTCAAACATCTTTCTTTCTCGCTCGATCGATTCTCCCCTTAAGCTTATTAAACCTTCTTTACTTACCACCCTTCAAATAATTGTTCAAGGTGAAGAACTTAGACATTGGAGACAGTAGTTTTTCTATTTCTATAGCTTAGGTTTTCAGTTGAATTTTACATGACATGCCTTTTTTTTTATACTCAAGATGCATTCATTCATAATTAAAACGTAATAGTAATACACTGTCTAGAAGTGGCATTAGCAGTACCCTTTTATTATTGTTAAGGAATTTAAAACAAGACATTAAAGGAACGGAGTAATGTTTAGCAACTTTGGACTGTTCCTGAGAGCTCCCCACTTTAGCCATGTGGTCGGCTAGTTTGTTAGCCTCCCGATAGACATGAAAAATAAGAATTTCATGTTGCTATTTTTCTCCTTTATGATTAAAATATATTGTTTAATGGAGTACATCTTAAAAGCTTTTTAAAGATACACATTAATATAGATACACGCGCAAAACTAGTACTTTTAAAAGTCCCCCTCATGATTCATATCAACAACAGCTAATAAATGTATTCATATTGCTAGATTAAATACTCTATAATTATAAACGGCTTAATTACCTTATTTTTCCCCGTGCATGCGTGGTGATCAGTCCATGATGGCTTGCAAAAAGCTAATCCAAATTTAATTCAAACATTCAGCCTGTATACTTAATTACTGCATTGTTTACCTCGTGTTTTATATTTTATTTTTGTTGTTAGTTGGCCAATATAGGTTCATTTTAAAAATAAAAAAATACGTAGCTGTTTTCCAATTCGAGTGTTGCAATTTTCACATTTCTCATGTCTAAGTTCCTTTGAAGTTTGACTATTAGATACCTCCAACGTGCCTATTCGTACTTACGGAAACATAAAAATAAATAAACAACTGTACAAGGTCTTATATATAATCCATTCATCTTCACTAATGCAATTTCGTTTGATTCTACTCTCTCTCTCTCTCTGTATGTATGTATGTATATATATATCTAAAAAGTCAGATATCATTCTTTAAAACAAGATTTTAGCCTGAAATGGATGGAATGAGTAGTTTTTATCTGCAGCAATATTATCAGACTAAAAAGGAAGTTATAATATATAGGACTAGTTAAAGAAAAGAAAAGAAAGAGACACACCAAATGTTGTATACAGAATTGAAATGAATCAAACCAAGCTATAGCCATCATCTTCAAATAATAGTATGGAGTAGTAATTTTTTCTAGTGATTTATAGCATATTTTATCATTTAAATTATCATATAGTGGTGGCTGTTGACCACTTGTGTAACAGGTCACTAGTGATTTGACATAACGAAGACTTTAGGTGAGAAGTGGCAGGATTTTTTATTTTCTTTTGGACCCCATATATGTAATCGAATATCAAATAAAATAAATACATAAATAAACATATTAGTAATAGGTTATGAATATATATAATACTTTAAATAAATAGTCTTCTAATTGGCTATTTATTGCTTACAGAAGATTTTACCACTAGCAATAATGGATTCCTGTAGGAGATAATGGTTGCACTGGTATCCATGGTCTCCTTATTTCATTATGCATACTTGGACAGGAAATTTGAGAAAATTGAGATGTAAGATTTGATGCACGTACGTCTATTGATCACCTTGTGCGTAGTTGATCGTGTAAAACTTTTTTATAATATTTACTGTATTAGGTTAGGCTAACTTATAACAACATGTATTTTTTCATATAATCTTTGATACGATCGTTAATGTGAAAATAGAGTAGTGTCAATGGGTTAACGTTGATATCTGCTATGATTGATTAAAAAGTATTTGGTTAAGTATATCTTAAAACTCTTGATATAAAATTGTTAGGGCACAGTCAAAGGGGTTAGGTGAGCCAACAATTTGATGACTTCATTCTCCATGCTTTTGAATTTGCTAAAAAAGATAAACACCCAGCAGCCCATTACTTATTCTCTTTTTTGAGTTTATTTAATTAGTAGAGGGGCCAAAGTCTGAGTTTAGTTGTTAGTGCCGACTATTTTGCAAAATGATAACTTTCAGAAGTTGTAGCTATATATTGCAAAAGAAAAGAAAAAAAAAAACAAAGCAACTTGGTGATTATAGGCCTAGTTATATTTAACTTTTCTACTGGTATGTTAGCTACCGAGCTAGTGAACAACATACTTCTATGAGTTTGACAAGTTTTGTAGCCATTTAGGTCGCGGTTCCATATAAAACATTTCATCTGCTTTGGGAGGTTTTCAAATTTCTATCTTCTTTATTTTGTCATAAATTTTCCAGGTTTTATTGTCTATTGAATGTTTTGTGCTCTGTAGTCATACTTGATTGATTGATTGGTGCAATAACAGAATGCTTCAGTTTAGAGATGGCTTGTAGTTAGATTATGATAAGTCTTGACCAAAGTTCTTGGGGAATATTGAAGAAATCCCTTATCTTTAATTTTTAATGGGACCTATGTTACGGGAAAGCCAGATACTTGCAAAAATAAGTATCGAATATCGGATGGTTATACCAAAAAAGGTAACACTATTTGGGTAATAATGTACCACATTCAAAAAGAAAATCGCTATCTATATGAAGTTCAAACTTTAATTTGGAGGTAAAATTCTTTTCATAGATCAAATGATTTAACATACATAATGTGCATAGTAATTCAACTTTTTACTGGCGAGTACATCTACTTATTGAATGAACATAAACGAATTCTTCATATACCTTATAATTACCTTCTCAATTAAGCTTGAAGAAGGCCATCATAGGATTATATACAACTTCTTTAGCATTTATACCAAAAACAAAGTCAGCATGTGCATAATCTTCTCTATATTGCACCACAAGTTTGTCTGGGTCATGATCTTTCAGCTTATCTAGTAGAGTCTGCACATCATTAACATCAGAAAGATAATCTGCACCTCCATAGCCTAGGAAAAGAGGGATATCATTTGGGATATTTGCCATTATGTATTCTGGAGGAGTTGGCTGACCATAATGCTTGTTGTTATCTTCATCACTTCCATAGTCATACTTTTCTATGGTCCCTTTTCTTGTCACTGTCCAAAAACCAAACACATTGCAGCTCCATTGAGTGACATAATAAAATAAGTGCTCATTTGAGTGTCATTGCTAGGAAGTCATCTTTCAAGAAAATATTTTTCATGGGGAAGTCACCTTTTGGTATTTGGTTATCAAAAATACTTACCGAGGGAAAATGTTCTATCAAGGGGGGAGAGGGGGGGGGGGGTGGTTGACTTCTCTCACCGATGGTCGGAAGACATTTCCTTACAAATTTTAACATCTACGAAAAAAAATTCTACTTGAAATTTTCATGTAATAAGATGAGTTCCATCATACCAAAACACACTTATGCATTCATATAATCATATGCAATACATTTGCGAACTTACTTTGGGCTATGTGGATCATGTTTTTTGTTGCTGTTGCCTGTGGCTCATGCTCAAGAAAAAGATCGGTTCTTGAAGAGTTCACGCAGCAATTTGGACCTATTGTCAAAAATAGTACAGATTACAAACTTTTCCCCCCGGAGAAAATGGCAAAAGAAAGAGTTTGTGAATAGTGAGATACCAGTAAAAGAACTCATCAAGTCACTGCAATTGCTGCCTGGATCTTTGCAGATTTTTTCCAAAAGTTTGACAACAGCCTCTCTGTTTAACTCAGCCATAAGTTCAATTTATGAGATATATGAGTATAAAAGACGTCATAACAAGGTTCATCATGTTCGTTTTAAGTAGTGTCACGTGAATATTATATGTAAGATGAGTTGATGACGTAGTTGTACATGCATATCAGTCTTATAAGTATCCATGTGTTAGCATCTAAGTTACTCGGACTCTTCAAAATTGCCGCCGTACCCGTGTCGGATAAGATCCGTGTCGGATAGGACATGGGATTCACACCGGATGTGGTCAAATAAAAATGGATACTTTGACCAAAATCCACAGAAAATTGAAGAATTTTTTTTGACAAATAGACTCTCAAGATAGACATTGGAAATGAGATACCTTCAAAATTATGCAGAAATTTATAGTCTTTTGTCTCTTTTTCATCTTTTGTCGACATTCTCAAATTTCTGATTTTATGTTTTGAGGGTTACTTTTGGGAAGACGACTTAATAGAGAAAAGCAGAGATATTGGGGAAGAGGACTTCTCTATGAAGAATCGAAATTAAGGATTATGACTTTATTTTAGAATTTTGAAAATTTTTAGACATATCCCGCACCCGTATCCGTGTGCGGATCCATACCCCCGAATCTCTAAATTTAGATTTTGCCGAATCCGACCTCTAAATCCGTACCCGTGTCGGATACCCGTACCCGACTCCGAGTAACTTAGGTTAGCATACATGTGTTTTCTCGGAATAGATTTAGCTTTTTTTGGCATAATTTTTAATTTTCTATGTTATATGAGCACGGTCGAATTGGATTAGTGCAATAAACTAAAAGTTGGATTATCTTACCCTCTTGGATCAAATTCATGGATTCCCAACCAGTACAAACCCTGTGAGCAAAAAAAGAAAGGAAATATGAACCAATTACTTTGTTGGAGTGTAATCCAAAATCACATAGAAGTGTAAGATAATTAGTTCTTTACTTCAGCAATAAAAGCTTCAGTAGCACTTTTAGCAAGAGGGGATCTCTGCTGTCCCAAATAAGCAATAGGACTTAACAAAGCTGCTGATCTCAACATGTCTACAATCTTATTTTCTGAAATGGCAGCAAATGCAATCAGGGTCCCCTAACACCACCAAAAAAAAAAAATCCACTTCAAATATCGCTGAAATATATTATTTTAATTTGCACACGTTTTGAGAGAGTTAACTTCACAAATGGTCATCGAAATTTCAGTTTGTTGCACTAAAGTCACAACTAAGTTTTGTAACGCGTATTGTGACTCTGAATGCAATAAACAGATTAGAAGATCATCTATGAAATTACCCCATTTTGAGATCAAGAAAGAATGTATAGATAATGCTAAAAGTAAGCAGAAAATCACCAGAGAATGGCCAACATAGTGTAGCTTTTGGCTAGTTTGATCATGAACATACTGAAGTGTAGCAGGTAAATCGAAATCCACCAATTCATCCCATGACCATTCCCAGTACGCCTGTTCATAAACACTCACAAATTAATCAAATTATGGAAATAGTGTTTGGCTACATTAACAAATACAAAGAATGAAAATTAACTGGATCTTCAGGACTAAGTGATGAATGTCCTTGGCTATACTTAGTTCCTCGTGTATTTGCAAGCCAAACATCATAACCATCATCAGCTAGAAGGAAAGCTAATGATTGATCTGGAGGATTTAGCAGCCATGTAACTGCGTCCTGTAATGGTACAAACTTGTCAGCAGAACAATAATTTACTAGCATCATTTTCTGTTTATAACGGTGATGTCTGGATCAGCTTGTGAATATCTTAACTATTTACCGGATACCTCCTACCTACCACCAGCATAGGTATCTAGTAACTCCCTCAACTAATATTAGAGTTTCTAACTCTTTATGCTAAGGCAGATATAAAGTTTCTAACTATTTTTGCTAGTTTATCAAATATTATTCTACTTTTAAGCTTTACCCCAGTATTACACCCTTCCCTTATCCTTGCAATTCCTCCCTCACACCTGAATTGCTTAACTATATAGAGTTTATATTATATGCACTAAATAATTATTTAAATATTTACATTATTAGGAGTTATTATAAGGTGACGGGAAAATTTCTATGATAATTGATAAGTTTATGTAATTGTAACTAACATGCATATTAAACTGTAGTTTATATACTATCAATGTTTATAACAAGATGCCAACAGTTTGGTTCTGACGTTTTAGGGGAGCTTTTAAATAAGGTTGGTAGGATAAGCCTATGTATACTTAGCTTAATGAGAACCATTATAGGCATTTGAACCATGGACAATCAAAAAGTGTGTGTAACTTGGTAGTTGGTACAATCACTAGACTAATAAGTTTCTCTTAATAATATAGATTAAAAATATAGTTAAAATCAAGGTGAAGAATTAACCATCAATAGTCCATGTTGTAGAAGAACAGGTGGTTTAGTTGCTTCCTTCCCAGATATTCCTTTAGGAATCCTTTGTAAACTGAGAATATACCCATCATTTGTTGTCACCTAAAAAACAAAAGAAAAGAAACAATTAAAACTTTTGAAACGAAATACATGATAACTGTTATATGATCACCAATTCTCTAAGATGTTGAACATATACTTTATGTTCTTCACAACCATAGCCTTGAGTTACCACCATAGATTCACAAATACCATCTTCATTTTCACTCAATATTTGCAGTATATTCCTTGCTGCAGAAACTATTGATACAAAGAAAATAACGACTACTAAACTTGTCGTAATTAATTTTCTCGTTAAAGCCATATCACAAGAAACGTTGAGTTTAGTACATCCTGAATTCGATTTGTTACCATTTTATATAATACTTGGAACTTGGAAGTGTCAACAAATAACAAACAATATATATAAGGTATGATGTTAATTCCAAGAAATGGTATTTGTAAAAGCTTCTCTTTTCTATCGTTATATATATATACCATGTCTTTGTCAAAAACTTCACGATATCGTTGCTGCTACGATGATATACGTTTAGTATTATCCATTTATGTCTAAACTTTTATTGTTCACACTGACTAATTGTGGTTAATATTATATACCATATTGGATTTAATTCAAAGACAGGTTCAATAATAGACGAATAGCAAATCTAAAAGAAAAATGCCCGTTCATCTAGCTCTTGCTGCATGTAAATATTTATGATACCCTCTGAGCATTATCCGCTAGGAGCGACGAGGCTGCAGAGGATCGGAGCTAGTAATTACTTATTTGTATTTGTTGCTTACACTAAATTATATTAACTTATCAGGGTTAAATGATTTAATTTAAGCATAAACATATAGTAACTGACCATATAGAAGCTTATGTGCAAATAAATCTCATGTATTTATTAGTTTGATGTAAATCTCGACTGCAGTTAAATATGGGCTAAGTGCACGAAAGGCCATTTTTTGCACTGGTCTTTGGGCACAGGCCACTAATACCAAAACATTTAGTTTGTGGCCACTTTTACTTAAAGAGATAGAACTTCAGTCTAGAGGCCGGATTGAAGTTCAGTCCTTAAAGATTGAACTTCAATCCAGGGCCATATGGACTGAAGTTCAGTCCGGTCCTTAAGATGGAACTTCAGACCAGGGCCATATGGACTGAAGTTCAATCCTTAAAGATGGAACTTCAGTCCATGGCCATACTATAGACTGAAGTTCAGTCCATGGCCATATGGACTGAAAGTTCAGTCCTTAAGAGATGGAACTTCAGTCCAGGGGCCGTATGGACTGAAGTTCAGTCAATTATCAGAACTTAAGTCAATATTTATTTAGTAAAGGCCCAAAAGTGGCCTCTAGTGTAAGACCAAAGAAAATAGTGACCTCAAACCAAATACCAGCGTTAAAAATGGCTGCTGGGTGAAATTTTAACGCTTTAAAAAAATCAAATTTACTTTGTCTAACTTTCGAAAGCAACAATATGAACATGTGTGAAAACATGAATAGTTAAAATAAATGAATCTTTCATATCTCAAATCATTTCTTATGATATTTTTGAGGGAAAAAAAAAAAACTAAACTATCACTGATGCTCTCAGAAGGCCATCCATCGTAAAACTTGTGTAAAACTAGTAGCGAACTATTTTGGACCAAATTTTAAATTACATACTCCTGGAAGACAATCTAGCGTAAAAGTTAAGAAACACGATCGCTGAAGGCACCAAGCGCAAAACTTGTAAGTAGTTCGCTATAGCATTACGCTGGGTGGCCATGTGGAAGAATGTAGTTTAATTTTTGTCCCTAGTGGATTGGCATTCTGGCTTTAGGAAAACTTGTTTTAGACCTTTTAGCCCTTGGAATACATGTAAAAAATAAAATTAGCTCCTAAAGAAGGACGACGAACCTACAAGTATAACTGTATAAGATATGAGGCTTGAAAATATAACTCAAAAAATTGTGCAGCAAGATATGTAATCATTCTCAATTTTAATTTCTTTTAGAAAAACTTTTTTTTTTTACTTTGATTTGGATTTTTCCAATTCAGCTTATTGGAACAGCCAACGAAGTGAAAACAAAAACAAGTACCAGAATGACTATTCAATATTCAAATAAAGCACCATATAAAATATAAAATGACTCCCGAAGACTCTAAACAAAAAATACACTTAATTAGTCATTGAACACTATTGTGCATCTAAAATGTGTGTTTTTTTATTTTAAAAAAAGAAAAATATAAGCTATAAAAGAACTCCTAAAATAATCGATGAATATAAGAAATAACATGCGCATGTTATACTGTATTAGTTATTGGATAACGAACTAACATTCACTTCCGCTAAATTAGCTAAAACTTAGTACAATAACAATAATGATTACTATTGCAGAAGGATGCAGTTATAAGCTATATTTTAAAAGGCAGATTTGGGACTCGTTCGGGGTTAGCTTCGGAGTGGGGCACTTGAAAAACGCCTTGAGGCTCTCGGTCCGGGCATAGATCCGTGGGGCTTACGCCTCAAGCGTCCGGCGGAGCGTCCGGAGCACGCCCAACGCTCAACGTTCAGGGCTCGCCTTATAGAACCTACGCAAATTATATGTCCAATTCCTCTAATTAAGATTGTTTTCCTGCAATTTTCTTTTAAAATTAAATGATACAAGTTATATTCATCTATAAAAAATATTAAATTGAATGTAACTCAATTAACGAGACATAATATTGCATGTACAATAATATGAGAATATCATGAGGGTGAATATCATCATATGTGTACTTAATCTGAAAATACGTAGTCGATGTTTATATCATCACTTGTTATTGGTCTTCATGTCTTATTTTTGTCACTCAATATAGTTAGACTTCAATTATTTTACAATTTAGAAGTAATTTTATATTTATCAATATAAAATTAATATTTAAAATTATAGTAGGAACAAAATATTATTATTTATTCACTTTTAATATTAACAAATTTTTATTGTCTGATTATTTGAAAGTTAAGATCTTATAGTTTATTTGTATCTCGTAAAAACTGTAACATTAATCAATTTCTTATACCTGTAAAAAAATGTTAGATCTTCTGTTTCTATATTTTTTTATTTATTAATTTTCTTGTTTTTTTTTATGTATTTTCGATTTATTTTTTGCTCATTATGCTATTTTACTAATTTAAAATTAATTAAAAGATAAGATCCATGGGGCTTACGCCCCATTTCTTAGGGCTTATGCCTCGCCCCATTATAAGTAAAACGCTTACGCCTCACCTTTTAAAATATTGGTTGTAAGTTACAACTACCAAAGAGATGCACTTAACCAATCATAAGCTCGAAATGTTTGGGAAAAGATGAATATTGAAATATTCGAATTAAGCAAAGAAGCTACAAGAAGAAGAAAAAAGTAAATATTATTACAACTTTATTAATTGGTGAAAGGATTCAAGTTTTTTGGAGCTCAAATATAGGCTACAGTAAATCTCATTAAGTTTTTGCACAAAACAATGATTGTGTACTTCATTTTCACTGCAATTATATAACTAATATGTTATGAGTAAATGTGACATTTACACACGGGATACTCCGTTAACTTTATACTAATGAATGGGATGTAGGTTGTCTAGACACGTTTCTTTAGATGGTGTATAAATAACAACATAAGTTATATCTGCCACTTAATTTTAAAAATTTCAAGATACATCATATAACAAAGACATTTCGAACTTAGCTAAGACGATGAGCTATACATTATTATGTTTAATATTTGGAAAGTCAAGAAATGACACAAGATTACAACATGTAGCATCAATCTTCCTATCATTGATTAATATATCATTCTCTCTTGATTACATCACTTCCCAATAATTAATTGTCATTTTACATCCGATATGGATAAATTTTTACCATAACAGTAACCATGAGCATGGAGTTGTTGTAAAAACTATCCATAACCACCACAATGATACTAGCTTCGTGTGGCTCGTTTGGTAAACCTACATGAATAAGAACAAGGGATTTTTACACTCTATACCCATAAAATTTAAAGTATTTACAAGTCATACCTATTACAAATTATACTACCCGTAAAACTAAAAGTATTTACCAACCTACCCATTTATTATTGTATATCTTTGTTATGACTTATAGGTGTATACCTTTAAAGTATACTGCATAAATTATGGTATACAAGTCTGGAGGGACATTTATTACTGTATACCTTTGTTATGCCTTATAGGTATATACCTTTATGGTATACTGCATAAACTATGGTATACAAGTCTGGGTGGGTAGAGTGGGTAAATAATTTAGTGGGTAGGTCCTGTAATATTTGAAAGTAGTAGGTAGTGGCTGTAATTATTTTAGATTTTGTGGGTATTTTTGTAAGTGTCCCTAAGAACAACTCTCTATTAACAATTTTGTCTAGAAAGTGGAAATCTTTTACAAGTATATGTTAAAAATGATATAATTTAAACAATAATTAATTTCTCACAAATTTTACAATATTTTATAACACGTGCAATATTTCGTTCTTAAATTTTTCAAAATATTCTAGACGTTCTTCAATTAATCCAACAGAGAAGATACTTTAGATATTGTTATCAAATACGTGTGCCGTTTTATATATTTCTCACAAACTTTATACAACTTAATATTAAACTTTTATTTATTGGAGGATTGAATGACGTGCAATTAATACCTCTTACCACTAGGTTTCACATTTTCTTTTCATTTATTAGCAACTCGAAAATTTAAACCAATTTTTAAATATTACCTTTTCCTAACCCTAAACAGGTATAGAGGGAGAGAATAGTGTGTGAGAGAGAGATCGCTGTGTGTGTATATTAGAAGTATACACACATATATACAAACAATTATACACACAGATTTACACCTACTCGCGGTGGATTTTTTGGGATCTGATTTAAAAGGTAACTTTAATTTATTGTGCATTAGATTTTATTATGCATGCTAAATTATTCGATATAATTCGATCCACGTATACCTGTGTGAACGCGTGATGCTTTGTGTACTCGTCTGCCCGTATATATACACATTTTCATGTCTTTTGTGTGCGAATTTTGATATTTTATTAGTTTTTTGGTCATTTTTAAAAAAATATTTTAGTGTTATACTAATGGATCCTATTACTTGTTGTGTTCTGATTTGGAATTTTGTTGGCGGTGATCTTAAAGTTTAATTTTGATAGGATTGAGATTTATTTATTTGCTATAATTTGGAATCTAGGTTCATATGAGGTAGAAAAATAAGATCTTTGGTGTTCATTTTTGCTAATTATTATCTGTTTGACAATTTAGATTAATGTCGAATGCGCTAGGTGATTTCTTACCGTCTATCTTATCCTTGGTGGGCGGTACCCGGTGGAATGTAAACTAGCCCGGACACCACACTTGTAAAAAGATAAGTTCAATATCGAATACTCCAGGCGATTTCTTCTCATCTACCTAATCCTTGTAGGTAGAGTTATCTGATACATGTGCTGGTGTAGGATAGTGGAGAGTAGAGACCCTGTGGAAAAATCAAGGTGCACTTAAGTTGGCTGGACACCAGTGTCATAAAGTAAAAAGATTGATGTTGAATACATTATTTAGTTGACATTGAATTAATAGTTAGGTTTTAGGTAAGTACTAAGTACCATAACATAATGCCTTTTTGTTAAGGGCGCGAAGCAAGATATCAGATCTGACGCTATGAGTTTTACGGAGGCAAATTATTTTTAGGTCGAGCAGTTGATGATATATGTCGGTTTTCCATGTGTTCAGTCATTTATAGCGAAGTATAAAGGACACGTGTTCTGCCATTTTGGTTTGATGAAATTTAATGCTGAGAGTACATACCAAGTGTACATGGGAGATGAATTGGCATAGTATAGTAGGAGAATTTATTGAAGAAGTCCCACAGATGTTATGAAAATAGTTCAAGTACAGTAGCTAGAGCTTGGGGGAAGTTGGTAAATCCATGAAGAAGTTCTGAAAATGATTCGTCGATGTATCTTTTTGGTCTATTTGGACAGAAATGAATAGGAGGTGTTTTGATGGTTTAGCAACTCCGATATACTCACTTAAGGCTAAATATTTAATTTTATTAAGTATCTGGAGTAATCTCTCCCCTGTTAGCTCACCAGAGTCATGTTTGGACTTTGTTAGCTCCCTATCCTTAGCATCGGATCAACTGTAATAATAGCTATCAAAGTCTCTTTTGTAATAGCACCTGTTTACTGCTCTAATTTGCATCTTCTTGATACTTTAATATTTCTTACTTTCATTAAAAAAATAAATAGTTCATTTTCGTTATCTAAATTAAGAAATGTTGTTGGGAGAATCTCCTTTTTCTTTTAGTAACTATGCCCTACAAGCCCCTATCTGACAAGGAAAGTAACCCGTCCTTCCGAGATTAACATGCTAGCCCAGATGGATATGGGAGAAAACCAAAACTTTTTGGCGCTTGCCTTGCCAAAAGACATTGAGGTTAAAAGTTATTGATATGCCGACCCTATCTTGCTTGGGATTGAGGCGTAGTTGTTGTTGACATTTAATTAGTGATATATATTATGTGTGATTCGTGGTCAATGTGATCACTTTTGGTAATGTAAGGGATGATCTTTTCATCTTTTGTGATACCGTGGCTGGTTCATGGTTGGGAAGGTTTTGTTTTAGAAGATATCAAGGAAATTTTTGCTATAAGTTGCATTCTTTATGGTGATTCAAGGGTTTGTGCATCTTTAATCCTTGAAATGGATTTTTTAATTTGGTGGCTGCTCTTACAAAAGGATATAAGGAAATTGACAAAAATGGGGTAGTTTGATCTAATAAGAAGTTCTGTTTGGAAAAGAAACAATAAGCTAACTATGTCTAGTATAATGTGAAATGCCTCTGCTAGGCTGGTTTTTCTCTGGTACCAGTTGGTTCAAGCAAACGAAAATGATGATATTACATGCTTCTTTTTGTGATGATAAAATGTTATGATTGTGTTTTTCTGTTTCTTGCATCTACCCTTTACTGTAGGCCATAGACATAGGTTAGATTGCTATGAAGTTAACCAATTGAATCCAATATATGTGTATATCATGTGCCCTTTTCCCTTGGATATGTACCGGTTTTAGGTATTTTGGTAGAGAAGGGGTGAATGGACTATTTATATTCTTGTAAAAATAAAATCAAATAACCTTTTGTTCCTTAAGTTACTTGAGATGGCCAGAAAAACCGTGGTGTTTGACTATTTGTTGAGCAAGTATGATCTAATATTCTCAGCAAAAGTGATCTCATCTAATCTTTACGAACAAATATGTTTCTCTTTTGAACAAGGTGTGTTGCCCGAATAATGTGCATCTCATTAGAGAAATATTATGATTATTGATCAATCAACACAGAGAGAAAGTATGCATAAAACTTAACCTATATAGAGCATTAGACTTGAGGAGCAGGCAAGTGTGAGAAGCAAGTCTTGATATATATCTAAAAGAGTTTTGAGACCCGGTGATGAAGCGTTGAGTAGTTACATTGGATACATTTGAAAGTTGATAAAAGACCTCTTATCAATTGCTTCTGTGGTGTCAAGTAGATTTTGTAACACTTCCCAGTTTTAAATGCTTTTAGACTCTTTTCCCCTCCTTTCTTGATCTCATTGATCTGTTATTTCATTAAGCGATTCGTCCAGTATTATTTGTGCACAATAGTAGTTGTACAAAAAGCTCAATCACTAATACCCACCCCTATATTTAGTATTGTGCATTCTCTTCCTCTTAGAGAAGTGCTGAGAATATATTTCTCAATAGGACAGTAACTGAGACATATATACAACAACTGTAACTACTATGCCTCAGTCCCAAACAAGTTGGGGGCAACTATAGGAATCCTCACTGATCATGTTGCTCCATCAACAACTCATCTCATGCTAATATCATGCAAATAAAAATAAAATAAAAAAACTACAATTTGTGCTATATTTTCTAATTGTATAATTTTTGAAAGGCTAAACCATTCCTAGAATCAAAGGACCTACAGTAAAAACTCTAACATGTCTGTAATATATTCTCAACCAAAAGTATCACCTATCTATCTTTTTCTTCCATTGTGCCCTATCTTGCTCTTTTACTATTATCATTGCACAATATTACTACTCTGCACTCGCTGATTATTTCCTTTTAGGTACAGATTTAGTTTGAAGAATGGCAGATGACATTTCAAGCTTTTGGGGTCCTGTAACATCTACCAAAGAGTGGTGTGAGCCAAATTATGTCCACTCCTCCTATATTGCAGAGTTCTTTAATACCATCTCAAATGTCCCGTGCATTATTTTGGCTCTGATTGGTCTTGTGAATGCCCTTAGACAACGGTTTGAGAAAAGGTTTAGTGTCCTTCATATATCAAACATAATACTTGCCATTGGAAGCATGATATATCATGCCACGTTGGGGCAGATGTAAGCACTTCTCCCTTTATTTCCATTTCATCTTTAAAGTTGGCCCCTTGTTATTCCCACATTGATGCAACAGGAAGATAATCCATTTTTGTTTTGCAGTAGTGTAAAATTGTAAGCTCTATGTTGTTAACATGAGTACCTGTAAATTGTTAAATGCCTGAAAATATAATTCGGTCTCATTCACTATGTTGAACTTTCAAAGAAGCTATTGGATTGCCAGGATGTCTAAAGCCTAAAGCTTGGAAAAAAAACTTGACCTTAGTACTTATGGGCAGCTCATGCTACCTAGTGATACAAGTTAATATTGGTTTCTATTTCCACTTTACTTTCTCTCTAAACTATGGAGTAGCATTTAAACTTTTGAGTGTGGGCAGCCATGCTACCCTAGTGATATAAGTTAATATTGGTTTCTATTTCCACTTTACTTTTTCTCTACACTATAGAGTAGCATCTAAACTTTTGAGTGTGGATCTGTAAATCCCACTGAATATCATGGAGGTTATCTAACATGGATCTTATTTTTGCTCCCAAACAACAGAAAGCTTTGACATCCAAGCATAAACTGTTAGTGCATAACTAGTACTTTGAAATTGGCTCTTTTTTATTTACCATTCCAATTACCAACAGTCTCATGTTCGTCAACTTGCTGCATAACAAGAAAAAGCTGACTATACTAGATACCGGGTGGACGATCTTCAGTATGCCTCTTGCTTGTAGTGTGAATGATCTATGCCTGATATGGAAGTTTCTCGTTAGATAAAACTGTACCTTTTTGCCTTATGCATAATTGGGCCGAAAATAATTGTCACTAATCCGAGATGTTGAATAATAATTTTATGTGCTTAAATTTGATAGTTATTCTACTGTATGATTTTCCATGCTTTAAATTGATAGGCAACAGCAAGGTGATGAGACACCCATGGTCTGGGAAATGCTTCTCTATATCTACATCATTTATTCACCAGATTGGCATTACAAGAGTACAATGCCCACCTTTTTGTTCCTTTACGGTGCACTATTTGCCATTGCGCATTCACAGATTCGCTTTGAAATTGGTTTTATGCTCCATTATGCACTATTGTGCCTTCTGTGTATTCCTCGCACGTACAAGTATTACATTCATACAGAAGACAGATCTGCGAAGCTGCTTGCAAAGTTATATGTAGCCACTTTATTAGCTGGAGCTGCTTGCTGGGTGTGTGATCGTCTGTTCTGCAAGTACATTTCACGTTGGCACTTCAATCCACAGGGTCATGCACTATGGCATGTCCTTATGGGTTTTAACGCGTACTTCGCAAACGCTTTCTTGATGTATTGCCGTGCCCAGCAAAGAGAATGGAATCCAAAAATCATCCACTTCCTCGGATTCTTTCCATATGTAAAGATCCAGAAACCAAAAGCACAGTAGAACTTACTACTCTGAGCTCAGCCTGTAAGACAAAACGTGTGCATGAAGTGGCACCAGTGAGCAATGCTAGCACTCGTGATTCTTTCATTTCTCAATTTAGCAGAATACTACTATGTAAATGAAAGTTCAAATTTTTTTGATCCAGGTAGTGATTAAAATTTTGACTGTAAAATTAGTGGTCTGCCGGTGTACCATATATTTATACTCCCACAGAAGACTGACATGGGACTAACTAGTAGAATCTTTTTCCTAGTGTTTTTGCTTGTGCATTTTGGGAACTGTTCTAACATGCTTTATTCTGCTGCTATGTAAGGTGGTTTTTGATTGTGAGTCTTATTGTACGTTTAGCTCATCAAAGAAAATTTAGAATTCTGTTTGGTGCTTCCATTGAACACTCTCCTCCCCCCCCCCCCCCCCCCCCCCTCTTCTGAAAAGAAAGAAACTAGGCTGATACGCAATTCTGTTTTCTGTGATAGCTAATGGCTGATGTGGCAATTCTCTCATTTGTGAGGTCTCTGCCCAGAATATTAACCTTTTGAGCACTACGTATCTGGAAAGATTTCAACACTGCAACAACCTCTACGCTTCAATCCCACAAAGCTGCCTTCTTGAATAATTAATAACAAGCTGATTTTCCTTCTATTTATCTAAAACAAAGTAACTTGAGCTAAAACTCGGTTAGTTTTAAAGGATTTCAATGCTGCCTTCTCGAATATTTCATAACAAGCTGGGATTTGGTTTTCCTTCTATTGATCTAAAACAAAGTAACTTAAGCTAAAACTGGGTTAGTTTCAAAGCTTTAATGTTAACCATGACAATCTCATAACAATTCAAAAAGACTTTATGCCAGATTGATTTCAAAGATTTTACTCGCTATCAACTATAAAATGTCAAGACCCAAATGGAGGTTTGTAATAGCAAACGTAAAACACATTCAATAATGAAATTTATAAATCGGAAAAGGGCCAAATTTGCCTCTCAACTATTGGAAGTAGATCAACTTTGCCCGTCGTTTGTAAATGGTATCAAGTATGCCCCTACCATTAGTGAAAGGGCCACTTTTACCCCCCTAAAAGCTAACGGAATTCCATATCATCTCTTTTACCCATTTTAAAAATATAGAATGCTTACATGGACTGTTATATTGGAACTAAACAGACCCCACCACCTTGTTAAACCTTATGTCTTCTTCTCCATGTAAGCATTCTATATTTTTAAAATAGGTAAAAAGAAATGACATGGAATTCTGTTAGCTTTTAGGGGGTAAAAGTGGCCCTTTCACTAACGGTAGGGGCATATTTGATACCATTTACAAACGGAGGGCAAAGTTGATCCATTTTCAATAGTTGAGGGGCAAATTTGGCCCTTTTCCGTTTATAAATTGAATTCAGCATAACAGCTTTTGTCTGTTCATTCTGATATGCTTTATGCTGAAATCGCATCCTACACTGCATTTCTGGTAATTCAACTGAAAACAAACGCGTATATGGAATTGTTGAGCCAAAAGTGCAAATTTTGGGAAACAATCTACAACAGACAAACTACAATTATAGGCAAAATAATGTGATATCAAGAAATCAAGTTACATACTGGAATTTATTGAAATCTGTCCTACCAAAAACACAACACTTTGACCTTAGTCGTTTGTGAAAGAAAACACTCAAAGTTGAATCATGTAGTTTGTGAAAGAAAACCATTTAAAGTGGACTAGTATCAACAACAGCCTCAAATATCTTTTTCTCCAAATCTTGTTCACCAATCCATATGGAGCTTTGCTTCCGTAGAAGCTCACGTTTCTCTTTCTTCTTCTCTGCAAACTTATTTTCCCTCATCTTCCAGTATTCAAGCTTTTCTTGTCTTTCTTTAAGCTGCAAACATAATAATTAACAATGAATAGGGTTCTAGTTAGTTTAAACTCCATTGATAATATTTGCTAGCAAAGCCATACTAAATACGTTGCAGACATATTCAAAGGTATAACTGATTACACTCTTATACCTACTTTACAAATTGCACCTGCTAATCGTATTATACATGTATCTCTCTAGAAAAGAAAAAGGAAAGGGAGATCACTAGCAATGTTGTTGAAAGCTCGCTTGAGGTGTATTATAAAACGCTTAAACAAGATGCAAAGCCCCGGGCGTTTTGCGTTAGTTAGGCGGCATTCTACCAAGGCTTCAAGGCATAAGCCTCGTCTCAAATGGATCCATCATGAAGAAGGATGGGCAGCAGAACTTTACAAGAAAGCTAAAAATGTGACATATTAATTATTTAAAAGACGTCTTGAATGTTTATCTAAGTAGACAGCAAAAGGAAATTAGATGTTCGGTATAAAAGAATAGTCACTATGCATAAATTAGAAGCTGAAAACTGGCTGATGATGTTGTAAACTGTCCAGCACTCACTTATGCTGCTTTGACATAATGAAAAGTCTTTTAATAATAATAATAATAATAATAATAATAATAATAATAATAACAACAACAATAACAATAATAATAATACAAGTTAAACTGTATCTTTGCATCTAGATTTTACCCTTCTTGACTTGATTAGCATGAATGCTCTTTCATCTTTTCACCTATTTGTAGCTTTTTTCTATTCCTTAGTCCAAATCAGAAAAAAATGAGAGCAGCAAGTAACATTGATTTGATTGGATTAAAAACAAGGAGAAGCAGTATTAAGAAATAAATCTCATCTCAATACGTGTGTTGTATAACATGACTTACATCTTCTAATGTAGTCGACTTGAAAAGGGGCATTATTTCAGAACGGGAAATTGAGCATATAGTTTTAGGACAGAGGGAGGTCAAGGAAGATAGTCAAGGACTAACCCATGATGCAAAATGAACCTTGCTATAATGAAACATACATTATGATGATCCACTCTATTCAGACTTGTGTTTAAGCTAGCAATGGCCAATGAAATTTATTGTCATGCACTTAGTTCAAGGTAAAACATTAAGAAAACCAGATGACAAGGCACATTTACATTCCGAAGATTAGTATCCAGCCAGGAGTTACAACCTTCGGAACCAAGCTTTAATCATTATATAACAGATATTGAAGTGAATTCTTCCCATTTGCCTAAATCTTGATAGATTTGTGCCGGTGATAGCAGCTTCCCAATAAATTAGTCTAGTTACGTGCACATTGGCCTATCACTGTGATAAAAGAACACTGCAGTAATTTATCATAGATTGACTAGTGCTACGCCAACCGTCAATCTACCATAACAGTGCTCTCATTTCCAGAGTTGGAACTTCAGCCAAAGAATCAAAATTTAATGTAATGATAACAAATAGAAATACAACTCAGTTTCAGCTTTAAAAACTTCCACTAATGCCTCCCCTCCACTTATTATAAGAGATCTAGAGAGAAACAACCCATGATAGTTAAGTGAGAGGCTCTATATGAAAGGCACATTTATCCAACAGTTGAGTGGACATACAGTAATTGTTGAGTCATTCGTACATTTCCTTGTTATTTTCAATTTATGCTACATCTTACTAATCATTTTCTGATGGTAGTTTTAGCATTATCATCCCTTCTCAGAAAAACTTAACCCATTCAACCACCACTTGGGGCAGTAAGAATCAAATTTTGATATAATAATCTGTGCTAGGCAAGACAGAAAATGTTTTCCAGGAAGATGTTCTCATTGTTTGGTTATCTTTCCATCTAGAAAACATTTTCTTGACGGAAAATATTTCCAACAAAAATGGGTTACGGCTTCCCTCACTCGTGTGCGAAAGTGGATTTCCTTTACAAATATCTCAATTTTATTCAAGCTCACTTGCTTCAATAAACACTAACAATTTTTTCAACCTTTAGCACTCAGAAAATTTACTTAACAAACAAACTTTATCCTTGAACCAGATCCTAAAGCTTCTACAATTAACATATGTCACACTCAACCAAATATAAAACAATGTCCAAAATATGATCCAAAATATTTTCGACGAAAACCATTTTACACCATACCAAACACATAGAACAATACTAGGAAGGACACTAACCCCTGAGGGCCAATAGCACACTACTTGGAGCTTGGTGGATTATGAGCCCGCCCCTCTAGTTCTCAACCCTTCTCCACTTAAAAACCATGTTTTTCTCTGTCTCAAGGTTCGAACATATGCACCTAACCCGCACATCACAAGCTGAGCTTTTTCTAATAGACCAAAGCCTAGGGGGTCAAAAAACTCAGCATATTCAAGCAAACACATAGAACAATACCAAGAAGGAAACTAAATCCCTGAGGGGCCAACAATGCAAAATTCAAAGCACAATGGATAATGAATTCGCCCCTCTCCCTCTAACTTTTTCTCCACTCAAATGCTAGTCTTTTCTAACATATGACGTACACCTAACCCACACATCACAAGTTGAACTCTTATCACTATAAAACTCCAAATATTCAAGCAAATAGTGAAATTCACAAATCCAGTAACAATTCAACTGTACATTTTCCATTTTACCCTTAATGACAGAATTTGTACTAGCCACAAAAACTTCTACGACTTACTGTAATCCACAAGCTTCAAAAGTCTTTCATTATTTCATAAACTCGTGCTTGATCAAACACAATCACATAATTTCCTTTGTTTCATAAACTCGTGCTCGATCAAACACATTTACATTAATTCATACGTAGCGAATAATACCAAAACACGCAACGACAAAAAAAACAAAAACTATAAAAAATCATTAAATCACATTACCAAGGTTTTACGGAACTCTTGTTGAGCAGCTTCACGTTCTTTCGCTTTGGCTTGTTTCTCAGCAGCTTTCGCTACTTTCCTTTCTTCATTAGCAATTCTTTGAGCTTCTTTTTTAGCTTCATCTTTTCTCATTTTTTCAATTCTTTGTACTTCCATTTCTGCTATATATTCTTTTCTCACTTCCTTCACCTTTTTCGCATACTCGCGGCGTAAAAGGGCGAGTTTTGCTTCAGCTTCTTTTGGACTGTTAGGTGTTTTCCATGAGTTTAAGTAATTGCTTGGTGGATTGAACTCCTGGTTCTTGTTGTGGTGGTTGTGATGTGATTGTACGGTGGTGGAGCCGCCGCCGACGGTGGAAAGAGGGCGGTGTGTGGGGTTTGTTAGGGTTTTGATTGGGGTTTTGCGGAGGAGCTGCCGGCAAATTGACATTTTTAGTTGCTCAACTGTGATGGTAGTGGATCTGTTTTAGTTTTAAGCCTAGTCGAGCAATTAAAGCTGAAATTGAGTCTTTTATAAAAAATAATACGTGGGTTTTAACAGATTTACCTCCTGGTGCAAAGTAGGGGTGCGTAAAATCGAACCGGTACCGATATCCGAACCGTTACCGCTACCGATAAGCATAACGGTATCGGTATAACGGTTATTGGTTCGGTAATGGTATAAATTTCTAATACCGATAAGATATCGGTATGGTAACGGTTTCTATATATCATTACCGTTACCGTACCGATAACCGATAAGGATTTTTTTTTTAATAATTTTTATGTATTTTATTTATTATTAGTATATTAATTTATATGTTAAAGTATAAATATTATTGCTACTAGTGGATATTTGTCGTTACAAACATATGAGGCCTGACCCATTTTGAATTTGTCATTACAACATTCTAAGATGGAGAATGTTGGGGAGAAAACATTGCAGAAGGTGCATAGATGTTGGCGGAGGAAACATTACTGTAAAATGATAAACCCTTGATTGAGGTTGCTAATGTTGATAAGTAATATTAATAGTTGTCTGTTTATGGAAGATATGAATGAAATTTACCTTCTTTTGGCTAATTTTCTTTTCTATAGGTTGTGCTGCTGCTTGTAACAAAAGTTTATAAGTTGTACATTCAAGAGTAAAACTAATCTTTTTATGTGCTTTTGTGAGATTTTTTATTAATCCAGCAAGCTTTCTTTGATTACTTCCTTTCGTAAATCTGGGTTATTGTGGCTTCGGTATACCGCTTACCGAACCGTTAACTACCGATAACCGATAACCGATAGCTTATTGGTACGGTATTGGTTTTACATAATTACATACTGTTAACCGATATACCGTTACCGATAAGCTTAAAATCGTACCGTACCGTACCATGAACACCCCTAGTGCAAAGCCTATTGGTTGTAAATAGATTTTCAAAAAGAAGTTTAATTCTGATGGATCTATAGAAAAATATAAAGCTGGTTTAGTAGTAAAAGGATTTTCTCAGAAACGAAATATTGACTATTTTGATACATTTGCACCAGTGACTAGAATTTTTTATATTCGACTTTTAATAGCCTTAGCCTCAGTTTACAAGCTTTTTATTCATCAAATGGATGTCAAAACGACACTTTTAAATGGGGACTAGAAGAAGAAATTTATATGGTTCAGCCCGAGGGATGTGTTGTTCCTGGGCAAGAAAATAAAGTTTGTAAATTAATTAAATCTCTTTATGGCCTAAAGCAAGCTCCTAAACAGTGGCTTGAGAAATTTGATCAAGTCTTAATGAGAGATGGATTTTCTTCTGTTGAAGTGGATAAATGTGTTTATCCCAATCAAGAGCATTGGTCTGCATTAGTAAGACTGATGAAATATTTGAGTGGAACTATGAATTATGGTATCCTGTATAGTGGATTTCCCGCTGTATTAGAAGGATACAGTGATGCTAACTGGATCTCTGATTCAGATGTGACAAAATCCACTAGTGGCTATGTATTCACCATTGGTGGTGGTGCAATAGCATGGAGATCAGCCAAGCAAACCATAATTGCTAAATCTACTATGGAAGCAGAGTTTATAGCTCTGGAGTTGGCTGGTTCTGAGGCTGAGTGGCTAAGAAACTTCTTAGCTGATATCCCTTTAACAAAGGATGTGTTGCCTCCTGTGTCTATCCATTGTGATAGTAAAGCGGCAATTAATGTTGCCAAGAATAAATCCTATAATGGGAAACGCAGACACATTCGTCTGAGACACAAAGTTGTCAAGCAATTGCTGAGAGATGGAATAATTTCCATTGATTATGTGAAGTCAGAAGTGAATTTGGCCGATCCTCTGACTAAATACTGGGAAGAAAATTAATTCTTCAAACCTCAAAAGAGATGGGGTTAAGGCTAATATGATTGTCAATAGAGATGGTAACCCAACCTATGTGATTGGAGATCCCATGAAATAGGTTCATATGGCTAATAACAAGTCAATATTGATACTGAAGCACTTAAAAATGAGAGTGCTTAACTGCTACTATTTCGAGGGCTGAGTTTTAGCTCTTAATGAATTCACAGTCCTTATGGATGGTGTATTTAAAGCAGTGTACACTTGATGAATTCACCTATATGAGAGTAGGGGTGGAGCCGCTCCTATGAGATTCTAGCCTAGTCTCTAGAGCTCTCATGAATACCAGGCACGCGCACGGCCTATTCGCGCAAAACCGCGTTGAACAACAAAATTGTGGGTCTGAATGTGACTGGTAGGACCTCTGGCTTACAAAAATAATTATTGGTTCATAGAAATATTATATTTCACCAGTAATTCTGTGAGCCAATTTTTATCGGTCTAAGTTTGGTTCATAGTCCAGAAGACACCAAACCTATTGCATTTGGACCATGTAAAACCAGCAAGTCTTATCCTCCATACTTACCCATTGTTCTGTACCTCTTTATTCTTCAAAATATTTTTGAAATACGTGGGGAACTGTTGGAAAAATATAATTGGTATTCCAAAATATTTCTAACAAGTGGCTATGGAACATACTAAGGTGTCTTAATGCATGATGTCTTTTGGTCAAGTGGCTAGGCCTTAGACAAGTATTCTTATGCATGTAATGTTATCAACACATGGCAATGAATGTAGACATTTGGATCATGCATGGAGGATTCTATACAAGTGTCTAAGAGGAACTTGACAAGTGTCTTCCACTTGTCATGAGAAAGAGATGTCTTTTTGCCTATAAATGCCTACTAGTTTCATACGGATTTGATAACCAAGAAAGATAATCATTAGCTTATTTCCTAATTCTCTTCTTAGACACTTTTCTTATTAATCATTACTACCGACTATACTAAATCATAGCCCCAACATCCTTCTTGTGCCATCATTTACAAATTATACCAATTGTTCCTCCGTACAAGACTTGTTGGGTACATTATATAGTTTTGTTGAATCCTGATCCCCCTATATAAAATAGAGGAAGGCTCGTTTTATCCTGGGGAAACATTCCATGCTGCTGGAATAGTTTCTTAGGACAGTGCCCAGCACGACTTAGAGCACCGTATTTCTACACAGAGATAATATAATTATATTATTTTACTTTTATACTAGTATTCAACAATATTTTAGTCATATATTATTATTGTTATTGTTATTACTATTGTCTGTATTATTGTTGTTGTTTTCCTCAATTGTTCCTACAATCTAAGAAACTATGGCAGGCAATAATACTGGAAAAAATATTGCTAATATTATCAATGTCGTTGCTAACCCCACTACTCATGGTGTGGTCGTTCCTCCATATGAGCGTAGTCATAATAGCAACAATACGGGGTATGTTAATAAGTCTCGAGGTTACAAGTCCAATAACCCCAATTTTAAGAAAGTGAATGGCTATAATTTTAATTGCGATAGAACAGGTCATTATGTCCAGAAAAATATAAAGATGGCAAGAAATGACAAAGAAAATAGAAACCATTCCAAAGCTAATTTAGCTAAAGGAGATGAAATTATTGCGACTGTCATTTCTCAAGTGAACATTGTAGGCACTTTGAAAAATTGGGTGGTAGACTCTGGGGCTACTCGATATATTTGTGTAAATCGAGAAGCATTTACCTCCTATACTAATATAGTGGATGATAATGAAGTAGTCTACCTTGGAGACTCAGGAACTGCTAAAGTTCTGGGTAAGGGTAAAGTACTCCTGAAACTCACTTCGAGAAAAACTTTAGCCCTTGTGGATGTGCTACATGTTCCTGATATAAGGACAAACCTGATTTATGTAGCCTTATTATTAAAAGCTGGGGTTAAAGTGACATTTAAATCTGATAAGATTCTAATGACTAAAAATAATATTTTGGTTGGAAAGGGCTATTGTAACCAAGGGCTCTTTGAACTTAATATTTCTAACGTTATATATGAAAATACATATGCGTCTGCTTATATGGTTGAGTCTATTTCTTTGTGGCATGCTAGACTAGGACATGTTAATGTGTCATATATACAGAAAATGCATGCAATGGATTTAATATCTGGTCTAGACTCAAATAAGATTGATAAATGTGAAATATGTGCTGAAGCTAAAATTACTAGGAAATCTTGCTTCCCTGTTAATCGAGAAACTGAATTACTGTATCTGATTCACACTGATTTAGGTGATTTAAAACAAACTATGACTAAAGGTGGAAAAAGGTATTATGTGACATTTATTGATGATTTTTCTAGATATACTAAGTTATATTTGCTTAGAAATAAAGATGATGCCTTTGATGTTTTCATTTCTTATAAAACTGAGGTTGAGAATCAACTTAGTAGAAAATCAAGAAAATTAGATCTGATAGAGGAGGAGAATATTTTGCCTTAGATAATTATTGTGAAAAAGAAGGAATTATTCATGAAATAACTCCTCCATATTAACTGGAGTCTAATGGAGTAGCTGAAAGGAAAAATAGAACACTGAAAGAAATGATGAACTCCATGTTAATTAGTTCTAATGCTCCTGATAATTTGTGGGGTGAAGCAATTTTATCTGCTTGTCACCTACAAAATAGAATACCTCATAAAAGAACTGGCAAAAATCCCTATGAATTGTGGAAAGGTTATAAACCTAACCTGAAATATTTAAAAGTGTGAGGGTGCTTTACCAAAGTTCTGTTGCCTGAACCTAAAAAGAGGAAAATAGGTTCTAAAACTGCTGATTGTATGTTAATTGGATATGCCGAACATAGTGCTGCATATAGATTTATTTGTAATCACCTAATTTTGGCACGAAATTTCAAAAAAAAAACAGCTTGAAATAGCTCAAAATATGCGAGCTAACTTTGTAGGATTTTCTCCGAATTTTGGTCTTTATTTTAGCTAAAATTTGTCAAAAAAAAAGAGAAAAATATGAAAATACCAAAAATATTTGTTATATGTGCTTAATTGTGATCCTGCGTTTTGATTGCTACAAATTTGCAATTTAGGTAGTTTTAATTTCTAGTTAATTGTAAATGTTCTAAATAGTTTAGCCTTTCTAGTAGCCATTTGTGAAACCCAAAAGCAGAACTAACCAAGCCCAATAATCAAGCTTGACCCGGCCCAACACCTCATTTAAAAGGCAAAATTTACCATTTTGCTCATTTTACCCAATTCACAAAAAGAAACAGGGAAACCTTGCCAATCTTGAACCCCGTCGGACCTCCATCACAAACGGCGGCAACAACCACCCTCTCCGGCCAAAATTTATATCGTTGGACGCACCTCAGTCCCCTATTTCCATTTCCGCTATCAATTCCTCCGAATTTCTATTAGTTTAGTGAAGATCCAGGCTCAAAATTCGGCCAAAAACTTTTCCGGTGAGTTCTCCATATTTTCCGTTTATCTTTTACGGGTATACACTGTCCCTCTTCTCTTCTTTCTGTTATTTCCTTTTTCTAACTGAAACGACCCCAAATGGGATCGTTTCCGTTAGAAGAAGGAGGGAACGGATCTGAATGGCTCTCGTATGAACTGGGAAATATTCGACTAGGCGTTAAACGATAAGTTAGTGTATTATGCTTGGTGGTTGTCTGTGTGATGGCTATTTAGTTGTGGAGGTTTCGGATGATGATGATATTATGAGGGGGGCTGCGATGATGAATTTTATATTGGCAAGACATTAGCAGTGGTGAGTTAGTGTTTGTGCTGCGATGTTTGGCGAGGCGTTTGGTAATCGCTTGGAGGCTATGGGTCTATGGTGGCGTTACATCAAAAGCAGTAACGATGACTCGAGTGAAGCAAATGGGGCTGTGATAATGGCGTTGAGGTGATTGTTTGTTGCGTATGTGATATGGAGGCTGTTTATTTGTTTTAGCGAGGTTGTGATGGTGTTGCTGCGACGTTGGTTGCGGGGACTGTTTTTCGGGGTCGAGGCAATTGTTGATCCGAGGGATGTAATGGTGGTGGAGGCAGCATTTTGTTAACTATGGCAGTGGTGATGGTAAGAAGCTGATGTTAATGACGACTTGTGCTGCTTGTTTGCAATTCATTGCCAAGGCTGCAGCAAGGGCGAGGCAGTAGCAAGAAATGGCGATACGCTCCTAAGGCATTGGTGAAGGTGCTGCAATAGTGATTTAAAGGCAGCGAGGCTGCAAGCATGTTTATAACAGTATGGCGATGGATGATGACAATGGCTAAGGCAGCGGCAAGTAAGCTTGGTTTTCGCTTGCGCTTAGGTTGTTTAGGTGAAATCAATCCTTGTTTCTTCCTTTCTTATTTGTCTAGATCATGTAGTAGTGGAAAACATTTCTAGGATTGTTTAGTTATAGATTATTATTGTGGTTCAACTTGCTAAAAATCTTGTTGTTGATTAATGGAATATATGAGAATTCAGCTTAGTTGATTTTGTTGTTGTCGTTTGAGCATGGTAATTGGCTTGCTTAGATCTGATGTTTAGCTCATAGAGCAGTATCACTCTACTTTATTAGCTAAGTTGTGAGATAGTGTGGTCTATAAGTGTTGGTTTTGATTTGTTTAACCATGACCTTGTGGATAATTGAGGATTGTAAGAAACTGGTGAAACTTGTGATAAGCATTTCAGGCATGTATCAGTTTATTTACTTAGTAGTTTTTTGCTCCATTACTGTTGTTTTCAAACATGTGTATGTGTGAGATTTGTTAAGTTGTTCAAGCCTAGTTAAGTGTTTTCTTATCAATTTAAGCTCTATTAGAGTATGGTTTAAGTTTCAATTAGTTTGGTTGTGATATTGTTGACTTGTTGAGATAGCTAGGATGACATAGGTTTGATGATGTCAAAGGTTGAGTCAAGAAAGTACATGGGTGGCAGCATAGTTCTGTCCTTTTTTGTCTGGTACAAGCCTTGCATGCAAGGGAATTATGGGCTGAAATCTAAGGGTTGAGGAGGGCACATGGGCTAGTCCTTGGCACTAGTACACACCCCACTTCCCCTTCTATTTGGAGAGCCTTTGACTCTCTTTTAAGGGGTAGAACAGAACTATAAAGAAAGAGAAGAGAGATGGGAATAAAAGAGCAAACTGAAACAGACAAGATAGCAAACAGAAACTTAAAAAAAAAAACAAAAGTGAGCAGAGAAACAGAGAGTGAGCAAGACAGAAAGAAGTGAGGAACAGAGAACAAAGGGCAGAATAGAACACATCTGAAAAAACAAAGAACAGAGAGGAGTGAAGGGAGAGAATAGAAAAACAATACACAGAGAACACAGAAATCTGAGAGCTGAGACTACACACACAAGAAATCTGAGAGCTGAGACTACACACACAAGAAATCTAAGAGCTGAGAACACACACAAAAATCAGGACACTTCTCTTCTCTTTGCTACTATCAAAAATGCAGACCTGGGAGAGTTAAAATACTTGAGTCTTGAGTTTCTTTTTTTGAGTTTAAGATTGAGCTGGTTTGTTTAAAGATTGTTTCTACTGCTGTCCGTTTGTTGTTGCTGAGTTCTAGGCTGGTGTGTTTTGGTATAAGTTGCTGCACTGGAGTGTGTTTGAATTAGGTATTTTCTCTACACCTTCTATAAAGCATGTTTTTCTTTTAAATCAATGTATGAAAGAGACTCGTTTTAAAGACCATAACTTGAGAACTATGGCCTGAAAACTCAACTTTATTTATGTTAACGTTTTGAGCATGTTTATCTCTTTGTTATGTTTAAAAATGAAGTGTGAAAGAAGGTAGAATGTTGTTAATAGTTTGTTCTTTTACTTTATTGCAAATATGCTATCTGTATGAAAATATGGATTTTAAACTTGTCCAAAGATTAGGCAAAGAATGGTTAAAGGTTAGGCAAAGAAACTGAAAGTGAAATGAAGTGCTGAATCTTGTTCAATTTGGGATTAAATGAATGTTAGGCCCACTAGAGAATTTGTATAAAGCAAATAAGAGGTCACATGGTATTGCTACATCACGTAGCAATTAAGTGGCTAACAAATTGATTTAAGTGCCAAATGGAATAAGAACAGTACACTATTACTAAGGACGTGCGAATTATTATGGAGGCAGATTTGAAAATTGCTAAATTGGATGTTAATTAATGAAATGCGCTAGCATATCTTACACGACTAGGCAACTCAATAGGCCGAGACAATTAAATAATTCATTCTGTTCACTTGAAACTCATTTAAGTCAAGAGATTTCGAACGGGTGAAGTACCTGCGCGATTTAATTGATTTAAGTCGAAAGATTTCGAACGAGTGAAGTTCTCGCGCGATTATATTCGATTGGAGTTTTCAATTGTCAAACGGTAAAATTAGTAATAAATTGAAGCGTAACAAAATCAAGGCAAATATAATAAACAATTTCAAAAGAGTCGAAATGCGTCAACAAAAGCAACTGTGCTTGGCACAGGACTCGAGGGTGCCTAACACCTTCCCTCGAGTCAACCGAGATCCTTACCCGGAACTCTGACGCAGACCACTAAACGAGTCATTGGTGTTCTAGGTACACCACTTTGGTGACTTGGCATACCTTTAACTTGTCAAGTGGCGACTCCGAAAATCTCTTAAATATTTGTGTACCTATTTAACACTAGTCACAGACCTTTAAAAACATAATAAGTTTTTCTTTTTGAGTAAAAAAGGGTCGTGACAGCTTGGCGACTCCGCTGGGGAAGAAAGTGAAAACTGAGAGTCTCAGGCTTTAAACTTTGTCGCTTTCGGCTTTTGAATATTGTTTGTATATATTACCTTGAATGTTACTGCTTTGATATGTTTGAACTATATATACACAACTATCTTCTCTCGTACACCTCTGAGTCTTCTGGAACACTGCACATATGCACGCCAGTTTCGCTTCGGCGTCTGAAATTTCTGTCGTGTCTCAGGACACAAAAGTTAACCCTTCTTAGGAGGAGGTGCGTTGGGTTAGGCCGTTAGACGTTGTCGACCGGTACCCCCGAGGCACTTCCAAATTGCTGAACCACTAGATCATAAACCCAATGAGTCACCTAGAGTTGAACCTGTGCTTTTGTCTAGGCCGATTTATTTGCTTGTCATTAGACTTAGTGAGGTGCGGTACACCGGTACCGCACTTGTCTAGGCTGACTCCCTCGTGTCATAATGGGACCCACATCCCCAAAAGACACATCATGAGCATATAATGTGTTGCATTTGTTCTAGTTTAACGGTTGTTATGCTGACCGATCACCGAGGGGCGAGAGCCAAATTTTGGAAAAAAAAAAGTGAAAATTTTAGAAAAATTGAGTTTAGTCCCGTGTCTTGAAATATAGTCCCGTGTCTCGAAATATTTTGTTTAGTTGTCTTTTACGCCGTTATAATGGCGAAAATTTTTCAAATTTTTTTTTTTTAGTCTTATTTTACGTCCGGGCCGGGCCCCAAGTGTTAGAAAATAATTTGCGCCGTTATAATGGCGAAATTTTGGGACTCTTTTGTGTTGAGTTTGTATCCGAGTCAAGTTCATATTTTGAAATTAATTTATCGGGGTTTTACGCCGTCAAAATGGCCAATTTTAGAAATCAATTTTGCGTCTAATTTGTGTAATATTTTGTGTCGTCCTAATTGCCAGATTTTGTAAATACTCTAAAGATTCTTTCTCGAATTAGATCAAAGAGTTTGTTTCGAACAAAAACAAAAGAAAAACAAAACAAAACAAAACAAAAAAATATTGTGTTCGTCTTTGTATTACCGTAATGTCCGATTTTGGAGTCACCTTTCGGATAAGAAAAATAGTTTGTTCTTAAGTTCCGTTTCGAATCTCCGGTTGAGTCTTAATTTTTCATTAAAAAAATAAAAAAATAATAAAAATGTTGTTTTAAGGTCCCGCTTTATTTTGTTTTGTTTAAGGTCAAGTCAGGGTACATGCGATAAATTGCAATTAGCTAAGTTGTATTTTGTGTCGATCCTCGTGAAATAATCTGACTCCGCTAAAATGCCGGGTCCCATTATTTTCACCGTATGGGTGTACCCGCCCAATGTGTCAATTTGTATATATCTTTGACTCGTGCATCATGTCAAGCACTTTTATTTTGAGTTTGTCTCGTGTCGTTTGTCTAAATTACGTTTGTTGAGTCAAAAAAAAAATGGGAAAGAAAAAAAATACATTAATCATCCAAGTTCGTCCTTGTGCTGATTATGTATCAGTTACAATTTTATTCTGGTTTTGCTCAAGGCACGTTGTAATCTTTCGGGGATACGACCGGTACACTCGGCTTACGCCGTTAACCGTTTCGGGATAACGCATAACAACCCTAGGCTTGCAATATGTGCTTCTTTTGTGCTAACCCGGTTTGTTTGTGCAAAGCTTTGGAATTTGGAGATTTGGTACGGAATTCTGGCATCATTCCACACATACACAACAGGATCAAAGGAACCCATTACCATGTCGTTTGATAAGGGAAATTCTGAGATCGGCGTCCATGAACTTCTGGTGCTGGAAAACAAGAGGTTGACTGAAGAGGTCAAAAATCTGAAACAATTGGTGGCTGATATGTATATCGCCATGAACACGGGACATGCTTGTTCTACCGTGCCAGTTAGTCTTCTAGGGCATGCCTCGACTGTCTTACATCAGGCACAAGGCCCTACAGCTGAGGACCTGCAGTATTCTCCCGACTCTCCCTACTATAGCACAACAGATGTTCTGAGAACCTTCCCAGGGTGTCCTCTGGCACCACCACCTCCGCCCAAACAGAGGTGTGCTTCACCCCTGGTCTCTGTTCCACCATTCACAGACTTAGTTAGGACGGAGAGTCTTGGGAAGAAAGATGAAAGAGAACGAGGTCCAGGAAGGAGGGATGAGGAACGGTACAAACGGCTCCACTCACGCCATCGAGCCTCACAGAAGCAGCATTCGCAACACTACCCTTTACAAAATATAAAACATTCCATTCCTCCACTCCAAAAAGCGCGACCATATGCTCCAAATTTTTCATATCCGCAATGGACCGCGCCAGCCTCACAGCCCACATACCACACTCACCAAGCTCCACATAATCAATATCGGACTCCACCAGAATTTCCATACCGATCAAGGAGACCCTCTACTTTCATCCCAAGACCCAAATACAAGAAGGCGCGAGAAGAGAAAAAGAGAAAGCTCACGCCAATCGGGGAATCTTACACTACTGTCTTCGAGAAGTTGCAGGCTTTGGATATGTTGAGGCCGATCTATGGGAATATGCATCCCACGGGAAAGGTTGATTATTCTCGCCGATGTGCTTACCATTCAGGTGCACCGGGGCATGACACTGAGGATTGCCATTTTCTCAAGAAGGATATCCAAGCTTTGATTGATAACGACCAGATTCAAGTTGAGGGTTCAGATGCACCAGATATAAACCAGAACTCATTGCCTGTCTGTGATGATGTGCATATGGTGGGTATGGTGGGTGTAGAAGATTTGAGAGTTGAATCTGCAATGCCGATAATATCTGTTGGTGATGTGTCAGTTGGGGCTGACAAAATGCTAGTGACAATGAACTGTGTTCCTGAGATTGTGCTTGGGGCAGTAGATAGAGTAAGGGGTGAAGAAATGAAGAAGACGAGCATGGCTATCGAGAAGCCAATTCCAAATCTTACTCGGTCATTCATCAGTCCCAAAGAAGTGAAGTCCACCCTGATGGGACTTAGAGAAAATAAGGAAAAGAAGAAGACATTGCCAGATTCAGAGATTTTCTTCGGTATCAGCATGGTGCATCCTTGTGAAGGGCTCAACAATGCATAAAAAGCAGGAAACTGGCCTTGACTTACAATTGAGTGACTGTGAATTATTGTAGCTTGTTTTGCTAATCTTTCTGTGTACTTGGTTATTTAAGGGTTGTAACTCAAGTGCATTATTTTGTTTATTTTGATGTTCAAACCCTTCTATCTTTAATTCAATGAAAAGCGAGATCTTTCTCTCGTCTCGACATTATTTCTCTTATTTTCTTTCTCGGTCTTGTTTTCTTAGTATTCTGTCTTATATTTTGTCGGCCTTAATAACATGACATGCGTGCGGAATTTACGTCTTGATCTAAACACACTCTCTGACATTGTGAGCTATCTGAGTAGTGAGGGATAAAAGAGGGAGTGAATTAAGTTGGGAATCAATTGTCATCTGACAAGGGAGATCGGTGCGAAGTTCAAGATCGTGCACGGTCGCTTCGACCGAAGTTGAAATACCAGTTTTGAGTACCATCAGTGAAGTAGAAGTCGATGACACGCGTGGATAAGTCTAGATCAATTCTTTGAATCATTATTTGTGCGAGGCATTCTCGGGTCGGGATGACGAACGGCTTTCGTTTCTGCTACCCAAACACAATACCAATTTTCCAGCCCTTTGAGCCTTGAGTATTTTTTTTTGGCTACCCTCCCTTGAAATCAATTTGATGTGATTAAAGAAAAAAAAAAGAAAAAAAAAAGAAAGAAAAGAAAAGAGGAAACAAAACAACAAAAATCTACCTTAGTAGTAGAGCTACATCTGACCTGATTCCTCTCAAAAGGATACGTAGGCAACCATTCGGGTGCGGTCATAATAGGGGAAAGTTCATTTTTCCCTTATTCCTCGTTGACGCAAAAACATGCCTCCAAGTTTGCGGTCAATGTCAAAAGAAATTCAAATCCCCAATGTATGCTAAACTGGGGCAGAAGTTTGTTTTTATTTTATTTTAAAAAAAGAATAAAATAAAATAAAAACAAACTTCTATGTTTTGTACCATCTATTCTTATGTTTCATGAGATATCTGTCTCGAAATCGAGGAAGAAACTCAAAGCGCCCCAGTTTATCCTGAACTGGGGCAGAAGTTTAAGTTTATTTTTTTTTTTTTTAAAATGAGAAATTCAATTACTTTTGCTTTCTTTGTATTCATCTCGGGGGAAAGTCTCAATATCCCCTATGTTTGCATATCAGAAAACTCAAAAGATGATTCCTCGGTTTTTCAATAAACCGGGGTTACATTTTGTTGTTATTTTTAAAAAGAAATGATTCCAAGGGTTGTATCATTCATCAAGTCATTTCATGAGATGTTTTCATACCGCTTTCCAAACCAAAGAAAAAAAAAAGAAAAAAAAAAAGAGAAGGAATCCCCAATTTGCCTAAACTGGGGGAAATAAGTTTGTTTTATTTTCAAAAAGCGGTGATTTTATAATTTGTGATATTCATTTGATCGTCTCATGAGATGTTTTTGAGCTTTTATGTTGAACCCCTTGCCTCATAGCCCAACCAAATCCAAAGTTACAGTCCAAATAAAGACCCTTCTGACCGATCATTGAGAATGTCAAGCCGAGTAGGGTATCAGAGGATAAGTTCCACGTTGTAAAGTCGCATGCTTATAAGCCGACAATCGCATTTAGGAGCTGGGAGCATCAAGGTCATTAAAGGATAAATTCTTCGGGGAATCAAGATAAAGGCCAAAATTGAAGGAAGAAAAGAAAGGCGGGGTCGAGCAGCAAGGAGAGATCGGAGGTCGATTGGGAAAGAGCGAAAAATGACAAAAAATGAAAAGAAAAAAAAGAGAAAAAAAAGTGAAGTCTTGTCGGTGAAAACCTGAAAGGGCGCTGCAAGATAACTGTGTGTTAAAAGAACAAAGAGAGAGGCTAGTCGGTGAAAACCCGAAAGGGCACTACTAGTCGAATGAGGGTCATGGAATTCATCGTCAAGTTCGGGTTGAGCGAGGTTGTCAATCTCGGAGAGAGGTCAGGGTTAGACTGTGTGAACTAATCAAGAGTTGATTCTAATTGCATGTCATGTTTTACTAAGGTTGTTGTTCCACCTCCAAAGAAGTTTCTTCTGTCTACCAGGGACATCTTTCGTTCGATGTCTCCTTTTGAGTTTCTTCACTTTCCTTTTCTTTTATTTCTTTCTCATTATTTTCGGGCATTCAGAAAGGTTTGCAAAACTTGTCTACAAGTTTCAGTTGTACCAGAAAAGTCGAAAATGGTAGTCCAGCACCGAGATTGTACCATGAAGATCACCAGGAAATGGTTTGTTATTTCTACAAGATGTGACCAAAGAACAATATGAGATTTTGGGTTGGGAAGTGTGAGAACACAACTACATCAAGTCAGTTGCTCATCGGGGAAAAAACTTGAAGAGCAGAAAGGGAAATAAAGAAAGAAATCAGGGACCATCTGAGCAGGGAGCAGTGGTTTTCAACTTTCAAGACAAGAACCATTGGGATAATGGGATATAATTTTCAACTTTAAACACAAGACCCATCAGAGTGATGGTTTATAATTTTCAACAAAAAGCAAGACCTATCAGAGTGATGATTTTCAATTTCCAGAAGAAGCAGAACCCATCAGAGTGATGGTTTTCAATTCAGCAAGAACAAGACCCATCAGAGTGATGGTTTTCAATTCAGCAAGAGCAAGACCCATCAGAGTGATGGTTTTCAATTTCCAGAAGAAGCAGAACCCATCAGAGTGATGGTCTTTCAATTCAGCAAGAACAAGACCCATCAGAGTGATGGTTTTCAATTCAGCAAGAGCAAGATCCATCAGAGTGATGGTTTTTCAATTCAGCATGAACAAGACCCGTCAGAGTGATTGGTTTAGCATGACCCATCAGAGTGATGGTTTTTTAATTTTCAGTCAGAGCAAGATCCATCAGAGTGATGATCTTCAATTTCCAGTACAAGCAAGATCCATCAGAGTGATGGTCTTTCAATTCAGCATGAACAAGACCCGTCAGAGTGATAGTTTAGCAAGACCCGTCAGAGTGATGGTTTAGCAAGACCCATCAGAGTGATGGTTTTCAATTCCCAGCATAAGCAAGACCCATCAGAGTGATGGTTTTCAATTCAGCAGAAGCAAGACCCATTAGAGTGATGGTTTTCAATTTCCAGCATAAGCAAGACCCATCAGAGTGATGGTTTCTAATTTTCAACAAAAAGCAAGACCCGCCAGAGTGGTGGTTCCAGTTTTATCTTTCAAGTCAAAGCCCGTCAAAGCGGCAATTTCATTCAAGTCAAAGCCAGTCAAAGCGGCAATTTCATTCAAGTCAAAGCCCGTCAAAGCGGAAATTTCATTCAAGTCAAAGTCCGTCAAAGCGGCAATTTTACTTTCAAGTCAAGCCCATCAAAGCGGCAAGTTCAATATTCAAATCAAAGCCCGTCAAAGCGGCAATTTCAATTTTCAAGTCAAGCCCGTCAAAGCGACAATTTCAGCATTCAAGTCAAAGCCCGTCAAAGCGGCAATTTCTACTTTCAAGTCAAAGCCCGTCAAAGCGGCAATTTTACTTTCAAGTCAAAGCCCGTCAAGGCAATTTTATTTTCAAGTCAAAGCCCGTCAAGGCGGCAGTTTCAACTTTAGAGGCAAAGCCCGCCCGAGCGGCAATTTCAAGTTTTCAAGACTACTTTGGTAGTGGGAGCTTCGGACCAGTTTATCAGCTTGGGAAGCATGAAGAAGTTAGCTTAGGAATTGTAATTTTACATTTCAAATGTTGTATTTTCATTTTTCCTTTATAAAGCAGTGACCACCAGCCAGCTAGCCAGCAACCAGCGACAGTGACCAGCAGCAACTACTCTAGTGTGTCAAAGTGTCTTGTGTCAGTCCGGGTAAGTCTAGGAGCGTCGAGTCAGTCCCAGTTAGTTCTGAGAGTGTCTAGAGTTAGGCTGCGTATGTCTAGAGAGTGCTTAGTGTTAGTATAGGAGAGTCTAGTGTCTGTCTAAATGCGACAGTCCCAGCTATCGCACGTGAGGAACTACACTGACCTGATTCCTTAGTCCGGGGATATGTAGGTAGCCTTGTTCTTGGTTAGAACCGAAAGTCAAGGTACGGTCACAATTTTGGAAAACATGCTCTCGGCTAGAACCGAGAAAGCCAAAATTAGTTGTCGATTACGCCTTTGTCCGAAAACTCTGGCACGAAATTTCAAAAAAAAAAAACAGCTTGAAATAGCTCAAAATATGCGAGCTAACTTTGTAGGATTTTCTCCGAATTTTGGTCTTTATTTTAGCTAAAATTTATCAAAAAGAAAAGAGAAAAATATGAAAATACCAAAAATATTTGTTTTATGTGCTTAATTGTGATCCTGCATTTTGATTGCTACAAATTTGCAATTTAGGTAGTTTTAATTTCTAGTTAATTGTAAATGTTCTAAATAGTTTAGCCTTTCTAGTGGCCATTTGTGAAACCCATAAGCAGAACTAACCAAGCCCAATAATCAAGCTTGACCCGGCCCAACACCTCATTTAAAAGGCAAAATTTACCATTTTGCTCATTTTACCCAATTCACAAAAAGAAACAGGAAAACCTTGCCAATCTTGAACCCCGTCGGACCTCCATCACAAACGGCGGCAACAACCACCCTCTCCGACCAAAATTTATATCGTTGGACGCACCTCAGTCCCCTCTTTCCATTTTCGCTATCAATTCCTCCGAATTTCTATTAGTTTAGTGAAGATCCAGGCTCAAAATTCGGCCAAAAACTTTTCCGGTGAGTTCTCCATATTTTCCGTTTATCTTTTACGGGTATACACTGTCCCTCTTCTCTTCTTTCTGTTATTTCCTTTTTCTAACTAAAACGACCCCAAATGGGATCGTTTCCGTTAGAAGAAGGAGGGAACGGATCTGAATGGCTCTCGTATGAATTGGGAAATACTTGAGTCTTGAGTTTCTTTTTTTGAGTTTAAGATTGAGCTGGTTTGTTTAAAGATTGTTTCTACTGCTGTCCGTTTGTTGTTGCTGAGTTCTAGGCTGGTGTGTTTTGGTATAATTTGCTGCACTGGAGTGTGTTTGAATCAGGTATTTTCTCTACACCTTCTATAAAGCATGTTTTTCTTTTAAATCAATGTATGAAAGAGACTCGTTTTAAAGACCATAACTTGAGAACTATGGCCTGAAAACTCAACTTTATTTATGTTAACGTTTTGAGCATGTTTATCTCTTTGTTATGTTTAAAAATGAAGTGTGAAAGAAGGTAGAATGCTGTTAATAGTTTGTTCTTTTACTTTATTGCAAATATGCTATCTGTACGAAAATATGGATTTTAAACTTGTCCAAAGATTAGGCAAAGAATGGTTAAAGTTAGGCAAAGAAACTGAAAGTGAAATGAAGTGCTGAATCTTGTTCAATTTGGGATTAAATGAATGTTAGGCCCACTAGAGAATTTGTATAAAGCAAATAAGAGGTCACATGGTATTGCTACATCACGTAGCAATTAAGTGGCTAACAAATTGATTTAAGTGCCAAATGGAATAATAACAGTACGCTATTACTAAGGACGTGCGAATTATTATGGAGGCAGATTTGAAAATTGCTAAATTGGATGTTAATTAATGAAATGCGCCAGCATATCTTACACGACTAGGCAACTCAATAGGCCGAGACAATTAAATAATTCATTCTGTTCACTTGAAACTCATTTAAGTCAAGAGATTTCGAACGGGTGAAGTATCTGCGCGATTTAATTGATTTAAGTCGAAAGATTTCGAACGAGTGAAGTTCTCGCGCGATTATATTCGATTGGAGTTTTCAATTGTCAAACGGTAAAATTAGTAATAAATTGAAGCGTAACAAAATCAAGGCAAATATAATAAACAATTTCAAAAGAGTCGAAATGCGTCAACAAAAGCAACTGTGCTTGGCACAGGACTCGAGGGTGCCTAACACCTTCCCTCGAGTCAACCGAGATCCTTACCCGGAACTCTGACGCAGACCACTAAACGAGTCATTGGTGTTCTAGGTACACCACTTTGGTGACTTGGCACACCTTTAACTTGTCAAGTGGCGACTCCGAAAATCTCTTAAATATTTCTGTACCTATTTAACACTAGTCACAGACCTTTAAAAACATAATAAGTTTTTCTTTTTGAGTAAAAAAGGGTCGTGACATTATTGTTTTAAAAAGTGATGTGCTTGATTGCAATGCCATTATTGAGACAAAGAACGCTGAGTTCTTTGAACACATTTTTCCACTGTCTGATAAAGTTTCTCATGCGCCTGTTAAAAGAAATAAAGAGACTACCTCTGCTGAGGAACTGAGAAGGAGCAAAAGGCCTACAAAAGAATATTTTTCCTATGGAAATGATTTTCAAAATTTTATTGTTAATAATGAACCATTAAATTATTTTGAAGGTATTTCTTCTTCTGAAGCTGAATATTGGAAAGACGCAATTAAAGCTGAAGTTGATTCCATTATGAAAAATAAAACATGGATTTTAACAGATTTACCTCCTGGTGCAAAACTATTAGTTGCAAATGGATTTTCAAAAAAAAAAAAAAAAAATCCTGATGGTTCTATAGAAAAATATAAAGCTCGTTTAGTAGCAAAAGGATTTTCTCAAAAACGAAATATTGACTATTTTGATACATTTGCACCAGTGACTAGAATCTCTTCTATTAGACTTTTAATTGCCGTAGCTTCAGTTTATAAACTTTTTATTCATCAAATGGATGTCAAAACGACATTTTTAAATGGTGAATTAGAAGAAGAAATTTATATGGTTCAGGCCGAGGGATGTGTTGTTCCTGGGCAAGAAAATAAAGTTTGTAAATTAATTAAATCTCTTTATGGCCTTAAGCAAGCTCCTAAACTGTGGCATGAGAAATTTGATCAAGTTTTAATGAGAGACGGATTTTCTTCTGTTGAAGTGGATAAATGTGTTTATACTAAAGTGTTAAATGGTGATTTTGTGATAATTTGTTTATATGTTGATGACATGCTTATATTTGGTACAAGTTTAAATATTGTGCAGAGGACCAAACTGTTTTTGTCATCTAACTTTGATATGAAAAATCTGGGTGATGTGAGTATGATATTGGGAGTTAAAGTCATAAGAAGTGATGATGGTATTGTATTGTCACAAGAACACTATGTTGAGAGTCTTCTTAAGAAGTTTGATTGTTTTGATGTGACACTTGTGGCCACTCCTTATGACGCTAACTCTCAATTGAAAAAGAATAAAGGTGACCCAGTTGCTCAGTCTAGATATGCTTAGATTATTGGGAGTCTGATGCATTTAATGAATTTTACAAGGCCTGATATAGCCTATGTTGTGTGTCGATTGAGTAGATATACTCATAATCCCAATCAAGAGCATTGGTCTGCATTAGTAAGACTGATGAAATATTTGAGTGGAACTATGAATTATGGTATCCTGTATAGTGGATTTCCCGCTGTATTAGAAAGATACAGTGATGCTAACTGGATCTCTAATTCAGATGTGACAAAATCCACTAGTGGCTATGTATTCACCATTGGTGGTGGTGCAATAGCATGGAGATCAGCCAAGCAAACCATAATTGCTAAATCTACTATGGAAGTAGAGTTTATAGCTCTGGAGTTGGCTGGTTCTAAGGCTGAGTGGCTAAGAAACTTCTTAGCTGATATCCATTGCCCATTATTTAAAGCAGTGTATACTTGATGAATTCACCTATATGAGAGTAGGAGTGGAGCCGCTCCTATGAGATTCTAGCCAAGTCTCTAGAGCTCTCGTGAATACCAGGCACGCGCACGGCCTATTCGCACAAAACCGCGTTGAACAACAAAATTGTGGGTCTGAATTTGACTGGTAGGACCTCTTGCTTACAAAAATAATTATTGGTTCGTAGAAATATTCTATTTCACCAGTAATTCTGTGACGGTCTAAGTTTGGTTCATAGTCCATAAGTCACCAAACCTATTGCATTTGGACCATGTAAAACCACCAAGTCTTATCCTCCATACTTACCCATTGTTCTGTACCTCTTTATTCTTTAAAATATTTTTGAAATACGTGGGGGACTGTTGGAAAAATATAATTGGTATTCCAAAATATTTCTAACAAGTGGCTATGGAACATACTAAGGTGTCTTAATGCATGAAGTCTTTTGGCCAAGTGGCTGGGCCTTAGACAAGTATTCTTATGCATGTAATGTTATCAACACATGGCAATGAATGTAGACATTTGGATCATGCATGGAGGATTCTATACAAGTGTCTAAGAGGAACTTGACAAGTGTCTTCCACTTGTCATGAGAAAGAGATATATTTTTGCCTATAAATACCTACTAGTTTCATACGGATTTGATAACCAAGAAAGATAATCATTAGCTTATTTCCTAATTCTCTTCTTAGACACTTTTCTTATTAATCATTACTACCTACTATACTAAACCATAGCCCCACCATCCTTCTTGTGCCATCATTTACAAATTATACCAATTGTTCCTCCGTACTAGACTTGCTGGGTACATTATTTAGTTTTGTTGATTCCTGATCCCTCTATATAAAATAGAGGAAGGCTCGTTTTATCCTGGGGAAATATTCCAGGCTGCTGGAATAGTTTCTTAGGACAGTGCCCAGCACGACTCAGAGCACCGTATTTCTACACAGAGATAATATAATTATATCCTTTTACTTTTATAGTATTCAACAATATTTTAGTCGTATATTATTATTGTTATTGTTATTACTATTGTCAGTATTATTGTTGTTGTTTTCCCTAATTGTTCCTACAATCTAGTAGATTGTAGGAACAATTGGGGAAAACAACAACAATAATACTGATAATAACAACAATAATGATAATACAATGTATAACGAAAGTATTGTTGAATACTAAAATAATAAAAGGATATAGTTATATTGTTTCTGTGTAAATAGGGTGCTCTGAGTCGTATTGGGCACTGTCCTAAGAAACTATTCCAGCAGCTTGAAATGTTTCCCCAGGATAAAACGAGCCTTCCTCTATATTAATAGAGGGATTAGGAATCAACAAAATTATTTATGTTAACCCAGCAAGTTTGGTGTAGTAAACGAAGAAAATGAACAATTTTGGTGACAGGAAAGGACCGAGTAATTAGAAAGAAAGAATGCTTCCGTTTTATAGGATATCAAATGATTATGGCTTAGACTAGGTAATGATGACACTAAAAGGGAGCTAGTTAATCATTACTAATGATTAGCAATGATGACATGGAGAAGAAAAGCTTTTCCTTGGTGTGTATTTCTCGGTTGATAAAAGGCTATATTTATAGGCCAATAGGAGTCATCTATTCATGACAAATGTCATGATTGCTTGCAACATGTTGATAATATTACATCCATAAGAACACTTGTCTAAGGCCTAGCCACTTGGCCAAAAGACTTCATGCATTAAGACACCTTAGTATGTTCCATAGCCACTTGTTAGAAATATTTTGGAATACCAATTGTATTTTGCCAACAGTCCCCCACGTATTTCAAAATATTTTGAAGAATAAAGAGGTGCAGAACAATGGGTAAGTATGGAGGATAAGACTTGCTGGATTTACACGGTCCAAATGCAATAGGTTTCGCAAATTGTTATTCTTTAATGTATGGTGTATAGTCTATAATTTATTGGAAACAATCTCTACACTTTGATGCGATAAGGTTTCTGTACATCTCACCCTCGTCAGACATTGTAGTATAATACTATGTATGTTTGTCACTATTTTTTTTCTTAGGGTATTTTCATTTTGCTTTTAATACGTGTTTTCAAAATATTATTCTTTAGCCGAGAGTCTATCGGAAACAACATCTCCATTTTGGTAGGGGTTAAGGTTGTGTACTTCTTACCCTCCTCATACCTAGGGGTGTGCAAAATTAAACCGGTACCATTAGCCGAACCGTTACCGCTACCGATTAGCTTAACGGTATCGGTACAACGGTTATTGGTTCGGTAATAGTATTAATTTTCAATACCGATAAGATATCGGTACGGTAGCGGTTTCTATATCTCTTTACCGTTACGTACCGATAACCGATAAGGTATTTTTTTATAATTTTTATATATTTTATTTTATTTATTATTAATATATTAAGTCATTTAAAACTTTAATTTATAGATTAAACTTCAATTATTATTATTATTATTGATGGTTATATGTCAATACTCATATACTTTAACTATTGGGCATGACCCATTTTATAATTGATTTTGCTTTCTCGGGTCATTGATCAGACTTTCTTATCTTATCTTTTTTTATTTCATTATTTTGTGTTATGTCAGCAGATTGTTAAGACTTGTTGATTGCACTTGTTTACTTAATTTGTTTGGATGGTATGTCTGTTACTTTAGTGGTTGTTCATAGTAATGAAAAAATCTTACCTAAAACAACTATCCACCGAGAATTCGCACATTACTTTGTTGTACCGGTTCACGAACCGTGAAGAACCGATAACCGATAATCAATAGTTTATTGATACGGTATTGGTTTTGCATAATTACATACCGTTAACCGATATACCATTACCGATAAGCTCAAATCCGAACTATACCGCCCCATAAACACCCCTACTCATACTCCACTTGTAGATTACACTGGATCTATCATTATTGTTGTTAGTTTATAGATAATTTATATACCGTGACGGAATATGAAATTTAAAAAAGCGATTCTAACAAATTATTAAAATATCATAGTAGGGATCCAGACCAAAAAAAATATTGTATATCTTATTTGTACGATAAAATTTTTTAATGTATGACATTCAATTAAACCTCATCATCTTTACCTAGCTCTTAACCACTGGTATACATTTGTTGATGGACAGTTAAACTTTGTTGAGTTTTTCATATAACATTAAACTAACCTTATGACCTATTTAACACACTTGACCTACGATTGTGTCTATTAGATGCATTTGCAAAAATCTTTGTTCTTCATTTCAGTTGTCTTTACTTTAGATAATCATTCTCATTAAAAAGCTGAGAATTGATAAATGAATTGATGGATAGCAAAAGGAAAGAAAATTATAAAAGATCATGGATTATGAAATGAGCTGGCATGTATACAACACGGAATTTGAAGTCTCAGTGCCTCATCAATTAACATTATAGCAAAAATGTAAAATTATTAACAAAAATTCCGACCTACCGGATTCGAACCAGTGACCTAAGGATTAGCTGTGGGCTTTTACCCGACTACAGTCCTCCGCTCTACCAACTGAGCTAAGGTCGGTTTGTGTTTAAATATCAACTCAAATGCTATTGTATGAAGACTACTTTATTTGATTTGCTATTGAGATGAGGACTAAAAGAATAAGTTGGTATAGTTTTATTTTTACTTGTTGCCTTCGAAATCATTCATTTTGTTTTCAGAGTCTGTTTGGATTTGAACTCATTGAGTTCAATCTTTAAAGTTTTAATTGAAGAAATCTAAAATTGTAGGTTATTTTATAAATTAATTTTATTCTCTTTGTTACTATAATATTTAAATTAAGATTTATATCTAAACTTTCAATGAGAGGGTATTCAATCGATCCTCAAAAGCACGTTAAGAGTTTGACAGTTAAATTTCCTATAGTGATATAAATAAACAAGAATGTATTCGATAGTAAAATTAACAAAATTAGTACTGTATAACCATAGTCAAAAGTAAAACCAATTAGTATTTGAGTAATTATTATGAAGAAGAAATTTTATAAAGAGTGTAACACATTAATTAATGTTACTATTGTTATCAGTATAATTCTATTAGAACATACAAATCGTTTTCTTCGAAAACTTGATTATTATAGTTTAATACTATTATAACAAATGGCTGATATACATATATATATATATATATATATATATATATATATATATATATATATATATATATATATATATATATATATATATATATATATATATATATATCACTATACCAGCAATCATGTATGTTAGAGATTCTATAGTTAATTAAAAGGGTAAAATATCAAATATTAAGCTAAGTGAAACCAATGATACATGGTGTATTTGGTAAAAAATTGGTTCGGGTAAGTGACGCCTCAGGCACTTGATTCGAGGTGCACCGAACAGATGATCATGAGCCAAGGTTCGAAGTGTACAACAAAATTGTCGAAGGCTTCAACCGAAGATATGGTCCGGCTATACCTATGTAGATCGTTGCCTCGGTTAATTAATGGACTCGCAGGTTAATCAATGGACTCGCAGCCTCGAGGAGGATGATTTCAACTTCGGTGAACCACTCCATTTTCAGCGGGAAAACAGCCCCAACGATCTTATACCATTAACCCTACTTTCAGAGGTGTGAAACGTGGGCAGATAAGTGGGAAACATGGAGAAATGGCTTGTATCTATTTATCTATAATAGTAGTTCATTTGATGTGAGGATGACCCAAAAAAATATATACAGAAACTTTGTCAAAATTTGTACTCAAAGCATATATTGAATCTTATTCTACTTTTGTTCATTAATGTGCTCAATTTCCTTGCTTTATTTAACGTTGATACTTAGCATTGCTTGTAAACCCGTCCCAAATTCGATTTGTTGCCTAAATCAGTTTGCTAATACACATGGAGACAATTCATTTTTTCGGTCTTTCACTTAGGGCCTGTTTGGAAAGCCACTGTGTAATTGGATTTGGGTGTAATTGGGTGTAATTACTCAGTTTGGCGTGTTTGGCTGACCAAGTAATTACTTGGTCAGCATGTAATTGGGTGTAATTGAGGCTATGTAATTACACTCTTCAATTCTTAGGGGGGAGCTGAGAATTGCTGGTAATTACACTGTGTAATTACAGGGTTACTTTTTAATTTCTATTATCTTTGTTTTTATTTTAAGTTTATTTTCTTTTTAATTTCTTATTCTTTTTTTATTTTAAAATTCTTAATTTTATATTAAATATATAATTTCTTTAAAATCATTTCTCTTTTATTTTTTTCTTCTTATTTTCTTATCTTTACTTTTTGCTTCTTGGTAACCTTTCTCCTTTTTTATTTCTTTACTTTGAACTTATTTTGTTTTTGACTTTATCATATATTTGTTCATTGTTTTTCTTTCGTACCTCCCTATCATTTTGATGACATTTACTTCTTGCAATTTCTTATCTTCCTTGGTAATTACAACGTTATCTTTTTTTCTTTTTTATTTTTTAATTTCTTGTTTTAAGTATATTATTTATTTTACATATTTTTCTTTCAGTTCTTTTTTTTTCTCACTTTCTAAGTATCTTTACTTTTTGTGGTACCATATAACTTCTCAAATTTTATTTCTTCGTTACTTTCTTTATTTTATCTTCTTTATTTCTCTTAGATGAGTTACTACTCTAGTTTTTTTGAAACTTTGTCTCTTAATCTTAGAAAGATGAATATTAATAAAAATGATAGGTAAATTTCAAAAAAATAATTGAACAATAATTTGGTATAATAGGTTTTTTTTTTTTTAATTTAAAAAGATCTAACAGTATAATTACACTTGTGCAACCAAACGGTACGCTTGTAATTACACTGTAATTACACTATGGCAGACAAACAGGACTTCGTAATTACTTTATTGTGTAATTACTAGGCTGTGTAATTACTACCCTAGTAATTACACCAAATCCAATTACGAGGTGGTTTCCAAACAGACCCTTAGTATTCAGTGCTAACTTTAGAGTCAGACCAATTTGAATTAGCACTCCTTTATTTTGGTGACGTAATATCTGCATACATTTCATACTCTTTATATTCAAGGTGTAGATATGTTGAATATGTTATTGTTGTTGTTATTTAGTAAAAACAATAATATAGTACAGTAGTAATTAGCTTGGTAACCAAACCGAACACCAGTCCATAACACGATTAAGATCCGATTCACTCCCTCTATTTTTCACCTGATAGCTTTTAAACCGCGTAATACTGTCGGTAGATTTGGCCAAAGATTGAGTAGAAACAAAATTAAAATTATTTCATTCACCACTCTCACATTTACACGAACCAATACACTATTGAACCTTCACACAAATCATTCTCCATTTCTCAGATCTAAATTCAATTATGCGGAGGTAAATTAATTTCACCTTTATTCCTTATATTCATTATATCGAAGAGTTTAAATTATATACACCGTCACGGTAAGTTGCATTTGTAATGGTTATCTGCTGCGACAGTTAAATGTAACTTGATAGTGTGCAAATATTTTTTACACTGATGATGTATATAAGTTGAAATTTGTAATCTTAAAAATAAGACAAGTTATCTGCTACGACAGATACTTTACACCGGCGATGTATATAACTTAAACTAGTTAATAACACTTTGGATCTGATGAATTTTTTGTAACAGGCCTGGGTATAGGCAACCGCTGAAACAGCAATTAGGAGGAGTTAAGGCTATGTTCACGAGGCTTTCGATTGCTGTAATCGTACTGGTGATCTGTATGCTCATGCTTTTTTCTACAATGTCGAGTAGTAATAGTAACACTCCTTCAGTTGAGGTACTGCTTTAAATTTAGTGTTATTCGCCGAATTTCGTTGTGATGTATTTGCTTGGATTGCTTTTCTAGCTTTTGATTAAGCCTAATTTTGTTAGATATGTGGTGATTTAGCTTGAATAGTACTTAAAAACAAGCTAGAAAATACTCTTATTTATTATTTGTATGTAGTTTTCATCATACTCGTGATCTGTATGTAGAAAATTTTCTTAGAATTGTGGTGATTTAGCGAGAAAAATACTATTATTTGCTTTTGTCGAGTACTAAGGTAGTTGCTCTTATTAAATGAGGCTACTTGATTCATGGCATTGGGTGTGGTTGCGTAGTCCCAAATATGAGGACGAAAGGAAACGGACCAGCTTAGACAATGCATAGTCTCATACAGATGATAGTGTGGCAGTTATAGAGTGGGATTTGTTAGTGCATTATGGGCATGTTAGACATGCGGAGGATCTAGTGAGCTTTCTCCACCATGCGTTTATTTCTGCTGCCGCCCTCCGAGCTGTTATCCTCTTACGGGCATCACGAAGAGCAATCTGTGTTGAAGTTGTTCTATTGGCAGCATTGTTGGATGTGCTCCTGTTGAGGATTGCTGTCATCTGGTGACTGTGTATGGCTCGTATGGGCAAGAAGGGTAATCTAGCAGTAGTTGGGCCTCTGTCCATCATCCTTCTAGCACTTGTGCATCTTACCGAACCGAGGTTCTTTCCTCCATAATGGCAGTGTTGACTCCACTTGTGTTGGCACTGGCAATGGCTAAGAGGCTAGGAGGAGGGAAGAAAGAGAAGAACGTGTTTTCCATACCAGCAGTTAAAAGGGTAGTGAATAAAAGAGCTAAATGGTGGTTGTGACAATGGTTGCAGTAATTAGTAAGGGCATTTATAGCAGATTCAGTGGTTTGCATGCAAGCATTAAGTGGTAGCTGATTGCTGATGGGGGAAGTTGGGAGAAGTAGTCGAGTATTGAGGTGGCAGGCTTTAGGCGTCCACATAATTAAGCATGCAAATGCTGCCAAAAGCACCTTGTTTGGATGATGATCGCAAATTTTCTTTTCAACACTTTTCATAAGCGAATCTGCCTAGCTTAGCTATCTTGCCTTTTTCTGCTGAAGATGATTGTAAGTATACTGCACTTGGTTCTCTGGAGGTCATTCACTAATCACTTGATGATAGTTCATTTCACATTGTTTGCAAATTTCCCTCTTCTTCAACAGGAAATTGATAAATGCAAAAATCTTTGATTGGTATAAATGTGTAACATATAGTAATACATATGTACATACCTAATATGTAATACTTGCATGCATTGAGCAACTTGTTTAACAACATCTCCACTAGTCATGTAATTTGTCGTCCATTATGGAATCTGAAATAGCAGTCACTTTTTACCAGTTGATTATTATTGATATGTACTTTTGTGTTTTCCCTATCCGAGCAGATCGATGCGGAAACACTCTGGGGAACTGCAGCTTCTGATGGTTGGAGGCCATCATCTGCTCCTCGATCACATTGGCCTCGTATGCAATTTACCTTTCTATGTCCTAAACCAATTTAAAATGAATACAATTACGATCTCAAAATCTTCAATGCTTTAGCTTTATGTCAACGTACTCCATCTTTTCTCTCCTTTTGCAGCTCCTCCCAGTGAAAGTAATGGTTATTTACGAGTTCGGTGTAATGGTGGTCTCAACCAACAACGTAGTGCGGTGTGTAACTGATCCTTGGTGTGAGATTTATAAAAATTTCTTTCGTTTAATCTATTTGCCCAGTGTAGTCCTCGTACCGTTGTATTGCTGTTTTTCATCTAAGAAAATTACCTTGCATTGTCATATTGCTGCTTCAGCATTTTCTTTTGTATTTCCTATGCCTAGCTGGGTAAAAGCTCCTTGCTTATGAATCTTGAGTCTTTAACTATGAAAATTCATGAGATTTTCATAGATCATAATATGTGATTTTGAAATCTTCACTACACGTAAAATTGGATATACTGAAATAAGGATGCAATGAACAAAATGAAGGTTAGAAAGCATTGTACTCCAAAGAAGGTGACCTTGTAGAGGTCTTGGAAGTGCATTGGAGATGTTTGGAGTATAATGGCGAACAAACTTATGCACTTTCGTATTGAGGTATGGCAAGGTGTCAAATGAGTGGGGCAAGAGTAGCTTAATTCCGATATATAAGAACAAATAAGATTACTCAGTTGATTGTTGATTGATTGGTTACTCCTTTTTCATTCGTTATGTTGCATAGATTGCATATACTCAACATAACAAATACTTGTGACTTTATAGATCTGCAATGCAGTTCTTGCTGCAAGGATCATGAATGCTACATTAGTGCTACCTGAGTTGGATGCAAATTCCTTCTGGCACGATGATAGGTACTTATGTCCTTTATTTATCAAGGAAAAAAAAGGAACTTATTTCCTTGAGTTTCCTAATTCTTCTACCATTTCAAAACATGTGTCATGATTGGCATTTTTATTTGAGTATGTTTAACAAATATCTGCACTATAATGACGTTGATTTTAAGTGTATCACTATCCTCAACAAGATGGATGGTTTCATTCCAAATCTATTTGGAAATAAGTAGACAACGGTTTATCCAATACTCTTGAAATAATCTTGTATTATGATTGTACAATGACCAATTTCAAGAAAAATTGTACCTTGATTGCATGTGGGAAGATCAAATTGAGCATGATTTTTGTGCTATCTGTCTATTTTTATTCTTGAAATGATGGCTGTTTCAAGAATTTTTTAATTGAATAAAAAGGGTATCTATGCATTAAAAAAATCTCTAGTCTTGTAGCCGTTTGTTGGTAAATTTTCCTGAATAAGATGTCTTCTACAAATTAAAGGACATTGAAGAGTTAGAGACAGTTTGAAGCCAAGTAACTCATCCTGAATCATGGGCATCAAGACTCCTGTTTTTTTTTTCCTTAATATTTTTTTGATAACCGAAAAATACCCGAGGGTCAGTGGCACACAGTTTGACAGTCGGCGTCCCAGACCTTCTCCACTTAATTACTAGACTTTTATCTATGCCAGGGTTCGAACCCGTGATGTCCGCTCTTAATATTTTTAGATTTGCTTTCTGTGTTGCTGATATTATTACCGGATGTGTACTGAGTGATCTTTCATTATTCTTGTTTCTGGTCCTGGTTTTAATAAAGTTTCTGAAAAATAATGACTAGACTCAACCAAGTAGTTTACAATGAAAAGTTTGAGACTGTTGCATCACTCTCTTCAAGGCTAGAGGAGGAAGCTTGCCCTTTAGTGTGGTATTGATTGATTTTAGGAAGTTCCTCAAAATATTTAGTGGAGTTAGTTTGTTACACTACTTTAGTCCCTCAAGCTTGCTCTTGATTGTTTTATAACACTCACAAAATTATAGTAGATTGAGTTTTTACCATTAACTGAATCATAACTGTGTAACTTCATTTTTGTTAATGCTCAGTGGATTTCAAGGTATCTATGATGTTGAACATTTTGTCAAGACATTGAGGTATGATGTGAAAATCGTGGAAAGCATTCCTGAAATTCGAAAAAATGGGAAGGTCAAGAAGATAAAAGCAAAACAGGTATATATTGCACTACCAGAGTTTGATCAAGTTTTTCTTGAGGTTTTGATGGGCTTTAAATGAGAAATTTTCACCCCAGATTCGACCCCCTAGAGATGCTCCAATTAGTTGGTATACAACGGAGGCTCTAAAGACGATGAAGGAATACGGTGCCATTTATCTTACTCCTTTTTCACATCGACTGGCAGAAGAGATCGATAATGCTGAGTACCAGCGGCTTAGATGTAGAGTTAACTATCATGCACTTCGGTTTAAGCCTCATATTATGGAGCTAAGCAACTCAATAGTCAATAAACTTCGTACTCAAGGACACTTTATGACGATACACCTTCGTTTTGAGATGGATATGCTAGCATTTGCTGGGTAAGTAACTCATTACTGTGTGCTCCTAAGATTAAAGCTCAAGTGATTCTTTAGCCCCCCATCTCTTGTCCTTTTCTGAGGTGGGCCGGAGGAAAATGAAACAATGAAATAAAATATGAGGTTGAAAAAGAGAAGAACAGATTCTTCAAATCTCACTTTGTTTCCTTTTTTGTTTTCCTTAATAATATCTCTATTCCGCCTTATCCCCAAAAAAAAAAAAAAAGAGGAAATAGTTACTAGGAGTACTATTCTGTTGGATATCCTTAGCCTAATTCTAGTTACCCAAAAGAGGAATTCTTTTTTTAAAAAAGAAAAAAAAATTATAGCATTAGCGTGAGATCTGTTTAACCTTGGTGCAATTTCTGCAGGTGTTTTGACATATTTTCTCCTGAAGAGCAAAAGATTTTGAAGAAGTATAGGCAGGAAAATTTTGCAGAAAAGAGACTTGTTTACGATGAAAGAAGGGCAATTGGGAAATGTCCACTAACTCCAGAAGAGGTATCTTATAGATACTTCTGCACAATGTGTGGATGTTTTTCCTGCTATAATTTTCTTGATTCTTACTACTGTTGTTTCATTTACTCTGGTTATCTTTATTTTTTTGATGTCAGCACTTTCTATATATTGGCATTTTCGTCTTAGCTTTTCTCAAATCTGTTTTCGAAAATGCTTTTCTTGAGCCAAGAGTCTATTTGAAACCCCTTCTCTACCTTACTCAAGGTAGGGTTAAGGTCTGCCTACACCTCACCCTCCCCAGACCCACTTGTGGGATATCACTGGGTATGTTGTTGTTATAATTTTCTTGATTTGAAGTAATCTTAGAATGGTTAAATATGTTCATTTGGTGAGAGTGGAGGTTACAGATGTTAATATAGCTCTGATGTTTTCAGATAACAATAGTCTTCAACTAGTTATTGCTCTGATGTTTTCCCAAGAAGTGAGTAGGCATGTGAAGAAGTGTATCTATGGAAAGAGCAACTCTAGAAAGCTCAATTTTAACTTGGTTTACTTAATACGTTTGTCAGTATTTACTGTAGAGAGGCCTTCAATCATTAGGGAATTCAATACATTCTTTTTGAGTTGTCAAGCATTGAACACTTTATAACTAGAAACTGTTAATTCAGATATTAATCTTTTCCTTTTTAAAACTGGCAGGTGGGTCTTATTTTACGCGCAATGGGGTTTGATAACTCCACTAGGATATACCTTGCTGCAGGTGAGCTGTTTGGTGGTGAGCGATTCATGAAACCTTTTCGGTCCATGTTCCCCCGCTTGGAGAACCATGGTACAGTAGACACAACAGGTGAGCTGGCGAAGAACACAAATGGCTTGTTAGGCTCAGCCGTGGATTATATGGTTTGTCTTCTTTCTGATATTTTCATGCCAACATATGATGGACCAAGTAATTTTGCAAACAATCTCCTTGGTCACCGGCTATACTATGGTTTTCGCACGACAATCCGGCCTGATAGGAAAGGGCTAGCACCTGTCTTCATAGATCGCGAGAAAGGTCATACAGCTGGTTTTGAAGAAGCAGTTAGGCGTGTCATGTCAAAAACAAACTTTGGAGGACCTCATAAGCGGATCTCACCTGAGTCATTTTATACTAATTCTTGGCCTGAGTGCTTTTGTCAAAAATCAGCTGTAAATCCTGCTGATAAATGTCCACCAGATGATGTTTTAGACGTCTTAGATAGCCAGATGGAGAATGCAGGAATCAGTGACTTTGAAACAAGTGGATCAAATTTGACATCAGCTGTGGATAAATAGATGCTCTACGTGAAGCTTCTGTGATATTTTTGGATTTTGAAAGCGCAGCACCATGAGGTCAAATTGAAGAGATAAGTTGGTTTTTCTTATGAATAGGTTGGCTTTGAGGTATTACTTGTCTCATATCATTCGTATCTAGCTATTGTGATGTTATACTTGTACATTTTTAGTGACCACCTGACAACAATAAATGTAGCTGCCTGTGGGTTGAGTAGGAGGTTTACAGGAACTAAATCATAAGGATTGATGGTGAATGTGATCGATTTGGCATTTGATATTGGTGTCTCAGTTAATTTTTCAACCATGAGAATCCAGAGAAGATGTATGTAGGACTAAGGGACTGAATTGGCACCTTCTTTTCAGCAGTATCCACGAGTCATTTGCGACGCCTTTGATGTTGGAGTTGGCGAAATCTGGGCATTTTATTTTGCTCACTTTTCAGGGTTCTCTTTTCTCAGACGAGGTTTACTTCATTACATGAACCATTGTATCTGATCTGTATCTTCTCCAAATAGGAAACTAGATTCTTTACCCCACACAATTTATCGTGTGTTAAACATTTGACCGCTGGTTTCTGGCATCTGGAGTTATATTTTATACTTGATATTGCAAGTCTTATTGTTGAGAGTAAACATTAATTAAGCTGGGATGATGTTTGGGAGCATCGGTCAAATGATGCTCAATGGATGTCCATGTAGTTTCACTCTGTAAAACAGAATGTTTTATAGACATTGTAAAACAACTTTTGTTGCTCCACATCGTACCTGGAAATGAGGAATTCAAATACGCATTCTTTATGCATTATGCCGCTCATTGTTAATTAGGCGAGCATTCTTGTTACACGTAGATTTTCACGTAACGTGTTGCGTTTTGATAGATTCTGAACTTTCATATACCAACAAATGAAATCACCACTAGCGTCTTTATGAACACTACCATATGTGTAATGCTCTAACTTAAACTTTTCATCCAGGAAAAAAGATATAACAAGCCAAATAGTTCTTTTTTAACATAGATAAAATTGCAAATGGCATCCAGCCAATCTCATCTCTGAAGCGACACGCCTATTACTTCATACAAAAGCTACAAGCCAGATTGCAGGCTGGGGATAGAGGCAGGGGTAGGGAAATGGGAAGATGTCCGTGTTAGGTACTGGTTACCTATATTAGACATTTACATTCTTAGAAACTACAACAGACTAGTGTTTGTACCTTAATATCTATGCTGGTGGAAGTTAGTAGGTATCTATAGAAATAGTTCAGTGGCATAAAAGTTAAGTCATGCATACTTATAGATGGTGAACACTTACCTGCGCCGGTTATTTACACCAAACCGTACCTACTTATCATGGTTAAGTGATTTGTCCAGTGCGATTGAATTTTTACCTGGCAGAGTGACACGAAATAGAAGTGAGCCATCATAAGAATAATGATTCTACCAGTGTCTCTTGCGAAATTAATGTAGACCTGAGAGGCTTGCATCTGCTGTTTGTAAGCTACCATTACAAGGTCAAACATTGGAATTCACTCTGGCAAAAGAAAATCTTTGTAACTCACAATCAAGCTAATCTGGCAACAAGAGAAAATCAATCCATGTTTGGGTGCAGGAAATCATCCTATAAAGGCAATTCAATTTTCATAAAAGAATCATATTCTCGTTCTCTAGTTACATCTTCAAAAATGTACTTCCTTAAGGTTAATGCACATCAAAATTTGAAGGAAAAAAAAACGCAAAACAAAAATGGGCGTTAGAACTAAGAGATTGTAGTAATACACTCACTCTCCCCTCCTACAACCCTCCCTTTGCTTCTGTGTGTATGTGTATGTATATCCTCCTTGCACACGTTCATGCAGCATGCTTGATCTTTACCCCAAAGTCATCAAAAATTCAAAAGAAATTTATTTTAAGTTTCTTCATAGAATAAAATGTATGCCTCAGAACGTAGAACTTCTTCCAAAGAAACCTCACGAACATAAGCATCACTTGCATAATACCATACAAAATCTTCCGGATTCTTGTCTTTCCCTGTGATCGTGGGACCTCCTCTAACATATGCAACATAATGACCTCCCCTCATTGTCCCGGAATGTTCCACCACTCCAATAAGGTGGTATTTGTGTATCTCCTTCTGCAGGCACCTGCAATGGCATCAAGTCATCATCAGGCCACTTCTTCAGCAGATATATTCCATCTAGCAGAAAGTTAAGAGTGTCAAAGCAAGAACAGAGAATGTTGCTCTAATATAGTACTCCTTATAGTTCGCAGCTATGATATGATCATCACAACATGAAAAAAGCAAAGAGGTTGCTTAAAAAACGATCAATGAAATTCTGGATTATGAGCCACAAGAACCATAACTTCATTAGTCACTCACAGTGAACTTGAACACAAGAGGATTGGCTCAAAGGTAGAGGGCCCCAGTGAAGCCAGAAGTTTTGATAATATCCCAAGTTATCAACCCACAACTATCGTCCTCTCAAAATAAGGACGAGAGAAAAAAATGCTATTAGTGAAGGCCATGATTTCATATCTTCAGTTCCAACAATCCATTTTCATCTTTTAATAGGTAAGAAGCACACATCATACTATCTAATGTTGTCTAGAAGCTTCTTAGCCTAAATGTTTTCTAGTTTGTCCTTTGAACTTCCTATAATGGACTCCAAAGCTATTGACCATCATCTGTCGTATTTTTACTTAGTAAATGAATCAAAATATTAGTCCATTCTAAGACTCCAAATGATAATTAAATGTCCAAAGGAGAATCAACACACCTGGGGTCAATATATGGTTTGAGATCAATAGTATCTCTAAAATTCACATGGCCACTCAGCTTACTTAATCGACCTCGAGCATCTTGACTGAACCTCTTTAGATGAATTGTCAAAGTAGGAGGGACCTTATCAATTAAGATCCTTTTAGTTGCATCTCTCTCAGCTTTAAAACTTTTGAAGTCTGTCTCCTCATTCTCACTTTCTTCAGATTCACATATAGCAGAACTCAGTGGAGCTTCCACCAGTTGAGTTTTATTTCTCTGATAGTCGTTAGTCACTTGACAATTAGCTTCACTATGATTTTCCTGCGCACCTTTCTCCGATAGCAAAGAGACTGACTCGTGCTCAGCTCGAGAGCTGGTTCCCTTTTGGGAGAACAATCCATCTTCAAAAGCCTCAGATACATGCATCTCTGTACTTCCATTATGATTACTCAACCCAGTTGGAGGATTTTTTCCTGAAGAAGATGCACGATCTGGATCATTTTCCTCGAGTCCGTTCACCAAATTATGTGATCTATGCTTCATCAACTTATTCGTCAATCTCATCCTCTGTTCTTTTAGAACTTTTGTGCAATTTTCACATTGCCAAGCATGTTCAGTTTTGGAAAGAAGCTCGGGCTTTGTAAAATAAGCCAAACAACTTTCCACTGACACTGGAGCATCTGTATTATCAACTTCTTCTGGATCAGACTCGCTGCTATTTGGAGCATTAGCAGCAGCAGTATTGCACAAAGGCTGTTCAGACTCAGGTTCATTAAATAAGTCCCCAAAACCATCGAAGTCCAATGAATCTTGTTCGCAACCTACAGCAGCTGAGGTTACCTCAGAGCCTTCTATTAACATGTCATCAGAATTTGAGGTTACTTCATGGTAAGGAAGTAACAGAATTTCTGAATCCTGTACTTGTAGCGGAGCTTCATCTTCTGGTAGCCTCGTATATGAATTTATTCCAAGATTTGAATTCACGGAGCAGATCTGGTTGCTGAATGCTGAACTATGCTCAACATTTACACCATCTGTGCTTCCGGAGTCTTTAATCAGTAACTTTTTACTGAATTCAGAAGCTATATCGCAGTGTGGTGATTTGGAATGTCCTTGACTATTCAAGCACATTATATCATCTGGAGAACAAGCTTCATTGGTACTTGTCAGCTTCATCTCTTTATGAGCATCTAAATTATTCTGCATACTGTCAGCAGGTTGAACGACATTATCAGTTTGAGAACCCTGATTTGTCGGGATGTGATCAACTTGTGAAGCCGCGTCATCAACATTTGGCAGTGTATCCTGATCAAGATAATCCAACCATGTGAAGTTATCCAGTGAATCCAACTGCCTAGTCATGCCTTCACAATTTTGCTCATTATGGGGCTTCTGAGAGGAACATAGAGTCTGTGAAGTTAAACCCATATTCTCGGCCATAGCACCAGCATCAATGGAATCTAGCGATGCATCAGCAGAAGGAACTGCCATTCCTTCAGTGACGGGTACTCTAGAATGCACATTGCTGACAGATTTCACTCCATTTCCTTGAGCACTTTGAGCATTAACAGAAGCTGCATTTCTGCTAATTTTAGGGCGAACTTTTCCATTTCTCTTTGGAAGTTTTGATGTTTTAGCAAGGGGGGCTGAACTAGCTCCTTTAGACGGAGGTCTTTTAGTTGGAACCGGCAATGAGAGATCCAAGAATGGCTCATGGACTACTGAAGAATGTCCACACTCCAGACAACTAACAGTGCTAGAGAGTCGACCACCAAAGATGTCATCAACGAACGTTGGACATGAACTCAGGGACTTGCCACAATCCTGAGAAGATTTGATTTGCTTTCTGGAGGTCAATTCTTCAGTACACATACGATCAAGTAAACAACGAAGTAATTCATGACTATCCTGCTGCTGGTATCCTCGAAACTGTGGAGCCTTCGCACAAATAGAACCAAACAGAGATTTTGGATTTATGGATTTTTTCAAAGCAGCCTCAGGACTTATCTCAATAAAGAGCTTCTTCAGAGCAGAACAAAGAGGACCAGCAAAACCATCACGTTTAAGGAAGTAATCCCGTAGTCTGTTCATCGCCAGTAGGTTCTGCATTACTGAGTTGAAAAAACATGTGTTCCCTAAATTAACCAATCCTCTAACAACATAACCACCTCTTCCACCAGCACCAACTGAAGTGGAAGCTTCTGATTTGATCCCACTAGTGACACTCCCACTCCCAAACCAAGCAGCCTCCACATCAATATTAGGCCCTTCCGAAGACCGCCTTTTAATCGTCTTCACAATTTCCTGAAATACATCTTTCTGTTCACTGCCATCCTCTGCTTGCTTACCATGAATTAGTGTATCGCAAGGAAAACACCAGCGCAGTTGAGGATTTTTTAACTGTATAGCAAGGGGATGATGGTACTGTCTTGCATGCCGAACTGCATGGCTCTGAGGTGTAGTAGGGAATCCAGCACCTCCACATGAGAAATGGCCGCATTCTAAACATACCCAAATGGCTTTAGAGCCCTGTTTGGGATCTCCACCTCCCTTCTTTTTCCCATGTTTGCCTTTTGACTTACCAGCTCGTCTATCAGCTATTCCTTCCCTGCAATCTTCACACCTAACAGGTTCTGAAGACCCAAGTTTAGCCAATACTTTGGCCACATCAATAACCTTATCAACATGTGCACACACTTTTCTATCATTTACAACAACTCGATTATCAGGACTATCAATAGTCTGACTGCTCTTTTCATCAATAGGATTTGCAGATGTTAAGGGACTCTTCTCATCAATATGATTTGCAGATGTCAAGGGATTTTGCTTCTCCTTGACGCCACTTCTGGCCTTTTTCTTACCCTTCTTCCCCATTATTCCCTAAAAATAACCACAAAAATCAAATTGATTTAACTTACACATACCGACAGCGCAAATAATTTTTCCACTATTTATTACAATCTAACCAGTTGTAGTAGGTTAGTTAGAACATTTTTCAAGCTACCAACATGTACTCATCATAGACATTTACTTGTGATTAGTTTTCAAGTGACTTGATTGTGCAATAGCTTTAGACACAGAAAGTGTATAACAGTTAAACTCAAAACAAATACACTTAACATTCCCGTTTCTTATAACCGAGAAATCCCTGAGAGCCAATGGTGCACCGTTCGAGATTCGGTGGATAAGGGGCTCGCCCCTCTACCCTTCTCCATTTAAATACTGTATGTGCCAGAGTCCAAACACCTAACATAAGTCGGGCCAATGGCGCACGGTTTGAAACTCGGTAGATAAGGGGATTGTCCCTCTACCCTTCTCCACTTAAAGACTAGGTTTTTGTCCATGCTAGAGTTTAAACACCTAAGATAAGCCGGGACAGTGGCGCACGATTTGAAACTTGGTGCGAAAGGGGCTTGCTCCTGTACATTTCTCAACTTAAAGACAGGACTATTGACTGTGGAATGGTTCAAACCCCTGACGTGCACCTAACCCACACATTAGGTAGTGCAATCTTACTAGTCCAAAGCCCTCGGGCGCTTAACAATACATTCTATGTATGACAAACTAGTCAAGTTCAAATAAAAATTCTTGAATTCATAATGCACACATAAAAAAGAAGAACTATAAGCTTTTGCATTTAAGGGGTGAACGAGAAATGGTTACAAGTCTACCCAACATTTGGATTTTCAATCTAATCACTATTGTTTCTTACAGTACTATCCCGGCCAACTTAAGCACACCTCGACTAAATCCACCTAGTCAGTACCTACTACCTCCGACCAACACAGCTATTATTTCCTAGTATTCAATTAAAACAAAAACCCAATCATTTCTTATACTACTAATCTAAATAAAATATAAATCAATTGGGTATCTAAATATTTATAAGTTAAAAGAGAAGGGATACTTCAGTGATTTTACCTGAAATTATTATGGAGAAAAAGGGGCAGAGATTTTCTTGATTTTGAAGTGGATTTAGAGTCACATAATAAGGGAATAAATATTAGTATACCAAATTAGTAAGAGAGAGAGAGATGAAAGCAGGTGGGATATAATTTGGTTGGGGGCAGTGGCCAAATTCAAAAACCTCAATGTGGCAAAGCCCTACAATCAGCACTCACTTTCCTTTTTCTTTTTTTTACTTTTGTGTTTTCTTCCCGATATCTACTTTAGAGCCCGACAAATATGAGTTCAGTTAAAAAACCTGTGTTTGGATATGAAGTATCCAAGGAAAGGTTATTAAATTTGGGTTGTTGAAATAAAAGGTGTGTGTGGTACGAGGAATTTTCAATTTTTCATGTTTGATTGGTCGATATTTTTTATATTATAGAAATATAAGTTTACAAGTTTTCATAAATGACATTCCATGCTAATTGCCTCTGCCTTACCCTAAATAGACCACCCCACCCTCTCGCCTCCCGCCCTCCACCCATCCATGTCCCCAAACACACACCTACCTTGGGTGTCAGGGATACACCACAAGTAAGGTGCACCCACCAGTACGGGTTAGAGGGTGTACCTGCTAGGGCAATTGCACAAATACACCCACAAGCACAAAGCATTAAGGGTGCACCCACTAGTATGGGCCCCACATTATTCCAACATTTCTTTCCCACAATACTCCATCTTCTTCCCAATGCAAATTCCTTCCGTTCTTCAATTTTAATTGATTTCAAACCCTTGACTGGATTAGTTAAAATGTCTTCCTTTTGCTGTGTGTATATAGATGGAAAATGTTTGTGCAAGAATGAAGAAGCTTGGGATTAACTCAAAGCAATCAATAGAACAATTTGGAGCAAGAATCAAATTAATCTGTTTGTTCCCAGTTTGGTGGCTTGGGATTATTTTGTTCCCAATCTGATGCCTTCCAAACACAAACGCCATTAAAAATTAGAATCAAAATAATCTGTTTTTCACATAATACAAGTAGGCAATGTTTGATACACACATAGTCAAGCGGATCTATGGAAATGAAGGGTCTGATTCTGTCTCCACATCATTTCCACTCCACCACCATCGACGGCATCTCGATGGCAGCATCTCGACGGGGTTCAAAGATGAAAAAAATAAAAACAAAATTTGGTTGTTGACACGGCCCGAAATCCGGTTAGGCCATGCGGGCACCCGACATCTTCTTCTAGACCCGTCGGGCGAACCCTTACCAATTAAATTAGGAAAATAAATATAAATCCAACCCATAAATAAGAACAAGACTTAGAAAAAAACACAAACATTCTGATACGTCTAAGCTGTACAAAAGAAATTACAGCTGACTACCCAATATACTAGGTTTAGGGCTATCCAGACTAGACATCTAAGAGTACGAAAGAAAACAGATACCTCCTGAAGGGGGAGAATGATAATGAAATAATAAACATAAAACTGTGGCCATCCTGAATAAAAGCTGGCTCACCCTGACGGCTGAAGTCGTCTTCGCTCCTTCACAACGTGACGAACTCAATACTGGAGCGAACCTGCCGAAACGAAATAGATAGACAAAAACAAACAGCAAACAAGGGTGAGTCAAAAGGACTTAATAAGTGGGGGAGACTAGCCATCTCAAAGAATAGGATATCTAGCCAGGGAGAAAAGATACATATAAATCAAATTCTTCTTATTTAAATTATGAAAAGGCGGAGCCAAATAATAACTAGAAACACGTATGGAATCACAAACTCATTAACAACCAAGAACGTAAGATGGCCAGGACATATAGGTATCCCGAACATATCAACAATCAGAAATACATCCTGTTGCGGCGTGCAACCCGACCCATATATTCATCCTGTCGGGGCGTGCAACCCGATCCGTATATTTATACCGTTGCGGCGTGCAACCCGATCCGTATATTTATACCGTTGCGGCATGCAACCCGATCCGTATATTTATACTGTTGCGGCGTGCAACCCAGGATACGAGCCAGAATATATAGGTAAATTGAGATATGTCCACAACCAGGGGCGGATCCAGAATATAGAGGTACCGGGTGCCAAAATTAATAAGAACATTATACGGTGGCTGTGCGTTAGGAGCGGAGCCCAAAATTTATACAAGGGGACTCAAAGAAGTACTAAGAATGTCATGTATAGGATTTAAACTAATACTCTACAGCAATTCTTGAAATATCTTTATCACTTTAATAAAATTTTGTCATACGTCAAGGGGTTAAAAATTATAACTATACCACAAATATTTACTTTGTTACTCTATTTATATAGTCTAATTTTTTAACCTGCTGAGCCTTGGAAGACTAGAAGGTAGAGAGGTGGTCGGAAGCATGAGAGTTTTTTTAAAAAAAAAAAAAACTATTTTTGACATGATTTAATTAAAATTTGAAAAAAAAAATGAATTCGAAGTTAAAAAGGGCAGTTGAAATTTAAAATTATGGTTATAAAAAATTTAAATATTTAAAATAATATCTATGAACAAACTATGTATTTACATTTTACTAATTACAAGAAAAGAAATAATAATAAAAAGAATAACAATAAGGCAACTAATTTAAAAAGTAAAGAAAAGAACCCCTAATTCTCTGAACATTAGAATTGTTGTTGGAGCAAAACAATAAAATAAAAGCTTGTGCTCTTGGAAAGATTCGAATCTAAGACACTACCATCAAAACTTTTGACCATCAACCAGTGGCGCCATGGAGCATTTAGTTGTAGTGGGTGCCACTTTAAGTTTTTTATATTTTTCTTCAGTATATATACATATATGTACATATACATACACTGGCACGACCGAAGGTAGCGGGTGCCGCGGCACCCACTACCCAATAGGTAGATCCGCCTCTGTCCACAACATGGTATACATACCGCACACATAAAACACAACACAATACACACAATAGTCAGTATGCGATGCAATGAGATGGAATGAATGCGGTACGATGCCATGCAGTCACATATGAATGATGCGGGATGAATGCGGTACGATGCAATGAAGTCATATAATCCTGATACCTATCTACGGCGTGGGACTCTCATCGTCTACCGGGAGATATATGCAATAATGACCCTTCACCGGCTCGAGACTCTCATCGATTACCGGGAAGTATATGCAATGATGACCCTTCACCGGTGCGGGACTCTCATCGCCAACCGGAAAGTATATGTAATGATGACCCTTCACCGGCTCGGGACTCTCATCGATTACCGGGAAGTATATGCAATGATGACCCTTCACCAGCTCGGGACTCTCATCGATTACCGGGAAGTATATGCAATGATGACTCTTCACCGGCTCGGGACTCTCATCGATTACCGGGAAGTATATGCAATGATCAAAATCAGAGTGCAATGTTCATATGCTCAATGCAATACCAACAACAAGGCATAACATATAATATACAATGTAATTCAAAGCTAAGGCGTAATGAGTACGCCTATCGGCAGCTACACACGCAAGGAACACGTGGTAGAAAATCCACGAGGCCTGGTGCCTCCAAAGAAATGGATATAAACACTTACCTCTTCCAAAAGTTAGTACGGCTAATCAACAACCGCTTTATCCTTTGGTTTCCTTGCCAAACTATCCCACTCTGAATGTTTCGGGGTAAAAATTCTACTATTTTCCTGACTCTTTTCTCATTTTCATACATTTTTTCCCTTGTTCGCGTTCTCCTTCGTTTTCTGTTTTTGCTCTTTCTCATTCTCACGTTTCTTCTTATATCATAGATTCTCGTCCTTTTGCTAAGGACCGCCTAACTTTCAATTTCTTTCTTTTTCGTTTGTCTTTTTCTTTTTCTTTTTTCTTTTTTCTTTAAAAATCGGTGCTACGGTAAAAATTAAAACGGTACCCTATGATATTCGAAATAATTCCAACTTATGCATACAAGTTATACAAAATATATATAGCATACTCGCTAAGACGGATCTCAAATCGGGTTCCCGAAACACAAGATGCGAATTTTAATAGAAAAAAAGTCAAATTATTTAACTTTCGATATTTTAGCAGAAACTAGCCGAACAACATCGAAATTCACTTTCGAAACATCACAAAAGTCACAAATAATCATATGAACCCAACAGCGCTTTCGGATTTTGAATCGGAGCTCATTCGCCAAAACCGAGCTCGAAAATCTCTTTTTAATATTTATCGACAATAAAAACTGAAACCTTCTTCCGATACCTACCAAACGAGGTCTGATTTAGCTCAAATTTTACAGACAAGTCTCAATGGTCCTTACAATTATTTTAAAATTATCGGCACACCAATTGGAGTCCTAACTTTCGAAACGACTGACCGAGGTCGTTTAATTCTCCTCCACTTAAACTCTCGTTCGTCCTCGAACGAGCCTAAGTCAAAAGAAAAAAAATTCGCACAGATAACAAGAGAACTTACACGACCTTCATAAGCTACTCCTTGGTCCTTACCTCCTAATTACAGGATCAGAATTATATTACGCACATCGTGCTTTTGGAATAAAATATATCTGGATAATATGATAATACCATTGCACATCTTATTCTGACTAAGCTGATCCTTCCTCGATCACGAGAAGAGAGTTCTACATTTTCGAAACAAAGATACACGAAACTTTGAATGGATTGACATGATTCAGCCGATAACCACCTCTTCGATATGCCTTTCCATATAGAACAGGTCGATGAAACAAAGAATTAGCTTACACTTCAGCAACGCCTTAGAGATTTAGTATTATGATTCGGTATCAATTGGAGGAAGACTTCTCCACTTAGAGCATAAACTCATATAACTAATTTGAATAGAAATAGTCATCCTCGCACAATCTGCTGGACTAAGGAAGACTTAGCTCAATAGAGAACGCGGCTCAGACCTGAGCTACCAAATTACTCTCTCGAGTTGCCAAACAGCTGCAACTCTCGAGTTCATAGCGCCATACATTTTCTATAAGCACCACCGCCTGATGGATCAAATCAGATGTCAAATGATGCCTCTCATGACCCTTAGTAGCCTTGAAAAACAACAATGTGCTTACTTGGCTACCTTGACGCGCACTCTGGCTCAACACAAGGAACATTACAAGCGGCTACTAATCGCCTAAGCTCACCAGTGCCGAACAAAGAAGAGATAGTAATAAACTGAGGATAGAAATAATCAGATCTTTAGGAAGCTCATCTTCGTATTTGCTTAGCTACCTGAGCTAGACTACTTACGAGTCCAGCTAGCCAAAGAATCGCAATTGAAGAAATAGATATTAAATGAGCTCTATGGAACAACATCCATATCAATTCAACCTTCCTATAAAAAGGAAACTCCGACAATTTTTTTTAAAAAAAAAATCCTTTCATAACCCAGATATGCTCATGGGATAGCATGACTTTACTAGCTTCTTGAACCAAGAGGAGATACGTAGATCGAATATTACTTACTAACCACTTTACACCGGAAGAAACAATGACATTCTCTGATGGTGATGAACTAGAATCCCATCATCCAACCAATACGGAATTCTGAGAAGAAAGGTAAACTAATTTGACATAATAATAGAAGGTTGCACAACAAGATGCCAAGCAGACAATACCGACACTCACTCCCAAATCTATCACATTTAGACCAAATAAATTAGTAGGGTCTCATAAATGCCAGGAATAAATCATACCAGAAGCTCGCCTCTCTACCGCAACCGATTCTTAACAGAAACAATATCCCAAGAAACTATGGAACATGATATGACAGACCATCTCCAGATCGATCGGAAGAATCAAATCTTACTCACATATAAGGGAAGAAGAAATACATGGGTCTACTACATCGGATGCCTCAGCATCCTGCCAGACTAGCAGTTCATAGAACTGCCTCTGCAGCTGAGCTAAGCAACTACTCTGATAATCACCTTCTGAAGAACCACTACCACCACACTCTCAACCTCTACCGGATGGTGGCATTTCTTTTGCCGATTGAGATCTAAATGAAATCCCCTGCGACTGTGCAGATGCCTGATGACGAGAGAAAAGACGACTGCTACTTGTCGGAGTAAGGGAAAACTCCTCAAAGGATAGCCAGAGTGCTACTTGTCGGAGTAAGGGAAAACTCCTCAAAGGATAGCCAGACTCACGACAATGATGATCGGAAAACTCTTCAAGGGATAATCAGACTCATGACAATGATAACACCTTTTCACTGAATATGGGAGCTGGTCAGATTGTTGAAATCTATAAAGAGAAAGTTGAGTCTAATCTTGATGAACTACTTGCGCACTCTGAGAATCACGCGGCACAAGCTAAGATAACTTGGGGAGTAACCTCCCAAAATAATCAGAACTCTTACTTCCAAAGGAGGTATGGTGCCTACCAGGGCCGTGGGATATTTTTCTCTCCCGCTCTAACTCTTCCCTCTCTAACTTATGGTATGCCTCGAACCTTCGGGCAATATCAACAACAACATCAAATGAAATTTCGACCTCAATCTCTCGAGCCATCTGGGATCTTAAGGAAAAAGAAAGGTCATCAATAAATCTTTGAATCTCTCGAAAGGCTCATGGACTAGTTCTAATGCATATTCAGCCATTCTATAGAATTCAATCTCATATTCTGAAACCAACAGGCTAACCGACAGGCTACCCTATCTAATCCACTCAAACTGGCGACTCTTTTATCTCGCTCGCTGCGCGAAAGGAACTTTTCCACGAATCTAGAAGAAAAATCGAACCAAGTTAGCTAATAAGAGAGCGGTCCACCAATCCAAGGCTGGACCCTGAAACTGGAAAGCAGAATAATCAACACCATACCGCTCGATATAATCAAGAGCCAGAATGATACTCTGACATCATTTTATTTTTAAAAAAACTTACACAGGGATTATCTAATGCATTGTTTGGGAATATCGGGATGTTCAACCGCGTAAAACAATATACCCTCTTTGGGCACTCGGACCGAACTGTTACCTCGGCTAGCTAACCAGCCAGAACAATTGGTGGCGCAACACATGCTACATTTGGAACATATTTTACTGGGGCAATATTAAGAACTGGAATAGGAGCTCCCTGAGACCGATCGTCTGCACATGCGGCAACCTGATAGGCTGCTCAACAAATAATAGGTTCTTACGGTACCTGCATCGCCAAGATTCTCGTAAAAGAATCGTAGAGAGCCAAGGGAACCATAAGGCCCTGCTCCCTTGCACATTGCGAGCTCGTACAGCTGGGACTCCGTAACTAGATCGTTAACACGATTCATAAATCTCGGGGCTTGAGTAGCTCTAGCCCCAGGCTAGACTACTTCATCCTGAACTCCTACCATTTGCTGATTTGTCATACGAAGGTTCACAATTACCACGAAGGATTTAACAAAAACACTTTCGCATCCTAGACGGACGCACGATCAGAAAATAAGGAAGTGAAACTTCCTAAATGCCATCATAGCCTATCGTAGATAAGTACGGACGTCTACATACCCATTAGCGAGACTCTACTAGACACTGTCTTATTTTGGATAGACTCTAAATCGGGCTCTGATACCAACTGATACAACCTGAGATCCGGTTAGGCCGTGCGGGCACCCGACATCTTCTTCTAGACCCGTCGGACGAACCCTTACCAATTAAATTAGGAAAATAAATATAAATCCAACCCATAAATAAGAACAAGACTTAGAAAAAAATACAAACATTCTGATACGTCTAAGCTGTACAAAAGAAATTACAGCTGACTACCCAATATACTAGGTTTAGAGCTAAATTGTGGCCATCCTGAATAAAAGCTGGCTCACCCTGACGGCTAAAGTCGTCTTCGCTCCTTCACAACGTGACGAACTCAATCCTGGAGCGAACCTGTCGAAACGAAATAGATAGACAAAAACAAACAGCAAACAAGGGTGAGTCAAAAGGACTCAATAAGTGGGGGAGACTAGCCACCTCAAAGAATAGGATATCTAGCCAGGGAGAAAAAAAAAACAGATAAATCAAATTCTTCTTATTTAAATTATGAAAAGGCGGAGCCAAATAATAACTAGAAACACGTATGGAATCACAAACTCATTAACAACTAGGAACGTAAGATGGCCAAGACATATAGGTATCCCGAACATATCAACAATCAGAAATACATCCTGTTGCGGCGTGCAACCCGACCCATATATTCATCCTGTCGCGGCGTGCAACCTGACCCATATATTCATCCTGTCGCGGCGTGCATCCCGATCCATATATTTATACCGTTGCCGCGTGCAATCCGATCCATATATTTATACTGTTGCGGCGTGCAACCCGATCCGTATATTTATACTATTGCGGCGTGCAACCCAATCCGTATAGTTATACTGTTGCAGCGTGCAACCCGATCCATATATTTATACTGTTGCGGCGTGCAACCCAGGATACGAGCCAGAATATATAGGTAAATTGAGATATGTCCGCAACATGGTATACATACCGCATACATAAAACACAACACAATACACATAATAGTTAGTATGCGATGCAATGAGATGGAATGAATGCGGTACGATGCCATGCAGTCACATAATGAATGATGTGGGATGAATGCGGTACGATGCAATGAAGTCATATATGCCTGATACCTATCTCCGGCGTGGGACTCTCATCGTCTACCGGGAGATATATGCAATAATGACCCTTCACCGGCTCGAGACTCTCATCGATTACCGGGAAGTATATGCAATGATGACCCTTCACCGATGCGGGACTCTCATTGCCAACCGGAAAGTATATGTAATGATGACCCTTTACCGGCTCGGGACTCTCATCGATTACCAGGAAGTATATGCAATGATGACCCTTCACCGGCTCGGGACTCTTATCGATTACCGGGAAGTATATGCAATGATCAAAACCAGAGTGCAATGTTCATATGCTCAATGCAATACCAAAAACAGAGTGCAATGTTCAAATCTGATTTAGCTCAAATTTTATAGACTAGTCTCAATGGTCCTTACGATTGTTTTAAAATAATCGGCACACCAATTGAAGTCCTAACTTCCGAAACGACTGACCGAGGTCGTTTCAGTTGTATCATTCAACTTTAAAAAAAGGTATATTACATAAATAGTCGTCCATATATAAATATTTACTTTCCAATAACCCTTATTTTTTGTAGCCACAACATTACTACAAAAAATTAATACTTGCATTAATATTAAATTCTAATTATTAATTATTTCTATATATTCATTTCCTAGATTCAAGGGATATCAATTAAATCTAAAGTTATATTAGGCGCTGAATTAGGTAGATATTAACAAACACCCACGATTTAAGGCATCAGTAAAAGACCTGTTAATTAAGAAAATAAATCCAAAATTCAAGGGATTGCTTGAAGTGGAATGAATTTTTTCTCTTCATGCATGCTAATCTTCATTCATCAAATACATATTTAGTTAATATGTGTATTTATTATATGTATTAAATATATTCTATCTATATGTTCTTATGTATTTATGTATTGAAATTATATGATTATTATTATATATAAATAATATATATTGATATTAATTGAATAAATATTACATGCACAATATATTAAAATATTAGGTAAATAAATATATAAAATATTTATTCACTAAATATTTTTAACATATTGTGCGTGTCATATTTATCGTGCATACACAATATTGATTTATTTATTAAATATACATACTATTTTATATATTAATATGTACACAAATATAAGCGCGGGAAGGGCCTGGGGGAGGGAGAATATAATTGATTGAGCCAACAATTTCGGTCCCTTAATTATAGGCTATTCCATATTAGAATTTAAAAAAAATTAACATTAACTAATCCTTTTAATTAAAGGATAATCCATAATAATTAAAAAAATAGCATTAAGCAATCCCTTTAATTTAAGGATAAACTTGTAATGTTTAATAATTTAATAAAATATATAAATTACTTGTATGGCTAGAGAAAGAACGAATCTTAAAATGTGTTTAGAAATCGTAAATAGATTCTACTAATGTTCATGTGGGGTAAATTCTCTTAAAAAATCAGCAATAACGGAGAAATCTTATGTTTAGTGCATTTAGAGCCCGTTTGGGCGAGCTTAAAAGTATTTTATAAGCTTATAAGCTCATTAGTAAATGTTTGGTTACTTAAAAATTTGGGTAAATTACTCAAAAAGCACATGAGTAGTACTTATTTACTGTTCCTAGCCCCACTTTTCACTCCCTTTCTTTCTCTAGCCATTACGTAATTTATAAATTAATTCACCTATTTTATAAATTAATAAAAAACTATCCCTTAATTTAAGGGTTTAGTTAATGATGATCTCATATTTGTTAATGTTATTTTAAGAATTAAAGACATGAGTTATTATAGGAGTTTTTTTTTTTTTAAAAATCTCTTTATTGTTTCTTTCCTACTTCTAGTTAATAAAATATTTTCTTTCCATTAGGTAGTATGCGTAAGAATATATAATATTTCTATAACTATCAAATTCAACTTTTTTTATATTTCCTTTCCCATTGCATATTTATTTATGTTTATATTTTAAATGTACAAAATGAATATTTTAAAAATTTATTTTTAATAGTTATAATATAATAATGATTCAGTATATTACGCGCGCACACACATATTAGATATTGTACATTTAATAAATAAATATTAAATACATAATATTGTTTATGTACTATTTGTGTAGGGTTTTTTACTATTTGTTTATATACAATAAACAGTATATAGACAATAATATGTTAAAATATTAAAATATTCGATATGCAAGTATTTTAGGATTACTTAAGAATATTTATTTATATATTATTAATTGTATTTCATACAAAAATATTTATCCATTGTATTTAGGGATTAACGACAATTTGAAATATTAAATAATATCCAAAATTTTGATACATTTAGTAACTAAATAAATATTACATACACAATATGTTAATATATAAATATTAATTAAATATTAATATTAATATAAAAATTTTAATTAAATAAATATTACATACACAATATATTAAAATATTAAGTAATTAAATATTAAATACGCAATATGTAATAAAAAAATATAGATATCATACATATATCATATATAAAATAAATAATATTAAAATTATATTAATATCTAATAAGTATTAATATATAAAATATTAATATTTTATAAATATCTAGTAAAATATATAAAATATAAATATCATACATATATTGTATATCAAATAAATATTAAAATATCATACATATATCGTGTATCTAATAAATATTAATATATAAAATAATAATATTTTATAAATATCTAATAAAATATATAAAATATTAATATCAAAAATATATCGTGTATCTTTTAAATAAAAATATAAAAATTTCATATATGATGTATCTAATAAATATTAAAAGATATAAAATTAATATTAAAGATCATACATATATTGTGTATCTAATAAATATTAATATATAAAATAATAATTCAATAAATATTACATACATATGTTAAAATATTAAGTGATTAAATATTAAATATATGATATGTAATATATATTAAATTTCTAATAAATAAATATTATATTTACTATTTTAATACAATATATCACTATTTGAATATGGTGTATATTCAATATTTATTTATTTTAGTATTTATTATTATTATTATTATTTTTTTAGGTGATATGTATTTTGTTTATGCAAATATTAAATACGGCGACTAAAATAAAAAAAATAAAAAATAGTTTTATGCAAATTCTTCTTTTTAGGTGATATATATTTTATTTTTTTAGCATTGATATATGTTTTATTTAAGAAAAATAGTATTATATGATTATTAACACTAGGATTTTTTTTTAATTATTTTAGTGTAATATTGTGGCTACCAAAAAGTTATGGGCTTATAAGCCCTTATGTACTTAAAGGGCTAATTACAAATATATACAACCCTAACGCTAACATTACAAAAAATAACAACATTATTCCACTTTACAAAAAATACCAATATTTTTACACATTATATACGAAACCAACAAAACTAATAAATTAGGGTTTATTCCTTCTTCTTCCTACTGCCCCTTCCCGCTGCTACCATCCCAGGCAGCAGCGCCACCTAGTCACCGTCGCTGGCCGCCGCTGGCCACCACCTACTGGAATTTTTTTATTTTTTATTTTTTATTTTTTTGGATCTAAAAAATGGAAGACACCAAAATACACATATACAGTGTGTTTTTTTTAAATACAGTTGCAAAATATATTTAAACAAAAAAAAACATGCACATACACAAAAAAATATTATACATACACGGATCTACAGATCTATGAATTATACATACAAATTTATGTGTGCCAAGCTTGGACTTACATACACACACATAAAACATACAAAAATATATAATATATACTCAGAAATATACATTAATACAATGATATACACATACATACACTCTGTTCAACCCTCCCGAAAAAATTCATAACAAGGTATGCATTGGGATTGGAATTCAACAAAATGGGACCCCAAAGGATTTTTTTTGGAGTCGCCACCTAATTTAAGGATTATTAAGAACATAAGTTAACTAAAGAGTGCAATTTTATCCTTTATTTAAAAAAAAAATAATTCAGAGATTCTTAGGTAAGTGGTTATATCAAATCCGAAAGAAGGTCCCTTGTGGGAGCACTTTCGAAAATCCGCTAAAAGCGGTTAATCCGGCGATTTTCACGAATTTTACTTAAAGATAATTAATTTAGGATAAATTTTAGATAAAGATAAATGGATAATGAATAATATAATATAAATAAGATAATGTTTGATTATGCCAATTCTTAGATAAATAAATAATAAAATTTAAGATTAATTAAATGAATAATGAGATAATGGTCAATTGATTAATTAATAGAATAAGTAAGGTTAAATGAAGTTAGATAATAAAACAAACTAGATAAATAATTGGATAATATAAAGAAGTAATTAATTGATAGAATAAATAGATAAATAAATAAGCAAATAAATAACTTAATTAAATAAATGAATACTTGTCGATTTTAATTAAATAAAGGAGTAAATAAATAATAATTTATTAAATAAATAAATAAATATTTAATTGATTAAATAAATAATTAATTAAAATTGAATAAAATTAGATTAAGTAAATAAATAAATAAAGGATTAAAATTTAATTGATTAACTAAATAATTAGATTAGATAAATAAATAATTGAATATTTAATATAATGAATAAATAAGCAATTCAAATGCGAATTATGACGAGGGTATGATTTTTAGTCGAATTTGTTTTTGCACTCATTAATTGACAAATGATTCTAAACATCCATAAATTAATTTGCGATTCGCAGAGAAATGATACAAAGCATTCACATAAAAACAATTTAAGTAATTTACAATAATTATTCACAATTCAAATATCATTTCTATTCTACAGGGCTCCTAAAACATGTTTTTCTAAAGGGGACGGGAAAAGATAGAGTAAGAAAAAGAAGAATCCGGAAATGCAACTCAATATTTTGAGCCTTGGTAGCGATGCAATTTCAACCAAGTTGATCTAAATGGCTCCCGGGCCAATTAGCCGAGCCCAATTTGCGAGTTTTAACCAAACTCGTCCCAAGAAAGTGTATTATGCAAAAGAAAGGGAGAAAAGATTAGTACATGCACTAAACAACTTGAATAAATGAATGACTTGAGAGCACATTACAAATAAATATCTTAAGGAACCATTCATATAAAGGTAAAACTTGTCAAAATAAAAAGTGAAGAAAACGCATGTCAAAATTGAGAATGATCAGACAACTCTATATCATTTAATAAGCTTTACATATACATATAAGTTGATAAAATCGATTAAAAAAAACCTCTACTTTGATCTACTATTCCAAAAGAATGACCGTATTCAAGCAAACTAAATATGAAATAGATCCAAGTTCGTACAAATTAGTTTTAAAGAACAGGTTCCAAGAGCTAGATTCAAAGGCAACAAAAGACTTCCCAATGTCTTTGAAAATTATCTATCTGTTCAATTAGTAAAAGATCCAAAAAAATAGCTTCTCTTTTGACACAATAATATAGACAAACAAAATAAAATTCAAGCCTTATAAGCAATTTTTGTAAGCAAAAGAACTTAAACAAGAAACAACCTGCACATTTCAATGCTAACTGTGATGCAATTCAAATCAAATGAGCTAACATAGAGACACTCTTTTTGATCAGGAGCGGATCATATACCAGAGTGGCTTTCAGAAAACAAGAGCTTAAATGCACTATCACATTTCCCTGAACTAAAGGAACTAGCAATTAACAGGTCTTGCTAAGAAGAAAAGACTTCAAGGATAATAACAGCTAAGCTGGATTGTTCAATGGAGAGGAAGCTTGATCATGTGATTAAAATATATAAGTGCAAAATATGATAAACTAACAGGGATAACCAATGATGAACTTTACATATAGATCAACATACTGAACATATATCAAGACTTGTAGCCTTCAACCCATACCAGAAAAAAAAACTCACAGGACCTGGACCTCACAGAACTCTCCAAACAAACAGCCTGCACCAGGCCTCTGACATTCCAGCTAGCACCTTCAACTACCAGAACTCACCTTTACACAAATTCCCTCAAACAAACAGAAGCTAACACAACTACTGCTACCAACATGCTGCACCTAAAACAACACCTGAACCCTTACAGCCTCCTCACTCATTATTTGAATGCCTAAGACAACTACCAGACCTCTAAAACACTCTATGGAACTCCCTCTAGAACCTGCACACATAACAGACTTCTATAGACCATCAACAACACCCTGAACTAATATTCCAGCATCCATCTTAACCTCAGCTTCTACTTCAAACAACCAGGGACAAATTCCCTGAACCTTTATAGCACCAAACTAAGCCCCCTTCACTATCTGCAACACCTCTTTCATAACCCTGCTGCACTCAACCACTCAAAGACTACCCCCTAGATCACCAGACACCAGCACACTTCCCCACTGCCTCACAGCCTCCAAAAACTACTAAACAGGCCCTGAAAACAGCTGCAGCTTCTTCTTGCTAACTCACATATACCTGCTCCTTCACTGTCCTGCATCAGCCCATCTAACCTGAACTCCTAACTGCATACACATCCCTAAACAGCAAAACATCCTGCATAATACCAGACCAGAAACAAGCCAAGAACACCCAGAATAAGGCTGTCTTTCCGGTGCGCCTTCGTCTGTCCGGTCCGGTGTTAAATAAAAAAAAATCGAAAACGGTCCGGTCCCGGTCCGGTCAAACGGTGCATTTGCACCAATGCCGGATCGGAATCGGAACCGGCAAGGTGAGACCGTTCCGGTCCCGGTTCGAACCGGTCCGGTCCGGTTTCGTTAATTTTTTTTGTTTTTTAACTTATGTTTTTGATTGTTTGAAATAGATAAAAAAATAATATGGTAGACTAAATAAACAACACAAAACACACATTTTATTCAACAATACGATGTCACGACCCTTTTTTTTAACACACAAAAACTAAAATAAATAGAATTGTGTATTTAAAAGGTTATGACGGGTGTTAAAGGTACACAATTATTCAAGAGAAAATCAGAGTCGCCACTTGACAAGTTAAAGGTGTGCCAAGTCACCAAAATGGTGTACCTGGGACACTCTTGACTCGTTTAATGGTCTGTGTTAGAGATTCGGGTAAGGTCCTCAGTTGACTCTCGGGAAGGTGTTAGACACCCTCGAGTCCTGTGCCGGGCACAGTTGCTTTATTGTCGCGTTTTAGTCTATTAAACATGATTGTTATATCTTGTCGTTCATTTAACAAAGATGTGGACTGAATTACTTGCGAAACTGGGCCGTTTTGAAATCCGTTTGCCAAATAATCACCTTCATTCCAAATAAGTTGTTTTCTTATGAAGTGAAGGTGTGGCCAAATTTCAAATTAGACGTCCTAATCATTGCCTATTCGTCCAGATTTTAAAAGATATTACACCTCGCACTTATGTCCTATTTTATTATTATTATTTTTTTACTCATTCATAGTTATCCAAATTTTAACATACGAAAACTTAAATATTATTCCTTTCAAGTTGACATTTATTTTGCCAAGATACATATGTTAAAACGTTCATATATGTTTAGAAACAACAATATAAACTTGTAAGGAAGACAAACAATGCATAAGACTTTGATCATTTTTCATTTAGCACAACAACTAAGCTCATCAAGAGGCTAATTAATATCATGTAGAACAAGATTTTCAAACTTTAAACATGCAGATTTTTAATCACTTTTCATGGCCAAAAGCTCAACATAAGTACAAGGTTAATTTGTGTTTACCTTGTGTAGAAATTTCCAAGCTAGGAAGCAAATGAAAATAGCAAACCAAAGCCAAAAGCAAGCAACTTATGCTCCAAAAAATCAGCAACTAGGCAGCCTCTTTACACCTTAAAATTGACTTGAAACTTTGAAGTTTATACCCCAAAAAGCTCTTAGTGTTGATGCCCTTTGGTTCTAAACCCCTACACTTAATTTACTAAATATTACTCCTCTTTCACTTGCTTATTTTCTCTCTTTCTCTCCCAGTTTTTTTTTCCAGTAAGTAGTTCTTCCCCCTTATTCCTGAAAGTGGGTAGTAAATGCCCCGATTTATGGCTGAAAATTGGGGCCAAAGGTGGAGTGTAGACTTATACAAAAGTACAATCCCACACCCCTATACTTGAGTGCTTTTAGTCACATTTTCAGATATAGTACAGCAGCCCTATGACATCTTTTCAGCCACCCTATGCTGTCTCAAAAGCTGAAAAAGTAGGTTGTTATTTCAAATGACAGCCCATCACATCAACAAACCCAACTAAACAAAAGAAAATAGCTCCCAAACTAAATGACAATCTGAATTTTAAACTAAATTATGTTTCCTAGCTTAACAAAATAAAACAAACTAAACTTGCAATTAACCAAAGATACAACCAGATTCTAAATTAAGCTAATAGAGTCCAAACTCAACTTTTTAAGAGTTTTAATAACTGGAAAAAAGCAAATCAGCCCCGCAAGCTTCGTCACATCATTTAAAAATCATCATAGCAGCCCGCAAAAACTCACCATAGCAGCCCCCAAACGTCGTAGAACAGCCCCCCAAAACGCCATCATATCACGGTCATCAACGAACAAACAACATCACAAAAATAAAGGGAAAAAAAAGAAAAAGTAAGAAAGGAAGTAACATAACAAAAGAAAATACGAGCAAGAAATGAGGGAAAAAATAAGAATCTTGAGCAAATGGGGTATCGAAAGTGGTAGAAGAGGGTGAGAGAAAGAGAAAACACCAAACACTTACTGGGAAAAGGAAAAAAACGCCGGAGTTCAAGTTTAACCGAAACTTTGAGGCCATATCTGCGAAAAACGGCTATGAATTTGGATAAAATAATACCAGAAATGGATAGAGGGGCTCGATAGCTTTCCGGAATGATATAGTTTGTATTTTTCCGACCACCGGAAGGCGGTGGTCCGGTGGCGGAATGGTGGTGGCAGAGAGGGGTTGCGGGATTTTCTGATAGTGAGGAGAAAAATGGCTAGGGTTTGGCCAAGCCAAAGGCTTAGGTGGTGTGAGTGATGAAAAATGAGGAAAGAGAGCTTATATACCTAGGGCCTTGGGTGGGCTTTGGTTTATTGGGCCGGATTTAGGATTGGGCTACATATATTTCTACCAATGACCATTAAAGACTCATAATTTACTACAATTAAAATCACATAAATTTACAATACTATCACAATTAAACATAGAGTCATAGTTAACACATAACAATTATTTTTTGACAATTTTAATATTTTGCTAGTTAACGACAATTTTGGCTAAGACAAACACTAGAATTTCAGGAAAATTTGACAAAAATCCTACGAAATTAGCCAAGCTATTATGAGCAATTTTAAGCATTTTGGTGCCAAAATTAGGTGATTACAGCTGCCCCTCTTTGTTCGGGAACACGAAGAGTTTTCGGACAAAGAAGTAATCGATAACTAATTTTGGCTTTCGGTTCTAACCGAGAGCATGCTTTTTAAAATGGTGACTGTACCTTGATTTTTCGGTTCCGACCAAGAACAAGGCTACCTATATATCCCCGGACTAAGGAATCATATCAGTGTAGTTCCTCACGTGCGGCAGCTGGGACTACTGCATTTGACAGACTTATAGACTCTCTAGGCTAACATTAGACGCTTCTAGACTTGCTAGGACTGACTCGATATACTTCTAGACACACGAAGGGGCTGACTACTAAACACTTCTAGCACACTAAGGGACTGACTACTAAACATTTCTACAACACTAGGGCTGTTGCTGCTGGTCGCTGGTTGCTTGCTGATTGGCGGTAATTGCTTTACAAAGAAAATGAAAGTACAACATTGAAAACGTAAGATTACAATTCCTACTCTAAGTCTTCAGGCTTCCCGAGATGAGCTTCTTGGTTCTTGCTCTCCTCACTTATTGAAAATAAAAACCACCGTTCTTAGTTCAGGTGGGTCTTCCTCTTGCAGAAAATAAAAACCACCGATTTTGGTTCAGGTGGGTCTTCCCTCTTTACAGAAATGAATTCCCTCGTTCTTCAGGTGGGCGCCTAGCCTTCTTCAAATGCATTCTCTCGTTCTTTAGGTGGTTGCTTCGACTTCTCCAAATTACTCCCTCATTCTCCAGGTGGGTGCCTCGACTTTCTTTAACTACTCCCTCATTCTCCAGGTGGGCGTCTCGACTTTCTAAAAACTACTCCCTTATTCTCCAGGTGGGTGCCTCGACCTTCTTTAAACTACTCCCTCATTCTCCAGGTGGGTGCCCCGACTATCTCTAAACTACTCCCTCATTCTCCAGGTGGGTTCCTCGACTTTCTCTAAACTACTCCCTCATTCTCCAGGTGGGTTCCTCGACTTTCTCTAAACTACTCCCTCATTCTCCAGTTGGGTGCCTCGACTTTCTCTAAACTACTCCCTCATTCTCCGGGTGGGTGCCTCGACTTCTCCAAACTACTCCCTCATTCTCCAGGTGGGTGCCTCGACTTTCTCTAAACTACTCCCTCATTCTCCAGGTGGGTGCCTCGATTTTCTCCAAACTACTCCCTCATTCTCTAGGTGGGTGCCTCGACTTTCTCCAAACTGCTCCCTCATTCTCTAGGTGGGTGCCTGGGTGCCTCGACTTTCTCCAAACTACTCCCTCATTCTCCAGGTGGGTGCCTCGACTTTCTCCAAACTGCTCCCTCATTCTCCAGGTGGGTGCCTCGACTTTCTCTAAACTACTCTCTCATTCTCCAGGTGGGTACCTCGACTTCCTCTAAACTACTCCCTCATTCTCCAGGTGGATGCCTCGGCTTCTTGAAATGAATTTTCTTGTAAAGGTTGCTTTTGACATGAAAGTTGAAACTGTTGCTCTTGAAATTGCCGCTTGGGCTGGCTTTCACTTGAAATTTGAAACTTCCGAAACTTGAAATTGCCGCTCAGGCAAGCTTTGACTTGAAAATGAAATGTCCGCTTATAGTTGTGTGGATTTTGACTTTAAGACTGGAAACTGCATCTTGAATCTGCTTATTCTTGGACGATCTCTTTCATGGTACATTCTTTGGACCGTGATTCTTTATACCAATGTGCAACATTGGACTCCAATTATCTAGGTTGGTCCTGACTTGCTCTAGCACGACTAGGAAACTTGTAAACGACCTTTGCAAAACATTCTATTGCTCGAAAAGAAATTAGAAAATAAGATAAAAGGTGAAGGGAAGAATTTCAAGAAGAGATATTGAATGAAAGATGTCTCCAGAAAAGAAGAACTCATCCGGAGGTTAAATAACGACCTTATTAAACACGACATGCATTTTAGAATCAACTCTTCATCCGTTCACATGATCTATCCCTGACTTTGCTCCCATTCTTCCAATCTTGCTTGATGGCAAATCTGATGACTCTCATTCGACTAGTAGTGCCCTTTCGGGTTTTCACCGACTAGCCTCTCTCATTGTTCTTTTAACCCACTATTGTCTTGCAGCGCCTTTTCAGGTTTTTACTGACAAGACTTCATTTTTTCTTTTTTCATTTTTTCCTCATTTTTCTTTTCATTTCTTGTCATTTTTTTGCTCTTTCCTCATCGATCTCCTATCTTTCCTTGGTGATCGACCCCATCTTTTCTTTCTTTCTTCCGTTTTCGGCCTTTATTTTATTCCTCAGAGAATTTCTCCTTTAATGACCTTGGTGCTTCCTAGCTCCTAAATGCGATTGTCAACTCATAAAAAATGCAACTTTACAGTGTGAAAATTGTCCCTTGATACCCCCACTAAGCTTGACATTCTCATTGATTGGTCAGAAGGGTCTTTATTTGGACTGTAACATTGGATTTGGTTAGGTTATGAAGAAAAGGATTCAACATAAAAACTCAAAAACATCTCATGAAACGACTGGAATGAGCATTACAAGATTTGAAATCACCACTTTTTGAAAAATAAACCAAACCTTTCCCCAGTTTAGGCAAATTGGGGATTCCTTTTTTTCTTTCTCTCTCTCTCTCTCTCTCTCTCTCTCTCTCCTCTCTCTCTCTCTCTCTCTCTCTCTCTCTCTCTCTCTCTCTCTCTTTTGGTTTGAAGAGCGATATGAAAGAATCTCATGAAACGACTTGGTAAAATATTACAACCCTTGGAATCATTTCTTTTAAAAATAATAACTAACTGAGGCCCCAATTTATTGAAAAATCGAGGAATTATCTTTTGAATTTTCTGACATGCAAACATAGGGGATATTGAGACTTTCCCTCGAGACGAACACAAAGGAAGCAAAAGGAATTGACTTTCTCCTTTCCTTTTTTTAAAAAAAAAAAAAAACTTTTGCCCAGTTTAGGATAAACTGAGGCGCTTTGAGTTTTTTTCTCGATTTCGAGACTGATATCTCATGAAACATATGAATAGATGGTATAACAACATAGAAGTTTGTTTTTATTTTATTTTAAAATAAAATAAAATAAAAACAAACTTCTACCCCAGTTTTAGCATACATTGGGGATTTGAATTTTCTTTTGACATTGGCCACAAACTTGGAGGCAATCTTTTGCGTCAACGAGGAACATGGGGGGGAAAATGAACTTTCCCCTGTTATGACCGCACCCGAATGGTTTCCTACGTATCCTTTTGAGAGGAATCAGGTCAAACGTAGCTCTACCGCTGAGGTAGATTTTTTGCTGTTTTTGTTTCCTCCTTTTAAAAAAATAAAAATAAAATCACATCAAATTGATTCCAAGGAAGGGTAGGCCAAAGAAAACACAGAATACGGCTCAAAAAGGTTGAAAAACGATATAGTGTTTGGGTAGAAGAAACGAAAGCCGTTTGTCATCCCGACCAGAGAATGCCTCGCACAAATGATGATTCAATCAATTGACCTGGATTAATCCACACGTTGTCCTTGACTTTTATTTCAACGATGGTTCTCAAAACTGGTATTTCAAATTCGGTCGAAGTGACCGGGCACAATTTTGAACTTCTCACCGATCAACCTTATCGGGTGACTATTGATTAATGCCCAACTTATTTCACCCTCTCTTTTATCCCTTTTTACTACTCAGATAGCTCGCAATGACAGGGCACGTGTTTAGATCAAGATGTGAATTCCGCACGCATGTCATGTTATTAAGGCCGAAAAAACATAAAACAGAATACTAAGAAAACAAGACCAAGAAAATAAGAGAAATAATGTCGAGACGAGAAAAGATCTCGCTCTTCATTGAATTAAACATAGAAGGGTTTAAACATCAAAATAAGCAAAATAATGCACTTGGATTACAACCCTTAAATAACCAAGTACACAAAAAGATTAGCAAAACAAGCTACAACATTTCAGTCTCTCAATTGCAAGTCAGGGCTAGTTTTCCTGTGTTAGGCATTGTTGAGACCTTCACCAAGGTGTACCATGCTGATACCAAAAAAAATCCCTGAATCTGGCAATATCTTCTGCTTTTCCTCATTTTCTCCAACTCACATCATGGCAGATTTCACTTCTTTAGGATTGATGACTGACTGGGCAAGATATGGAATTGGCTTCTCGAGAGACATGTTCGTCTTCTTTATTTCTTCAACCCTTACTCTGTCTACTACCCCAAACACAATTTCAGGAACACAGTTCACTGTCACAAGTATTTGGTTAGCCCCAATTGACACATCACCAACAGGTACTATCGGCATTGCAGATTCAGCTCTCAAATCTTCTCCACATACCATACCCACCATATGCACATCATCACAGACAGACAATGAGTTCTGGTTGATATTTGACGCATCTGAGCCCTCGACTTGGACCTGGCCATTATCTATAAAGGCTTGAACTGCCCTCTTGAGATAGTGGCAATCTTCTGTGTCATGACCAGGTGCGCCTGAATGGTAAGCGCATTGACGAGAGTCGTCCACTTTGTCCCTTGGATGCATTCCTCCCTTGACCGGCCTCAACATATCCAAAGCCTGCAACTTCTCGAAGACATTAGTGTAAGATTCCCCGATTGGCGTGAGCTTCCTCTTTTCCTCCTCTCGCACCCTCTTATATTTGGGTCTTGGGAAGAAAGTAGAAGGTCTCTTTGGCCGATATGGCAATTTATGTGGAGTCTGGTATTTATTATGTTGAGCTTGGTGAGTGTGGTATGTAGGTTGTGGGGCTGGTGCGTGCCATTGCGGATAGGCAGTTTTTGGAGCATATGGTCGCGCTTTTTTGGAGTGGAGGAACGCAATATTTTGAATTTTGAAAAAGGTAGTGTCGCAAATGATGTTTATGTGAGGCTCGAGGGCATGAGTGGGGTTGTTTGCACCATTCCTCATCCCTTCTTCCTGGACCTTGTTCTTTATCCTCTTTCTTCCCGAGACACTTCGTACTAGCCAAGCCCGTGAATTGTTGAACAGAGACCATGGGTGAAGCACACAACCGTTTGGATGGAGGTGGTGGTGTCGAAGGACATACTGTGAAGGGTCTCATAAGATCTGATGTGTTGTAGTAGGGAGAGTCGGGAGAATACTGCAGGTCCTCAGCTATAGGGCCTTGTGCCTGACGTAAGACAGTCAAGGCATGCCCTAAAAGACCAACTGGAACTCCACGACAAGCTTGTTCTCTGGTCATGGCGATAAACATAGTAGCCACCAATTGTTTCAGATTTTTGACCTATTCGGTCAACCTTCCATTTTCAAGTGCCAAGAGTTCATGGGGGCCGATCTCAGAATTTCCAGCGTTTGACGACATGGTAGTGGATCCCTTTGATCCTGTTGGATATGTCTGGAATGATGTTCGAATCTCGTACCAAATCTCCGAACTCAAAAGCTTGGCAAACAAATCAGATTAGCACAAAAGAGTCACAAATTGCAAGCCTTAGGTTGTTAGGCGTCATCCCGAAATGGTTCTCGGCGCAAGCCGAGTGTACCGACCGTATCCCTTAAAGATTGCTTACGTGCCTTGAAAAAAATCAGAACAAAATTGTAACTGACACGTAATTAGAACAAGGACAAACTTGGATGATTTTTTGATTTTTTTTAACCTTTTTTTCTGACTCAAAAACATAATTTAGACAAACGACACGAGACAGACTCAAAATAGACTACTTAACGTGATACACGAGTCAAAAGATATATACAAACTGACACTTTAGGTGGTGCACCCGGACGGTGAAAATAATGAGACTCGACATTTAAGCGGAGTCAGATTCTTCCACGAGGACCGACGCAAAATACAACTTAGCTAATTGAAATTTATCGTCTGTATTCTGTCTTGACCTTGAAAAATACAATACAAAGTGAAGTTGGACCCTAAATAATTTTTTTTTTAATGAAAATTTAAGACTCAACGCGAGGGAGGTTCTAACGGAACTTAAGAACAGATAATGAAACAAACTATTATTATTATTATTTTTATCCGAAAGGTGACTCCAAAATCCGACATTATGACAACACAAAGATGGACACAATTTTTTTTTTAATTTTTTTTTTTAAAAACAAACTCTTTGATCTAATTCGAAAAAGAATCTTAGAGTATCTACAAAATTTGGCCATTATGATGACACAACGACACAAAATATTACACGAATTAGATGCAAAATTAAATTACAAAAATTGGCTATTATGACGGCGTAAAACCCCAAAAAATTTCTTTAAAACATGGACTTGACTTGGACATAGTTTCAAAAAAAAAAAGGTCCCAAAATTTTGCCATTATAATGGCGCTAAACTATGGCAAATTATCTTCTAAAACTTGGGACCAAACTCGGACGCAAGATGAGACTCAAAAAATTCTTGAAAAAAATCGCCATTATAACGGCGTAAAATGACAACTAAAGTAATTTTGAGAAACGGGACTAAATCCTCTTCTTTTTTTTCCTTTTTTTTTCAAAATTTGACACCCACTTCCCGATGATCGGTCGGCATAACAACCCTCTTTCTACAACAAATACAACACATAAGATGCCAATAATGTATCTTTGCAGGACGCGGGCCCATCTTGACACAAAGGGGTCAGCCTAGACAGGCACAGTACTTGGGGGTACCATACCTCACTAAATCTAAACTGGAGCGGGTCAAACTCTAGGTGACTCAATGGGTTCATGATCTAATGATTCAACCATTTGGAAATGCCTCAGGGGGTACCGGTCGACAACGTCTAATGGCCTAACCCAACGCACCTCCTTCTAAAACAGGGTTAACTTTTTGTGCCTGATGACACGACAGAAAATTCCAGCCGACAAAGCGAAACTGGCGTGCATGTGTGCAGTGTTCCAGAAGACTCAGAGGTGTACGAGAGAAGACAATTTATATGCAGTTCAACAGAATCAAAGAGGTAACATTCAACCCTTCATGTGATAACGACAAACATATAACAACCATATATTTAATAAATTAAAACATGCAACAATTTTATAAAGCCGGAGATTCTAGTTTTCACTAATTTCCCCAGCGGAGTCGCCAAGCTGTCACGACCCTTTTTTTTAACACAAAAACTAAAATAAATAGAATTGTGTATTTAAAAAGTTATGAGGGTGTTAAAGGTACACAATTATTCAAGAGAAAATCGGAGTCGCCACTTGACAAGTTAAAGGTGTGCCAAGTCACCAAAATGGTGTACCTGGGACACCCTTGACTCGTTTAATGGTCTGCGTCAGAGATTCGGGTAAGGTCCTCAGTTGACTCTCGGCAAGGTGTTAGGCACCCTCGAGTCCTGTGCCGAGCACAGTTGCTTTATTGTCGCGTTTTAGTCTATTAAACATGGTTGTTATATCTTGTCGTTCATTTAACAAAGATGTGGGCTGAATTACTTGCGAAACTGGGCCGTTTTGAAATCCGTTTGCCAAATAATCACCTTCATTCCAAATAAGTTGTTTTCTTATGAAGTGAAGGTGTGGCTAAATTTCAAATTAGACGTCCTAATCATTGCCTATTCGTCCAGATTTTAAAAGATATTACACCTCGCACTTATGTCCTATTTTATTATTATTATTATTATTTTTACTCATTCATAGTTATCCAAATTTTAATATACGAAAACTTAAATATTATTCCTTTCAAGTTGACATTTATTTTGCCAAGATACATATGTTAAAACGTTCATATATGTCTAGAAACAACAATATAAACTTGTAAGAAGACAAACAATGCATAAGACTTTGATCATTTTTCATTTAGCACAACAACTAAGCTCATCAAGAGGCTAATTAATATCATGTAGAACAAGATTTTCAAACTTTAAACATGCAGATTTTTAATCACTTTTCATGGCCAAAAGCTCAACATAAGTACAAGGTTAATTTGTGTTTACCTTGTGTAGAAATTTCCAAGCTAGGAAGCAAATGAAAATAGCAAACCAAAGCCAAAAGCAAGCAACTTATGCTCCAAAAAATCAGCAACTAGGCAGCCTCTTTACACCTTAAAATTGACTTGAAACTTTGAAGTTTATACCCCAAAAAGCTCTTAGTGTTGATGCCCTTTGGTTCTAAACCCCTACACTTAATTTACTAAATATTACTCCTCTTTCACTTGCTTATTTTCTCTCTTTCTCTCCCAGTTTTTTTTTCCAGTAAGTAGTTCTTCCCCCTTATTCCTGAAAGTGGGTAGTAAATGCTCCTATTTATGGCTGAAAATTGGGGCCAAAGGTGGAGTGTAGACTTATACAAAAGTACAATCCCACACCCCTATACTTGAGTGCTTTTAGTCACATTTTCAGATATAGTACAGCAGCCCTATGACATCTTTTCAGCCACCCTATGCTGTCTCAAAAGCTGAAAAAGTAGGTTGTCATTTCAAATGACAGCCCATCACATCAACAAACCCAACAAAACAAAACAAAATAGCTCCCAAACTAAATGACAATCTGACTTTTAAACTAAATTATGTTTCCTAGCTTAACAAAATAAAACAAACTAAACTTGCAATTAACCAAAGATACAACCAGATTCTAAATTAAGCTAATAGAGTCCAAACTCAACTTTTTAAGAGTTTTAATAACTGGAAAAAAGCAAATCAGCCCCGCAAGCTTCGTCACATCATTTAAAAATCATCGTAGCAGCCCGCAAAAACTCACCATAGCAGCCCCCAAACGTCGTAGAACAGCCCCCAAAACGCCATCATATCACGGTAATCAACGAACAAACAACATCACAAAAATAAAGGGAAAAAAAAAAGAAAAAGTAAGAAAGGAAGTAACATAACAAAAGAAAATATGAGCAAGAAATGAGGGAAAAAATAAGAATCTTGAGCAAATGGGGTATCGAAAGTGGTAGAAGAGGGTGAGAGAAAGAGGAAACACCAAACACTTACTGGGAAAAGGAAAAAACGCCGGAGTTCAAGTTTAACCGAAGCTTTGAGGCCATATCTGCGAAAAACGGCTATGAATTTGGATAAAATAATACCAGAAATGGATAGAGGGGCTCGATAGCTTTCCGGAATGATATAGTTTGTATTTTTTCGACCACCGGAAGGCGTGGTCCGGTGGCGGAAAGGTGGTAGCAGAGAGGGGTTGCGGGATTTTCTGATAGTGAGGAGAAAAATGGCTAGGGTTTGGCCAAGCCAAAGGCTTAGGTGGTGTGAGTGATGAAAAATGAGGAAAGAGAGCTTATATACCTAGGGCCTTGGGTGGGCTTTGGTTTATTGGGCCGGATTTAGGATTGGGCTACATATATTTCTACCAATGGCCATTAAAGACTCATAATTTACTACAATTAAAATCACATAAATTTACAATACTATCACAATTAAACATAGAGTTATAGTTAACACATAACAATTATTTTTTGACAATTTTCATATTTTGCTAGTTAACGACAATTTTGGCTAAGACAAACACTAGAATTCCATAAAAATTTGACAAAAATCCTACGAAATTAGCCAAGCTATTTTGAGCAATTTTAAGCATTTTGGTGCCAAAATTAGGTGATTCAATACGACAGTACATTATGTTGGAAATGCATAATTAGAAAATAAAAACTAGAAAATAGACTAGAAATTAGAAGAATACATAAATCTTCAACTTCAGCAACTCAATTATCACGTGGTTGTAGATATATGCCACCACCACGAGCTGCCCATTCGGGGGCATGATGGTATTTCAAGTGAGTCTTAAACTTCCCCGTCCCTCCATTATTTGATCCAGTTTCATCATTCCAATTCCAAACTTTCTTACAAAGAGTACACTCAGCTTTGCCGGTATCATTATTTTTTGTAATAAATTCCCAAACTTGGGATCTTCCAAATCTTGGACTAGACGGGCCTTCTGTAGTAGCACCTTGAACTTGAGTAGGATTATTTGCATTTGCAGCCATTTTGATAGAAAATTTATAAAAATAGCCTTTGTTAGAGATTTTTTAAGAGAAATGAATAGAAAATATTGAATTGTGATTAATTTGATGAAATATGGGAGTATTTATAGGAAAAATAGGTGGGGGAGGGCTGTTGGGGCGTTTATGGGTGTGGGGGTGGGAAAAATAGCCGTTTATGACCGTTGCCAACGGCTATTTTTCAAAAAGGGACTGATTTTGAGTTTTTGTTGTGTTGGGCCGGTCAGGCCCGGTTTGGACGTATTTATTTGTTTATTTATTTATTTATTTGGTTATTTTTTATTTTTAATAGCCTTTGTAGTTTTTGAATTTTAAATTAAAAAATAATAACAAATATAAATTGATAGCAAGGCATCTATTTTTTTATGTAATAACTTATATAATACTAGTATTAAAGTATTAAGAGCCTGTTTGGGTGGGCTTAAAAGTGACTTATAAGCTTATAAGCCCATTAATATATGTTTGGTAACTTAATTTTTTTTAGACTTTTAAGTCATAAGTGACTTAAAAGTCACTTTTTGAGAAGTTAGGAAATCCTAACTTCTCAAAAAGTGGCTTTTAAGTCACTTTTTGACTTAAAAGCCACTTAAAAAAAGCTCCTTAAAAGCCCACCCAAACAGGCTCTAAGTATGTAGTATTTTAGTATTTAATTTTTATATATTAAACTGCAAAAATATAATTGAGAATATATATAAACAATGGTAACTTAGTAGCAAGACATAAAACTTGTTATTTTTTCAAACTTAATACTAAGTTAGTAGTATAATAGTATTAAGTAATTAGTAATTAGTATTTAGTATTTAGTATTTTAGTGTTTAGTATTTACTCTTTAGTATTTACTAGTAGTATTTAAGTATTGAATTGCAAAGAGGTAACTTAATAGCAAAGGATAATTGAGAATATAACAAAGGATTATAATTTATAACTTAATAGCAAGGCGTAACGCATTTTATTGAATAATGGTTGATTTTTTTTTTTTGCAAAGTACACAGTACATAGATATTAAATTGCAAAACTACATATTAATTAAAAAAAACATCTCATTTTCTGAATAATTTCTTCTGGAACCTCTGGAGGAACAGGTGGCAAAGATTCATCTTCTTCATAATCATTTTCATTGTCCACACTTCCATCGCCTGATAAAATTTCGGTTGCTGCTTCTGCATCTGCTAGTTCATCTTCTGCAAATCCAAAATTTCTTCGCTCCGATCTAATCCAATCTCTGAATAATACGGTCGTCTCCATTGCTTCTTCCTTCAATGAATGTCTATGATCTCCAATTTGTAATCTTCCTTGGCTAAACGCGCTTTCTGAAGCAACTGATGATGCTTCAATAGTTAGAATATCCTGCGCCATTTTTGCTAAAACTGGAAACTGTGCTTGTTGATCCTTCCAAAATGGCAGTAGTTGATCGCTTCCAAAATGATCAATTTCCTTGAAAGCCTTTGATTAAGGCTGGAAAAACTTCCCAATCCGGCTGCAGCTTTTTTACTCGCATGCGTTGAACTTGATCCAGCTGCACTTGGAACACTTGGAACAACATTATCAGCTGCACTCCTATATCTTTCATAAATCCGTTGGCAATCTACAATTACCTGTGCACAAGCTGTTTCTACACTTGGTGTTTCTTCATCAGTAATTCTCAAACTCCGTTAAATTTCTCTAATAAGCATTTCGGTATTAAAACGATTAAAACATGGATGTAATACAGAAGCAATGCAATAAAGTGGTGGAATAGGAAAAAAATATTTTTAAAATTTTTCAATCATTGCTTCTGCGGCTTGTTCATAACAGGCCCTACTCTATAATCGTTAAGTAATTCTGCTATTCCAGCTATAAAATACAACATGGTAGTAACTGTAGGATAATATTGACAGGAAAATTGTTTAGTAGCATAAAAAAAACTTTTCTAAAAAAAGAAGAAGACGCTTAACAAGTTGCCAATCAGATTCTTCTAGGTGATACTTTACAGCCACTTTGCTATTAAAATAACTAGTTATAGGCGCTCGTAAAGTGTAAGCAACAGACAAAGAGTCATACATAGTGTTCCACCTAGTTGAAACTTCCTTAGGAACTCTTCTATGCCGCAAACCTTCATTCACACACTCTACCTGAAAGTCCCTCCATCTATCCGGTTTTTTAGATTTAAAAATATAACTAATTGCGAGTCTAACCTTCACAATAGTATGATCAAATAACTAAAGGCCATATTTTACAACTAAATTATATATATGACATGCACATCTAACATGAAACAATTCTTCAAAAGGGGGATGCAATGCGGGTCTTAACTTACCAATAGCAAAATCATTGTTTGCAACATTATCAAGAGTTATACTTAAAATTTTGTCACTAATAAAATACGCCTTACAAATATCAGAAATTTCTCTCTTAATAAATGCTCCCGTGTGTGGTTCATCGACAGCGCAATATGCTAAAATTCTTTTTTGCATTACCTATTTAAGATCTATCCAATGACAAGTAACTGTTAAATACTCATACCCATTAACACCACGATCCAAATCAGTAGTAAGACAAACTCTACAATCAAAGTGATAAAATATATATCGTAAATATTGTCTATATTCATTTTAAAATTTTATAATATCACTTCTAACCCTAGTTTTTTGAAAACCTTGAAAAGATGGATTATATACGGTTTTAATATAACGAATAAAACCTTGACAAGAAGCAAATGTAAAAGGTAAGCACTCTACCGCAATCATTTTTGCCATTTGTTCCCTATCTTTCTTCTTATCATAATGCATAAGCCCCCCGTCACTGGGTTAATTTCCTGTTGGACTCCACTACCTTGCGATGGAGCCATTATGTTCCCTGAACGAGTTCCACCCGGCCTCTTTTCCCATTCATCCTTATGATGGTTTTCTAAGTGTGTTCTCAACTTCTCCGTCCCACTATTATGCTTGCCGGTTTTAAAATCCCAAACTTTTTTACAAATATTACATTTAGCGGTCTGAGCCGGAATATTTTTAGTCATAAATTTCCAGACATCCGATCTTTCGGGTCGTACCGCTGGTTCTCTACTAGGAGGTATAGGTGGTAATTCAGATTCAGTTTCTTCAGGTTCACCATGAAATTGACTAGTGGGTGTTTCATCTTCTAAATTAGCCCCTTCGATATCTTCTTGATATCGTGCCTCTAACATATTATTATCTAGTGGTTGATCAAAATCATGATAAAATTGCGTGTCATCTTCCTGAGTAAAATCATCTAGATGAGAAGGAGCGCTAGAAGTACCAATTGGTCTTTTACCTAAAGCACGACTACGTCTATCATCCCCCCTCGGTTAGAAGCACGTGATCTACGACCGCTACCCGTGCGCCCAGTAATTGATCTCCACAGTCCAGACATTTTTATAATTTATAAGTAAATCAAACAAATAAATTACTAAAATATGCTACAAACAATATTGCACAAAAATTAAAATAGATAATAAAAAGTAAGAACGAGTTTACTTGATATCGTGAACTTAGTATGTAGATTGTAGAACTTAGGAAGTGAAAGTTGAAACTTGACCGGAACCGCATCGAACAATTTTCCACTTCACTCCAAATATTCTTTTGTAATGCAATTTAGCACTTAAACTCTTTTTGCAAGAACAACTTTGAATTATTTAGCAAATAGCCTTTGCAGAAATAAGAGAGATTGAGAGAGATTTAGAGAGAATATTAGAGAAATTGTGAATAAATTGATGAAAAATGATGGTATTTATAGAAAAAATAGGTTGGGGGGGGGGTATGGGGGCACCTAGGGGGTGGGGGAGCAAATATGGCCGTTTTTGGCCGTTGGGCCAACGACTGTGCGTGAAAGAGCCGTTGCCCAACGACTATTTTTTGCACAAGCCCACCTGAATTTTTTTTATTTTTCCGGTCCGGTCCGGTAATAGTCCATTTTTGTCCGGTTCGGTCGGTTCATTTTGGGGGTGACAGGTCGGGGAACGAACCGCGTAATTTTTTTTCATTTGGTCCGGTTTGCGCCGGTCCGGTCCACACCGGACCATTGGACAGCCTTAACCCAGAACCTACTGCCTACACCTCTTCTACTTCTCCACTACACTCCCTCACATAAACTAGAAACTTAAGCTAATTCCTGAACCAACCAAACTTTCAGACCTGCCTGGGGCTTATCATCAACTCAGCAACACCAGATCCACTCTGCACTCCTAATGCTACTTCAGCTCATTCACACCCTAGCTGAACCACCCTCCAAACTCCCTGAATAGACTGCAACACCAGGAACCTAAACTAAGACATGCATATCCCTACCCTGCTCAAGAACATTCTTCTATTTTCAAGAGAATAGAGGCAGACAACCTCATCTCTACACCTGACAAACTGAATCACCCCTGCAAACACCTGAACATCCTACAGATCAACCTAATAACTCTCCTGAAGCCCCACTGCCTTCTAACACTTACAAGCCAACAAACATCCATCCAAACACCTCCAAAGCACCCTAGCACCCTACAACACTCCCTCTCAATTCCCTCTTGAACAGCCTGCTACCACTCATCTAACCAACAAACAACCAGACCCAATGCTCTCCTGGATCTGCAGCAACTAGACAATAATCCTCCCCATCCTATACTCCCTGCCTCTATCCTCCTACGACCACTCCCTCAACCTTCAAAATACAAACCTTATCATTTGCAAATCACTAAGACACTTTACAAACACCTGCAAACCAAGAACGGCATCCAGACTCCTACCAACTACCAAGACTCTCTACAAACCAGAACAGGACATCCCTTTCACACCCCTCACCTCTCCTACAAACTTCCAGACCTGCCTAAACTTCTTCACTGCCCTCAAACTTTGAACACTACCTGCAGCCTTCCTGACCACTTCACACACAAAGCACTGCCTCATTTCACACCCTTAACACCTAACAGAACCTCCCTTTAACTTTTACTCCCTTCTGGACCTCCTCAATTCACATAGACCACCCTCTTCATAACCTACACAAACTCTGAGCCTCTATGCATTCACAGAAAACAAACAGAGACAGAACTAGGCCCTGCACTTCACTCCCTCCTTCCTTGACCTCTGCACTACTCCCTCACACTCTCCTGAACTCCCTGCAGCATAACAGAACCAGACTACTGCTACTACAATAAACAGAAGCAGGGATTACCTCTTTTCAATCCTATGTCTTACATTTAACAGCTAGCATGGTATGGAAAAGCGACAAACAGAAACCCAAATTTCAAAGAAACAGGAAGATCATCCTCTTTTAAACTCTATTTCATCATTCTAATTTTAAAGACATGATTTTTGCAACTAAGCTATCAAAGATTCAACTTTTCTACCCCCAAGAACAAACAATCCAGTTTTATTGACTGTTTTAACTTCAATACGATATAAACTTACTAACTTTAAACCAACCAGCTTCACTAAAGCTTAACAACAACTTGAAACTTAGTGTACTTTGTAAAGCTTGAACTTGAACCAAAAAATGACTTATTACGCGCAGAAATCCACAATGATAGTCCGAAGACTTTCACACAAGATCATCAAAATGCTTATAATAAAGCTTAAACAAAAATGCAGAATCAAGTAAAAATAAGGAAAGCAAGGGAATGTTACCTGTTTTGGTGCAGTGAACTAAAGCGTGAATTTGAAGAATGCGACTCGACTAAACGACTCGAACGAAGTCGACGACTTAAATGTTGAAGCGACGACACAAATCAAGCAGAAACAAGTAATTGCTATGTTCTTTTTAGAAAAACTGAGAAAAATGTTCATCCATTTATATGCTGATGCTTTTAGAATTTTAGCCTCTAGGTATGCCTCTCTAAAAAAAAAACTGGAACCCTTAAACAATAATAACAAGAAACTATTTATACCTGAATTTAGGGTTTTGACTGCCTTTGAAATTCCAAGAGCAGCCCCTGATTTCGACCTTTTCCCTTCGAAATGAGGGTGAAAATGGTCCATTCCCTTCGGGGTTGTCCCACTTTCACTCTTGTTTCGGAGGAAAATACTCATTGAAAAGATCCACGGTTCGGATCGAATCTCTATTCAAAATGAAAGATGGAGATTGATTGAGTTTGTACGAAAAAATAGAGAGGGAACGCGGGGGGACCAATAGGTACACAAGCATTTTGGCGTGTTGTGTGATGAGGATTGAGATTTGGAGGGAATCAGAAGAGGGGATTGGGGAGATTAGGGCTTCAGCGGGTTGAGGGAAATAGGATTTGGGTCGGGTAATTGGGGACTGAAAAAGGGTGTATGCATATATGTATTGTTTGCACAGGATAGGCTGGAATAACATGAGCTTGTACATTTAGCCCCTTTTAAGTTAAATTGAATTAAAATAGGGATGTTGCATATCTAGGCTGAATTTAAGATATAGTAATAAGATTAGCCCTTTCTTAGGTTAATTGAAAATTGAAGGGGTTGCACAGATAGCCTGAAATTGAGCTATGCTTTGCAAAACTTAGCCTTTCTTCCAAATTTCATTAATTCACCCTTAAAATTTTGAAATTGACTTTTATTTAGATAATTAACGTTAATTAAAATTTCCGGGATAAAATTGGGTGTCAACACACTCTGCACTTGTAAAAGGTATTCATATACATACACAAACATACAATTTCATACACCCGTATAAAACTAAACATTCAGTTTGTTCTACCTCCAGACATCCACCAACAATTGCCAACAACTACCACCACCACCACTACATACACATACACGGGTATACAAAGTGCATACACGTACATACACGTACAAAAAAGAAAAAAAGAAAAAAAAAAGAGATGAAGCAGATCGAAGCTCCGGTGGCGGAGCAGCGACAACGAGACGATGCATGGGAGTAACAAATCGCCAGAAATGAGGGGGGCGATCGGTCGGGGTGTGTGGGAGCGTGGATGGAGGAGGGGAGAGAGAAAGGAAGATAGGATTTTGTTTTGGAAAGAGTTGGAGTGAAAAATAGTATATGTAGGGTAATAAATTGAAAAATGTTAGTATATTTTGTAATTTTGGAGTTTAATGTGTCAACTAGCGCAAAAATCTCATAAAAAAGCCAAAAGTCAAAAAGTGGCTTGTGGCTTATAAACGAGAAAGTTTATTTAGTGTCTCATACGCTACATCATATTTGTGTGAGACATGTCTTTAATTGACAAATGGATAATTTTTGGTCCCAATTGCCAAATAATCAAATCCAAATTAAGGAATACTAATACCAATCTTTCTCTCTTCTCAACCAATATTTTACCAAACACCCCCTTTCTCTTTCTTATTTTCTTTTCCTCTCCTTCTATGTTCAGACGTCTTCCTCCATCAACCCTCTTCCCGTTTTACAATCTCATTCTGCTATATATTGTCTCCATAATTCCTCCTTAGGGCAACTCCTTCTACATTTAATTAATCCTCCTTTGTTCTTAATTTATTTTTTTCTACTCATGCCGACCTTTTCATTTTATGATAAAATCTAGAATAATCAAAGTATTTCAAAGTTCAATTATGGAGAATGTTTTTTGAAGATATTAGTTAGTCGATTTATTTAATTCAGCAATTTTATTCCACTTTTTGTAATAAATTATATGTATGTTTATTTAATTATAATTGAATAAAACATGGGAATTATTAATTGAGAAAAAAATGAAATAAATATTCATGGCGGAAGAAACATTGGAGAGGATGGATGAAGGCTAAGGGGGTGTTTGGAATAGTACAGAATAATTATCAAATTTAGCTTAAATTCAGTAGAAAAAGAAAAAGTTTTAAAAGAAATACTTAACCTTAATTGCTCGTAAGTGGGACCAAAATGTATACACTTGTCAATCAAAGATATATCTCACATAAATATGACATGGCGTGTGAGACATTAAATAAAATTTCTCGCTTATAAACTGCTTAAATAAGCCCAACAAAGCAGGTTTAAGTGTAACATAATTTTTTTTTCATGTGCATCTATTGGTGGCTATCCTTAACCAACTAGCAAAAAAAAGACCGTTCAATACTGTAATAGTATTAAAATAACAAGACAGATCTTTATATAAGTATCAAAAGGTACAATGCCCCTCTAAGTCCAATTACATATTAAGATTCATTGATAATGTAAAATTTTCACCGTTAACACACACACACACATTATATATATATATATATATATATATATATATATATATATATATATAAATAACACGCGCGCGCGCACGCCCCCTTAGATTTGAGATGTGACATTTTACTTCCTTGGATTAATCGAAAGCTAGTATGTTAAACTTATTCAAGTATGGTCTCATTTAAGCTAAACAAACGATAAGTTAGCTAAAAGATAACTAGATAACCCCATTAGATGCAATCAAATATGTGTTCAAAATATAACAGAGAATCATAATCCTCCTTTTTTGAACTAGTCTTATTCTTAATACATTTACTTTATTTCACCTTATCAAATGAAATAATAAATAATAAATACATTTTTATTACTATACATGTATGTCTTGAAGTTCTTGAAATTACAATAAAAAGAAAAAATTTACAATTCGGCTATTAGTAAATAGATATGCAAAGCCTACCTATTTATGCAATTGCCCCTTAGCCCATGAGCCCCAAACAAGTACCCAGTCCAATTATTTCTTAAACCTTGTAAATTCTCCTTTGTTTCTTCTTCCTCGCTTCAAAAAAAGCCGCGGTGAAGAAAATTTGCAGGTTTGAGCATATTTTTATTTTAATTTATCTCTTATATACGTGTTATTTATTGTTTGTTCAAATGATTTAACTAAAAAATTCCCGGCAATGGCCCTTCCTTTTTCCACTCGTGTGATAACACTGAGTATGTTGTTGTTGTTGTAATTGATTTTGAGCTAACTATTAGTATTTCTATGCTTTTGTGTGCAAATATGTATCTACATCGGGGCGGAGCTAGTGTTTAGAGTACGAGTTCAGCTGAACCAGTAGCTTTGGTCCAAACTTAAAATGTCCATTTAATATGTGCAAATTATTAACTTAAAAAGACTGGATTTTTGAACTCGTAAACTTCAAATTCTGGCTCCGTCTCTAATTTACAACCTTGAAGTTCATTCAAATGTTTAAAGAATGACTTTCTTCAGCAGGTGTAATCTGATTGAAATATGATACACATGGCTTAGAGTTATTCCTTATATTATTTATTGACATTTGAATATTTGGATTTAGTCGACCCCTATTTGTTTGTGATTGAGATGTACTGACGTAGTGTATTTGGATTGAAAAATGTTACACATGGCTTAGAGATTTACATTTTTTCTTTTATGTATTATTTATCGACATTCACAATTTTAAGGTTTATTCGACCCTTACTTGTTTGAGATTGAGACGTAGTGTATTTTGATTGAAAAATGACACGTGGCTTAGAGTTGTTCATTTATGTAGTTATTTATCGACGTTCACAATTTTAGGGTTTAGTCAACCCCTAGTTGTTTGGGACTAAGGCATTAGTTGTTTTCAGATTTCAAGGTTTAAGAAACTTATCTTCTGCAAGCTTGCAACTTTCAAAGCCGAAACCCTACTTCCACCATTGTGTCAACACAAGTAAACCATGAATAAAGAAGAAGAAAGAGCAGGAGAGGAGGAAGAAGAAGAGCAGAGTTTCGAAGAGTTGGGACTCGATCCTCGCCTCATCCGTGCCTTAACCAAGAAAAGTATCGAAAAACCAACCCCAATTCAGCGAGTTGCTATTCCCCTTATCCTTGTAAGGATTTATACCTACAAATTTTTACTTAAATTTTCGTACTCTTAGTAGTTTTACTGATGTTATTTTTCTTCCTTTTTCTAGGAAGGTAAAGATGTGGTTGCTCGAGCAAAGACTGGTTCTGGAAAGACGTTTGCGTATCTCCTCCCTTTACTTCAGAAGCTCTTTACTGTATCACCTTCAAACAAGAAGAATCTTGCTCCAACTGCATTCATTCTTGTACCCACAAGGGAATTGTGCCAGCAGGTGGATATAATTGCTTTGATTTTGATAGTTTGTACTCATTCTGCACCTGGATTTTAGTCTAGTGGCGAGAGCTCAGCTTGTGATGTGTGGGTTAGACGCACATCACGACCCCTATTACTTAAGTGGAGAAGGGTAGATGGTTGTTATCAACTGATTTGAACCGTGCGGCACTGGCCCTCGGGATTTCTCGCTTATCAAAAAAAGTTTGTACTAATTTAGCCCCGGTTTTATCTAGTGGAAAGAGATCAGGTTCTGATGTATGGTTAGGCACGCGACATGGGTTCAAACCCAGCCGCATACAAAAGCCTAGTATTTAAGTTGATTAGAGTATGCCGGTATGGAGGACATGCCTATTATCCACTGAATTTCACACAATGTGCAACTGGCACTCAGGGATGTTTTGGTTAACAAAAACAAGTTTGTACCAATTCTTTTTCTTTTTTCAAATTTCATCTGTATATTGAGTTTGTGTTTATTGTATCCAGGTTTATTCAGAGGCCAATTCGTTGATTGAATTATGTAGAGTGCAATTGAGGATTGTCCAATTGACAAGCTCCATGTCTGTTTCTGAATTGGTTGGTTCTTCTTATTCGCAATTGTTTGCTGATTATTAGTTTCTGATCTTTATGTATACGTGGCACAATGTTTTGGAACTGGTAAATTTACGAACTTTTGGTTTCAGAAAACTACCTTGGCGGGGCCTCCTGAAATTGTTATATCTACTCCTGCTTGTATAAATACATGCTTGTCAAATGGAGTTATTCGAGCACAAGCTGTTCAAGATTCTCTCTCCATGCTCATTCTGGACGAGGTGGGTTAGTTTAAATAACTTTGTTCCTTAGGGCTTCCTCTAACTGCAAGACTTTTTTCTGATGAAGTGAGATATATAATGAGTTGCATTGTTCGAAATCTCAAATGTTCCGCTATAATGGTTGGGTGCTCTATGATAAATAATCCAATAAGTCTTTCTCACGTCATTGCCTGTAGTTGTTTGAAATGGCATGAGGTTGATAGTTATTGTTTATGTATCAGGCAGATCTTCTTTTGTCTTATGGATATGAAAATGACTTGAAAGCTCTTACGTCTCACGTACCAAGACGCTGTCAGTGCCTTCTGATGTCTGCAACCTCAAGGTATGCTTGCCTTGATCAAGTGGCGCATATATGTTAAGCAAATTCTTGCTGATTAATTACCAGTGCTATATGCTGATTTTCTCCATCAAAAGTTCTCGACTTCTGTTTGGATATGAACTTATTTAATCGTGCTAACGTTGCAGTTCTGACGTTGAAAAGCTGAAAAAGCTTATTTTACACAATCCCTACATCTTAACTTTGCCCGAAGTGGGTGAGACTAAAGATGATATCATCCCAAAGAATGTTCAGCAATTTTATGTAAGAACTTATTTGCCTTCAATAGTTCTATCAACTGGTTTAGTATTTGTCTTTCTTCAACAGTTTTGCTTTAAGAAATTAGGTGCTTTCAGTAGTTATTTATCATCCGATATACATGTCAAAATTTTATAGTGTGATCCTCATACTTTTGGCTTCTTTAAACTTGCATAATAAGCGGCATTATCTATGCTAAGGCCGTAAGGTGTGGAATTAGGATTTAACTACAATGGTAAATCATCATACATGTTCAATCGTCACACATTCCTATTTTCGACCTCTTGTAATGGACAAGGGCCATATTGACAACAGTAAACTGTTGCACTTGCGTGGCACTGCCCTTTACAGGACCTTATTTTGTTCTGGATGTCTCAGTACTAAAATACAGCAAAAGTGCACCTCAACAACCGTGTTTCATTGGTTGTTATTGTGATCTTTCTTTTATAGCTTGTGTCGCTGACGACCACTTCTACTGTTTGTTCAGATTTCTTGTGCAGCTCGTGATAAGCTTGTCCATATCCTTGCCCTCCTGAAGCTAGAGTTGGTTCAGAAAAAAGTGCTGATATTTACAAATTCAGTTGACATGTGCTATAGACTGAAATTATTCTTTGAGCAGGTACGTTCATGTACATGGTGTCACCAATTATCATAAGACATTATCAACAACAAATAAATGTCATCATATTTATCATCTTATACCTCTTTCAGAAAGCAAAGAAGCATATTTATTGCTCGACACTTATTTCGTTCTTATATTATTATTATTATTATTACTATTTTTTAGAATAATTATTATTACTATTACTGTTGTTGATGTTATTGTTATTTTATCTTTTAAAAAAGCTCGTCTTTTGGGAAGTGTTGAAGTTAGTTCTATTATACTTCCAGTCTATGTAGATGGTCCCCCCAACCCCACCCCCCAAAAAAATGAAAAAAAAAGAAAGGAGAGTGCTTTTTGTTAGTTTGTGCTCCTTCATAGGTTAAACTTTTAAGGAGTGTTGAATGTACAGAAGTGTAGCCTTTGCTTGTATACAAAGCCCATTTGGTCTCTATATTGACTATTTCTAAGCCTACATTATATGACCTGTAAAATCTTCAGGCTTTCATGTTATTCATCTATGTTTCCGATTCTATGCTTACTGCCAGCCTGAGCTGATAGTTTTTTGACACTGGGTTTACTTTTTGCAGTTTGGAATCAAGTCTGCAGTTTTAAATGCTCAGCTCCCTCAGAGTTCTCGTCTACACATCCTTGAGGTCTGTCATATGAACGTGGAATGCCAAGAAATGCATCACCTTTTGTGTGGTTTTAGTTATTGTTTGATCCTTTCTTTGAAGTTGACTAGAAGTCTCGAACCAAGATAAAATAATGATTCGACGTTGACTATAACCTCCTCACCATTTCACTAATCTCATAATTTGCTTCTTGTAATCAGGAATTCAATGCTGGGCTATTTGATTACTTGATTGCGTCTGATGAAAGTCAATCAGAGGGAAAGGAACAGGTTGATGGTCAAAAGGGCAGCGAGCAAAGAAAATCAAAAAAACACCCAAAGCATAAGTTGGATGCAGAGTTTGGAGTTGTTAGAGGGATAGACTTCAAAAATGTGCATACTGTAAGTTTGCTTGCTGTGTTCATTCTGGAATCTTGTCCTCTATTTGCTGGCTAATATTTCTTTTTCCCCTTGAGCCATTTAGTAATGGAGGATATATTGTGTGTTAACTTCTGTCGATTGACCTAATAGTCCACGTTTCTTTGTGGTTTATCTTGAACAGGTGATAAATTTTGATATGCCTAAAACAGCTGCAGGCTACGTGCATCGAATTGGACGTACTGGAAGAGCATATAATACTGGGGCATCTGTCTCCCTTGTGAGTACCTTGAAGACATCCGAGATCATTTATGTCCAATTGAGAGTTCTAGCATATATTCTACTTGCCAATTTCTCGATATCAGATTATAGATTATGTATTTGACTGTATGTTTAGTTTAGGTGCTACCCTCTGCTGATATGCCTAATTTAGCTCTTGGCGTTAACAAACTAGCGAAAGTTCTCATTTCATCTATGAAATTTTCATTGGAGAGAGCCATGAAGTTTTAGAATTAATGGCTGCAAATAGATTTCGGCGTTTCGTACATTTGCTCTAAAATTATTTGCTCCGAGGAATGTAGTAGAGAATTTTGCATTTTCTGCCTTCGTAACCATGTCTTTGGTCTGCTACAGGTTTCTCCCGAAGAGACGGAAATATTTGAAGAGATCAAATCTTTACTGGGGGAAAATGAAGACAAGGTGGCACAATTTATTGCACCATTCCCGTTGCTGAGTAAAAACGCAGTGGAGTCTCTGCGTTACCGAGCTGAGGTAAAAAATTTATTAATTATATTTGTAGTAAAAGACGGTTCAATGGGGGTTCAATAATCATTGTGTGAAGGCATCAATTGAGAGCCTAGTAGAGTTAGGGTAGTGTCTTATGAGTATAAGTCCACGTCTTGTCTATCTCTGGATGCACCAGCATGTAAAGCTTACACAGAAGATCCATGCAAGTAAAAAATCAACTCGTGTGACTACTGAAAACTTTTAGGAAGTTAATGATTACTGCAGGCCTTCCCATCACCTGGACAGAAAGAAGTAAAGAAAAGAAAATTCAAAAGTTAGAAAAGCAGTATAATTGTATACCGATGCACTCCTTCCATTTATTTTTCAAAAGTATAGATATCTTGACTGGTGTCGTTTGTATAGGATGGTGCAAGGACTGTTACAAAAGTTGCTGTAAGAGATGCACAGGCTCGGGATTTTAAGAATGAAATTCTTAATTCTGAAATGTAAGCTACACTCTTTCTTTTTCCCTCAGATTAGCTTCCTCTCTTTTTCTTTTTGGGTCACATAGATATTTGCTTATTGGGGGCTATATTTTCTGACTATTACTGAAAATAAGGCTCAGATTCTTTTAACTAATTACCATGTTTTCCATCCATGACTATTTGTCATGTTTCCATCCTTTCTTTTTGTAAGAGTCATGCTTTATCGAAAGATTTGAATGACGCATATAATATGTAGAAGCTGCAGTGAGCTTTACTTGAGGGAAAAGGTTGAAATATCTGTCATCCAATTTTTGGTTGTATAGGTCTCTGATACACTTTTAGTTTGTCAGTTTTAGGGTGCTTTTATATAGTTGTTTTTTTGATATAATTCTTCACCCACTTCGTTAGGAGCCACTTCCCATGCCTCTTGGTTTCTGGCTTTTTTTATTTATCATTCTGGTTTACTGTACTTGAGTTGAAAGCTATATCAGCTTAATTACTTTTTCCACTGGTCTTAATCAGGTTGAAGGCTCATTTTCAAGATAATCCAAAAGATTTAGGTAATTAAGCTCTATTTTGTGGGATACTCTGTGAGTAAGCTCAATCATAGGACTCATTATATTCAATTTCTGGGCAGATCTTTTAAAGCATGATAAGATGTTAAGCAAGAAGGCACCTGCCCCGCACCTACGCATTGTACCTGACTACCTACTGGATCCAACAACACAGGAAGCTAGCAAGATTGTTAAGCTTGCTAGAGCTGCAATGGGCAATGCTAACGTATTTCGCGGTAAAGGAAAGGGAAGATTCAAACGAAGCAGAGACCCCCTTAAAACATTTTCAGCTGAGGTATACTACCCAACCTTTACTAAATCTTGCTGTTTTACATTCCTGTGGTTTCTACATAAAAAGGGGCAGCCAAGTGCACAAAGCATCCTGCTCACGCAAGGTCAGGGGAAGGGCCGCTCCCCAAGGGTGTGATGTACGCAGCCTACTCTGATGCAAGTATCAGTGTCAGTTTTCACGGCTTGAACCCGTGACTTCTAGGTCACACGAAGACAACTTTACTAGTTGCTCCAAGGCTTGCCTTCTTTTGTGGCTTCTACATACCACTAGAAATTAAATTTAACATTTGGTCGTCGTATACTTCTACCACTGTTGATAAAATTTGTCTTGTTATTTGCAGGGAAATAAGCGAGCAGGCAAAGGCGGAATGAAGAGAAAGGGAAAAGATTCTGATCATGGCCACAAACGCAAAAAGAAATTTTGATTGTGATAATTTTGCCCCTTGGCCTTTCGAGATATTTAACGATGAGATCATATATAGAGTGTATCAGGAAGTTATTTATCAATTCAAAGTTGATTAGTTTAAAATATTGTTTAGTTTGACACATGATTTTCACCATTAGAATATTAAATTTAGTCACAATTATAGTAACGCTTTTTCCGGAAATTTAATTTCTGAAAGTGAATGTCGTTACCACTTTTACTTACACTAGATGTGGTAAATTGGAGAAGGTGCAAAACCGTTTTGCTTTGTTTTTCCTGTTTCCTGTTCGTAGAGTGATGACTTACTATAACCTATTAAATTAAGCTATTGCGATGCATGTAACTTGATGAGAAGAAAATTTTCTCCGTTTTCTCATCGAACAGCTTCGTCTTTTGTTTTTGTTATTTCCAGCCTCTCTTTGTACCAAACCAACAAATGTAGTAGGCATGCATCTTTCAGATACAATTATGGTTACGTGTACAGGGGCGGAGCTAGCCTTCTGGGCCGGGGTTCGGTCGAACCCCGTAACTTTGGCCAAACCATGTATATTTGTCTTGAAAAAATATTTAATATGTATTAATTATTAATTTAGAACCCCCTAACTTAAAATGACTAGAATTATGAACCCCAAAGATTTAAATCCTGGCTTCGCCTCTGTACGTGTATGACTTCATTCGTTTAATATAAATACCCAATGCGGGTAAATATTTATTACCATCGTTTTCTTGGGCATTTAGCCATTTCCCTCGCACTATTGAAGAGTGGTAGTCTTGGGTACGGTTCCTGGGAAGAACTTGAACCTCGCGACAAGGATTCTAATCCCCCTCACGCTGGGAAATCAAACAAGGAGGAATTAGTTGACAGGAGTAAGGCTCGTATTATTGCTTTTTAAATAACCGTGATGGCATGATTTTGGGGTCATCTTATGTGCACCTCGACTAATTCCAACATGTACCTGCTATCTCCCACTATCACATGTATTGGATAATTCTATCCACCAAAACTTGGATAAATGAGAAAAAATTACCTAGTATTTTTTGTTTCACCTGGAATTTGAAAGCTCCTAGTATTAAAGCTAGGAAAGATATTAATCAGGATAAATTAATTGTGAATGAGGAAGCTGAAGAGGAGTGAATTGCACGTAGATCTTTAGTTCATTATTAATACACGAAGGACAATTGATCTTAATGCATTTGTTGTGGAAAAATATGCTTCCATCTTATAATTGGTAAAAATCAATGTTTACACTGAAATAGTACTTGAATTCAAACTGATTGAACATCTCCTGAACTACAAGATGATCAATTTAGTTAGAACAGTTACAAAGTGGCACGGTTAAAGATCAACTAGAAGGTGACGATCAATCAAGAAATATTCCTGACGCTACTGAAGGGAATAGCAAAATACAGCAGCTGGCAGCTCCAATAAGGCCCTGATTTGAAACATAAGGTCTGTGAATACTCAGCAGGCCTTTGAGGGGTTAGAGACAATGCACAGGACTTTGGAGATATGATCATTCTACATTAATTGTATTAATGGTGCCTTTTCAGAGTAGTTCTATGATCAATAATTATAAGCTCGGTTGGGGATGCAATTTTCTATCTCTAATGATTCAGGCAAGATCTGGGCTTTTGTGGAAGATGTTTATGAAGTTACTATTGTTATCTCTGTTTTAAATGGTGCTGATGGGGCGCGTTTCAAGGAGCATCTCGAGGTGAGGTGGTCGGAAACTGCCCCTGAGGTGGAGATGGGAGGTGCATATTTTGCGGGCATCCATGCTAAGATTGTTATGGACAAGGAAACTTAAATTTGCATCAATCACCAACTGGACCAAGATTTTCTTCTTACATTGGTCTATGCTAAATGCTCAGCATGGACAAACTGAATTATGGAATGATCTTCAGTACATCTCAAATGATATTGACAAACCGTGGCTTATATGTGGTGATTTCAATGTTATTTTATTGGATGATAACAAAAATGGAGGATATGTTTATTTTATCGGGTGATTTCAGTATTATGCCAGAGTACGAAGAGTTTGCGTATGATTATGTGGAAGAATAGATGAGGAGACTTAAGAGGAATGTAGTATTCTCTAATTATCTGTGGATGAAGCAGCTGGGAATTGAGTGCCAAAAGCAGCGGCAGCTTCTACTGCTGGGTTGACATGATCATGTTAATTTGATCGTATAGTGAGAAAGGGGAAGATTGAGCTTTGGGATAAGCTACTAAATGTCAACTTACACCAACCCCTTGGTAAGATAAAGAGCAAGAAGAGAGGACAAAGATGCCTTAATAAAACCATGCAATTCATAACTTCCAAAGAGAGTTAATCAATGAAGTCAACTTAGATATTTGCTAAACAAAAATCAAAACAAAGCAGTACAGGTAGTATCTTTAGAAAGTAGATAACTGAAATTTCAATCTCCAGCAAAATTGCACTTAAGACAACGCTAAGTTTCCACACTAATACTTTGATGGGATCAATAACTAGTTCCCACTCTAATATTGGATAGGAGCAATAACTGCAAGTTGAGGACCGAGCTTCTCATCAGCAGCCTTCTCAGCCCTGACTCTAAGCTTTGCCAACTGCTTTCTCCTCTCATATGCTACCTGGGCTCTCTCCTTTCTTTTGTTCTCAAGCTCCTGTAGTAAACATATTTACAAAGGGAGAAGTAAGAAATTATCTAATGATCATGGGCACAAAGTGTAATCAGCACATTGAATCATAAAAACATCTAAACTCCGTAAAACATACAGACAGAAAGGTACAACTTCAAAAATAGTGGCTGCACACATTTGAATGAGGCACTTCACGATGGTAGGTTTTCATATCTTATATACGAGCAAGACAATATGAATATAAATTCTCATCATGCAAAATAATCAAGGTAGGTCAGCTAGAAACGATAGAGCAAGAAAGTCACCTTGATAGTGTCATAATGGTTCCATCCAACCTCTGATGAAAGCTTGCCCAAGAGACAGTATTTATGTCCTGCTTGGAGCCTCAATACCCTAGTCACAAGAGGGCAAAGATTCAGCATTAACAGTAACATTGATACTAAAATAAGTTATGCATGTCCTTTACAACTCACTTGAGAGCATCGGGAATGACCATCCTCTTAATTTTGTCATATGGTGGTGGAACACCCTCAAAAACCTTCAAGCGGGCAAGTGCAGCTGCTCCGCGCTTAGTTTTGTGGGGAGTCATCCTAAGGAAATATACATAGATCCGATCAGACACAACAGAGATTTACCCTAAGCAGAAACAGCGAGCAAAAAGTGACCCCAACCATCCAAATTGACAACCGAATGAAACAACATAAATGCTTAACACATAATAAACGAATCCTTTGCCAGATTCAATATACATTGTACAAATCTTCATCATACTCAGATGAAAAGGCCTTGCCGATAAGTTATGAAACACCTTCCTTGTAGATTCCCATGAACTCATAAAATGGTCTTGAAGTAGACATTATACCAAACACACAATGCCCTTTGCAAACTAAAATCAGCTTCTCTACTATTACTGTTTTACATAATCAGTGACTCCGTGTTTCCAAAAGCAAAAAGCACAAAAGAGAGACAAGGTCCTTAGGCCCCGGAGAGAAAAGTGAGAAGAGAAGCACATAAGGGGAAGTCCAAAAATAGCTATGATTTCGTAGTATAAAAATCAAATAGAAAATAAAATAACCAATTTTAGCATCCGATTATTGAGGAATAACTAGTTCTTATAAATTCAGTTCATCAAGTGATTATAAATGTATACATTTATAAATATGCCAGTACTAGAGCAATATCTTGCAAGATCCTGACGAGGCAACACTAAACAATTGATTTTTCACTATATTGTATTTTTTTTCATCTTCATTATCCATATAATTGCTATTCCTGCTTACAATTATGTGTCTAGGACCATAATCATTTATCTAATTTTTCTTCACTAGAATCTTTATTCATTATCACATACTACGCACATATATCACACACTACTAAGCGTGAGACACACACTACCACCACAACCTACACGCAGACAGGCACACTACCACCACAACCTACACGCAGACAGACACACTACTAGTGCAACCTACAGGCACAAACACATCCAAATATCGGGCGTGCACATACAAACACTTTGAGCGCGGGCGGACAAATACAAACATTTTGAGCTTGCGCGCACAAAATCAAGAGAAATAACACAGTTGCTACTAAATCAACAAACAACAAACATAAACGCACTCAAAATATTACCACTAAATCAACAAACAACAAAACTAATCTCAATTCACCAAAAATAACCACATTTTACTAGAAAACTTCAAAAAAACTAACCCACGAATAGTCCTCCAAAGAATCTTGGAAGGAGCACGAAAGTGAATAGGACCATGAGAAGGTTTAGTATTCATTCTTTTCCTTAAAAACCTTAAATACTTCATTTTCTGTCTCACTAATCCACCACTTAAACATATTTCTTCACATCTAACCACAGTAACTCTTTGTCCATTCAATAATTCCTTAGCAATAATTGATGATAATCTCCCTAACATATGGTGCCTTGCATCTATTACTATTCTTTTTGCTGAAATCCCCGAACCTGACACCATTTTTGCTCTAACTGTATAGAGGCTGTTAGGTATTTTTTTTGAAAGAAACGTGATTTAGGGTTTGTGGATTTTATATATATGGATGGGATTTAATGGGCTGCTAATGGATCAGTTGAGTGTTTTTGTTTGGGCTTGGGTTTAAGTAGTGCGAACTGCACAAATATGCTATTTTGCCCGCTGAATTATAGTTCTAGGGCCATTTACGAAAATACCTGTCAAAATCAAAATAGTTATCCGCTCCAATCCATCAGTTTCACATTTATCCGAAATATTCAAAAACTATTTACTCACCCTATCCATATTTATTGGATACCATAATTTATGCAGTATACTATAGAGGTATACACCTAGTATTAAACGGGTATACCATACCTAATATACTTTAAAAACATACGGCAGAAATGGACAGATCGGGTAAATACTTTGGACCACATGGATAGTGTAAGTCTTAGTGAGTAGGACAAATAAATATATTGAATTTTATGGATAGCCTAAAAATTCATTGTTTTAGTCAGTAGTTGTGGGCACACCTTTGTAAGGGCTCGCGATCTCATATTACACTTGCATATCTTCATACAATTGGAGTTTGAAATTCATTCCACATTAAGTTAACTTCAACTCTTTATGTTTGAAGTTGAAATCTGATTCTTTGTTGTTTTGGTTAGAAGTTGAGCTCGACTTCATACTTTTGGTCTCAATTTGGCTAATTTCCAGATCAGAAAAATTAAGTTTAGTAAACTTCAAATCATAGGATGAAGTTGAATACACAATTCTGATGGTTTGAAAGAGGGTGGCTACACTTACAAGAAATATATAAAGTATGGCAAAAAAATCAATGGGATGGGTAAAATAGGTTACCCAGCTAAAATTTTATTTTACGTAAGAAATTACACGACATATAACTTTATGAAACTTATTTATTAATCATAGAGATACTTTAATTACTTTTAAAAAATAGCGATATTGTAAATATTTGTTACAAAATATAGCAAAAAATTAAAAAGTACTGGTAAAATAAAATTCTTAACCGTAATAATATTTGATACTATGAGAAAAAGAAAGAGATCTATAACAAAAAAAAGATGATTGATGATTCGTCAATTCCCTCCTCAAGTCCTTATCATCTTTCACACTCTTTTTCTTCCTTTCTTTTTTTGTTTGTCTAAAGTTATTATTACTACATTTGATTTCCTTAATAAAAAATCAAAATACAGAGTATTCCAATTTTTAACCTTGCCGTCGCTGGTGTTTACTTGCTCTGTCATCTTCAGTGACGGTGTGCTACTGCTAATTTCAATTTTGGAAGAAGTCGCTTTCTGTTTTTGGCTAGTTATGGCAATTGTATAGGAGCAGGGGCATGAATTTTTGTTTCGCTGGGATTGTTCAATGCTTTGTTAATTACTTTTTCCATGTAGCTTGTTGTCACCAGAATCATTTACAGGCCTTTTGTAGCCATCATGTCATTCTTTATGATTTTTGGGTGCTCATTCGAAGCTGTATGGCAACTGTATATGAGTTGTATGGCAATTGTATCGAAGTTGTATGGAAATTGTATATGAGTTATGTGGCAGTTATATCAGAGCTGTGTGGCACTTTTTAAACTTAGTATGCAAATTCTGATTTTATCTCTAGCATCGTGTAAGATTTGTATGCCAGCCCTAGAAACTTTTAAACCATAGTGGGCTTAGTCAGCCCAACATAGGTTGTTAACAAAAAAAGAGTATATGGAAATTGTATAGGAGTTGTATGGAAATTGTATGGCAAATATATCGGAGTTGTATGAAAATTTTTAAACCATGTATGTCAGATCTAATTGTATCTCTTTTTTTTCTCTTTGTGTGTGTCTATATATATATATATGACAAACAAATGTTTCACACAATAGCGTGGAAGAAGTGATTCATCGCTTCTGTTTTCAGTTATTCAAAGAATGATGTTTTGCCCTTTGAAAGAAGTAAAAAAAAAAAAGAAGAATCTAACGCTCTAGTCGAATTGAAAAGAGGAAATTGTCGTAAGATTGAGATAGATATGTTTGTTTTTTTCTTTTTAATTAAGTAATACACACAATGTTTTTTCTTTCCATTATTTCTTTTAATGGTGGTTAGGTGCCTTTTTAAGTTTTTAAAAAAGAAAAATTTAAAGAATTTTGGTGACCAGAATTCGGCGAGCAGCGGTAGCCGGTGGAGACTGGCTGAAAGGGCGGCTTGCAACCAATGGGTTGGCTGAGGTGGTGGGCTGTGGGGGAGGAAGAAAGGGAATCTACGGTTTTGTTTCTACCTTTTATGTATATTGCTATTTTTTGATAAAAAAGTATTGTTATTTTTAAAAATTCTAGTAATATTGCTATTTTTATGTAAAGTGGAATGTTACTTTGTATAATTGTGTAATTTATGCTTCAATTTATGCTTGGCCCAGGTAGCACCTGATATTATACTTCTATAGCTCCAGAGGAAGTACTTGTACAAAAATTGCCTTTTCATGGCATCTGACAGGAAGTGCTTCCAAGTTATGACTCTGAGGTTAAAAATTAAATACTTTTTTAAGATAGTTAAAAGTAAAATAGCGGCATTGAAGTATCTTGTTTCCTGCGAATCACCTTAGAAGTTCTACCGCCAACAAACTTTATGCGAAATATAGTCACGTACTTTTAAGTCTGATAGTATGAGACAAGGTGTGAACAATCTTATTCAAAATTTTGATGAATGGTGTAAACATGCAACTTGCAAGTTAACAATTGAAGTATTTTGAGATTCATCAGAACTTGTGATGAGTACGACGTTAGAACTAGAATGTAGAGCTACTTTTGTACAAATTTCTTAAACGAAATAAAATATAAACAAAACCCTAAAACCATCCTATTCGTGCAATTTTCTCTAGAGCCTTATCACTACTGAAACTGTTTGATAAATGAGGAGTACTGGTAATTTGATAGCTGAATCAGTCATGTTGTGGAAATCATACTTCGGTCTGCAAAAATGTTTGGTTTAAATGTTTTTTTTAAGAATATCTTGCAAGGAAGTACAATTACAATATTTTATTTATTTAGAAAGTTATTTAATGTTTTGAAGAGTTTAGATAAGTGCGGTAACATTGAATAAATTTTTTATACCATAGGTTATTACGTAATAGGTAGTCTTTCATAACAAACTCAAAAAATTTCACCCAGTGCCCTCAATAAGACCCGGTCTTACCTAATTGCCCCCACTTACAAATATTTGAAGTAAATGCCCTCCACAGCATATCCCCTTATGAAAGGACTATTTTGCCCCCGACCTACTTAATTCACGTTGAACATCTTTCTTTCTCTCTTTCCCCATTCCTGGCCTCCTTCTTCTTCTTTGTGTGCTGGAGATTTTGGATTTTTTATTCTTTTTTTCGTATATTTGTTCTATTATTTTTCGTTATATTGTAATATTTATTTCGAATCATTTATCTGTATTTATTTTTTCATGTTATTTTTTTATACTTATTATTTATATATTTATCTGTTAGTTTTTTCCTTTTCGATCTATGATTGTTGAATTAAGTTTGAGGTTCCTGTGGATTTTTTTTGCTTGTGTTTGCTTGATTCCGGTGATTTGAAGGTTTTTATTGCCTATGACTATTAGATATTCATGTTGTTGCATAGAGATTAAAATCTTGACCATGGCCAAGAGTTGCATAGACTTTCTCTGCAAGTTGCTTATTGCAGTAGAGTTTAAAGTCTTGGCTATTGCCAATACTTGCAGAGATGTTCTGTGTAAGTTGTCGCTTCCACCAGAACTTAGAGTCTTGGCTATTGCCAAGAGTTGCAGAGACTTTGTCTCCAACTTGTTCACTGCAGTAGAGGTAGAAGTCTTGGCAATTGCCAATACTCTTAGAGATTTTTAGTGTAAGGTCCCCCTTGCAGCAAAACTTAAAGTCTTGGCTATTGCCAAGAGTTGCAGAGACTTTCTCTGCAAGTTTTGCACTGCAATATAGGTAAAAGTCTTGGCAATTGTCAATGCTTGCAGACTATTTGTACAAGGTTCTCATTCCACTAGAGTTTAAAGTCTTGGAAATTGTCAGTATTTGCAGAGACTATTTGTACAAGTTGCCCCTTCCACTAGAGTTTAAAGTGTTGGCTATTGGAAATAGTTGTAGAGACTTTTTCTGTAGTTTACTCTTTCCATCAGTCATGCGTTCAGTAGTTGTCATTGTATCTTTGTATATGGCCTTTTCATTATTATTTCATTGTTTTTGTTATTATGTGTTGTCATTGTTGCTTTTTAAAATTTTGCAGGTAATGGATATTGAATCTTCAATCTCCTAATCCTGATCATGTACATTTTGATGTGGTGGATGATTTTATAAGTCAGCCAAGATCTTCTGATGAATTTCAAGGCAAAAATCTGATGTGGGTGATGAATTTTCAAATTTTTATTTGTTATCTCCGTCGCAAGATGATCCGTATAGTAGTCCAAATGAGACTTTTAGTACTACAAAAGAGTTAGAGAAAGCTGTTGAGTAGTTTTTAATTACGTGTATTTTGTATTTACCGTGTTTGTTGTATTTATGTAGACAAATACACTTGGATGTTTGATATTTTTGTTATTTTAAAGACTGAAGTTGCTTTGAATCAGATGAACTGGAAGTGTTGGCAATTGCAGGACTTCAAGGCATTTTAGTTGTTGTGGGGTGAACATATTTAGATGGAAAGTCTTGCCAATGGGCAAGACTTGAATTCTACTTAATTAATTCCAACTCTAATATTATATAATTAATTTAAAATTAATAAATAATTCATGGAGGGTTGTGCCGGTGATGTTTTTGCCAAGACTTAGTGTCAATTTAGTTGTCAATACTATTACCTATGGCACGACATCAAGGCAAGTTAACTATTTCTAATATTAAAGTCGATAAATAAGTTTTGGTAGGAAATATCTTACCCTTTGCCAAGACTTTACGTCAAGTGAAATTGAATTGGTTATTTGTATGAGTGTAAAGTCTTGGCTATTGCCAATAGTTCAGTTTATTGATAATATTAACTTTCCAATCACGTTTGAGTTTTTAAAAATATTTATAATCAATAACTGCTCTTCCTTTTGATGCAACACCATGCTATGGTCAGCTTCATTCACAAAGAAGTGGGATTTTCTGACATGTCAGTCCTTTTAATAACTTTTACTATGAAGTAGGATTTTCTAAAATTCTCACCATTCTTCAGCAAATACATGCAAGTGATAAGTTCTTGATCATTTTTTACCATCATGCTTCTATACCTTTCTAGATTCATGTCAAACCTTATCTTTGCTTCACTTTCATCGGTGTTGATGGTTAGAGCATTACAAATTTCTTTTTCAAATATGTGGTAGCTTATATCATCTTTGAAAAGTGTCAACTTTATATTATGGTTGATGTATTTGCTGTGTGCATCACATTTCCCATTATAAGCTATATAAATATAGCGAGTTGCCATAGTGCTAATCCTGCACATAATCAAGACGAATGATATGCTTAAAATTTCGTACTCAGATCGCTTTGATAGAAGCAGGATCATGGGTAAAAGTGATGCCCTTTGTGGGCTTAAGGTCTTGCGAAGAAGTCTCTCCTAGGTGCCCATTGCACCAGAGCAGCAACTCTCGGCAATAGCCAAGACTTGCAGAGACTTTGTCTGCAAGCCCCAATTGCAATAGGTCTTAAAGTCTTGGCAATAGGCAAGAAGTCTCTCCTAGGTGCTTATTGCATTAGAGCTGCAAGTTCTGGGTATTGCCAAGACTTGCAGGGACTTTGTCTGCAAGGACCCCATTGCAATAGGGCTTTAAGTATTGGCAATAGGGAAGAAGTGTCTATAAGGTCCCTATTGCACCAGAGCTGCAAGTCTTGGCTATTGCCAATATTTTAGAGATTTTCAGTGTAAGTTTCCCTTTGCAGCAGAACTAAAAGTCTTGGCTATTGCCAAGACTTGCAGAGACTTTCTGCTAAAGTTGGCCACTGCAAGAGGGCTTAAATTCTTGGCAATAGCCAAGAAGTCTCTCCCAGGTGCCCATCGCACCAGAGCTTAAACTCTTGGCTATAAGCCAAGGGTTGCGGAGATCTCTGCAAGTTAGCACTTGCAACAGGCCATAGAGTCTTGGCAATATGCAAGAAGTGTATGTAGGGTGCTGATTGCACCATAGTTTAAACTTTTGTCAATAAGCCAAGAGTTGCAGAGAACTTTACCCTTGCAACAGGGCTTAAAGTCTTGGCAATAACCAACAGTCTGTGACATGTGCTAATTGCAGCAGAACTGGAAGTCTTGGCAATGTCCAAGACTTTTAGAGGTTTTCTCTACAAATCTGCAAGGCAAAGTCTTGGCAATAGGCAAGACTTTTCTAGGAGTCATAGACATTCTGCAATTAATACATATTAATTTTTTTTTTTACAATTACTGTAATCAATTTAATGTTATGTGTTTCTATACAATTTATTTTTTTGATTATTATGAATAAAAGTCATAGCTCGTTTGGTCTATATAGAATTTTAAGCAAAGTTAAGCATAATACTGATAAGCCACCTATTGTTCACACCTATTCAAGGAGAAAAAAGCAAAGTAATATGAAAGAAGATAAGAATCAGTTTCTAGAATTCTCACATCTGGAGGACTAGGAAGTTTCTTTCAGTTATTAGTAGTTATATAGGCAGTTTCTGATGGTTATTAGAAGTTATTAGTCCTTATCCTATTAGTTATTAAGTTGTTATGGGTCAGCCTATTATATAATAAAGACCCTAGTATGGTGTAGGAATGTTGTATTATCTATTCTTAATGCAGACAAACTATTCTATGGGATACGAGATGCTTGTGTCTCTTTATTAACAATATGTTCTTCATTTATTTTAGTTAATGTTACCCCTGTTCCTATTAATGGTATCAGAGCCGCCCACCACCCTCCGTACACCGTGCCTTGGATGGTGACGCTGGCATTGCAGTATTCACCCGAGGCTAGAAAGTGTCTAGCGCGCAGCCGTCGAGGACGAAGGATGCGGAGCATGGTGGTTTGTTATGAACTATTGCAAGGTATGGGACTTGAGTCCCACATCGGCCAAATGGGGGGCTGTTGTGGGATTTATATAGCCTTGGGCTCTCCCACCTTAATAGCTAGCTTTTGGGGTGTGGTTCTCCCAAGGTTATATCGATCGTATATGAAATTATAAAGAAACTAATTGAAGTTTTAGTAAAATTCAATAGCAATTTGAAGACATCTTACGTTGAATCTTCGCTTGAACGGAGCAATTTGTAAAAGGAATGGGGTTTTAGGGTTTTCTTGATCGCGTGAATGGAGAAAAGGAAGGATAGGGACTGGGTAGGTCTTTTTATTGGTTGTGAGGGGTATTTTCGTCTGGAATAAGTTTTATTAAACTAATGGAGGATATTTTTTCTAAACCACTGTTATTGAGGGCATTTTGGCAAACCATTGCTTCCCGTGTCATATTTTTGAATCAGCCTAACAAACTTGATATAATTGTAATTCGAAAGATTGGGTAATAGAGGCAAAGAACTAAGATGATTGATCGACTTGCCGCTCGATTCAACCGCTCACATTTTTGTTTGGCTTGGCTCTTTCAAGAAGATCGCAGGCTTAACTCAGCTCTACTTTGGTCAATGCTTAGTTCAACTAGGATTTGACTAAGTAAAAGCTCAGGATTAAAACTTGGGCTCAACTATACCATGTTGGACAAAGTGATGTTGGGCATACGTGATGTATTTAGATATATATTTCTCATACCTTTTACTTAAATTCAATGCTAAAGAGTGGCCAACCTTACCAATTTTTGGATATTCTACTAATGTGGTGTGTTTGAATGACTTAGGTATGAATTGGTAAAAATTTTGAGCAAGATGGCTATACTTTTTGGAGTAATCCGAAGTCATAATTGAAGTAGAAAAATGAAGAAGAGTGAAGTCAAAAATCAGCGGAGTAATGAGCTTTGTAAGCTCTTTGTATGAACCTTACAACAGTCGTACATTGTAAGAGATGCTGCGAGACCTGAGAGCAGAGCATACGGAAGGTCTTACATTGTAAGAGTGGCTGTACGACCTGAACGGTCCCATCCGAATTGGGATTAGGTTAAAATATTTTGTACTCATTGTAATCCATATATAATCAGCCTTAAATATAATTTTAGGTATCTCTGGACCTTTGGGAGGTGGAGAAACGCTATAGATGGGTTGGAGCTCAACGTCTACATTGAGTTTTATTCTCTTTTCCTTTACATAGTTTGTTAGTTCTAGAGTTGTGGGATTCTCCATGATTGTTGATATACCTAAGTTTATTTGTTTTTACTAGTTTATCTTATTGTGTTATTTATTCATATACTGATGTGACGTCCCGCCAAATCATGAGCCAAATAATGCAACGGAAGCTTCTAGAGAGGCCAAAAGTGGTCTAGAGTGTGGAAGACTCTAGAACCTTGAAGGCCCTTGACTTAGGGCTACCTTGGAATGTGTAAAAGTATCTAGATCATGGAAGAACATTGGTTGAAGATGGTAGGAACTAATAATTTATGGAACACTCTAAGTATCGACATGCCGCCTAGAGTGAGTCGAGGGTCGTGACAACGTGGTATCAGAGCGGGTCAACACCGAGAGTGGTTTACGTGGTTCCTTTGGAGAGAAATTATGTCAAGTGATAAGGAAACTAACATTTCCTTGGAGGAAGTTGCTCATGGTAGATATGTTGTTGTGGGGACGAAAACAAGGAAGCGAGGGTCGAGCAAAGCGCGGGATACGCAAGCGGAGGTCACAGCCGATGCAAAAGTAAATGTGGTTGATGATGAGGGGGGTAATGGTTCATCCTTAGGGAACGTTGGTGGTCGGGTGGAACTTTTGGAAGCTAGACTTGGCACCTTGAACCGACGTATGGAGGCCATGGAATCCAACCTCACTGTATTGGAGAATCAAGTCATTGGGGAGTTGGAGGAACTTAAATGGACCATGATGGAGGTACTCAAAGGAGGAGGAGTATCGCAAAGGGAGAGTCCGCGAGTTAGAAGATATGCTCGGGGTTATCATTGCTGACCTACAAGGGCAAATGGAGACCTTGCGAAAGAGCTTGGAGGGGGCCATGGTCGGGACTACCAGGGGCGTGGTACTTGCACCAGGGGCTAAGGTGAAGGTCCGTAAACCAAAGGAGTATGGCGGTGTACGGGACGTACGCGAGGTCGACGACTTTTTTTGGAGGATGGACAAGTACTTTGAGGTAGTCAAGGAGGACGATGAAGTTGCCAAGGTACACAACGCCTCAATGTACTTGACCGAGGTTGCCGCGCTGTGGTGGCATCGGAAATGTGCCGACATGGAGAAGGGGCTATGCAAGATTGAGACGTGGGAGCAGTTCAAGAAGGAGTTGAAGAAGCAGTTCTACCCGATGAATGTGGTGTACGAGGCTAGGCGGAGGCTAAGGGAGCTCCGAAAGACGACCACGATTCGGGAGTACGTGCGCGAGTTTACCACCTTAATGCTGCAAATCCCGACATTATCCGAGGAAGATTCCCTCTTCTACTTCACGGATGGGTTGCAAAATTGGGCAAAGCAGGAGTTAAGAAGACATCACATAGCCAATGTGGACGAGGCCATAACAGTAGTTTAGTCGTTCATTGACTTCAAGATGGAGCCTGCCAAGTCCATAGGGAGCAACACCGAAAAAGGGCAGGGGAGATCATGAAAAAGACAAAGGGAAAGGCATAGCCGAGGCACATGGGGGGCAATGGCAAGGGGCCATCCCATAACGGACAGGGGTCCAAGGGCAACGGAAAGGGGCCGAACAATGGTGGTGAGTATGTGCCCAAGGGAGGGTGCTACTTTTGTAAAGGGCCACATCGGGCGATGGAATGCCCAGAGTTAGGGAAGCTTGCAGCAATGGTTGGGAACTTTGCGCAAGCACATGGGGGGTGATACAGAAGAGACCGCCTGCATCGGTGGGATGCGGTTGGAATCTATGCCGGGAGCAGAGGATACTATGATCTATCTTGGTTCCATGCGTAGGGATCATGGTGGCAGCAAGAAAAGTTGGGCAGATATGGTTGAAGAGGACGACGAGTTGCAAAGTGGTGGCACGCTATCAGACTTAGACAATGCACCAAGCAAGGGTCCCAAGCTTGCTAGCAAGGCGGGGACCACAGAGGGTAGCCAAGAAGAAAGTTACTAACTACAAGACCAGGTATACCAATTTGGAGAAAACATGCTTGGCGTTGGTTTGGATAAGGCGGAAATTGAGGCATTACATGCAGTCTTACCCAGTACATTTAATAGCTTCCATGGACCTACAAAAAAAGTAATTTGTTCGAAAAACCCACCTTAACGTAATGGGAAGGACCACAAGATGGTTACTGCTTCTGTCTGAATTCGACATCACGTATGTAACAAAAAAGGAAGGGCGATAGCAGAACACCAAGCATCGCAAGTTTTCTGAGTTCAAAGAAGGTGATTTGGTGTAGGTTCATCTTCGAAATGAGCGTTTCCCACGAGGACAATTTCCTAAGCTCAAGCCTAGAGCTGATGGACCATTCAAAGTTCTCAAACGCATTGGTGAAAATGCCTACAAGATTGAACTACCAGCCGAGTATGAGGTTTCAGAAACTTTCAATGTATCTGATCAGACCATGCAAACTAGAAATGCTTTTTCTTGGCTAAAGAAAGAGATTACTCGATCTATTTCCGTATCGCTCATTATATATATCAACACTCAGACATCCATTACAAGTGCATATCCCACTTTTGCACAACAGGGTTAAGTGGAAGTATGGACCCGGTGCTCGAGAAGCTGCTAGACTTGGTCGAGTTATGGGGAGATTCAGGCCAAGTACAAGAAGAGGTATCTGATGGGCGGAGGATCGAGGCCATAATTGCGAGTCATCTAAAGTACAAAGGGGGAAAGAAAAAAGGTGACCAATATCTTGTGATGTGGGTAGGCGAACCACTCCATAGGGCATCATGGCTAACCGACAAAGATCTTTGGCAGCGCCAAGATGAGGTTCGCGTGTATGTGTTAGTGCTTTGTGCCAAGGGGGGTACAAAATTAGGTGGGGAAGAGTGTGACGTCCGCCACATCATGAGCCAAATAATGCAACGGAAGCTTCTAGAGAGGTTAAAAGTGGTCTAAAGTGTGGAAGACTGTAGAACCTTGAAGGCCCTTGACTTAGGGCTACCTTGGAATGTGTAGAAGTATCTAGATCATGGAAGAACATTGGTTGAAGATGGAAGGAACTAATAACTTATGGAACACTCTAGAAGAGCCAAGAAAGAGCATGTTAATTTCCACCTAATTAATGTAGTCTAGAACCTTCCCTAGAGTAGTATAAATAGGAGTAGGCATCTCATTTGCACATGTCCAATATCCAAGTCTTCTAAATAGTGTCTAGCATTGTAACCTAGCATCCAACCAAGTTCCTTAGATTTCCTTTCTTCGTACAAAATATTTGATCTTAATACAAGTCTTTTGCCAATAACTCGTGCCTTAACCGTGTGCAATACTTGGCTACTTTGCTTGCTTGACTTCAAGACTATCCAAGGATCTTAGCTTGACACTTTAGGTGTCCTATAAAGGTTCAAAGGCTGAAATTGGGCGTTGCTTTTGGGTAGCAATTGTCTAAGTGCCGACACGCCGCCTAGAGTGAGTCTAGGGTCATGACACTGAGCTTAATTATTTGATTGCTTGATCACCAATTGAATACTATTTATGAACCTAGGATTGAACTCGAAAGTGGGAACCATAGGTTGCAATAGGATTTAATAGAGCGTGTTCCTGAACATGGGTATCAGGGAATGGTTTCGTGGTTAGAATAGAAATATACCTAACAGTCATGCTTAGTCAATATACAGGAATTATAAATGCATTCTTGTTAACTCTAGTTCTATTGACATATAGGCATTAGGTTGGCTTGAATAGGTGAGCAGGCTATTGAAAGAGTCATGTGAGTAATATTAACCCTGTGATTAGTAACCTAGATAAATTAATTTAGCCAAATTAACAGAAGAATTCAACAGGATTGACAAATATCCCATAACCCTAGACTATTGTCCCTTCTTGAATCCAAAATCGTATTTTACGTATTAGTTATTTGCTTAGTTTAATTAGTTAATTTTAATTAGGTAAATTCTCAACTCTTGAATCCTTCTTGCATAGATAATTAAGAGTTGTCTGATTTAGTTCGTAGTTAATCAACAGTCTTCGTGGAACGATACTTTTCTTATCACTTTATTACTTGATCGACCGCGTAAACTTGCATGTGCGTTTGGAGCGACAAGTTTTTGGCGCAATTGCCGGGGACTTAGAATTAGCTATTTTTTAGATTAAGCTTTTACTTTTGTCTATTCAAGTTTTAGTTTAGTTTAGTTTAGTTTATTATATTATTTGTTAACATGGCATCTTTTAATGAAAATTGGCCAAAAACTGCCTACTATGTGGTGGTTTGTGGAATGATTGTCCGAAAATTCTGAAGAAGTGGAAATCGTGAGCGAAATTTGGATAATGGAACAATCTCAATGATTAGATGTATGTGGGGGTCTTCTTGATGATATTACAAGTGCAACTAAGTGCCACCTGGATCCTTCCCCAAGTAATATTCATGATAGTACTAACCTTACTTGTGAGTTTTATAGGAGCGCAATGATGTGCAGGATGCATCATGGTATGAGGAAAATTCTGAAGAAGTGGAGATCGTGTCGAAACTTGGATAATGGAACAATCTCAATGATTAGATGTATGTGGGGTCTTCTTGATGATATTACAAGTGCAACTAAGTGCCACCTGGATCCTTCCCCAAGTAATATTCATGATAGTACTAACCTTACTTGTGAGTTTTATAGGAGCGCAATGATGTGCATGATGCATCACGGTATGAGGAAAATTCTGAAGAAGTGGAGATCGTGAGCGAAACTTGGATAATGGAACAATCTCACGACTTTGAGGCTAATTTGATTGTAAAGATTGAGGCGTCTAAGTCTCAACAACCAATTTTCGTGGATAGTATATTTGAGGTGGATGAAGTTGAAGAAGAATTTAAGAGCCAATTTGAGGAGCTAAGTGTGGACTTCCAACAGTCCGACACAGTAGTAGTTGTTGATGCCAAAGTTGGGAAAGTGGCACTAGAGTCAAGTGAGGAAGTGAAAAATATAATTTTTGACGACTCTAGTATGTGTAAAGATGAGGATGTCAAGAATGACATAATTTTGGAGGTAGGGCCCATTGGACCCATTCTATGCATTTTTCGAGATTGTGTTTGGTTGTGTAATTTCAATCTTTAAAAATTTTAGTAATATTGCTATTTTTATGTAAAGTGGATTTTTACTTCGTATAGTTGTGTAATTTATGCTTGGCCCAGGTGGCACCTGATATTACACTTCTATAGCTCCAGAGGAAGTACTTGTATAACCTTTTTATGGCATTTGAGAAGAAGTGCTTCCAAGTTATGACTCTAAGGTTAATAATTAAATACTTTTTTAAGATAGTCAAAAGTTAAAATAGTGGCATTGAAGTATCCTATTTCTTGCTAATCACCTTTAGGAATTGTAAAATTTTTGTGTACGGGCCTGTTTGGCCCGCGCTAGTTGATTTGTAGCCGTAAAAATTAAATTCGCTGAGAAATAGCCACCTCCGGACAAATCCCAGTATACATACTGGGGCTCTGAACAAGTTTTGTTCATAGCCCTAGTATTTATACTAGGGTTAGTTTAGGGGCTTTGAACAAGTTTTGTTCAAGACCCCAGCATTTTGTTATGGGACTTTGTATAAAGCTTCAGTCCCATAACAAAATGCTGGGGCTTTGAACAAGTTCATTCAAAGCCCCAGCATTTTGTTATGGGACTGAAGCTTTATATATAAAGTCCCATAAGAAAATACTTGGGCTTTGTATAAGTTTTGTTCAAAGCCCCAGTTTTTTGTTATAAGACTAGTCGGTGGTGTTTTTCCAATACTAATTGAGCTTAAGTGTGCGTGCGAATTTTTGGCTATTCTTCAATGAATTTTGAAATGCTGGATAGTCCCAATGAGCGCGTCCAAAAATGATTACTGATCAAAATTCCCCAATTTCTACCGTCAACAGCTTTTGCGAAACATAGTCACGAACTTTTAAGTCGTACGCCACAAGGTGTGAACAATCTTATTTAAATTTTGACGAATAGTCTAAACTTGCGAGTGAACAATTGAAGTATTTTGGGATTCATCAGAATTTGTGATGAATATGGCGTTAGAACTAGAAGGTAGAGCTACTTTTGTACAATTTCTTAAACGAGAAAAAGTGTAATAAACACCCTAATACCATCCTAGTCGTGCAAATTTTCTAGAGCCTTGTCACTGCTAAAAGTGTGATAAATGAGGAATACTGGTAATTAGGTAGCTGAATTACTCATGTTCTGAAAATCATCAGTCCGGCCGGTCTGCAAAAGGTTTGGTTTTACTGCTTTTTTTGAAGAATATTTTCAAGGAAGTACAATAATTAACAATATCTTATTTAGTTAGACAGTTATATAATGTTGAAGAGTTTATAATATGTGCACTAAAATTGAATAATTTTTTTATACCAACAGGTTATTACGTAATAGGAAGAGTTTCATAACAATAACAAACTTGATATAATTGTAACACGAAAGATTGGGTAATAACCTGCTATAATTAGACCTAGGCAAAGAACTAAGATGACTTACTCGATTCGGCCGCTCACATTTTAGCTCGGCTTGGCTCTTTCAAGAAGAAAGCATGCTTAACTCAGCTCAATTTTGGTCAACACTTTGCTTCAGTGGTGGATTCAGTATTTTCGCTAAGGGGACTCAAAATATATAGTAGTTGTTGTGCATGGGGCTCGAACTAAAGATCTATGTCATAAGTTTGATATCCGCTAGAAAATATTTTGTTGTTAATTAAGGGGATTCAAAACTAATATATATTCGTATAAAAATATTTTTTTACCTACATATACTGTGTAATTTTGATACCCCTGCAATCCTTCGAAGGCTTTAGGTCCGCCCATGCTTAGCTCAACTCTGACTCGACTAAGTGAAAGCTCAGGATCAAAACTTGGGCTCAATCATACCATGTTGGACGAAACGCGAGAGATAGTTTGACCATGTCTTATTAGGTTGACCTCCAAACACGCATATTTCGTGGTACTTATAAGATATCATGTCAAAGCTGTTAAAAGGGGATTAGGTAGACTTAACATTAATCATGGAGAGAAGTTACTCAAATGACCTACAATATTTCAGAATCAATATACGATCTTAGTTAAGTACGATGCAGACAGAAAGTATCCAAGTACCGAGATCTAGTTGCTGTTCTAACATTTGCATTATATTTGCCTATTCATAGCGTTAATGACTTGAATGTCCGTATAGGAATATTGATGAATCATCCTAATTGAGTGAATGGGTATAAAAAAGTTCATTGCTTCTCAACTAGTTTAGGATTGTATATAAAATTGATGATGTATTTTATACTGATTCTTTCTTCCTTACACTAAGCAAAATTGCTCATTCCTAGATCCACCTCATTCTGACCAAAGTTAAGGAGAAAAAACTTTTCACTCCCTAATCATCTTCTCGACAAAATTAAAATATCTTTCGAGCAAAATATAACAAAAAAAAAAGAAGAAGTAATTAAAGAGGCTGCGATATATTAGAGTCAATTAGTTGTAAAAACTGAAACATCGTAAAAGCCAAAGTCATTGCATGTGTTGGTAGGGGCTGGACAGTTTTTGTCCAGTTGACCTTTGTAAACACCTCAATTTTCAGGTCTGTTTGTTTGTGAAGTTGCCATGTTTCAGTAACCAACGGCAATTCTTAATAAAGGACCATGCATCAAGTCAGGTTTATTTGTTGTTTTGTTATGTAGGGAGCAACTTATAATTTTATTTTAGATTCTTGGGTTATTGGTGGCATCGAATCAGATTTATTCTATATCTCTCACTTTTATTTATCAACTCAATTTGATCAAACAAGGAAACTTTATCTTTAGCTAAATGATACAAAATTTAATCGAATTTGGCCTACTAAAAAAAATATTAACTATTGAATAGAAATAGCATAACTGTTATGTGGGAGCTGGTAACAACTACCATGTGAAAAGTCGAGATGTACGCATGTTGACAAAATTAAAATATTACTCTTAGAAACAATTGCAAAGATGTAAACTGTGGATGCAATGAAGTCTGGTGACCAGCCAAGAGTAATTCTCTAAAGCGATATGATGATAAGCCATTTCACAAATTTTTAGCATAACACTGAATTTACAAGTAAAAATCGTCTGCTTTTAGAAAGAATACAAGTGATACCCAATTTCTAGTTGTTGTTTTTCATGCATCTAAAAGAGAGTACTTGCTTGGAGGGAAAAAAGAAAGTCAAACACAAACCCCACCTGGCACATTGATTATTATTGCATGCGAACATAAGTGAAATGCAAAAACCGATCCCAGAAAAATTTGTTGAACTCCATAAAATAAACTAATTAAAAACGATTAAAATGAAGAATGATAAAAGATCATCCGAATTCTCAGGATAGAGATGGCATTGTACCATCTAATAATCCCAAGACATAGTCCTGACAAGTCAAACCCTCTCTAAGAACAAGGTACGGTTTGTGGGGGCACGTTGACCTTCCCTAAGTCACAATAATTATTAAACACATATAGTAGAAGATACACTTGTCTATGTCAGTATTGACATTTTGTATTGTAAATTGAAAAGGAGCAGCGACATATTCAGAATTTTGAGTGAAATGTAGGACAATGTTTCAGTTGTTTGCCAAATACGCATACAACATTTGGAGAGAGAGAGAGAGAGTAAATGTACGCAGACAATCAAATCATAAATTTAATGCAGTCACTACAAGAGGAAGTATAAGATCATCCTCGGCTTACAAGTACTCGAGTTCAAATAAAATTTATTTGTACATACTATAACATCTAATTGCACGGAATATATGGAATTCTCTAGAGCTAGCTGTGCTATCCCAACAATCTCGTAAATATCAAACACACCAAGTTAGCATTTTGTATGAATATCGTATAGTCGATATATGAAATGCCTACGTTGGCGAATAACACAACATATAGAAAAAATCTAATAGTCAGCTTCAACTAGCTAGTTTACATTATATGGGGCTATTTGCATGAATGAAACTGAATATTTGTTGGATTGAGTTTGCTATATCATCAGCTGTGTACCTCGTTTCACCAGAAATCTGCAAAATAAAATAGAAAAAAATAAAAATAAAACAATACATGAGGCAACAAAGAACCTCGTTCTTATTAAAGTTTTGCTTCTTAAGTAGAGTTTAAAAGATTTATGCACTAATAGTGCAAAAATATTTACACAATCAGGTCAACAATAAAAGGTTAGTATAAATAAACTAACAGTAACTTACCTGCTATCGATCATAAGTTAAGCTACATTTAAAATAGATCTACATTAGTGTATAATAGTTAAATTTTCTTAGAGATATTACCTTGACATTGAATGAATAGAGAACAGTTTGCTCGATGGTAGTAATATTTGTATGAAGAATATTAAGCTGCAAATCTTCTAAAGCAGCAATTGTCTTGATGAGTTGGCCAGGTCTTCTTCTTGATAAAATCTTGATCATGGCATCAAAACCTAAAAGCTTCACTTCAACATCAGCCAAGCATGACTTGCTCTCAGCTGTTTCTTCTCTAATTCCAGCTTCAATATAATCATTTGGAAGAGGAAACAATGGTGGTTGAGCACTAGGGTCTTGAATTGGTGCCATTGATGAATTATCTCCTAATGGTCTTGGACCATTGTCTCCATAAAGTCTCCTCCTTTTTTGTGACTCAAGGCATTGTAAGAGTTGTTCTAGCTCCCTAACAAACTCAATTGCTCCACCAATAATAGATGCTTGATCTCCCTACAATATTATCAAGTAACTCAATAACAGAATTCGGGATGAAAACTTTCAAGAAACTAATTTTCTTCCAAGAAATAGATTCAGAATTAAGGTAAGGAATAGAGACATACGAAAAATGAGCTTCTATCCGTAACTTGTGAAAAATGTTCGTAGGCAAGGAAGAAATATATATTTTGTTCAAACTCGAGGTGTACACAAAGAATAAGCAGACTTGTTAGAGGAGCTGATACAAATTAAATAAAGAATTTGGTTTGCGAGTGTTCGAGAAGAAATGAAAATATAAATCGTCCTCAGTAGAGCGAGGAAGATTATTTTATGAGATGTACCTAATGCTAGATGCACAAATAAACGCGGTTATATATCATAATGTGTATCAAGAACGAAAAAAAGTTTATATTGTTCACAAAGTTATTCAAGAATGTAATACCCTTTGAACATAGGAGCCTGGCATGAGAGACCTCAAGACACGAAGATGTTCATTCATTTGTTTCCTTCTATTCCTTTCAACAGCAATATGTGTCATCCTTTGGCTTTCAACTTCTTCACTACTCTTGATTCTTGGTCTTTTTCTCTTATTGCTCTTATTGTTTTCATTCCCTTGTGGGCTTCTTTCAAGATTTTCACCAACATATGGTACTTGCACATCCAATGTATTGTTAGCTTTTTCTTTTCCAATTTCTTGTACATCATTAAATTTCTCTTCATTTTGTTGTACCATCAATCCTTGATCATCATCATCTTGCAACTTTTCATTCAGAACTGGAAATTTGAGGAAATAAACCGGATCAATGCCAGTTTCTTCATCCGATACCTTGGTTTGATTCAAGGCTAATTTAGGTCCAAAATCTGCAAACTGCATCACATCTGCAAAGCTCAACTTGTCATGAAAAGAAGTTGAGGGACAAAACCCTAAAGAATTTGGATGTTGTTGTTGTTGTAGTGAATGATGAGAGTTTAGCATATAATCAACCATTTGATTATTATTTGCTCCACCAGAGGTACTTTCACCAACCATTTGAAAAGTTGTAGGCAAGGAATTAGCCTGCAGAAATATATCATGTGCAAAGTGAAACAACATGGTGAGCCTAATTTTAACTATAGTGATATGTTAAAGGAAGAGATACATAGTAGAAGCAATGGAAATGATAAAAGGAAAATTAAGTAAGTACATCTCTATATATGTGTTTGAATACCTGGCAGTTTTCTTCTTTCTCCATTGTATTGTTATACTTCCTTGTTTTTACCCTAAAACCTTGATGGTTCACAAGTTCATGCAAACTCAATTCTTTGGTGAATTTCACTATTTGGGTCCACCTTCTGAAACAGACAAAACTCATCATAAAATTATCATGACAAGATATTTAAAGGGACAAATAAACAAATAAAGATATTCAAGAAACGATTTACTATATAGCAGTACTAGAAATACTAAAAATTTCACCAACCATTTGAAAATATTGCTATTAAACAAAAACAATAGTAATATGAAAATGGAATTATAAGACATTTTTTTTAAATCATGGGATATGCTACTCTAAATGAAAATATGTGTATAAAGAAGATAAGAAATTTGCCGACTAACCTCTGGACAACATGAAGAGGATTAAACAAGAACTAAATTTTAACTGGGTTTTGTTGACCAAAAAACAAAAAACAAAAAAAAAAAAAAAACAAACCAAAAGAAACATATATGGTCTTGATGAAGAGATTTATATCAAATGATGGACCATAGTTTCCAGCTAGAAGTTGTCTTTGACTTTTGTATGTTTTTTGTTTGTATTTATATGTGTAGTGTGTCTCTCTGATCTATATATGAGTAAAATACATGCATATAAAGAAGAGGAGCCTGTGGATTAATTTCCACCTCACAAATTCACTCACCCAGCAGCTTCACTTTTCACCTCTGCCTATTAATGTGAATCACAAGCAGAACAACTTTACCACCTCTTTACATGAGGTTTTAATAAATACTTAAGCGCTGATGTGTTGTTTTTTATGATTTAGCAGATTGAAAAGTTTTCAAAGTTCGAATCTATCTTTGAATTGCATATTTGAGATTTGCTTTAATAAAATTCATGCACGTGAGCATTTTAGCAGCCTAGAAAGTTGTCAATTAATGTACGAAGGTGTGATACCTTACCCCAATGGTTCTGAAAAGGGACAATAGGACTTCCTCATATATAAACGATTATATATGGTCGTCCTCGATCCTTAGCTATTACTATTATAATCTTCTATTCTACCCAAAAAAAAAAAAAAAAGGAAAAGAAAATGAATAGTGACAATAGGACTTGTCTCATATATTGAGGGCAGGTAAAATGTCATTAGTTTTATATGCTTCACCTTCAGTTGAAAGAGGTATTGGATCTGAATCATAAAAATGAAAAAGTTCTTCATAAAAAGGGCTTCCTCATTTAATTGGCATAAATATGAATTAATCATGTCAAAAAGGATTGAATGTCAACAAAGAAAATCGTGGAGCTTATGCCTCAGTCACTACTAGAAAAAAGGTATTTTTCGACTGCCAATATGGTCGGACAACGGTCAGATATTCGACTGATGTCCAACCAAACACAGCGGTTGGATAATGGCTGGTCGCACAAAGGCATCCGACCGACTCGGTCTGACACATCGACCGCTCTTCGGTCGGACAACGGTCGCGCATAAGATTTTTTGGAAAATTTTTTCTTGAGCTATCCGATCGATTCGGTCGGAAATTGTATTTTTCTGGAAAGAAAATTTCTTCAATGTTCCGACCGCGTCGGTCGGACATTGTAATTCCTGAAAAAAAACCCAAATTTCGGACCGATTCGGTCGGAAATGTGGGTAAAACCTGCAAAATAAAAGCGGTAATTAGAGCTCCACCACCTGTAAATAAAATAAAATCTAGTACCCAGTAAACAATAGGCTTCTACAAGCCTTAATACTTTTCTAAACAAGGCTTATTGCCTTTAAACTAAAACTTTAACAATTTACATATCATCAACACTTCATAACGATTCAAACAAGTTAAACAACTTAACAACAACAAGTCTAACAATCAAAGAAGTTTAACAAAAACCAACCACAAGTCTAACACATGTCTAAAACATCAACAATCCATTATTACTACTCAGTTGCCTCAGAACTAGATTCAGAACTAGACTCAGACGACGAGCTGTATTGACGTTTGCTCTTGCCTTTCTCTCTGCTCTTGCCCTTGCCCTTCTTCTTTCCCTTGTCCGAATTACCACGCACAAAGTTCTGCATCATTTCCCGCATGGCTCTCATATTTTCCTCATTACGCAAACGATCTTCTTCACTCTTTCTCTTAAGCTCTTCGATTTTATTGCGCAACGAGACTTCCACCGATGGATTAATTGAACTAGCATGAATGTAAGTGCCAAACAAACCTGGATTTAGACGATCCGAGGCATACTGCGATCCGAGGCCCTATGCATTTCCCTTCTTTACCCTGCCATTCACCTCCAACTAAAGTGCGGTTTCTTCCTCTAGTGTCATTGGACCTGGGGTACGGCTACCACACTCGGATGCCTGACTTGCCATCCTTTCTTCATAATAAGCTGTTGTAGCCTTTTCCAGAAAAAAATTTAATAACAAGAATTAGATTTACAAATATTGACGGATTATACAAATAAGTTTGAAGTTAATAACTTACATATGCCTCTCTAGCGCACTCCTCGACCCACACTACTTCTCCTTTTTTGTTTCTGTATATGTATCTTCTTAAAGATTTCGGGTACACGTACTGGCCGCCCTTCTTCCTTTCCCTACAAAATTGAAAAGATGACAAGTTAGATAGAAAATTAATGAGAGTTACATAAAACAATACATATAATAATTAATAAGTTACCATTATCATCCACTGAGTTGCTGCACTAACTGAACCCCCGGTATGCATCGATCTACCCTTTTCGAAGGCTCGCGCTGCCTTTCCTTGGGCGCTCTTCTTCTTAAATTCATCACTATCCTCGTATTGCATATATTTTACCCAAACGCTCGGGTATATCCAATCGGGCTTCTTTTCTTTATCCCGACAATCATACAGGCTACCTTCGACTCCATCTGCGCATTTTCCGAAGAAATTGCTTCGGACAACGCTATCGAAGGCAGGATGCCACTTACACTTTGTCTGAAATAATTAAAAATATTAGATTTTTAAAAAAGTGATACTTAACTAAATTATTAAAAAATAAAACATAGTTATTACCTTGAAATCGTCAAACATGGACGACTTTACATGGAAGGGTACCTTACCTTAGGATGCCCATGCCTCACTCCATCTAGATCTAACGCATACTGTGACTATGGGCATAGCCACGTGCGAGGGAGTAAAACTAGATAAAATCACTAGTGTTAATAAATATACTAAAAATTAAACTTTACAGTAGTATTAAATAGTTAAAAACTAACAAAAAATAATACTTACCCACGACTACCCTGAGGATAAATCCTCACCCTCGCATCTTCATCATATGATCCTGGTTCACCAATGTAAAAAGGTGAGCTCAGATGATAATGTGGTACAGTAGGTGGTCGAAGCGCCCATAGAGCTCGGATCAGAAGGTGGTACAGTAGATCCAGAAGGAGCAGATGATGAAGAGGATGGTGATGGATTGGAAGATGGTGAAGGATGGATGAGCTCATGCCATACGGACGAACAACATAACCAGGAGATGTAGGAAGTGGCATGCTAGGGGGAAAGGCTGTGGGAGGAGTGAAAATACCAGGAGCATATGTAGACGGAGGAGATGTAGGAAGATATGGGGTACAAGAGTAGTATGACCTGAAGCATGAGATGTACTTTGAACCTTTCTTTTCCCCCTAGCCTTCTCCGTAGATGTCATATCTGTAAAATAAGCACAATATAGGCAAATTATAAATTTATATAGAATACATTTATAAAGTAGTGCTAATAATTGTAGTAAAGTAACAACAACAAACTATGAACATGTCAATCATCATCATAAGATACATATTAAATTGCAAAGATTAAAAAAAATTATTGTGGAACACTACCAATTTTCATAAGATTAAGTAATTGAACAACTTACTAGTATTAGTAGTATTATAGCTAAGTCAATTACTATTATATTACTAACTAATTTGTTCTTGATAAGTGGATATTTTACCAACTTAAAGACTACTTTAAGCTTTTGTTTTTGAATCCAAAAGCAATATTGTGTGCTATTGATACCGTGAATTGCTTAGTTTCAGGTTATGATGATTTCACACGAGTCATTGATTGGAAAGTGAAGCTAAAGAGCAAAATAAGAACCAAAATGCTTAACTTACAAGAAGTGTCAGAGGAGGCGCCCCTCCCCATGTTCTGGGCGCCCCTCCCCCACTGATGGAAGAAAGAGTCAAGTGTGGGAAGCTGGGAGGCGCCCCTCCCTCAATTGGAGGCGCCCCTCCTCCTGAGCAGCATATGGAAGCTACAGGGGAGGCGCCCCTCCTCAAGTTATGGGTGCCCCTCCCCCACTGATGAAAGGAAGAATCAAGTGTGGGAAGCTGGGAGGCGCCCCTCCTCCTGAGAAGTAGTGAATAACCATTTGGAAGCCACAGGGGAGGTGCCCTTCCTCAAGATTTTGGCGCTCCGCCCGTGGAAAATTTGTAATTAAATCCTAGATTGGTATAAATAGAAGAAGCTAGGGCTTTTGGAACTAACTTTCATTCTACATTTCTACTACTCCTTAGAGGCGATTTTGGAAGCCAAGATGAGGTCTTAACATCATTTTGTAAGCTTCTAAACTTGTATCTTCAATATCTTAATTCATATATCAATCCAATATCTATGTTTGAAATCAATTCATCATTTTACTATATTTTGATTGATTTGATTCAAACCCTAGTTATGAGTTTTACTCATAACTAGGGGTGTAAATATGCTATAGTGATCGAAAATCAATGGGTGTTGTTCCATTTCACTAACTATAACATAAATATCAATTTTCCAACTCCCCATTACAATAACATCAAAATTCCAAAATCATTGATATTTGGTATTTCTTGTCTACATTTCTAGTTAAAGACTCGGAAGAGATTATGTAGTGTAGAATAATGGAGTTGACGTGGATTTGGGTTGATAGGCTATTCATATAGACTAACCCATCTAAAAGGATTTACGCTCGGAAGAGGTCTTCTTTCCTCGGATCTTGGAGTAGTGACTCGAGCATTCAACTAAGGCTTTGACGAGCAGATTGTGAACGATCTCTTCTAGGCCGAAAAGATTCTAGAGATCACAATAGGAAGACTCGACCATAATTATATTTGTGTTGGGAAAGTGAAGTGAAAATACCCATTGGTTGGAAATCACTATTAGTTGTTTACATCCCTAGTCTCGTAATATCTAATCAATTTACTTTCTTAATTGTATGCTTTGTAGTTAATTGTAACGTTACTTTAAAACAACCCCATTTCTAGGATTCAACATTAAACTTCATTTGAATTTCTACTTGCAACTCTCTTACTTGACAAGCTAGTTCCCTTGGAAAATCGAACCCGAATCACATCGGGTATTATACTTTGACGACCGCCCCTCACTATTTAAGGTGTAGGATTGAGTGTGGATCAAATCTTGGCGCCGTTGCCGGGGAACTACGGCTTCAATATTGAGTTGAATTAGTTAATCAAAGTTGTTTAGTTCGCAAGTCCTGGTCTTTTACTTTTGTTTTTGGTTTTACCTTGTAGGTAAACATGTCTTATATGAGAAATCCTAATCGGAGTTTGCGGAACCCCAATTACAATCGTTATTATAACCAACAACATGGGGATCCGCAAGGCTATGAAGAAGATTATGATGAAGTGTCCTATATAGATCTCAACCAAGAGGGCTATTCATTCCATGTAGAACAAGTGGACGAAGATGTGATACAAGAGGAAACTAATGATCCTCATGTTGAGAATGTGAACCCTCAAGATGACAACCCTTTTGGCCAAGCAAATGCGATGGTCCAAGAAAATGAAGAATGAAATCTTGGAGAAAATGAAAGTGTTGCGGGTAATGCTAATCGGGGTGGCAACAATGCAAACCGAGGCCGCCGAGGTGTAAACCAAGGGGGTCGAGGTGTAAACCGTGGAGGTAGAGCAAATGTTAACCGAGGGGGAAATGTCAATACGAAGTTGTGCAGGCACTGTAAGAACAATAGCTATCTACAGATGGAAGAGAATAGAAAGTAAACTGCTTATTTACAAGTAGTGGAGAGGCAATTGATTGAACAGATGCAGATTCAATGATGTAAAGACCATTTGAAGCTCTACTAATTTCCAATGGCCTCCTCAGAGAATGGCCCTGTAATAGACATGAATCACTTGTAAATGTTGCAGTACAATTTAATTGAAAAAGTAACTAAGGTAAGGATATTAGATTGAAGTGGAAAGAGGGAACTAGGAAAACATTGGACAGGACTAAGTCATCATATAGGAATATGGAACCAGTACAAGTTACTCTCACTTTGTAACTATTTGGGAGAGTGATTAGGTGAGGGAGTGACAATGGCGTAATATTAAAAAGCAAGAATTTATGAGGGGTCATATGGTTGGTTGCCCCTGAGTCTAGAATCCAAGATGTTTCTCTTAACTGTGCTGGGCAACATATACCAACTGAATCTACTATCAAGTTACATTGTATACATGCAAAGTTGGCATAATGTGCATCTGCAGTCTAAGAGGGAGGAGAAGTTCCATAATGTGGCATGTGTGTAGCTGAAGGTGGAATGTGGTGCTGTTGGAGAAGGAGAAGGAGAAGGAGGTGGTGATACTGTTCTTCACTTATACCATTGGAGATCTCATAAAGAACATTGGGAGAAGGATTATCAGGACTAGATTCAGTAGATTGGGCACATCCTGCTACACCTTCCCCTCTGGTAAATTGGAAGTCATCTGGATAACCATGCAGTTTGTGACAGTTCTCAATAGAATGCCCTTTGATGTTGCAATGATTGCAAACAATGTTTGGCCTTCTATTTTCAGACCTGCCCTTTTGATTGTAGAATGACTTCTTGTTATTTTGCCTTGAGTTTTCTCTATTGTAAAGGTGTGAAGACTAATTGGATCTTGAATATGTGGAACTGGAGCTATTAAGAGTTGTGGCCCTCTGTGGATAATAACCAGAAGAATTTCCTCTTTGAGGATATGACCCAGAGGATGAAGCACTTGAATAATACCCAGAAGAATTGCCAGGGGTTGATTTCACAGAGAAAGAGGCAGAGTCTGTGAGAAAAGAAGAGGTGGAGGATTGGACCTCTTTCTAACTCTCATCATGTAGTAATATAGTATATGCCTTGCTCAGAGTTGGCAAATGCACCATCATAAGGATATTACTTTTGGCATGAGAATATGAATTATTCAGTCCAGTGAGACCCTCACTTATTTTGTCCACTGCTCCAAAGGTGCAAGTGGGACAATAGCAAGCAGTCTTGAGCTCATAGCAGAGTCTTCTAAGCTTAGTGAAGTAAGTGGCTATATTAGAATAACCTTGAGTGACTAGAGTGATTTCTCTTTGGATTTAGTAGTACCTACTAGCATTAGATTGGCCATACCTTTCTTCTATGTCACGCCAGATGTCCCTAGCAGTTTCAAAGTGGAACACACTATCTGCAATGTCCTTGAACATTGCACCAGTTAACCAAGAATTTACCATATCATTACACCTAACCCATAGTTCATACAGATGAGAGTTAGGGTTTGGTTGGGTAATTCTTCCATTTATCATGCCAGACTTATTCTTAGTAGAGAGAGAGAGACTAAGACACTTCTTTTCCATGAAGTGTACCCTGTTCCAGAGAAGGGAACATGGACTAGGTTATAGCCTGAATTTTCAAATGGATGAAGGTATAGGGGATGTGAGGGGTCCAAACTCTTGAAGGTTTCAGTCTTTAGGGAAGAAGAGGAAACAACATCGCCGCCATTAACATACATAGTCTTATTCAACAATTAGGTTTTATCGAACGTCTAAAATCTAGGGTTTTCTAGATCGACTGATATGAAGCAAAAAATATGATTCTACACAATGTGATTCAGCAGTATGTATTGCAATAGATATTTGTTACCATGTATCCTTCAAAAACTCGAAGGAATCAGAGTCTTTACAGTGCAAATCACCGAAGAAGTGGAATTGCCGGTGAAGAAAACTGAACCGTTGCACAATGGATAATAAGCTCCGCAACAAACCCATGGAGGTCCGATCGTCACTGCCGCCGAAAAAACTCACCGATCACCGGAAAACCCAAAACTTGCTCAAATAGAAAATTAAAACCGATAGAAAGATAGAGCATGTCGAGATCTAGCAGGATCTCCGTTCTGATACCATGTTAGAATGCGGAAACGAAATTTACACAAGTATTAAAGAAGATGAAGAAACCCTAGAAGGGTGAAGTAAAGAGGCGGTGTAAATTAGGAGAAAATGAAAATATCTTCACTAACTGATAAAGCCCGAGTATTACACAGTATTTATAATATGGATCACCGAGTCGGATCCACTTAAATAAAACCGGACAGGGCCGGAGTCCCCAAACTGAATACATGTGCATTTTAAACTAACTAATGCTATACTAAACTATTTACACAGAAATACCTATTACATGAATATCTAACACTTATAGTCCTACAATTCAGCTTGGCTTTATCTCACGTGTCTGGTGTGCTCTAACAAGACCAGGAAATCTATCCTTTAGTAATGACCACAACTGATTATAAATAAGGAAAGTATTCACTATTATGAAAAGAAGCGTTTGAAGCATCAGATAATAATCCATGTAAATATAGATAAATATTTACCTTAATCAAATAGAAAAAGGTTTATCATCATACATATATGGCAAACTTATTTTACATAGTATAGTTGAATTTGTTTAATTTTAGGATATATATGGTTTGCTTTATTTATATATTCCTCCATTACCAATAGGATTTACACCACTAGGAACTTCATGATTAGACATTTTGTAATTTTGATCACTCGCATTACAATTGGCTGATTCGTAAGGATAATTAACTATCATTGTAGATTTTTCGTTTGATGATACCGAAGAATTATCCAAAAAATCGAGAGGACGAGCAGCTGAAATCATCCATGGATAATTCAAGAGTAACCCGAGGAAGAAAAGGGGAAGAAGTTGTGATTTGATGTAGCTAGTTGATATTTTCATCATAGAATTGTTGAAGAAATGAAAACCCTAGGGATGAATATAGGTGAAAGTGTTGGCAAGAGTGAAAATGTTACTGGGGGAAGAAAAGGATGATCAAATTTATAGAGCAAGAAAATCTAGATGTTTACTACTAGAAGGAACTTCTCCAAGTTCAAAATAATAAATGTTGTTAAAAATATGAAGAGGTCCAAAGTTTTGTTTAAGTAGCTTTCTCTTGTATACGGGAAACTTTGTAAAGTACACAGCATTTCTTTTGCTTCCCATTTTGCCATTTCTTGTAGTCTGATTTAATTTGCAAAATAAAACCAGTTTTTGTGGATGGACTAAAACACATAAACTAAGACTATTTTTCTTTTATAGGTAATTACGCTTTGGCGTTGAGTCAAGCTAACCTACGCAAATTTGAGCTCCATTAGTCTTACTATATGTAGTTAGCCAAGCCAAGCTTTAGCCAAGTCCAATTGAGCTCAAGCCAAGTCAAATCGAGTCCAAATCAATCCTATGTTAATGTCTATAAAAAGAAACTTCTCTTTGTCACATAGCCAACGTTTATAACAAAAGTAACTCATCATGGAATATCGATTACGGTGTCTTATAATTAACCTATCAACTTTATTAGTCCCTATATCTCAGTTTCGGTGGTCATATTTTCACTCATTCCTTTCTAGTCAGCTCAAAGAAAAACGATTAATTTCTAAATTTGATAATAATTGTATTTTATAAAATAATTTAAAATTATACAAATTTTTATAAGTTATTTTAAATCACAAGATTCATGAGTTCCATACTTTTTTTAAATTTCGTGTCTAATCAAATTATGTCACACAAATTCGGACATAGGAAGTATATTGTTGTTAACTTAGACATAGATCGACTTTCCTATTTTGAGAGCTTTTTTTTTTGGGGGGAAGTAGCCAAAACTCTTGGAGAGCATAAAATAAATATTTTAAGTACTAGGAAATGCAAATATTGAGTAATTGTTTCTCTTCTCCCTATCTTTCCATGACATTAAAAAGGTATGAGCTGGATCAAGTCTGAGATATTGCTATACTCATAACAAGGTGTACTTCGAAATGATCACGAAATCATTTATTGTACAAGTTGAAGATTAGAAAAAAGTATACATCCCTTAGGACTTTTCTCCTAAAGGTTATATTCAATTAAATCAAAATTTTCCAAATATGTAGAGAGTATGACATTGATATTGGCTTCTAAGAACACAACAGATATGCTTTGAGTTAACAACCTTAAAGTTCAGCGTCATTTTGTCAAGGTTTATATATACTTTTAGTGAGTCTATTTTTGTAAGTATGAGATTATAACACTCCACTTCATTAAGAAAGCATTATTCCCGCACGCATTATAAGCTTATAGAAGCTGTTATAATTAGCTAAAATTCAGAGCTAACAAATCACATTATAAATCGATGAAAATGGTACGAATAACGTTTACAATTTGAATAGAAAATAATGACTTTATAATGACCTCATGAGTTTTATATGCCCAATCTGTACGTTTTGACATAAAGACCTCTTATGATGAAATGAGGTGCATAATAAAAGAACATTGCTAACCGATCATATAATTTTTACACGATAAAATCAGTACAGGTTTCTCAACCAATATCCAATTTGAAGTGGCTGAAAAATGACGAGTCAGTCAGTTAGCTTACATCTCAAGTAATTTACCGGGTACTTTTTATATTTTTCTCTTACAGGTAACGACTAATAAACACACATGTAACGAATAACTCTATTTATACCAATGAAAATGAAAGAAGTTTCATCTAGCATCACCTGTACTAGGATCACCGTCCATCATAAAATACAGTTAAAGGTTTCTCAACCATAATTCACTATGAAGTGGCATCAAGAAGTGCATGATGCTCCAAGTACTACACTAACAAGTTCTGTTAAGCTTGTCCGTCAAATCTCTCTTTTATTCATGGTGTGTTTCCAGATCATGGCTTTCGTCTCAAGTCCTCAATTGTGAAAAAATGGGTGTTTTTGAATTTTTGGTACAGAGGAAACTGTTTCCCTGTAAATAAGTGATTCTCTTATTTATTCTCTGGTATTTTGGTAAGTAAGAGAAAATATCATCCCAGGAGCATTTCTATATACTCTGAAGTACTCTGGCTCTTGCTCACGCCTACCGGGATCAGCTTCTCGTATTTGTTTACATAAAAAAAAAAGAATGAATCTATAGACTCTACAAGTTATACCTATCCATAACTGGTTGGAAACGGATTTTGGAAAACACCACGCTAATAAAAAAAAAATACAATATCCTTTTATGCACATTCTAAGTTAACTTATATTGCTTAGTTAATGCATATCCGTAGCTTGTTACCAGCTTGCAAACACATTGCACCTGCATGAGTTTGCTAATTGCCTGCATCGTTTGTTGTTCCTGCGTTCAAATAAATCAGAATATACAAAACAGTTATGTATAATCAGTGTGTATGGGACGATCCCGAGCCCAGAAATTACTTGTGTCTCCTTAAAAAATCTAACCTCCTCACAGTTGCCCAAGGTTCACGGGTTAATTTCTTCCATGATGGAACGAGATAACAATTCTACGGTAGCGGCACTTCAAACCGTAGAACTCTGCGAACTCAAAGGAACGGAGCAAATCACACGACTTACTTTAATATGCAGAAAAGAGAGGGGATAATCAGATGGTATTTCTGTATGCTCTGTGTATATCAAAGGACTGACGAAAGACATATATATATATAGCCAAGGGAAGGCATAATATGAAGAGTCACCACCTTTCAGATATGGCTGTTACAGAAGACCACACTAATGACTGGTGTTAATACATAACGGAAAAATATTAAAGTGGAGGAATAAATCAACCTGAATTCTGAATTCAATTCAGATTCCCATTACAAAAATGGATTAATACTAAATATTAATAATAAATTATTAATTAATTAATATTTTTAGTTTTTGTTGGTCCAAAAAATTAAGTCAATCAATCATATCAATTGACCGAATCCGAATCCGAAGCCAAAGCCGAAGCCGAGGCGAGCGAGCAACGACGACGACGCGAGGGTTCCCTTCTTCTCAACCCTTTTAGGAGTTAAAAGAAGTACTTCTCTAATTAAACCCAACAAAAGTCTTTTCCTCTACATGGGGAATAGCTATATTATGGAAATATACATGACAGACTTGTGTGATTTGCAAGAAAGAATTAGTTGCATCGGGATAAGTAGGTTTCCCTTTGAACTTTCCGTAGTGAACATACATCGGATATACTCGGTCAATCGGTAGATTTGATATCTTTGAACCGTTAAGCTTTGGTGTATACCTAGACAACGTAAGTCACACAACTAACCCTTAACCGTCTTTGGTTCTCACTGTTGTGTTCGTTTCAGCCATGAACACCGCCTGGTTTCATAAGTGCTTAGAGAATTGGCCACACAGAATTCTCCTTGAAGCGGCTTCCACTTCACACTTACATAGGTGATTTCTAAATGTGTAATCCCATAGATGTACACTATTTGATAATTACAATATCAAACTTAGATAATCATTAAAAATGCCTCTAACATTTAATCCTTGGTACTTGAACATTGTCTCATCACGAGAATGGACCAAAAATTAAATTGACAATGTTGGACCGTCATACACAACTTTGTATTCTCCTTGAACCTAGTTCTTGGGATCTCCAGTCTCCGAGGTAGAGTTGCCGCCATGATGACTTGTCCTTGGCCATAGTCCCATTCCCTTCGATGAACACTCAACCGCCTCTCAAGTTAGGCCTTTTGTAAGCGGATCCGACACATTATCCCTTGACTTCACGTAATCAATGGTGATAATTCCTCTAGAAAGTAGGTCCCTAACGGTTTTATGCCTTCATCGTATATGACGATTCTTACCGTTATACATGACATTCCTTGCTCGTCCTACAGCCGATTGACTATCACAATGTATACAAATTGGTGTCAACGGCTTAGGCCAGAACGGAATATCTTCCAAAAAGTTCCGAAGCCATTCAGCTTCTTCACCGGCCTTATCTAAAGCTATGAATTCAGCTTCCATTGTAGAGCGGGCAATACACGTTTGTTTGGACGATTTCCAAGATACCGCTCCTCCACCAAGTGCGAAAATATATCCACTTGTGGACTTAGAATCAGTTGTGCCGGTGATCCAATTGGCATCACAATATCCTTCAATGACCGCAGGATACTTGTTATAATGCAATGCAAAGTCTTGGGTGTATTTTAAATATCCCAAAACACGTTTCATTGCCATCCAATGAGTTTGGTTGGGATTTCTCGTGTATCGACTTAGTTTACTTATAGCACAAGCTATATTTGGACGAGTACAATTCATGATGTACATCAAACTTTCCAAAACACGAGCATAATCCCGTTGCGACGTGCTTTGACCTTTGTTCTTTTTAAGAGCAAGGTCTACATCAATAGGAGTCTTTGAAACTTTAAAATCCAAATACTTAAATTTTTCAAGCACACTATTGATGTAATGAGATTGAGGCAAAGCCAGACCTTGAGGAGTCCTATGTATCTTAACACCCAAAATTAAGTCGGCAACTCCTAGGTCTTTCATATCAAATTTGCTAGTTAGCATGCATTTTGTAGAATTTATATTGGCAATGTCATTACTCATTATAAACATGTCATCCACATATAAGCAAACAATGACTACATAATTAGGAGTATTTTTAATGTAAACACATTTATCACACTCGTTACTTTTAAAGCCATTTGACAACATTGTATGATCAAATTTTGCATGCCATTGTTTAGGTGCTTGTTTTAGTCCATAAAGCAACTTAACAAGTTTACACACCATCTTTTCTTTTTCCGGAACCACAAACCCTTCAGGTTGTTCCATGTAAATTTCTTCCTCCAAATCCCCGTCTAAGAACGCTGTCTTAACATCCATTTGATGGATTTCAAGACCATACACGGCGGCTAACGCTATTAACATACGTATGGATGTAATTCTGGTTACCGGCGAGTATGTGTCAAAGTAGTCAAGACCTTCTTGTTGTCTATAGCCTTTGACAACAAGCCTTGCCTTGTACTTGTCAATAGTGCCATCAGCTTTCATTTTCCTTTTGAAAATCTACTTAGAACCTAATGGTTTGTTTCAAGGAGGAAGATCAACCAACTCCTAAGTATGGTTGTTTAAAATAGATTCTATTTCACTATTGACTGCCTCTTTCCAAAATGGAGAGTCTGAAAAAGACATGGCTTCTTTAAACGTCCGAGGCTCATTTTCCAAAAGAAAAGTGACAAAGTCATCTCCAAATGAAGTAGAAGTTCTTTGACCCTTGCTCCGTCTTGGTTCTTCCTCATTTGGTGAATTTCCTTTGGTTCCTTCCCGAGGTCGTTTGGATCTTTCACCAACTGACTCACATTCCTTCTTATACGGATATATATTTTCAAAAAATTCAGGACTATCAGATTCCATCACCGTATTAACATGAATGTCGGGATTTTCTGATTTATGAACCAAAAATCGATATGCTTTACTGTTTATAGCATATCCAATGAAAACACAATCAACTGTTTCGGTCCTATCTTAACCCTTTTGGGTTTTGGGACTTGCACTTTTGCCAAACACCCCCACACTTTGAAGTAATTCAAGTTGGGCTTCACTCCTTTCCACTTTTCATATAGAAGGGAAAATATTTTGCTATGGGAAACTCGATTGAGTATTTGATTAGCCGTGAATACAGCTTCCCCCCACAAGTTCTGGGTAAACCCGAACTTATTAAGAAGGCATTCATCATCTCCTTTAATGTTCGATTTTTTCTTTCCGCAATCCCATTAGATTGAGGCGTGTAAGGGGCAGTTGTTTGATGAATAATGCCATATTCCAAAAATATTTGTTGAAAAGGAGATTCATATTCGCCGCCCCTATCACTTCTTATCATTTTGATCTTTTTGTTAAGTTGCGTTTCAACTTCATTTTTGTATTGCTTGAATGCGTCAATTGCCTCATCTTTACTACTAAGTGAATAAACATTGCAATAACGAGTGTTATCGTCAATAAAAGTTATGAAATATTTCTTTCCACCACGAGATGGTATTGACTTCATGTCACAAATGTCCGTATGAATTAAGTCTAATGGTTCAGAATCCCTTTCAATTGACTTGTAAGGGTGTTTAGTATATTTAGATTCAACACATATTTGGCACTTTGACTTTTCGCAATCAAATTTAGGCAATGCTTCCAAATTGATCATTTTTCGCAAAGTTTTATAATTGACATGTCCCAAACGAGAATGCCATAAATTATTTGACTCAAGTAAGTAAGAAGAAGCTGCAATTTTATTCATAGTGTCAACGACCATTACATTGAGTTTGAAAAGACCCTCAGTCAGGTAACCTTTTCCTACATACAGCTCATTCTTAGTTATTACAACTTTGTCAGAAACAAAAATACACTAAAACCCATTTTTAACGAGATATGCAGTAGATACCAAGTTCTTCCGTATTTCAGGAACGTGAAGAACATGTTCAGAGTCACAACCTTGCCAGATGTCATCTTAAGGCAAATCTTTCCATAGCCTTCAATTTTGCCCATTGCAGCGTTGCCCATAGAGAGTGCCTCATCAGGTCCAGTGGGAGCATACGAAGCAAACGCTTCCTTCGCAGTACAAACATGGCTGGTCGCTCCTGAATCAATCCAACATTCTTTAGGATTTCCAACCAAGTTGCATTCAAAGATCATAGCACACAGATCAATGTCTTGCACTCCTTGGGCCAATTTGATTTCTTCAACCATGTTGGCTTGACCTTTTTCCTTTTTCCTGTCCTTGTCCTTCTTTGCAACACGACAGTCTGCGGACTTATTTCCACTCTTGCCACAGTTGTAGCAATTTCCCTTGAACTTTTTCTTGCTAAGGTTAGGTCTTCCCTCCAGAAGGCTTCTTTCTCTTATTCTGATTTGGATTATGCTCAACAATATTTGCTCCCGCTACTGTAGCATTTCCACGAGCCTTCTTTTCAGCAGATTTGTTGTCTTCTTCAATCCTTAAGCATACAATCAAATCTTCAAGGGTCATCTCCTTGCGCTTATGTTTCAAGTAATTTTTAAAGTCCTTCCATAACGGAGGCAACTTTTCAATCATGGCCGCAACTTGAAATGCCTCATTAATCATCAAACCTTCAAAGAAAAGTTTGCTAGCAATAATATAATTAATACTTTTAACATAAGTATCAATCAGGATCAAACCATCAGCAAGGAGATCATGGATAATGACTTGAAGTTATTGGACTTGGGATACAATAGATTTGTTATCCACCATTTTATAATCCAGAAATTTGGCAGCCACAAAGTTCTTCAGTCCAGCATCTTCAGTCTTATATTTCTTTTCCAATGCATTCCACAGTTTCTTTGACGTTTCAACATTACTATAAATGTTGTACGAGTCGTCTTCCAAGACACTTAGAATATAATTCTTGCATAGGAAGTCAGAATGCTTCCAAGCCTCAATCACAAGGAAGCGTTCGTTTTCAAGTGTTTCATCAGTCAGGACCGAAGCATCCTCCTTAATAAACCTTTGCAGGCTAAAAGTAGTCAGATGAAAGAACATCTTTTGCTGCCATCTTTTAAAGTCCACACCAGAAAATTTCTCCGGCTTTTCTGCAGGTGGCATAACCGTTGCAGTAGCAGCACGGCTAGACCCTGCAGCACCAGAAACTGTGGTAGCAGTAGCACTCACAACTGGGACAGTTGGATCCACTCTGGTTGTCATCTCTGTCAAAATGACACAAGCAGAAACAATATCAACAACTGGTGAAGTATTTAAAACTTCAACCGAATACAAACAAACTGTTTAAATAGTCGGAGTAGAAAAACCACGAAGGCTTTTAGTCTCCACAAACAGATTAATTAACAGTAAATAGGAGTAGAAAACCACGAAGGTTTTAGTCTCCTTAACCAGTCTCCTTAAACGATATTTATTTAAACGCAGAAGATAAATAATGTTAGATTTCTTAAGCTTGTTGTTCCTGCGTTCAAATAAATCAGAAAATACGAAACAGTTATGTATAATCAGTGTGTATGAGACGATCCCGAGCCCACAAGTTACTTGTGTCTCTTTAAGAACGTGAAGAACATTGTTGAGAGTCACAACCTTGCCAGATGTCATCTTGAAGCAAATCTTTCCATAGCCTTCAATTTTGCCCATTGCAGCGTTGCCCATAGAGAGTGCCTCATCAGGTCCAGCGGGAGCATACGAAGCAAACGCTTCCTTCACAGTACAAACATGGCGGGTGGCTCCTGAATCAATCCACCATTATTTAGGATTTCCAACCAAGTTGCATTCAGAGATCGTAGCACACAGATCAATGTCTTGCACTCCTTGGGCCAATTTGATTTCTTCAACCATGTTGGCTTGACCTTTTTCCTTTTTCCTGTCCTTGTCCTTCTTTGCAACACGACAGTCTGCGGACTTATGTCCACTCTTGCCACAGTTGTAGCAATTTCCCTTGAACTTTTTCTTGCTAGGGTTGGTCTTCCCTCCAGAAGGCTTCTTTCTCTTATTCTGATTTGGATTATGCTCAACAATATTTGCTCCCGCTACTGTAGCATTTCCACGAGCCTTCTTTTCAGCAGATTTGTTGTCTTCTTCAATCCTTAAGCATACAATCAAATCTTCAAGGGTCATCTCCTTGCGCTTATGTTTCAAGTAATTTTTAAAGTCCTTCCATAACGGAGGCAACTTTTCAATCATGGCCGCAACTTGAAACGCCTCATTAATCATCAAACCTTCAAAGAAAAGTTTGCTAGCAACAATATAATTAATACTTTTAACATAAGTATCAATCAGGATCAAACCATCAGCAAGGAGATCATGGATAATGACTTGAAGTTATTGGACTTGGGATACAATAGATTTGTTATCCACCATTTTATAATCCAGAAATTTGGCAGCCACAAAGTTCTTCAGTCCAGCATCTTCAGTCTTATATTTCTTTTCCAATGCATTCCACAGTTTCTTTGACGTTTCAACATTACTATAAACGTTGTACGAGTCGACTTCCAAGACACTTAGAATATAATTCTTGCATAGGAAGTCAGAATGCTTCCAAGCCTCAATCACAAGGAAGCGTTCGTTTTCAAGTGTTTCATCAGTCAGGACCGAAGCATCCTCCTTAATAAACCTTTGCAGGCTAAAAGTAGTCAGATGAAAGAACATCTTTTGCTGCCATCTTTTAAAGTCCACACCAGAAAATTTCTCCGGCTTTTCTGCAGGTGGCATAACCGTTGCAGTAGCAGCACGGCTAGACCCTGCAGCACCAGAAACTGTGGTAGCAGTAGCACTCACAACTGGGACAGTTGGATCCACTCTGGTTGTCATCTCTGTCAAAATGACACAAGCAGAAACAATATCAACAACTGGTGAAGTATTTAAAACTTCAACCGAATACAAACAAACTGTTTAAATAGTCGGAGTAGAAAAACCACGAAGGCTATTAGTCTCCACAAACAGATTAATTAACAGTAAATAGGAGTAGAAAACCACGAAGGTTTTAGTCTCCTTAACCAGTCTCCTTAAACGATATTTATTTAAACGCAGAAGATAAATAATGTTAGATTTCTTAAGCTTGTTGTTCCTGCGTTCAAATAAATCAGAAAATACGAAACAGTTATGTATAATCAGTGTGTATGGGACGATCCCGAGCCCACAAGTTACTTGTGTCTCTTTAAGAACGTGAAGAACATTGTTGAGAGTCACAACCTTGCCAGATGTCATCTTGAAGCAAATCTTTCCATAGCCTTCAATTTTGCCCATTGCAGCGTTGCCCATAGAGAGTGCCTCATCAGGTCCAGCGGGAGCATACGAAGCAAACGCTTCCTTCACAGTACAAACATGGCGGGTGGCTCCTGAATCAATCCACCATTATTTAGGATTTCCAACCAAGTTGCATTCAGAGATCGTAGCACACAGATCAATGTCTTGCACTCCTTGGGCCAATTTGATTTCTTCAACCATGTTGGCTTGACCTTTTTCCTTTTTCCTGTCCTTGTCCTTCTTTGCAACACGACAGTCTGCGGACTTATGTCCACTCTTGCCACAGTTGTAGCAATTTCCCTTGAACTTTTTCTTGCTAGGGTTGGTCTTCCCTCCAGAAGGCTTCTTTCTCTTATTCTGATTTGGATTATGCTCAACAATATTTGCTCCCGCTACTGTAGCATTTCCACGAGCCTTCTTTTCAGCAGATTTGTTGTCTTCTTCAATCCTTAAGCGTACAATCAAATCTTCAAGGATCATCTTCTTGCGCTTATGTTTCAAGTAATTTTTAAAGTCCTTCCATAACGGAGGCAACTTTTCAATCATGGCCGCAACTTGAAACGCCTCATTAATCATCAAACCTTCAAAGAAAAGTTTGCTAGCAACAATATAATTAATACTTTTAACATAAGTATCAATCAGGATCAAACCTTCAGCAAGGAGATCATGGATAATGACTTGAATTTCTTGGACTTGGGATACAATAGATTTGTTATCCACCATTTTATAATCCAGAAATTTGGCAGCCACAAATTTCTTCAGTCCAGCATCTTCAGTCTTATATTTCTTTTCCAATGCATTCCACAGTTTCTTTGACGTTTCAACATTACTATAAACGTTGTACGAGTCATCTTCCAAGCCACTTAGAATATAATTCTTGCATAGGAAGTCAGAATACTTCCAAACCTCAATCACAAGGAAGCGTTCGTTTTCAAGTGTTTCCTCAGTTAGGACCGAAGCATCCTCCTTAATAAACCTTTGCAGGCTTAAAGTGGTCAGATGAAAGAACATCTTTTGCTGCCAACTATTAAAGTCCACACCAGAAAATTTCCCGGCTTTTCTGCAGGTGGCATAACCGTTGCAGTAGCAGCACGGCTAGACCCTGCAGCACCAGAAACTGTGCTAGCAGTAGCACTCACAACTGGGACAGTTGGATCCACTCCGGTTGTCATCTCTGTCAAAATGACACAAGCAGAAACAATATCAACAACTGGTGAAGTATTTAAAACTTCAAACCGAATACAAACAAACTGTTTAAACAGTTGGAGTAGAAAAAATACGAAGGCTTTTAGTCTCCACAAACAGATTAATTAACAGTAAATAGGAGTAGAAAACCACGAAGGTTTTAGTCTCCTTAACCAGTCTCCTTAAATGATATTTATTTAAATGCAGAAGATAAATAATATTAGATTTCTTAAGCTTGTTGTTCCTGCGTTCAAATAAATCAGAAAATACAAAACAGTTATGTATAATCAATGTGTATGGGACGATCCCGAGCCCACAAGTTACTTGTGTCTCTTTAAGAACGTGAAGAACATTGTTCAGGGCCACAACCTTGCCAGATGTCATCTTGAAGCAAATCTTTCCATAGCCTTCTATTTTGCCCATTGCAGCGTTGCCCATAGAGAGTGCCTCATCAGGTCCAGCGGGAGCATACGAAGCAAACGCTTCCTTCACAGTACAAACATGGCGGGTGGCTCCTGAATCAATCCACCATTATTTAGGATTTCCAACCAAGTTGCATTCAGAGATCGTAGCACACAGATCAATGTCTTGCACTCCTTGGGCCAATTTGATTTCTTCAACCATGTTGGCTTGACCTTTTTCCTTTTTCCTGTCCTTGTCCTTCTTTGCAACACGACAGTCTGCGGACTTATGTCCACTCTTGCCACAGTTGTAGCAATTTCCCTTGAACTTTTTCTTGCTAGGGTTGGTCTTCCCTCCAGAAGGCTTCTTTCTCTTATTCTGATTTGGATTATGCTCAACAATATTTGCTCCCGCTACTGTAGCATTTCCACGAGCCTTTTTTTTCAGCAGATTTGTTGTCTTCTTCAATCCTTAAGCATACAATCAAATCTTCAAGGGACATCTCCTTGCGCTTATGTTTCAAGTAATTTTTAAAGTTCTTCCATAACGGAGGCAACTTTTCAATCATGGCCGCACCTTGAAACGCCTCATTAATCATCAAACCTTCAAAGAAAAGTTTGCTAGCAACAATATAATTAATACTTTTAACATAAGTATCAATCAGGATCAAACCTTCAGCAAGGAGATCATGGATAATGACTTGAAGTTCTTGGACTTGGGATGCAATAGATTTGTTGTCCACCATTTTATAATCCAGAAATTTGGCAGCCACAAAGTTCTTCAGTCCAGCATCTTCAGTCTTATATTTCTTTTCCAATGCATTCCACAGTTTCTTTGACATTTCAACATTACTATAAACGTTGTACGAGTCATCTTCCAAGCCACTTAGAATATAATTCTTGCATAGGAAGTCAGAATACTTCCAAGCCTCAATCACAAGGAAGCGTTCGTTTTCAAGTGTTTCATTAGTCAGGACCGAAGCATTCTCCTTAATAAACCTTTGCAGGCTAAAAGTGGTCAGATGAAAGAACATCTTTTGCTGCCATCTTTTAAAGTCCACACCAGAAAATTTCCCCGGCTTTTCTGCAGGTGGCATAACCGTTGCAGTAGCAGCACGGCTAGACCCTGCAGCACCAGAAACTGTGGTAGCAGTAGCACTCACAACTGGGACAGTTGGATCCACTCCGGTTGTCATCTCTGTCAAAATGACACAAGCAGAAACAATATCAACAACTGGTGAAGTATTTAAAACTTCAAACCGAATACAAACAAACTGTTTAAACTGTCGGAGTAGAAAAACCACGAAGGCTTTTAGTCTCCACAAACAGATTAATTAACAGTAAATAGGAGTAGAAAACCACGAAGTTTTTAGTCTCCTTAACCAGTCTCCTTAAACGATATTTATTTAAACGCAAAAGATAAATAAATTAGATTTCTTAAGCTTGTTGTTCCTGCGTTCAAATAAATCAGAAAATACAAAACAGTTATGTATAATCAGTGTGTATGGGACGATCCTGAGCCCACAAGTTACTTGTGTCTCTTTTAAAAATCTAACCCCTCACAGTTGCCCAAGGTTCACGGGTTAATTTCTCCCAGGATGGAAACGGGATAACAGTTCTACGGTAGCGGCACTTCAAACCGTAGAACTCTGCGAACTTAAAGGAACGGAGCAAATCACACGACTTACTTTAGTATGCAGAAATGAGAGGAGATAATCAGATGGTATTTCTGTATGCTCTGTGTACCACCTTTCAGATATGGCTGTTACAGAAGACCACACTAATGGCTGGTGTTCATTTTAGATTCCCGTTACAAAAACGGATTAATACTAAATATTATTATTAATTAATTAATATTAGTTTTTGTTGGTCCAAAAAATTAAGTCAATCGATCGAAGCCGAAGCCGAAGCCGAGACGAGCGACGACGCGCGAGGCTTCTCTTCTTCTCAACCCTTTTAGGAGTTAAAATAACTACTTCTCTATTTAAACCCAACAAAAGTCTTTTCTTCTACCAATATGGGAGAAAGTGCATTTCCCTAGTAAAAGGAACCTTTTCACCTTTCTACCCATTTTCCATTCACAATCTTCACATTCTAAAAACCCAACATCGCAAATCAAGAATACTATTAGTAAAAACATTAACAGGTACTCCATTATAGCTGTTCTACTCAAAGTTTACTGGAGAAGTCTGTTTGTCTGAAGATTAGAATCTCTTCAAGCTTCATGAGTGATATCAGTAACAGTCAGTCATTGTGATTAAATCATCTTTACAGTACTCTCTTGGTATTACATAAAAGGTACTGCATTTTGTTACTGCACTAAGCATGTCACATTTAATAATCTTAGTTAAAATAAAACCAATTCATTGGTTACTTTTGCAAAAGTATAGTCAATACTTTTCTTTGACTAATTACATTTATCTCAAATTAGCTAATTAGTATCTGTTCAGGAGATCAAGGGCATTTTTCTCTCGGTCTAAGTATGTATCAACCATCAAGTACCTGAAATTTGGGAAATACTGGAAAGGGGAGGGATCAATAGATTTCCACAAAGCTCTAAATGAGAAAACAGAAAAGAAAGAGAAACCTAAAAGAAAAAAAGAAAAGAAAAAATTGAAACATACTCATCTGATATCTGAAACTCATTGACCCGATTAATAAGCACACTCTACCAAGAGACTTGAACTCAAGACTTCCTTTTAATAGTGGAATAATCTAATATATCCCACCATACCCCTTGGTGGTTACTATTATATATACTTATTTACATTAATATAACTAGCAAAAGTATATCAAACTTTTGTATCTCTAGAAAGTTACATCTTAGTTTATACTTCCTCCGTTCCATTTTATGTGTCATAGTTTGACTCGGCACAAAGTTTAAGAAATAAAGGAACACTTTTGAAACTTGTGGTGTAAAATAAGCCAAAGATATTTGTGTGGTTGTAAATCATTTCAGTAATGGCAAAACTGCAATTTTGAAGTTAAATTGTTACCAAATTTAGAATGCTGTCATTCTTTTTGGAACAGACTAATAAGGAAATACTGCCACATAAATTGGAACGGAGGGAGTATAAACCAATGATTATGAGTTATATTCAATCCAAGGATACCTAGTTATATTCAAGTCAAAATCATTCAGATGTCAATGTAAGAAGAAGACAACACTCTATGAATTTAAGAGGACTAAAAAGTCATGAATTCTTGCACATATAGAACACAAAAACTAGCCTAGAACAATAATGCAAAAGGCTTTAAAATTGCCGGAGAAGGGCCAAATTTGCCCCTCTAGTTAGGTTTATAGTTTTGGCTTGTCCTCCGTTACACTATCGGAACAAATTTACCCTCGCCGTTAGCAAAAGTAGCAGATTTATCCCCCATTTTGGATGGAGCTATTACGTGGCTAACAAAATCTGAAGTGGCCAATATTTGTGTGAGGTGGACGCCACGTGGTATGCCACCTCACCATCATCTTCTTCTCCCATTTCTTTCTTCCACCCCATCTAAAGCCACCAACACCTCCAACCACTGTTACCGCCACACAATCACAAATACTCAAATCAAACATAGTCCTTGAAATTCAGAAACAAGAACTAGAAGGAGACGGGCTCCACAAGTCTTTTCAAAGGAAAATACTCGCAAATCTAACATAGAGAAAATACCATGGGTGACAATGTGTTCCTCCCTCTAGATGTGAACAAAATTAACTCTTTTCTCAATCTTGATTATTTTTCTACAGACTAGAATTGAGTAAGATAATTCCATTACATAAAATCATACACAAAAATTGACTCAAAAACCAAAAAAAAAAAAAAAAATTAAAAATTATTTTGGAGTAGCTCTGTGAAAATTAGTGGGTTTGTTTAACTTTGAGCTCAAAATCGTAGGTTTACTGCTGTCTTGGCTTGAAGTAAAATTAAAGAAGATTGAACACCCATTTGGGATCCCAAAGTTAACAAATCTGAATTTTAATGTGTCTAGTGATACACAGTAAATCTTTCGGAAGTCATTTTATTTTGTGGTAGCTTCGGAAATTAACACCGGCAATTCTGAAGTTTTTGATTTCGCTAGTTTTGGCGGCTATGGAGGTTTCCATCTTGGAAATTTGAGGGGTATGAATGTGAGTTCTTAATAGTAGAAAGTGAGAAATTGCTATTTTTTGTGTGATGCCACCGAGTACTGTTAAGCAAGAAACATTATCATCTTTGGTTTTTCTTGTTATCTTCATAGCCTTCTTATGGGTGCATCTTCATACATATTTAATTTTGAGTTTAAAGGTTGAACAAATGGAAAGAACTGTATTATCAGGGACATTATTATCAAAAGGGACATAATGTGAAGAGGAAATTAACTTTAGTAAAGAGGAGGTGCTGGTGGCTTTGAGGGGGGGGGGGGGGGTGAAAGAAGAAATGGGAGAAGAAGAGAATGGTGAGGTGCCTGCTATGTTGCGTCCACCTCACCCAAATGTCATGACACCTCAGATTTTTTTGGCCACGTTAAAGCTTCATCCAAAATGAGGGGTAAATAAACTACTTTTGCTAAAGGCGAGGGTAAGTTTGTCCCGATAGTATAACGGAGGACAAGCTAATACTATAAACCTAACTAGAGGGGCAAATCTGGCCCTTCTCCGTAAAATTGCTCAAATCCACTTACAAGTGAGTATGGCGCATAATGACGATACTCGTTGATTTAGTCCCTGTTTGGGTTCTGAATGGTGACCTTGAAACTGTCGTTTGCCATCTCATCATGCTGAATTTTCTCAATTGTTCCGGCTGATTGAGAAACAGATTCTCCACACCACAATACCTCAATCTTTTGCAGGGAACAACTGTCACCAAAAGCAGAAGGAATCTCAACGAGCTGCTTGCAATTGTCAACACTACATGCTCAAGAGCTGGGAAGGCATCCTCTGATATATTCCAGTGCATAATGTTCAGATTTCCCAATTTCAAGAACTTGAGTTTTTGAAACTCCTCATCACTGATATTCCACTGTTCTCCCACAAAAGCTTGTGAAAACAGTTTCAAAACCTCAAGGTTTGGCAATGCTGCAATTGCAGAAATTTCAACCCATGGTAGTTGAAACTTTGATAAGGTCAATTTCTTAAGGTTTGATGGGAAGTTAAATTCACAAGGCTGAAGCACTCTGCCTTGGTAATTCACATTGAGTGATTCAAGTTGATTCAAGAAATCCAAGACTGGAAATCTGTTGCAAGAGCTTCCCAAGTTCTCAGAATGACCCCAAGATTCCAAAAACGTGCATTTCAGTTTTTGAAGGAAAAGGAAACTTCTCATTTTGTTCCCCATGTCATAAGAAAGAGATGGGGTAGACAAGGTCTGTAAACATTCAAATAGGGGCAAGCTAGAATTTGAAAAGGTACAATAATCTATATGTGCGTGCCTCAGCCTACTGGAAAATGTATCCTGTAAAGCTACCTCACCATTTGTTCCTTTAACTAGGAAAGTTTCTAAGTTCCAGAGCTTGGTAATCCAAGAGGGAATGACTGTCATACCACCTTTAAGTGACAAAAACCTCAAATGCAAAGCTATTTCTGAAGGACAGGTATTGCCGATAGCAAGGCACCCCAAATCCAACACTCTAACAAGCTGACCGATGAGCATAAATAGGCTATCTTCGGGAAAATAACTTGACAATGAGTCGTCCCAACTGTCTGAAGAATATATCACTGTACGGGGAAGGCGAAAACCTGTGTCGACATATCTCCAAGAGCTATGACTAAACCGCGATGCCGATGTTATTGGCAAGAAATTCTTGACTATAGATCTGTGTTGACAGAAACGATATAAATAGTCATGAATACGACATGATTTGAACCCGCCCTTTGATCTTCTTTCGGCCACCATTACTAGGCTCCTCCCTATAAGATAATTCAGGCAATCTTCTGCTACTTCCTCTGGTTTCTTCCCCTCATCTTTTTGTACAAATCCTTCACTAACCCATAACCATGTTAGTTTTGAAACTGCAAATTCTGTACTCATCGGGTATGCTGCAAAATATAGAAAACATTGTCTTAGATAACCTGGCATATTGTTGTAGCTCATATCTATAATTTCCTCTCCTACATCAGAAGTAAAGGCCTTTTTGGTAATGGTTAGCCAATCTTCCTTATCCTCTGTATTGACAAGAAACCCAGCTACCAAAACAATGGCCAGAGGTAGCCCTTGACATATTATTGCAATTTCCTTCCCAACTTCAGCTGGACAGTCCTCATTTGGAATTGGAGGTTTGCGACATTCTTCTTGAGTACAGAAGCGGAGGTGATTGAACTTCACTTGTAATAGCTCCCAACTTTCTTTTGGAGTCAACAAGCGAACCTCAAGATGTTCATCGAAAAATCGATCCTCAGGTTTTTGTTCACTGGTAACAAGAATTCTGCTTCCATTTGCATTATCTGGAAGACACCGGCGCAACTCATCAAAATTCTTAGAACTCCACACTCCATCTAAAACAATGAGGTATCTTCTTCTAAGCAACTGTCTGTATACAAGCTCATGATAATCTAGCTCATTTGACTTGTAAATGTCATCGCTCAGATCAACAACAGAAAGTAAAATATCTTCCAACAACTCACTCACTGTATGTATAGGAGAAACAGAACACCATGCTTGAATATCAAAATGATCTGAAGTTCTTCTGTCATTAAAAGTTCTTTTGGCCAGTGTTGTCTTACCAATTCCTGGCATGCCAATGATAGGAATAATTTTAAGCTCGGCCCCTCCACCAATTAGCCGTGCCATTAATATTTCTATCTGATCCTCCATGCCTACAACTGCTTCATCAATGATTGGCGTGCTAGATTTTGATGTTCGACAGTGGACGCATAGATATTCGCAAATTCAACAATTTCCTTGAAGAGCTTGATTACTTCAATGACATCGTCTAATTGATTGTTACATACAGAAGAAGGTTTAACCACAAGCTTGTCGACAGTATACTCAAATTTGAGAAATAAGCTGGTCATATAATTGCAAACATCTAATACTTCCTTAAATTTTTTAATCTCAGTCAGTACAGCTTCAATCTGATGTGTCACCCAAAAAACTGAATAAATCCTAGAATCCAACAATCTAAGCAAATTGTGCAACACGAAATCCAGCTGTCCCAAACTATTAATCTTGGAAAAGGAAAATGCAGTTGGCTTTCGTACCTTGACAGTATGCTGTAAAAGCTTTGATGCCATAGGCTCTATCTTTTGCACCAAATCGGATACAGAAAGATCAAATTCTTTACCTAAATCTTCATTCATTTCGCGGTTGCCTAATGAGCTAATGAACGACCAATACTCATTAACTATAAGTTCAAAGATTAACAAGCTTTCATTATGAAGTCCATTGCATAAGATATATTCCAGCAGAAACCTGAGCAAAATTTACAGTTTTTGGACACGCTCTTTGTAAATCAGTAGATCAGACCCTGAACTGAGCTTAGTCATCGGTTCTTCTAGGATGAAATTAACAAAGTTGCTGTAAACACATCCAATTCACGCGTAAGTAATATCTCTGGGTGCAAAACTTTCAGGCCTCCAAGATAAACACAAGTGATATACGATTTATCAGGTTTAACGTTCTGCAACAGATCTATCAGCATATCTTCATCCAACTTGTCTGCTGAACAAAGTAAAAAAGAGATACGACGTGATGTTTCCTTTATCACAAGTGTAACATGATCCCAGAAATTGTTGAACTCGTTGGACATACGATTATAGTCCTTTAACATGAAGGAAAGAAAACCTTTCAGAAATTTTAAATTTTCTTTAACAAATTCAAATTCTTTCTTCACAGGAGCAACAATATCTGCCTTGTAGTTTAGTAAAAGCTCTAGATTGTCAACGAGGGATTCGATGTATTTAGCTAGGACTTCATCAATAGATGGAGCCAAGAGAAATTGTCGAAGGAGCTTGGGAAGTAGTCTTAGAAATAAAACCATGTCTGGCTTGAGAAGCCAAATCTCTTCAAGTATGTCAGAAGTAACACGATCCAGTTCATCCATTGTCATTTCAGATGTTGCATCACAAACCAAGTCAAGGTCTTGTCTTGCTTTCGTGATCAAGAGCTCAATACGATTAAAAAGATCTCTCATATTAATATCCTCGTCCACACTGATCCATGAAGGGGAATGTTGAACAATTGGTAACAGATATGTTAATTCCATTCGGAGTGTCTTTGCATGAACAGTCCACTCCCCGTATTTCTGAACTAGTTTTTCAAAAAAATCAATAAGGCGGCGAAGATCAGGATACATATTACAAGTTCTTGGCTCACAGATTAGAGATGCAGTAGACAAACTGAAAAAAGTAGAAGGTCAAGACTGAATAATGAGTACTACAACAGGCATGTAATATAGACTTTTTTTTAAAGCCAAATTGTTATATGGGGCCAAAGAAAAATTTTGTGGTGGAGGATTTTTCCACCATATTTCCTTCTATCTATTTTTGTGCTTGGAGGCCAACTTTGGTCATCTATAAAAGGAGAGTCATTCTTTTCTTTCACTACAAGGGACCACTAGGGACCAACATTTCTGGACGGTTATGCATTTGGTCCTTAAATGTTAATTTTAGGGACTAGTATTTATGCTTGTCCTTAATTTCTCATTTTATTTTGTTAAACTAACAAGAGATCATACCTGGTCCTTAAAAAAGCTACTAATATTGTACCTCTCTCTTGAGTGCTACCTACTCAAATCTATGTCAACTCATCACGGGTCACGACTAGGCATCGATTGTTTGGGAGATGATTAGGACTGAGATCCAACGGTAACAACTCTTCTTTTTGACCTTTTGATTTATAGTCTTGTCTTTGTTGATTTTTATTTTATTCATTCAATGATTGTTCAAATGGTGTATGAAAAAGGAATTTTTGCACAAAAGTACAATTTTAGAACTTAATTACCAAACATGGCAATATTTTAGTAAAATAACCATCTATAAAGGAAATACAAGTTAATTACAAACATAACAAAAACATAGCAATATTTTTCCATAACATACCAAATTTTTACATTCTTCTTCATATTTCCCCCACTATCACTTTTGCTGTCCTATTTCCCCCTATTTCACTTTTCCTCCCACCATTTCTACTAATTTCACTTTTACTCCTCCTATTTCCCCCAATTTCACTTTTCCTCCCACCATTTCCCCCAATTTCACTTTTACTACTCCCATTTCTCCCACTTTCACTTTTTCCTCATCCCATCCTCACTGTATCTCATTGTATCTCACTGTATCTCGATGTTTCTCAACCACCAACTATCTCATATCTCATTGTATCTCAACTACCAATTACCTTCTCATATCTAACCGTATCTCGCCTACCAGCCACATCGTATCTCATTGTATCTCAACTACCAACCACATCGTATCTCATTGTATCTTACCGTATTTCAACTACTAACCACATCGTATCTAACCGTATATCGCCTACCAACCACATCGTATCTCATTGTATCTCACTGTATCTCAACTACCAACCACCTCGTATCTAACCGTATCTCGCTTACCAACCACATCGTATCGCACTGTATCTCAACTACCAACCACCTCGTATCTAACCGTATCTCGCTTACCAACCACATCGTATCTCAACTACCAACCACCTTTATCTAATCGTATCTCGCCTACCAGCCACATCGTATCTCATTGTATCTCAACTACCAATCACATTGTATCTCGTTGTATCTTACTGTATCTCAACTACCAACCACCTCGTATCTAACCGTATCTCGCCTACCAACCATATCGTATCTCATCGTATCTCAGCTACCAACCACCTCGTATCTAACCGTACCTCGTTGTATCTTACTGTATCTCGATGTTTCTCAACTACCAACCACCTCGTATCTCATTGTATCTTTTTCGTATCTCACTGTATCTGCATTGTTCTGCATCGTAACTAACTATTTCTAGACTGTATGTAGTTGTTTCTAGAGTGTATCAGCATTATTTCATCCTGTTTGTGCGTTGTTTCTCACTGTTTTTAAAATATTTCACCTTTTTGCATTGTTTCACATTATTTTTACATTTTGTTTCAGACTTTTTCACTAGTTGTTTCAGACTGTTTCATCGTTGTATCTCATTGTATCTGCACTATTTTTCTCCATATCTAATTGTATCTACGTTGTTTCAAGTTGTTTCAGTACCGTTTCAAGTTATTTCAACGTTGTTTCTCACTGTTTCTAAACTATTTCACCTTTTTGCGTTGTTTCACATTATTTTTAACATTTTATTTCAGACTTTTTTTCACTACCTGTTTCAGACTGTTTCAGTGCTGTATTTGCACTATTTTTGCTTCGTATCGAACTGTATCTAACTGATTCTGCACCATTTCAGGTTGTTTCAGTACTGTATCTAACTGTTTCTGTACCGTTTCGGCACTGTATCTAATTATTTCAGCACCGTTTCAAATTGTTTCAGCACTGTATCTAACTATTTCTCCACTGTTTCAGACTGTTTCAGTGCCGTTTCAAACCGTCTCAGCACTGATTCGGTGAAGAAACCAAACTATAGTCATAATAAACAATCAAAGAGAAGGACATCCAAAGTACTTCTACTTAGTGATGCATGGAGTGATTCAAGTTCAGTAAGAACATCCAACTTAGAAAACCAATTGCAGCTTGCCACTGCCACAAATTTGCATTTAAGTTGCTGGAGATTCGAAAACCTCTCCAAAACACCATTTGCGTTGTGTTCATCAGAATATGGGAAGCCAACGTGGGATAAGATTCTCAAATCCTCCAATTTTGAGTTCTCTTCCTATATTACTGTTGGTGTATGCTTATCCTCGTCAAAGAGAGAACAACGTGATCCTCAAATCTTGTAGCTTTGACAGTTTCCATATGATAGGCACTACTACCATGTGAGATCCCGATTTCACAACCAGACTTTCACATCCCAATACACCACCACCCCAAAATAAGTTACATGAACGCCGTTAGGTTGTGCCTACCATCGCCGTTCACCATTCTCATCACGCCTTTCACTGCATCATCGTCATCTCACCACCATTACAAGCACACATAAAAGCTGCTCATCAGATAAGAAAAGGGGAAAAGTGAAAGGGATTTCTGGAAAACATCTCCAGAGACGCGTAGAAGAGAGCACGAGGAAGCCATTGATGTAAGTAATTTCCGGAAAAAGTGACGGGTCGCTGGAGCTAGGGTTCCGGTGACTCTTCTAGTAGGATTTAGGAGTCTGTGCGTGTAAAGTTTCAACCGAAAGATGAAGTCAACCGCCTATCTCCGCCGGTAGTGGTGGTTCCCGGTAAGGGTGGCTAACGGCCCGGTCCGGTCCGGAACCGGGCCAAAAAAATTTCAAAACCGGTGTTTAACCGGTCTACCGGTCCGGTCCTAGCCGGTTTAAAAAATTGGTGCCGGATCGGGACCGATTCCGGCGACCGTTAAGCCGGTCGGTCCCGGTCCGGTCCGGCCGGTTTAACGGTTATTTTTAATTTTTTTTAGTTTTTTTTAGGCAAATAAAGTTAAAATTTGAAAAACTTAACAATTTATTTAAACACTATTTGTGATAATTATGTAAATTATATGTTTTAATAAAACAAAATAATTATGTAAATTATATTTTTAAATTTATTAATGTAAAGTAAATAAATAAACACAAAACAAACGTTGATTGAAAGGGAAATACATAATTGAAATGAAAAAACAAACTAGAAATTAAAAAATTACAAAGATACTAAATAAACTAGAAATTCGAAAATACATAATTGAAATGACATAGATATTCCCTTAGCCATCTCTTCAAATTTTCAATCACGCGGAATAAAGCCATTTATTCTATCTCATTCGGTTTTCTGACATTTTTCTAAGTGTTGCCTAAACTTTTCCGTCCCTCCATTGTAGTTGCCAGTGTAAATTTGCCACTCTTTGTTACAGAGGCTACATTTAGCTTTCTGAGTTTCAGTATCTTTCATAATAAGTTGCCACACTATAGAACGACGTCTTCGTTCCGCAATTCTTGTTTCACTAGGACCGGGAGCAGCGGGAGCTTGATTTTCAGCCATTATAATTGTTTGGATTTTGGAAAAAATTTAGAAAATAGCCTTTGAGAGTAATTTGAGAGATAAATTGATAGAAAGTGCTAAATTGTGTGATATAATGATGAAATATTAGAGTATATATAGATAAAAATAGGTTGGGGGGGGGGTATGGGGGCGTTTAGGGGGGGTGATAGGCAAATATAGCCATTTTTGGCCGTTGGCCAACGGCTATATTTGAAAGAGAGCCGTTGACCCAAACTGTCGGTCCGGTCCGGCAGTTCGGACCAAATATATTTTTTTTTTTATTTTTCCTTTGTGTTTTATTTAAAGTGGTGGAAACTTTGAAAAATATTACAACAAAATATTATTAAGTTTTTACTTGTACATATAACATATGTTTGGAATGTTTAGTTTATTTCAATGTTTAAAGTTTAAACTTAGAATTAAAAAACTTTTAGTATTTTTTTATACTTTGAACTTTGAAGTAATGAAATTTTTGAAGTGATGATTCAAAGTTCAAACTTTTGAATTAATTTGTTAAGTTCAAAATTCAAACTTTGAATTAATTTTAGTAAATTCAAATTTGAACTAATTTACAAACTAGTAATTAATTGTAGTATTTTTAACGCAAACTTTAAATTAAAAATAAAAAGTATGAAGACAATAGTTGTGATTGAATTCCAAGACTTGGAGCAATTTTATTGAATTGTTTAAGACATAAGTAGTGCAAATTACATCTAAACTTCAAACTTGTAAATTCAAAATTCTTATTTAGAAAATTACATTCTTTTAAACGTATTAGCTAGTTTCTTGAGGATAGTTGTAGGCTTTTCTTTAGGAACTGGCCGTTGTTGATCTTGTTCATCATCTCCTTCTGGTTCTTCATCTTCTTCTTCTTCTTCATTGCCGGTTTGACTCCCTTCACTTGTTCCGTCGCTCAAAATTTGATCGAGATATGCTTTGCCCTTTTCCTTATTAAGTTCTGGTAGACCAAAGTTTCTTCGCTCTGCTCTGATCCAATCCCTGAATAAAACTCCTGTCTCCATGCCTCCTCCTTCAACGAATATCTGTGATCTCCAATTTGAAATCTTCCTTGGCTAAAAGCGCTTTCCGATGCAACTGATGAAGCTTGAATTGTTAATATATCCCGGACCATTTTTGCAATAATTGGAAATTGCGATTCTTGATTCTTCCAATAATCCAATAAATTCTTAGTTCCAAAGTTGTTAAGTTTCTTTGGATATTGAATTAAATACACTTGGAACTCGCTGTATTCCTCATCGTACTCGTCCTGTTCTGAAAGCAACTTTTCGTCAAGTCCCCCAAAAGTGCTCATCCCCGCATGTGAAGAACTTTGCCCAGTGGATAGTATTGGTTCCGTTGGTGTAGCAGTGTCTGCCTAAGCTCTATACTTTGCAAAAACAGCCACGGTATCTGCATAAACTTTAGCAACAGCCTCGTCTACACTTGGATACCCATTAGTAGCAATTTCAATAAGAGTAATTTCTAAATTTGCATATACTTCTCTAACAAGTCGTTCAGTTAACTTAATTTTAAAAGCAGGATGCAACACAGAAGCAATGTAAAAAAGAGGAGGAATTGGAAAAAAATATTTTCTAAATTTTTCAATCATTAACTCTACAGCCGGTTTGTAAACTTCATATTGTTTATACATTTTCAATAATTCTGATATTCCAGCTATATAATATAACATGGTAGGAGTAGTTGGATAATATTGACCGAAAAATTCTAAAGTAGCTTGATAAATTTTTTTAAAAAACTGAAGAATATGTTGAACAACTTGCCAATCCTCATCTTTAAGGTGATAGATTTCCATAAAATATTTATTATAAATTTGAGAAATAGGCACTCTATAGTCATAAGCGACAGTCAATGCATCATATAAAGTGTTCCACCTAGTACAAACTTCCTTCGGGACTCTCCTAATTGGCATTCCTAATTCTACACATTTTCTTTCCCATTCTCGTCTTCTTTCTTGGTTTTTATTTCTAAAAATATAAGTAATAGCTATCGGCACCTTTTTGATAATGTCGTTAAACAAGGCAAGACCATCTCTTACTACTAAGTTGTAAATATGACATGCACACCTAACATGAAAAAATTAAGCAAAAGGGGGGTTCAAAATAGGTATCAAGTTCCTAAGTGCATCTGTGTAGTTTGTAGCATTATCTACCGTAATACTAAAAACTTTGTTAGATAAAAAGCACGTACGAAAAATTGATGAAATTTTATTATAAATATAATTTCCCGTGTGTGGTTCATCAACAACTTTATAAGCAATAATACGTTTTTGAAATACCCAATCAGGATCTATCCAATGAACAGTAATAGTAATATAATCACATCCATTAGTAGAACGACCCATATCCGTAGTAAGACATACTCTAGTGTCAAAGTTATCAGACATATATCGCAAATAATCCTGATATTCGTTCTTAAATTTAATAATATCATTTTTAACAGTAGTTCTTGGAAAACCATGGAAAGAGGGATTATATATAGACTGAACATAACGAACAAAACCAGTAGAAGAAGGAAAACTATAAGGTAAACTCTCGAGGGCAACTAGTTTAGCAATAGCTTCCCTATCCTTTTGTTTATCATAAGTAAGAAGCCCTCCTGTTGTTTGGTTAATTCTTGTTTGGGTACCCGAAGATTGATCATGCGCTACTCCCCCATGTTCGGTCCCTAAATATATACCACCCGCCCGCGTTGACCATTCTTTAGGATGTTTATTTTGTAAGTGGACCCTAAGTTTACCCGTCCCACCCTCATTACCCCCAGTTTTAAAAACCCACACCTTATCACAAATCCCGCATGTGGCCGTCTGCGCTGCAACATTCTTTGATGCAAATTCCCACACCTCAGATCTATCCTTACGTTTAGCCGGTATTCTAGTAGGAGGTTCAGGAGGCAAGTCATACTGAACTTCGGTTGGACTAGCTTGAAATTCAGGTGTTTCTTCCAAATTAACCCCGCTTTGATTCCCATATTGTGTTTCTAACATTTCGTGATCAAGTATGTTATCAGCGCTAACATTATGATAATATTGAGAATCATCAATGTGGGTGAACTGACTAGAACTACTAGCAATTTCTTTACCCCTATTTCCCCTACAACCACGTGCCCGCCCCCCACTACTAGTTCCAATTGAACCTCTTTGAGACATAATAATAGCAAATAAAATAAATATATATCACAAAAAAATAATAATAGATTAGAAGTAGGAACGACCAACCAAATATAACCGTATAATTGAGGTGAAGTTGAAACTTGAGCCTCCACTTCAATTAATTAGTTGAATACTTGATAATAGAAAATTTGCAAAAATAGTCAAATTGATATTTCAACCACGTAGCGCCTCCAATTGACCCAATACTTGATATTTGTAAACTTCACCAAATAGCCAGATATAACTTTGATAGAAACTCCAAATAGAACTTGATAAAGTAGCCAAATTATAAATTTTTAACAAATAGTCAAAGTAGAATAATAGCAATATTATAGAAAATTTGAGAGAATTAGAGAGAATTGGAAGATTTGTGTGAAAAATATGATGAAATAATGGGGGTATTTATAGAAAAAAAAAATAGTTAGGGGTGGTTATGGGGTAGTAGAGGGGTGAAATTGGCCGTTTTTGGCCGTTGGACAACGGCTAGGGGGTCAGAAGAGCCGTTGCCCAACGGCTAGAAACGGTTAGATGCAACAGATTTTTCTTTTTTTTTTTTGGGACCGGTCCGGTCCGGCCGGTTCCGGTCCAATTTTATACCGGTTCATCCGGTTTTTTTCGCGAGGCCGTTTCAGAATCGGGGCCGGGGGGCGTTAGGGACCAACGGTCCGGTCTCAACTGGTCCGGGCCGGTCCGAGCCGGTTTCCGGCCCGAATCCGGTCCGGTCCGGTCAAAACCGGACCGTTAGTCACCCTTAGTTCCCGGTAAGGGATTTGAAAAATCGCCGGAGCTTTTCTTTAAGTGTGTGGGGGGTAAAAAATAAATAATTTTTCACTTGTTAAAGAATAAATAAATATTGTAAAATGTGTTAGGGAAAATAATGTTATGTATTGTAATTTGAGAAATATTGCTATTTTTTTGTAATATAGGGGTGTAGGTTTGTATATATGTGTAAAAAACTCTATGAAAAATTGCTAAAGTTTGAGGCTTTATAGGCCTTTAACAACACCTAAAAAGTGTGGCCTAAACTATCAGAAAAAGCGACACTTTTTGACCTAAAGCAACGCTTTTTCGAGGGTGGCCTAAAAATGCATAACCTTTGCCCCGAGGCAACCTTTTTTATGTAGCAAAGGCCATGGTTTACAAAAAGCGTGGCCTTTTGTGTGTAGCTACACTTTTAAAGCGTGACCTTTGCTGCCATATAGACCACTTTTTACGAGCATTGCTGAAAAAGTGGTTTCATCTTTTAAGCAAATTCGTCAACCTTTATAAGAGCCATAATTTTATGGTAATAAATTACATTATTTCAGTATATTCTATAATCATATATATCTCAAAATAAATAGATGGAGATCTCAAGCACTACATTCAATAACAAATAACATCAAAAATATAAATGCATATACTTGGAAGGAAATTCGAAAAAGAAATATTTCATGTACCACATCAATAATAACCGAGTACTTCGAGTGTATACAAGCATGAAATTTACAAAACTATATATATCCTCATCCTAATAATAAACATCACAATTGTCCAAAACGCTTCATCACTAACTTCCAATAGATCAAATTGACTTCAATCTCCATTTTTAATTGCATCACCAAATTCTCCTACACGTGTAAAATGAGATTATACGTTAGATAGAAGTGCAAAATCAGATGAGAAAGATGCACCTATATTTTCACTAATCAGAAGCACAACACTATCAACCAAAAAAAAATATCGTCAAAGCAGGAGACAACAAATGATGGGGACAAACAGAAACACCTACGCAACACGTTCTTGAAGGTCATCAATTTTCCAGACATAAAAATCTCATACACCAGTAATGACTTCAGCCAAGACTAATTCACCACTAATCGATCAGATATGCTTAACTAACCTTGTGGGCTATATTTCTCAGCTCTACGCTCTCAACTAAATTATTGCGGCGCATTTCTTCTTCATGCAGATGCAGAAATCAAAACCTAAAAAAATATAGATGAAGTTCACAAACATTACGTGTGTACCTCAAAATGATAAGCAAGAGAAAAACGATACTCCATAAGAGACCATGGTTACCTCACATGTGTGCTTCATGAAGATGATCTTACCTATTTGACATTCCAAAGAGCAAAATCTTACATAGAGATTCCACCCATCAATCAAAAAAGCAAGAAATAATAATCCAGATTGAATTGGTTGCAGGTAACAAACTGGTGTCATATACCATGGTCACGTAAAGAGTACATTTGCAAAAACCACTTCCAATAATGCCCAACATAGTAACTGCAGAGTGCAGACAACTTAAGGGTGTATTGATCAACTAATGCAACAATCTGTTGAAGATCAACTTCAAATGTATACAAACAGGCCTCAAATTATTACCTCTCCAAGTTTTCTGCGATAAGTAAGTTCATTGAGCAGCATTTAGAATAAAATGAAGATTAACTTTCAATATCTATAGCTTGTGCAATAATAACACTAGTGCAAGATCTCCATTTGATCTGCCTGAAGCATAAGCTTAACATATTCTCTATTAATAATCGATATGCAAGATCCATACGTGTAGCTTCATAGGCCAATGCTTCACGCTCCAAGTCACCAACATGCTTCCAGTATGCGCAACTATGTTGAACAGAAGAGAAGAAATTTTATTTAATATAAAATATACTAGGCAAAATGCAATGAATCATTAAACAAAACTTAAGTTACAGAAGGTAACAATATCCTGAACATGATTATAGAATTTGGTGTCGATGTATAAAAAAACCTCCATTTGCATCCCACTCAATTCTTGCCCATTTTCGACAGTATTTCTTCTTCAAGCTAAAGAAGAGTTGCTTCCAAAGAAACACATACAGAAAATAATAGGACCATCCTGCTAGAGATGGTTGCATTCAGTCATGTTGTAATCCAGATTCTAAGATGGATATATTAATCAAAAAGTAATCCAAAGACCAAGGAGAAAGTAACATGAGTACGTAATCTAAGCCATTCATTGTCAACTTATACCCACAAATGTAAAGCAGAGCTTCAAGAATATTTATGAAACATGCAGGCTCTCGATTTTGAAAGGTCCTATATTTCTTAAGATATCAAGAAAGTTACTATGCTTAAAGGAAAGTTCCCCCAGTTATTTGAAGACTAGCCTCATTATTTGATATATTATTCTGTAACCGGAAAACCTGTTGGTAATTTAGTAAAGAATTCAGGAATTATTTAGTCAAAAATCACAACTTTTCCTACTTGTATCGTGAAGGTTTTGCTCCATATATGATTAGAAAACTTACAACTAGCTTAGCATGCACACAATCAAGGAGAAGGAGTCCCGACCAGTATATCAAATATTGAGCTTTGGCCAAATTACAACACAACTGGATGATTGAATCTCTATTGCATATCATTTCCAAGTTTCATTCTAATTTCTCCCTCGCCTCCATCCATTTATTTTCTAATCTCAGGAAGGTACAAAATTTAAGGACTTGTAATTGCCTATATGCTCGATTCAGTTATACATCCGCAGACTAATTTTCATTTAAGCGGTTGGTTATTTAGGTTAATGTCTCAATAAAATAAGCAAAAAACATAGCAGTGTGTGTGATAGAGGTTGGTATGCCAGCAAAAAATTCAAAGTATTGATGCAACAAGTCAAATACAATGACTAAATTGATGAAATAAACAACACAATGACTATGTTTTCCCAAACATTTTGCTTAAAAAGTAAGATAGTGGGATATTAACAAATGGAAAAAAGAGGAGAAAGGCTTTATTGTGAGAGGTTTGAATCTCTAAAGGCTTTATTGTGAGAGATTTGAACCTCTGGTTGTTCAATTGGACACCTGAAATGCATGCGACTGTACTCTCTTCTACTTTTGTAAATTCAAATTCATTAAATTCAGTTAAAGTCTTTTGATTATAATGCTCTTAAGAAAAATACTCTATTTTGATTTTGGTTAGAGCAAAATCACTGATAGACGAACAACTAAAATTCCAAAGAGCACAATACTACCAATTGACTAAATCAATCAGTATAACAGTTTTAAGAAAATCTAAATAAAAAAGGAAAAGAATATGTCGACAGCAACAACAGAGATTGAAGCAGCGGCAGAGGTCTTGCATGTATTCGTGAATGAATATGTTAAATTTTCCTGAACTAAAACCTAAAACGACTGGGAAATTATATTTGGGGGTATGCAAAATTTACTACTTTTTAAATATTTCACTGAAGGGAGAAATTTTTTTATTAGACATTCCTTGTCTTATAATCAGCAAGTGTGGCTAAATACTTTATAATTTTACAACACTTATTAAGCGTTGCCTTTAGGATTAAAAGTTTGCTTTAAAAAATGTGGTCATAGGCTCTGAACAAAGGCCACGGGTGCTCAGAAATGTCAAATGTTGTAAAAAAATAAGTGTGGCTGTAGGCCTAATTTATTTTAGTAATTTACTCATTATGAACAGATACTACACGATTCAGCCGATGATGAATTTTTTAGGCTACTGTTCCTTTGATTATGCGTATACAGTCCCTTTACGTGATTATTCCCCAAAAATAAAACAAAAGGAGATGAGGAAATGTATATTTTGTGAATAAGCGAGATAAAGCAATGGGATCGGCACTTGACATGGCAACCGGCTGACCACCGTTGTTTACAGCCGTACTGATATCCTTAACCTCTATCTGATACACCAATCCAAACCTATATATTTTAAAATCATTATTGTTTTTCCCTTTACTTTCTCTTTATAATTATTATTATTGTTGTTGTTATTATTATTATTATTATTATTATTATTATTATTATTATTTTCTTATTGGTAACTTATTTATTATATATTTTCTTTAATTTAACTGCATTAATATTTTACCTATTTTTTTATTTTGTAGGAAAAGAAACAAGGACCTATTTATCGGCCCGAGTTATTTAAAATATTGCGTATACTAATAAACAATGGCGGCAATGAAGTTGGGTGGGTCGAGGCGCACGCGTAAAAAATATATGTAAGATTTTAACTTCAAACTTATTTTTTTTTTTTTTTGTAATTAGATAATATTATTAATCACCAAAGTAAGATATACATCACAACAAAGCTACCACAACTTGCTTACTCTCTTAGTCATGACTCCTACTCTATTTAGCTGCCTACAAGTATAGAAATAAAATATTACAGCAGCAACAACACTAATTCATTCAAACTAAAATGCTAAAACTGGCACTTAACACAATCATCTGGACTTTTGGAGAGGCTCTAATGCAGCATAACACTATAATTTGTCTTGCTAGATGCTCCACCTCCCTGCTCCTTTGCTCAAAGATCCTCAGGTTCCTCTCATTCCAAATTGCATTGATCACTTCAACATACAACATCTTGAACGACTGAGCTTCTGCAAAATTGCCTTTGTTTCTGTTGACAATCCATTGAATGTGCTGGCTCCAGTTAGTCACCTTCAGCCCTTTTCTCTGAGTCCATTGGCATAATATATCCCATAGGGCATTGTATATTCACAAAGGACCCATAAGTGCTCATTGTCCTTATCCATCTTTTGGCATAGTTTGCATTGTTTATCAACAGTCATGCCCCATTTAGAAAACGTATCTGCAGTGAGTAGCTTCTCTTGTAAAGAAAGCCACATTATGAATTTTGATTTTGGCCTTGCTTCATTCTGAAACATCAAGCATTTCTAGCTCACTTTAGCTTTGTCACCCAAGCTTTTGTAGTAAATATGCCTGGTTATACTCTTATTAGTTCTAGCTGGAAATTGTATAAGCTTAGCATCCTCTCTAGCCCCTATCCAAGATGCTCGTCCAAAAATAGTACAAGTATCCATAGGCTGATTTTTTATGTAGTAAGCATGTATCCATTTCACCCACAACCTGTCTTTCTTCAGAGCCACTTCTTAATACTGCTTTGCAATAGCTGCTCTATTCCACCACCTCAGATTAGCAATGTTGAGTCCTTTTACAGCTTTAGAAATCCAAACTCTATCCCATGCTACATGTGCCTTCTTTGTGATATTGAATCTGACCAGATATAACTTCTACAATTAGCTTTAATAATTTTGATCACCTTGGCAGGAATCACAAACAATTGGGCCCAGTAGGTTTGCATCCCAAACAACACTGTTTGGACAAATTGTACTCTCCTTGCATAGGAGAGCTTTTTCGCAGTCCATGAAGAGATCTTAGCTATTATCTTACTAATAAGAGGCTGCCGTTGCAGAATAGTGAGTTTTATTGTAGATAGAGGAATTTCTAAATACTTAAATGGAAGTTCTCATATTGTATAGCCCAAGTGTCGCAGAATCAGCTCTCTTTTACCCTTTTTGACACCTCCAAAATATACTGTACTTTTGCCCAGATTTGCTTGCAGTCTAGAAACATAAGATAATTTAAGAATACCTTGGTGCAAGCATTTCACTGATGTAACTTCACCTTTAACAAATAACAATAAGTCATCTGCAAATCTAAGATGAGTGATCCCAAGCTTTGCACACCTTGGATGGAATTTAAAAGTTTGTTGTCTTTGAGTGTGCTCAAAATTCTACTCAGGTGCTCCATGTATATTGCAAAGAGGTATGGGAAGATAGGGTCCCCTTGCCTCAGGCCTTTAGCTAGTTGGAATGGCTCAGTAGCTTCTCCATTCACCAATATAGAATAACTAATAATTGATACACATTGCATAATCCATTTGATGAACTTACTAGGAAACTGCAGCTCTAACATCACTTGCTCAAGAAATACTAACTCCACAGAATCATAAGCCTTCTGCATATCAACTTTGATCATACATCTAGGTGAGATATGCTTCCTAGAGTAAGCTTTGACCAGCTTATGAGCTAGTATCACATTATCAGCTATCTTTCTTCCTGGAATAAAACCCGCATGTGCATCATTTATGGCACTTGCAATTACTTTCTGAATTCTGGCTGCTAAGACCTTAGATATGATTTAATATTAGATTGAGCAGCATTCAATTGGTCTGAAGTATTTAACAGTTATAGGATTATCAATTTTAGGCAACATAGTGATTGAAGTGCAGTTGATCATTCTAGTCTTCTTCTCAGAAATAAAGAACTCTCTGACAACTTGAATGATACCATCTTTAATCACATGCTAAGATTGCTTTAAAAAATAGGCATTATACCCATCAATTCCAGCTGATTTATCATCACCTATATTCTTCCGCCCAGTCAATATTCATCATCAGTTACTTCTGCACTGTTGGTGATGATTTAGTATATTTCCACTTCTCATAACCTCTCGGTCCACTACAGGTAGTGCTAGTGCAGCTGAGCCCATCAATGACTAGTAAAATTGAATTATTTCTTGCTGAATATCTGCAGGGTCTGAGAGTTTCACTCCTGACAAGGATGCTAGCTCCAAGATCTGATTTATATTCTTTCTTTCTTGCACTACAGTTGTGAAATAATTTGTATTAGCATCACCCAGCCTAATCTATTTACTTCTTGCTTTTTGTTGCATTGCATTTTCTTCCTGCATAGACCATCTTTCTAACTTAGTCAGTGTACTTTTCTCCAATTCTTGCAGCTTATCTGAATATTGTTGATGCATAGCTTTCTTAATTGCAGAAAGTTCACCTCTTGCTTGTTCAATCTTCCTTGTTATTCCCAAGAAATTTTCTCTATTCAGCTTTTTTAAACTGAACTTCAGCTCTTTCAATTTGTAGCAGATGCTCTACATAGTGTTATGGCTCATGTCTCATTTCCATGCTTCTGCTACAAGCTGCATGAAATCCTTGTGCTCAGTCCAGACATTAAAAAACCCGAATGGTACTTTAATTTTTATGTCATGGGGATGCACTGATATAATCATTGGAGCATGATGCGAGAAATAATGAAGATCATATTCCACAGATACATCCCCCCCAATGCGTCATCCAGTCACCATTGCCAAAAACACTATCTATTCTACTCAATATTATGTCTCCTCTTTGTTGATTATTAGTCTATGTATAATAGTCCCCTTTCCATGGTAATTCAGTAAAAAAACAACTGCTGAATATATTCAGCAAAGTCTTTGATTTCAGAGCTTGTGATAGGGTTGCCATATAACCTATCCTGAGGAGCTAACACAACATTAAAGTCACTACAAATGATCCAATGCTTGTTAATGCCTTTGCTCAAGTTCTGTAGGTGCACCCATAAATTTATTCTGCTCGCTAGGCTATTATGCCCATATATTACTGTTAATTCACACTCACAAGCATCCCATCTTCTTTTGACTTGACAATGAATCAGTTGATCATGCTTTAAAATTCCAGCAACATCATACACTTTCTCATCCCATACTAACTAAATTCTACCATTCTGAGCATGTTGATAATTATGCTCAGCTTGGAAATCAGGGGTCACCTTACTTTTTATCCTAGAAGTATTATTTTCTTTCACGCTAGTTTCAATAAAGCCTGTTAGTTTAATATTTTTTGCCCTCATATATTGCCTCAGCTCCTTCTACTTGTACCTCTTGTTGAGGCCCCTGACATTCCAAAATAACCATGTCATTTAGAACAAGTTCGAGCCTTCCCTCTATCATAAGAGAGACTCTAAGCAGCCACTGGCTCCTGAATCTTCAATGCACTAAAGCCATTTTTGGTCTTGACATTACTCAGCTTTGGAAATTCTATCAAATTCAGCTTTGGGGTTGTTTGAATGCTCTTTCCTTTATCTATCTAGATACCCTGGTGTACATGAGACCTGTCTAGATCATTAGCCTTTTGAGGAATGCTATGACCTTTTTCTATCACTGTATGAGCTTCAACCATATTCACAACTATGGCTGCTACATTCTCCTTCTGTTGTGCCTGTTATTCTTTACCCCCAATAACTGGTCTTTTATACCGCCAATGAGTAGCAGGCTTTCTTTTCTTCCTCCTAGGTTGTATGAAGTGCTCTCCTTCTTTCTGAGGATGTTGAGGAGGTGGCCTGCAGACATGCCTAACCTTCATGTATTTCTCACAAAACTCAGGCTTCCAATCATACAGGATAGGTTGTTGAAACACATTCTCATTTGGCTCTAACACTGTCACCTCTTCTACTAGAACCTTAGTAACATTCACCTTTATAAGCATTCGAGCATAGAAAATCCTACTTTGCTTAGTTGTACACTCATTAGCATACATAGGAATCCCAATAACACTCCCTATTCTGCTAAGTGAGTCGCATCCCCAGCAATTCATAGGCAAATTTGGAAATGTGACCCACAGAGAAATGTCTACTGGATATTCTTCACTAAATTCAAATTCTGGGGTCCAAGGTTTCATAATCATTGGTCTATTATTAATTGTGTATGGGCCAGTATATAAAATTTCTTGCATATCTTGAGCTGATTGAAACTTAATGACATAATAGCCTTCATTATGCAGAAATACAACAGGTTTGGCCGCTATAGACCAGTTTTATGCAATATACCTGCACATATAGTTGAACCCTGGTGTTTTCCCAATTACATATGCTATCAAAGCAGCTTTCGACTTTTTAGTCTCCTTTTCCACCTCAACTGTATCTAGCTTCGCTTGTAGCTTCCCTTCAACTATCTTTGGAGGTATGTACTTCAGATTCAATCCATTCGCAGCACTTTTATTTCCTGAAAATAGGTTAGTCTAGGTTGATTCATGTTGATCTGCTGCTTCAATTCTAATTTCCTCTTGTTTAGTTGAGTTAGGTTTCTTTTCAGATCTGACTTCATCTTGCTTTAGCTCAGGAAAATCACCTAGCTTCTCGTCTTGCTCTGAGTCCATGTCAGCATGTTCAGTGAGTTGCAGTTTCTTAGCTGCACCTCCACTTCCACTTGAAGAATCTCCTTGAATTAGCTGAGAGATCTGATGCGGTGGTATTACTTCAAAAATTTCATCTCTCAACGTGTGTGTTTTTGCTCCTGTGGAGCTTCCTATTACTGCTAACGGAATTTTCTTAGGTCGGCCAAGACCTCGGCCTCGACCTCTACCATGGACGTTCCCCATAGCTAGGACAAGATGGCGCAACTCAGCATACGTGCGCCGAGAGAATTAGGAGAGAGAAACTTAAACAATGATGTGAGTTAACTTCAAACTTGTTTCGTTTTCCTTATATATATATATATATATATATATATATATATATATATATATATATATATATATATATATATATATATATATATATATACAATTAAATTTACTTTAAGCATGATATAAATCCTGTGAGCAAGAATGGATTAAAAGTCATCCACCCGAAGCTGGTAGCACTCTCCCAACAAAACCGTCATCTGAGGAGGAACCTTCACTTCGGTTGGAGGTGAATGGTAGGGGTAAAGAAAGGAAATGCATACGACTTTCGATCACAATATAGCTCGGGTCGACTGAAAGTAGATTTGACTAACACTTACTCTTCTAGTTCTTTGCATGCTCAGGAGGAGGTAGACTCGTTGCGCAATGAAGTAGAAATGCTGACGAAAGCGCGCGAAGATGATCGTAAAGCTTTATAGTCGAATTACAACGAGTTGGAGAATATGATAAAGAACTTTATGAACAAGTGCAAAGGAAAGGGCAAGGGCAAAGCAAATGTCGATACCATGTGTGAGTCTGACTCAAGGAAAAGTAGTAGTAAAGTGTTGATGTTGTAAGACTTATGTTTGATTTCTAAACTTATTTAAGGTTTGAAGTTTTAGATTTGTGTTTTGTTGTGTTAAATTTGTTTGATCGTTAGACTTGTTAGATATGTTTAACTTGTTAGATTTGTATAAGACTTACCGTTTAATATATTAGAAGCCTTTTGAATGTTGTTTAAACTTATTTTAAAGGAATTGTGGCTGGATATTATCGGATGCAGCGTCGTTTTAAATTTACGGATGGTGACTGCTCTGGTTTTGGTTAATTTTTGTCAAAATTACTAATTTTCGAACGAGATGGTTGGAAAATATGTGACACTTTTTCCAGGATAAGAACATTTCCAACCGACTTGGTCGGAAATAATACAATTTTTTTAAGAAATAAAAATTACCGACCAAATCAGTAAAAAATGCTCTTAACTAAAATAACTTTTATTAATACCTTCCAATCAATTTTTTGCTGATATATCTGTCGAAAAGTATGACCACTTCGATCGTAAATATTTTCCTACCACTTAATTTCTTACCGCACTTATCCGGTTTGAAATCGGTGGGAAAATAGTGATCTCCGGTCGTTTTTCGACTGTTTTGGCAGTCGAAAATGGCGTGTTTTATGGTAGTGAGATATGCATGAAATATACAAAAAAAATGACGAATTATTATTTAAATAGCTAGTCTAGCAATTATTCAATAACAACAACTTACCCAGTGATATCCCAATAGTGGGGTCTGGGGTGGCTGAGATGTACGTGGACTTTACCCTACTAAGGTGGAGAGGCTAATCCAGTAGACCCTCTGCTAAAGAACATATTTTGAAAACTTATTTTGTAAAATTTGATGAAAGCACCACGCCAAGGAAAATACTGGCAAAACTAAATAATATCCGAGGTACAAAAAAAACACCAAAAACAATAAGACGAATAATCAGATAGAGATAATATATAGACGAATAATGCTACTGCTACTATGGTAGAAACTGCTCAACTATTATCTAGTCTTCTATCCTAATCCTCGACCTCCATATTTTTCTATCTAAGGTCATGTCCTCGATAATCTGAAGGTGAGTCATGGCATGCCTAATGACCTCGGCCCAATTCTTCTTTGATCTACATCTCTCTCTTTATAGAGCTAGCACCATCAACCCCTCGCACCTCCTCAGCAGAGCATCTGGGCTCCTCTTCTTCACATGGCCAAACCACCGCAGTCGCGCTTCGAATTCGTGCATCTAGTCCACCACTGAGATCACTCCCACCTTGACGCATATGACCTCATTCCTAATATTATCTATCCTAGTATGCCCACACATCTATCTAACCATTCTCATCTCTACTACGCTCATCTTCTGAATGTGTGTATTCTTGACCGGCCAACACTCCGCTCCATACAATATAGCCGATCTCACGACCGCTCTATAGACTTATCTTTAAGTCTAGGTGGCACTTTCTTATTGCATAGGACACTAGAAGCTAGACTCCACTTCATCCAACCTGTCCCAATACGATGTGTGACATCATCGTCAATTTCTCCATTATATTGGAGGATTGAGCCAAGATACTTGAAATTTCCTTTCTTGGGGATGACTTTAGTATCAAGCGTCACTTCCACCCTTGATTCATGAGATGCATCGCTAAACTTGTACTCCATGTACTCTGTTTTTGTCCTGCTTAGCCTAAAGCCTTTAGACTCAAGAGTCTGTCTCCAAATCTCCAACTTATCATTACCTTTAAGCTAGCCATTGTTCAAGCATTATATATTGGACTTTTATTTATTTATCCAAAAGGCCGACATGTCTCCTTTCCTTTATTTATTTCTTTTGAGTGTCATATTTCGTTTTCTTCTTGTCAATAATGAGGATCCAAATTATCTGGTTAATTTGCTTGAAATTGAATCAACTAGTTGTTGTTGTCATATCATCATTAATCTAGTATGTTGGCATATAGCTTTGATGATTGACAAATTTAAGGAAGAAGTAATGGGAACAAGTCTGGAAAGTGGAACCGATGATATATTTAGGAGGAACACTCAAAGGGAAAAAATTTACCCACACCAAAAGCTTGGTTCACTTGATGTTTGTAGCGACTCACGATTCTAATTATGGAAGGAGTCTAAAACACTCTGCTTGTTGGATAAATAAGGAAGCCGTATCAAGGTGGGAATCTTCTATTCACACCAAAGACGAGGGCAGAATAAATCCTATGAGTCATGCATATAAAAGCTTGAGTAGAGTCCAAGGCTAGGTATTTATTTGGCAAAACACCGTTGTTCTTGATAGGGAATGCATTGTAGCAATTGATATTCTTAACTAGCTAAACAACATTTCTGCCGCTCTTAAAATTCTAAAACTATTGCCTTCTCCAGTGCATATTGTTAACTGTTGTTTCATGGTTTAGAGAAGACATATACTTCCTCCGTCTCAAATTATTTGTCCTCTTCATTTTTACACCTCCCTTAAGAAATCATTAATAAGGAGAAATTATTGATTATTTATCCTTATTTAATTTTTATTGGTATTTGAACAATTATAATATTAACCAATAAGTGAAATCTTTGTGGTCTTCAAGACATTTACTACTATGGGAAAAATTGAAAAAAAAAATGAAAAATTTTACCTTAAAATTCTAAATGGACAAATATTTTAAGACGGCTATTTAAAAAAAAAAGATAAATAATTTGAGACGGATGGAGTACTAGAATATACTTAGGCAAAAGCTACCACAACCACTAACTGTACATTGATTACTCAAAAAACAATGTATAGGGCACGCATATAAATGTTTTAACTTCCTTGGGCGCTCCAAAAGATAGCTCATGAGTTGTGGCAGCACTCACGAGCATGTTCGTGTTTGGAAATGATATGACTGCAAAATTAATAGATTAAATCATGAATTCTAGAAAGTATTGAACAATGTGTGACGGGCAAAGGCAATGAAACAGAAAGAGTGAGAGAGAGATTACATGATACAAACACAAGATAGGATATCAACTTTTGAAGCATCAAATAACATTTAATCCATGTAAATAGAGATAAATATTTACCTTAATCAAATAGAAAAAGGTTTATCATCATACATATTAGTACAAGTAGCTAACAAAAAGTAGTGATAACACCTCTTCTTTAGTAGCATAGGCAAAGAGGCAACTTATTGTACATAGTATAGTTTAATTAACTTTAGGATATATAGTTGGCTTCAATTATATATTCCATTTTGAATAGGATTTGGACCACTAGGAACTTCATGATTAGACACCATATACTGTTGATCACTCGCATTATTATTGGCTGATTCGTTAGGATAATTAACTATCATTGTAGATTTTTCATTTGATGATAACGAAGAATTATACGAAAAATCGAGAGGACGAGCAGCTGAAATCATCCATGGATGATTCATGAGTAACCCAAGGAAGAAAAGGGGAAGAAGAAATTGTGATTTTGTGTAGCTGGTTGATTTTTTCATGATAGAATTGTTGAATAACCAAGAAAAAACCCTAGATGCGAATATAGGTGAAGAAAGTGAATTGCGAGGTGAAATTGTTAGTGGAAGAAGAAAATGGATGGTCACATTTATAGGACGAGAAAATGTACTTTGAGAAGGAACTTCTCCAAGTTCAAAACAATAAAATGCTGTTGTAAGCATGAAGAGTTCCAAACTTTTCCTATTTAAGTATAGATAAGTTCTCTAATTAATGAGAGACTACACTTGAATACGGGAAATCTTGTGAAGGACGGAATTCCTTTTAGTGTACAGGTAATTAGGCTTGGAAGTCGAGTCAAGCTAACCGAGCATACCAGCAAACTATTATCTGTATTGACTATATATCGAGCTCCAAGAATCTTACTACAGTACTAGTTCAGTCAAATTTGAGTCAAGTCCAACTAAACTTGCTAAAAGTATATAATTGAGGTCAAGCCGGCTTGGACATAAACATCTACTCAAAGAATCTGCATTTTGCTGCTAACTTGGACATAAACTTTTCAAGTTTGAGGGCATTGTGCTTGAATTTTTTTGGAGAGGGGAGGGGAGGATGTGGTGCTCGGATTAAGTTATGAGTGCGTCTTGAAGCTACAATTAAAGGTGGTAAACCTCTCCAAGTTACATGTAAATGCAGTTACCTACCGCATAATAGACAAAGTCTAAGTCGGACCCATGCCATTGCCCACCATCTTCATACTCTTCTAGTTGAATTACTCCTAGCAAGGTGTGACTTTGTTCGACTTTCCAACCATCTCTCCCTTGAACTAAGTTCTACATGACTCATCACCATCAACTGATGAGTATTTATGTGTGTCTTAAATCTACTACTAGTAAATATAGTAAACCTCTCCAAGTTACGAGTAAAGGCAATTAAAAACCTATCCTGTAACGGACAAAGTCTAAGTCAGACCCCATACAATCACTCCCACAACTTCATACTCGTCTTATTGAACTATTTGCCTTGATGTCATTTATTCTCTAAACAGCCCTAAGATACCCTTATAGAATAATATTGTCCGCTTTGAGACAAGCCCTCACGGGTTTTCCCAAAAGCCCTTACACTATTTAAAGATCCATATAAGCTCCCAAATTTTTCAGTTATCGAGGTGAGACAAAAGCCCTTACACTATTTAAAGCTCCCAAATTATTCAGTTATCGAGGTGAGACTTATTTGCACTTCCATCAGAGGAGTAATAGCCCGAACTCTTGGACAACACGAAAATATATGTACACAATTTTAATTACTCTATTTTTGTAAAAAGGTATTACTTGGATATCAGAGTTGGAGATACTGCTATATTCATAACAATGTCTACTTCCAAATGATCACGAAATCATTAATTGTACGAGATGATTAGAGAAAGTATATATACATTTACCCCCTTATTAGGACTTTTCACCTCGAGGTTACGTGTATATTTATATCAAAATTTTGCAAATATGAAGGAAGTCAGACATGTGTATTGACTTCTAAGAATACAATTACAGATCTGTTTTGAGTTACCATAATGTTCAGACTTTCGAGTCATTTTGTCACGGTTGTTTGTACAAACTTTTAGGTTAGAGTCTATTTTTGTTAGTATAAGAGTCTGACACTCATCTTTATTAAACAAGGAGTACTTGTTATTCACTTACGTACATGTCTCAAATTCAAAACTACAACACTCAACAATCCCATTAACAATCACATCCTTCATTTCAAGTGAGACTGCTGTAAATCCTGAAAATATTTAAGGATGTGGCACTATTTCTTTCTATCAAATAACAAATTAAATACACAGTCCTAATGTTCACTTCAGCGTATGTGGTATAATGTTTTGAAAAGACTCCCAACATCAGTAAACATCATGGGATGCAATATAAGTAAGTACACTATCTTTTTGAAATTGACAAGTTCAGTAGCCAGTACTTTTATGTATAAATTCATTCGAGCTGCTAGAATTAACCTTAACAATGATTTTATACGTTATCGAGCATATACTAATAGGCCAAACTCAACTACGACGGATATACTAAGTTAAAAGTGAATTTCTATCCAATCATCAATTCGAAGATGTGAGAATCTGCCATGTTCGCCTTCTTCTTTTGCCTTTGAAAGAAAAACAGTGTAACCCTCTTCATCAGTGCCTTCTGCTTTTTCCTTCACAAATCTTACTGATGCAATTGATCTTTCAAGATCACATATGCTATCTGTGAACTTGAACACTAAATATGCTGAATAACTAGTCTTTCGAGTTAGTCATTTTGTTTCTATCTTTCCACAAATGTCAAGCCAACAAACACTAAGAAGCTCTGCTACTTTACTGTTTACTGCACAAGAATATATGTAAGTGTATCACATCTGAGATGCAATAATATTGTCTCTATGGACTTAAGTGTGTGCAAATTAAATCAATCTATGTATGAGGGAAAACAACTTTGGCTATGACTATGAGTGTTTGGTACGACAGTCAATTTTCATGAAAAATGTTTTCGATGAAACATATTTTCTTAAGCCATCTTTTCCAGTGTTTGATAGGTGAAAGAAAACTACTATTTTCTAAGAATAACTATATTTAAATATTAATGATAATATTACCAAATTAGAGTGTGTTTTAGATGAAATATTTCAGCAATAAAGATTACTAATAATGTCCAAGTGTTAATTCACTACTAGAAAAACGCGTTTCTGGGACGAACGATACGGACGGGCTATGCAACGGCATCGTCCGTCCGTATATCGCTCGACGCTAGACACATAGCGACGGGCAGCCGTCCGAGAAGTGCGACGGCTGGCCCTCCCAATGCGTTGAAATCTGAAATATAATTTTAGGGAGGGCTGACCTGTTGGGAAAATTAATCCCACACAGAAATAATATTCACGATTATAAAGCAACAATATTAACGGAGTATTAAAATACGGTAACTAACAGGAACAAAAAGAGTAATAAGGACACCAAGTTTTTAACGTGGAAAAACCCTTCTGAACAAGGGAAAAATCCACGACCCCAGAGGAGCAAATATTTCACTATAGTAAGGAATTTACACCGTGTAGTAAATACCACTACACCATCACAAAAGAAATAACCCTCTTATGATTTTTCACCTTACTAAAACAGCTCACTCTCTATTTTTCCTCACAGACTACACCGTCTATGAATTCCTCACACTGCTTAAAGCTTATTGCTTTGTGTGCTATCTTACTCTTCTCTCTTTCTTGGTGTGTTGAAACAAGAGAACAACAACCCCTTTTATAGAAGCCAAACCTTGGCCTCCAAGAATGCTACAGTGGAAGAACTAATTCTCCTCCACACAATCCAAACTTGGTCTCCAAGTTCAATTGCCAAGCTAATATCACATAGGTATATGCCTATAATGGGATGGACCTAACATGACCGTCGCTGTATGTTAATTTGTTGTCTATCTGGGACGGCTAGGCGTCTTTAAACGAAAAAATATGAATTTTATTTTTGTGGTTTAGCCGTCCCTATGTTGACATTTGTTGTTTGTTAGAGACGGCTAGCCATCGCTAGTTTTGTTAAACCTGCACAACAAATTGTCAAAAAATAGATACATGCCTGCTAAAAACCAATACAGATTCATATACACAGCTGTTCGAACAGCTTAATAAACTAAAATACACAAACAAAATATAAACGGGATAACAATAAACCTTAAAAAACTAAACATAATGTCCTAACAATAAATCTTAACAAACCAAACATAAAATCTCACAACGGATCATAAACGGGGATGAGATAAAAACCACAAGTCTAAACTACAAGTCTAAACCACTAGAACATAAAGTTTTAAACTACCAGTCTCATAACAAGGATAGGATAAAAATCAAGTCTAGGACATAAAGTTTTAACAAACCAACCATTTACTCGACTCTATCCGAGTCATTACCATCACCCTTTTCCGACATGTACTTGGCGATAAAGTTTTCCAACTTTTTTATTTTCGCTGTGTTTACAGCTTCTGTTTCCCTTAGCCTTTCTAACTCTGCAAGCACTTCTTCCTTGTGAACTTGGGAAGAAGAAGAGGAGCAAGCAGTAGAGATACCTACGCGGGATGGTTTCTTATATTGGTTAGGCCCGAATCCGTAGGCTCTTCCTTTACTGTAGCCACCACCCGCTTGAACAAACATTGATGTAACTTCTTCTTGAGTGGACTAGCTTGATCCAGCATCAGATCCTTGGCTTTGAACCCATTGCTCCTGTGAAGCTCTAAATTTTTTATGAAATAAACAAAATTAAGGAAAAGTATACTTTCTTCATTTTTAATAAAAATAGAGGATTTAATTTATTAACTTACCATGGTTTCCTCTGCACGTTTCTCCACAAAGACTACGGCATTACTATCCTCGTCATATAAAACATGAAACTTCTCGAAAAAGTCAATATCAGACATAGGTCCTCCATTTGCTTGCTCCTACAAGCTTATAAATGTTAGCACCTACATTGATTATATTCAAGAAAATCTCAATTAACAACTTACAATTCGGTGCCTATGCGTTGCCAAGCTAACCGAAATGCCAGTGTGTAAAGAACCACCCCTCTCGGATGCCCGGACAGCCTTTGCTTGCTCTTGTAAGGCCTTAAACTCATCAGATTCCCGATATTTCAGCAGTTTGATCCAAGCTTCTTCATAGACCCACTCTGGGCGTTGCCCAGTTAGTCTTGCATTATGAAATTGGCTACTAAGTCGGGCTGCCGCTCTCCGCTCAAAACACTGAAGTATCTGGGACTCAGGATAACCTTAGTCTGCAATGTTTAATAGTATGTTAGAAAACTATATATGATAGGAAAAATTTAAAAAAAAAATAGCAGAAATAGTTTGTATACCTTAAAATATCAAACATCCTTGCTCTGACCTCTATGGGATTTTTCAAAAATTGCTCCAAGCTTCAAGAAAATGTGGACGCACAGCTTTTATAACAAGAGGTGTAGCCTCATCTGATGGTACAAAACTGCATAAAATGTAGCATAAGTAATCATATATATTCAATTTTTAATACTTTAATGTCCCTAATTGGAAACTTACCCATGGCGTCCGTCAGCCATAACAATTAACCTACCACGATCTTCATAAGACCCCGGATGGCCAGGAGCAGCTGGCACCTTTATACCCTTCTTCTGCTTCTTTCCTTTTCCTTTATTAGTAGAGGCAACTGCAGAAGAAGGGGTGGGCGACTCTGAGTCAGGCAAACCATGTGATCCCGGATTAGAAATCGTCGGGGAATCTGATGGAACTAGGAAAGGAACATGGTGAGGACGAATAGTCGGAGTAGGAACAAACACCATATCAGGAGCAGACTGGTAGGATGGGCATGGTACACGAACATAACCATATGAGTACCCAGGTGCGTGCACAGAATGACAAGGCAAGCTGGGTGGACGCATAGCATGAGATGAGGGGCCTGGGGCATGAGGAGACTGATCAAACACTTGGGCAGAGGGCGGCCCTTCAAAAAAAAGCAGTGCCATATGTCATATCAAGCCTAGAGATTAGCTTTTCGGTCGGTATCAACTCAGGATTAGTCGAGGATCCATCACTGGATGAAGAGAAAATCCTTCTTAGACCAACCAACCTGCCTCGACCCCTCTTACCTGTAGAAGATATCCATGTAATGAAAACATTCAACGAATAATTTAATATGAATGTTAAATTAAAATATATAATATAAATTAATCAAGTATGAATATTAGATCAACTACGTAATAAACAAGTGATGCAATATATTAAAACTACCAAATAATCAATCATCCTCTTTTGCATCATTTTCCTCAAGTAATTCTTCCTCGTTTGTATCATTTTCATCAACAAAATGTTCATCCTCAGCTGCCATTGACGTTCATCCACTATGGTTGAAGACCGAAAAATCAAATTCCTCATAAAAATCATCACTGTGATGCAACTGCCCGGCTAATTCCTCGTCCACAATCTCCTGGACAGTTACAATGTCGTTTTGGTAACCTCTAATGCATCCTCGACTTCGAGCCTCCCAACCGGCTTAGTTTTTAAAACTGCCCACCAGTTATTTTTAGCCTTATTTTTTAATTTATTCTTACATCATGGATAAGGAACGTAGTACACTTGTTTCACATTCTGCGTGATGATAAATGGATCATAATGTGCATACGTTTTCTTGTGATTGACTTCCACCAATTTATACTGCGGATGCATCGGGGTACCTCGATTTGGTGTTGGATCAAACCATTTACACCGAAATAGCACCAATCTTTTCTTGGGCCAACCTTGATACTCAACCTCTAAGATCTCCTGGATAACGCCATAATAATCAAAGTGTTCATCACCAGTTCCAGCATTCACACACACCCCACAGTTATAGGTTTTCTTCCCCATAGACCATTCCTCAGTATGAAACGTGTAACCATTGATAAAGTACTTAGATATCCTTTTATACTTATGCACTGGTCTCAAGGAAAAATCATTAAACAATGGAGCATTGTAACCGTTAGCAGGATTGTTTACCTATATGTAGTTTAGGTTAGTTTACAAGTAAACAAAAAATAGAGGGAAAAAATCACAAAATGATAGAAATTATGTTTGATCATTAAATACTTAAATATTCTCTAAACTAATCTGAAAATCTTACAGGAACTGCCTCATGCCCAAAGCAACGAACAAATTAACTGCTCGGGACAATATAAACTCTCAATTAATCATAAAAGTTTTTTATTTTAAAGTTTATGCTTACTAAACTACTTGAACTTTTACCTATAAAATTCTTGGACTTCTGGACAATTCAACAATATATGAGTTGTAGCAACTCTTCTATCGATGTCGGTAAATGATATCCGTTTACCTTGCTTAGGCTCCCTGCCCATATTGAAATGGAGAAAAAAATACTAAACCTGACCAAAAACTAACAAATCTACAAAAAAAAAATGTTCAAAGTTGCTCGTGCAGTGGTAATAGGTGGGGAAGGACCTTGCGGCAGATTGGGAGTGGATGACAGAGTGAAAATAAGAGAAATGAGAGGAGGACGCTAGGGTTTTGCTATGTTTAGGATTTTTAAATTTTTTATATGTTTTAGAATTAAGTCCTAAATTCCTCTATATTTTATAATTAGGACAAAAAATTCTCTATTCTGTAAAAAGGTCTCCAAATTGTACTTTTATGTAATTTTCTCTTGGAACATTTGTATTTTATTGGGATTGTTCAGACGGCCAGACGGCCTTCTCCTTTGATTTATGACGTTTCTATGTGAAATAGACACTTCTAATGCTGCTGTTATAATTTTAATCTCAGTAGGAAAAGCCTTACAAAATTAGCCCCTGTTAGTAAAAGTTGTTGGCAACCGCCGGGTCTTTACTAATAGAAAGATTTGGCGATTGCCAGAAAATTTCTTAAGGAGGCCATTTATGTAACATGTTACTGTATTACAGGAGTCAAATCTCTGACAAGGGGATAGAAAGTATCCTATTTCTACAAATCTCCCTCCATTTATTTCTTGAGACTTTTACATAAAAGTACAAGTGTTAGAAGTTATTCACAAAATATAGCAATATTTTAGCAAAATTACTCATTATAGAGAAAGAAAAAGTTAATTACAAAACATAGCAAAAACATAGCAATGTTTTCTCATAACATAGCAAATCTTTATAATTTTCCTCCTATTTCCCCCAATATCACTTTTCCTTCTCCCATTTCCCTCAATTTCATTTTTTTTCTCCCACCATTTCCCCCAATTTCACTTTTAATCCTCCAATTTTCCCCAATTTCTTTCCTCCCACCATGTTCCCCAATTTCAATGTATGTAACTGTTTCTGCATCGTTTCAATACTGTATCTGCGTTATTTCAAATTGTTTCAGCATCGTTTCAGTACTGCATATGTGTTGTTTCTGCATCGTTTCAGCACTGTATCGGCACTATTTCAAACTGTTTTTTTAGGTAACTAATAATTTTATTAATCACCTAGAATGAACGTTACAAAGCGAGATGTTCTTGACACTAACAGCTACCCTCTTTTATATAGCATCACTACTTTAATACTCATCTACTACTATTCAATGCTATTACATACAGACACTATATATCACTTTGCTACCATCTATACACTACCAGAAGTTGTCTAGTTTCTGTATTTGCCCTGAAGCTGTAGACCACTGCAATGTCTCTTGCAATCACATTCCACTCTCTTTCTGTTTTTTCAAAAATTCTTGTGTTCCTTTCTCTCCAAATAGCATGGATAAACTCAGTGTAGAGCATCTTTCAGAACTGAGCTGTTTTGTTCTTCCTTTGCTGATTTGCAGTATCTCTTGCTGATGTAGATTCCAGTCAGCTGCTTGGCCTGGTAACTTTCCTCCCCATAAGCATAGCTTCTCCCATATCTTTTTTGTGAAAGAGTATTGCATAAACAGGTGGATCCTTGTTTCATCTTCAGAATGACATAACACGTACTCTTTGTCTACTGTTAGACCCCTTGGCCTCTTGACCGTAAGAATTCTCTCATGTTGTAACAATCACATTGTAAAAATGGCCTTTGGTCTTGTTTGGTTGAGGAACATCATATTTTTCCAGGGTACTTTGGGGTGCTATTTCAAACTGTTTCTGCATTATTTCAGCACTGTATATGTGTTGTTCCAAACTGTTTCTGCATTGTTTAGCATTGTATCTGCGTTGTTTCAAACTGTTTCTGCATCCTTTCAGCACTGTATATGTACTTTTCTGCATCGTTTCAGCACTGTATCAGCGCTATTTTAAATTATTTCTGCATCGCTTCATCATTGTATCTACGTTGTTTCAAACTGTTTCAGCTCTGTGTCTGCACAGTTTTTGCTCCGTATCTAACTATATTTACGTTGTTTCAAGTTGCTTCAGCATTGTATCTAACTGTTTCTGTATCGTTTCATTCTACTCATGTGTTGTTTCTACCGTTTCTGAACTATTTTACCATTTTTACAGGAAAAGAACAACATACAATTTTACTAATTTGTAAAAATATGCATTATAGTAATAATAAATTAAAGGTAAAAAATGTGGAACCTGCTGAAAAGACCTAGTATCCCAAGCTATTAGACGAGCAAGAGTGTAACAAATGTGGCGATGAAGAACTCGCAAAGGAAATTTGATTGATCGTCGATGTATGACTGTTACATTGGCCAATGAAATGTCCAATAGGTAAAGAGTACAATTTAATAACATTAGTTGAAAGTAATACAGCCGTTGACGTCCAATCATCCGTATAAACAAAACACATTCAGTTAGAATTTCAAACAGAAGGCGAAAATGTAGCACATTTAATAAGACAGTGAAATGAAAAAAGGAAAAGTAGTTACTTGGGAACGATTTGAAAAACATAATCGTCGCCGAAGTTAGTCTGAATAGAGTTTTTGATACCAAACCGCTTTGAATTGTTTGGTTTCAAAACCGCTTCTTGTTGTTGTTGTTGTTGTTGTTGTGGTGGTTGTGGTTCTATATCCATTTCATCTGCGCCATCCATTGTCTTGTTTCTCCTACGTGTGTCGAGGATGAAAAACAACAGCAAACCTCCTGGTTGGAGACAACTCTAACTTAGTAGCCTATGTGGGGGTAGGGGTGATGGCGCTGGGGTTAGGGGATGGCGCTGGGGTAGTGAGGGTAGGGGTGGGGGTGGGGTGATGGGAGGAAGAGAGAGTAAGTGAGAGATGTTTTAATTTGGGGAAATAAAAGTGAGATGGGTTGATTATTGGAAAATGTATTAGGGAAAATAATGTTATATCTTGTAATTTGGTTAATGTTGCTATTTTTTTGTAATATACGGGTGTAGATTTGTATATATGTAAAAAATAATTATTTTTTCTTTTTGGGATACTTACCAAAACAGACAGTCAACCCCCTCCTTTACTTTTGACTAGCCCTTACTTTTTATAGCCAGTATACAGAGAAATGAATACAAATGGTATACAAATGATAGAATAGGTATATAAATGATATCCTAACGTATACACAGTAGTTACACCCAAAAATATAGTGTATACAATCAGATTTATCGGGTATACACAATATATACACATATTTTTTTCAGTTATTTATAGTGTATACACATTTTTTTACCATGTATACGCATTTTAATAGAATAAAATTAGTATACATACATTTATCCAAACAAAAAAAAAAAAGGAAAAGCTGGACGGAGCAGCAGTCGCCGTGGCCGGAGCTCCGACGAGAATACACTTATTTAGGCCTAACTATGATTAAGTGATAGGACTCTTTATACAAACATATGACATGAATACACTTATTTAGGAATCATTTGGTATGCGAGATTAGGATTGTAATCCCAGGATAAAATTGGGGATAAGAGTTATCCAACGTTGGTTGTATGGATTAGCTAAAGTGGGATAAAAATTATCCCAAAATCATGGGATTACCTTATCCGATATGAAAGGTGGGTTTGATTTATCCCATATTTTGTCCCAATTTTAGTTCTGGAATTGTAATCCCAAAATATCCTACATTTGTACCAAACAACCCTTTAGTGACTTTGATGTAAACATCAACTGCGAATGAAGTTTTACTGTGATATATTCTACTTGCATTATTTTCCTCAAACAGGATTGCGTCATCAGTCCTAAAAATAAACCGTGGAGGTAAAAGTTAAGAATGATAGCGTAACTGGAGATAATTAACAACAATAAACAACAGAGCTTGGAAGATATAATAATCGTGTTCAACCAAAATTTCAAAAGATATTAAATTTGGAACCTGTAATCTCAAATCTGTATCGGATTCAATGTTAATGAACTGAAATTATAGTTAAACCCACCAAACTTAAACTTTGGATTCATCTCTGGACAAATGTTGGAAACGATATAGTAAAAGACTATTACTCAAGTCCTACATATGTAGTACGTGCATGGTTTGTAAGGAGATACTCGTATAAAACATAGTAGTAATAGGTTTTCGAGTATATCCAAAAGACTAATGAATTGAAAATAAATCTAACATAATTAAACAAGTGGATTAATCCAAGTTGATATTTCGTAAGTGGAATCTGAAATAATTGCATCATTTAGTCTAAACTAACTACATTAGGAGTAAGATATGTGGTAACGTCAAGTCTCTCTTAATTGAGACAAGTTGAGTCACCTCTCACACCACGTTGCTTTCATGTCCAAATTACTTTGTTAGAGAATACTATCTTGATTAGACTGATATTTTGGAAAAGAGCTAGCAGTCCATTATTTCTCTTCATGGACACTTGTGAGAAGAAAAAAAAAACCTATATATATATATATATATATTTTGCACCAATCATCCTAAAGCACAGTAATTACTAGAAAAAAAAATGGTTCTTTTTCCTTCTAATAGGTCAAAATTACCCATAGCCGCCTGTCACTGTGTATCCATTATCGCGATTATTTTGTATAAAAAACATTCATTGTCGAACATATCCATTGGTGCAATTTCCGTAACCAAATTTAATAGTTTTCTTGAATTTCTTTTTCATTTTTTCTGCTGTTTGCTTCGTCAATGCAGAAAATTGATTTTTTTTAACAGCCATAACTCATCCTTCAGGGATAGCTATTTGAAGAATAATAACATTAGGGAATTAAGTACTTTGTATTATTGGTTCTTTCCTTAACTTGCACAATCATCTATTTCAAATGAGGTCCCTGTAAATGTAATATGCTTTTTCTTCTGCCTAGGCATGTTCAGACAGGTACCTCAACCATTATATAGTTGTAGTAGTCATCTGATTAAAAGATTTATTTGTTAAAACTTTTATTCATGAAATTATCAAGCTATGAGTGTCGTATCTAGGCATTCACGCTATTGTTATTGTTGAAGTGTGTCAAGGCCGAAATACCCAACTTTTTCTTTTTAAGAAAGAAGAGATTGTTGTAATTAGCGAAAATGAAGATATACATATTCATTTCAAACAAAAGTATACAAAGGGGTAAATAACTAAATAAGCATGTTCGGAATTTTTATTCTAAGTAGGGATCAAAATCTTATGAGATAGCCCGATTTGAAGAGGCTCATATACGGATCAGTACGAAATAATATTCAGAGTGGCAGATTCAATTAATCAAAATTGCCAGAAAGAGAATGCACACAGTGTAATAGCAACTGCAAACGTGATCCACATATTCAGTTCTTGATTAACAATCTTCCTGTATATTATGTAAAAAAAATTATACATCAATATAGGACTTTCATTCTTTTGTCATCAGGTCAAATTGCTCATTTCTTTCATTCTACTCTTTTTTCTTACGACCTCTTTAAAGTCTATCATAACTTTTACATAATGTCAAAATTTTACACCATCGCAGAACTTTCATCCTTTTCTCAATTAGGTCAAAATTCTCATATTTTTCTTCCTACTTGTTTTCCTTACTCCCCTTTTAAAGTTTATCATAAATTTCACATTATGTCAAATTTTGTTATCATAAAGAACTTCCATTCTTTTCTTAGGTCAACTTCGTCATATATATTTTTCATCCAACTCTTTTTTCTTACAGCCCCTTTTATGGTCTTATCATAAATGATTAGTTTAGAGGTGCACGGTAATTGTTTCATACCTAGCTAGTTTACGGGAAGTGCTTCAACAAATTGAAGGTTGGTGAGAAATGCATCAACAAATCGGAAGATTGGAGAGAAGTGCTTCAATACATCAATAAATTTGAAGTTGGAGAAAAGTGTTCCAATACAAGATATATACAACTTTAAATTAAGGAAGAATATTGAAGATGTTGGAATAGGCTTTCTACTTAAAGTTAAAGTAGACTTTGTTTGTTATTATTTATAGAATTGATGCCCTATATTATATTGTGTGGTGTAAAGAATAAAGATTTGAGATCAATAAAATTTTGAAAGCATTATTATTATTGTTGGATATTTATATCCTTCATATTTTCTTGGAGTGAGAAAAAAGCAAAGGCATTGCCAAACATTACATCTATAATTCTAATATGTCAGTGGATCATATTGACCTTAAGAAGTTTCTATAGACTGGAAACATTAAAAAATGAGAAGGCATTAGAAGCTTCCAAACACCGAATCACTTGACCGGTGAAAAGGTCAAGTCTCCATCGAGAAAAAATGGGGGTAATATTTTGTTTTCCGTTTTACAGAAAAAGCAAACTGAAACTCAAAATGGCATCTACAGTTAAATGAAAAAAAATCACTGGCCAATGCACACAGCTGCATAAAGTATCATCAAATTATTAAGATACCATTAATAAGGATTATCTATTTTATTTTGAAATATTAGAAAATATGAAAGCTCTTAAAAAAATAGGAGCTCTAACGCCAAGATGCATGACAAGGAATATGATATTTGAAGCGTACTATGACCCTATTAATCTAAATTTGCATCGATTAGAATTATATTAGCAAATGGCTCTTTACCACATTTCCATTCACGACAATGCTGAAGCTAGCTCAAAGAGAGGGGAGGGGCCTTATATAAATTTTTTTGCCAATCAACACCACTCGTACGTTCAGACTTAACTGAGGTTAATTGGATTTTTTTGTGTTCATGGAGGGACAAAAAATACCATGATAATGAATTTGACCTAACTCCATTCAAAAATTAGCTCAAATAATAGAGTATTGTTCAAGCCTATACGAGTTATTTTGCTTTTCCAACATGGGGACAACCCTTCAACAATGCAAGACCCTTAATTGAAGTAAAACTTAAAGACTTCTAACGTATACAAGACTCTATATGGATGTGAGATTCTTTAACATACATAAGTGTTAGTGACGTCTTATGCATGTGTCCAAGGTCTTACCTTGGCTGCAAGATATAATTGGGCAGGTCAATGAGACTTAATAATATCCAACTGGTGACCTCGTCAAATACCTAAAATAATTCTTCATTTCTAGTACTAACGGTAAATTTTTGTTAATATAATGAAACGAGTTTGTTTCCTTATTTAGCTTTGACACAAGAAAGCAAGTTCAAGCCTTCTAGATTCGGTGACGAATTTAGGTAATTAAGTACATTAAAGAATGTTAATGCCCTATTAGTACATCTGTCAACGATTTTAGAATCAAACCAAATTGATGCGCGTCAATGGTTGTCGAAATTGAATGTTGAAATTACATGGATTTTGTAAACTCAAATATTGCAAATTAAACAAGAAAATTAAAGAAAAACAATTAAGCAACAATAAAGAAAAATAAAGTATTACTCTATACAAAATATTTTCTGTTGTGGTATTATTAATACAACTCATCATGTCCTACTGAAGCTTACATTTATAGCTTTTAAGTTTTGTAGGATATATATAGAAACGTTTTTCTCCATTTATTAAAATTTAAGAGAGAAATACAGAAATTAAAGGAAACTCGAAAAACTTATCATTTTTTGATCTTATATGTTATCAAAGAACCAAAAACAATAAAGAAACTACTTTTGAAGCTTATTATCTTTTGGTCATTTGTCCAGAGTAGCTACTTTGATGATTTTACTGAAAGGATTGATAAACTAAATGGATTTTCCATTTCATTACATATACTATTACATTATTCATTTAATTTTATATATTTTACATAGGTAAGTAAAGCTAGTTCATTTTTTTTTTTTCTGGTGAGCCCCCTTCTTTGACGTCCCTTCCCCATCGAATAAGAGAAAGTATGTAAGTCAAAAAATTTTGAATTTATACTAATAATACTTCGATATGTATTTGTAGCAAGGGCATGTTCGTTATTTAACATTGATTTCAAAATCATGAGGATGTTCATGAATTTATCAAATGTCAAGGATACACGTAAAATTATCTCAAACTTTTAAAAGTATAACAAAAATTGACGTGGTGTTGATTTTTTTATGAGTGTGTGTGCAATTTATTGGCTTTCATATGGAATTAAGTCATTAATGACGGGGAAAACCATCCATACTAGGGCGGGACAAAGTCTAATAATGGAAACCCATATACTATATCATAGATAGTACCTCTTCTATTAATAAAAATAAAATAGTATAATAATACAATAAGATCTATTAATAATAAGTTTTTTGAAACACTTTCTTAATCGCTAGAGCAAAAATGTTATCGTGGCGAACATATAATATAATATAACATGAAAAAATAATTAAAAATTTATTATTATTAGTATTATTATAGTAAAATGTTATTCCAAAAATAACTGGTAATGACTAAAGATTAAAGAGTGCTTTAGCTAATATGGTAACAAAGAGAAAAACGTAAAAAGAACAAGAAAAAAGGACGGAGAGAGAGAGAGAGAGCGGGCAAAAGAATAAACTAAATTGAACAGTTAGAAATTGGTAGCCGCCTGTGGGGTCATATTGTACTACATAAAATGAATCTTCCCACCTTTTTCTAAGTAAGAATTAAACATACTTTATTCTTTCCATCAATTTTACATTAGGCAACTCCTAAGTTCAAAGCAGGAAGCAGCTCAACTTTCTCTCTTACAGTGAATATATTGAAGAGTCAAACAAAGTGGCATTTGGTTTTAACTCATTTTTTCTCAACTTGCCTTGGAAAATCACTATCATAGTTTCCACTAATTGTCAATCAATCAATTTAAGTTACTATAGTACACATTTACAAAAAAAAAAAAAATGTCTAGTTAGAAAATAAAAAAGACAATATTGTGTTGATATTTTTGAATCATTGTATCATATAGCCGCCTATTCTTACTTGTTAGTACTATATAAGCACTCTCCCTTTTAGTCTTTGTTACCAACTTTCTAACTTTGCCTTTCATTCTTTTGTTCTTTGTAACAACATTAAGTGAAAGAGGAAAGCAAAGAGCAAAGGAAAAACATTCAAGAAAGTAAATATAAATAGTATATTTACATTCATTTGAGCAAATTTGAGGTGTTCGGGGAATAGTTTTCGTTTATCAGGTACAATCCTCCGCCTTAGGGCGTTAAAAAAAGAGCGTTTGCATGCATAGTTTATGAGTGCTTCTTAGAGTTGAACGGACAAAAAAAGAGAATAGCCTTTTGATCAGTGGAGTACTAGTTGGTTCAAGATGGAGCCAGCAAATCTTAATAACTTAAGAGGTAGTAGTATGAGAGGAAGTGTAAGGGGAAGTATGAGAGGAAGTTTAAGGGCAAGTACTAGTAATTCAATATGGAGAAATAATGGTGTGGAAGTATTTTCACGTTCAGCAAGAGATGAAGATGATGAAGAAGCTCTTAAATGGGCTGCTTTAGAAAAATTGCCAACTTTTGATCGTTTGAGAAAAGGTCTCTTGTTTGGATCACAAGGTGCTGCTGCTGAAGTTGATATTAATGATCTTGGATTTCAAGAAAGAAAAACTTTGCTTGAGAGACTTGTTAAAGTTGCTGATGAAGATAATGAGAAGTTCTTGTTGAAACTCAAGAATAGAATTGATAGGTAAGTGAAAAAACATTTCATTTATAGTTTGTTTTCTTTTTTTGAACACTTGCCGCAACGATACGAGTTGTCGTTGTGTGACTAATAAGAAGTCACAGGTTCAATCATGGAAACAATCTCTTGCAAAAATATAAGATAAGATTGTGTACAATAGACCTAATGTGGTCCGACCTTTTTATCATTTTTCCCTTTTTATTTAATTGGTATTTATATTTGAAATTTACAGAGTTGGGATTGATATGCCATCAATTGAAGTGAGATATGAGCATCTAAATATTGAGGCAGATGCATATGTAGGAAGCAGAGCTTTGCCTACTTTTATGAACTTCATGACCAACTTTGTTGAGGTAAAATATGAAATAACCAACATTTTAACATTTCCAATTTTTTACATTGCTAAGGAGTTTACAACTAACTTTTTCTTCTTTTTTCCAATGTTTTTGCTCCAAAGACACTCTTGAATTCTCTTCACATTCTACCAAATAGAAAGAGGCAAATCACAATTCTCAAAGATGTGAGTGGAACAATTAAGCCATGTAGAATGACTCTACTTTTGGGACCTCCAAGTTCAGGAAAGACTACTTTGTTATTAGCTTTGGCTGGAAAACTTGATCCTGCTTTAAAGGTGAATTTTACTTTACAAATATCATAAATAAATTATTTGTATAATTAAGAAAAAGACTAATGGTTTCCTTTTCTTGGGACATCAGGTTAGTGGGAAAGTGACATATAATGGACATGAACTACATGAATTTGTTCCACAAAGAACAGCAGTTTATATTAGCCAACATGATTTGCATATTGGAGAAATGACTGTTAGAGAAACCTTGGAATTCTCTGCAAGATGCCAAGGAGTTGGCTCTCGATATGGTTAGTATTTTGTTACGAGTTTAACTTTTATATATTGATAATGCAAATATTTTCACATCATCAGATCACTTGAATTCGAGTTATTATCTTATGGAAGCATTGAAAGTAATAACTTTTTTGTACCATCAATGTGTTTTAACATGTTGTAGCAGATAATCCGATTTAAATGCACTTTTGTTAATATTTTGTTCCTTCAAAACTTGTGCAGAGATGTTGGCTGAATTGTCAAGAAGAGAGAAAGCAGCTAATATCAAACCAGATCCTGATATTGATATCTACATGAAGGTAATTATCATATTTATATGTTTCCTCCTATCCACAAAGATACTAATAAATGAAGGGAATACTAAAATACTACTTCAATTATTATTCTCTTGAAGATTTAATGATTTTCCCTTAAGCTATTTGACAAGTGTTTTACAGATAAAATTAACTATTGAGCTAGAACTGTTCTTTGATGTTGATAATTAAGAGATATAGTCACCAAAACAGAACAATAGCAAAAAACAAAAGAGTGGGATAACAAGAAAAATTCTTTGGGTCCCAATAAGGCTGCTAAGAATCTAGGACTATACATTTGACCCCACAAAATAAAAAATAGACAGAGTATATAATAGTATCTAACTTGAAAAGTATACTTCCTATAAATGTTTTCTTGTTTTGCCACCCCACACTTGCAATATTGACTTTTTGTTGTAGTTGATTTAATAGGATTATAAACCAAAGAAGAAAGTCAATTAATATTACAATTCATCAAAGAGACACATCTAAATTATACCAAGAATCAGCTGGATCTATATGACAAAAACTGAAGTAGAAAACTTATATGTCTTCATGGCAAACAATTTATATTTATTATTGTTTTTGGGAATTGTAGGCTGCAGCAACAGAAGGACAGGAAGCCAATGTTGTCACAGATTATACTCTTAAGGTAACATTTTTCAATATCCAATATTCCTCCTATATTTCAGCTATAGAAAGGGGGTTAAAGGAGTTTAAAAAGGATTTAAATAATAGACAATGACAGTGTAAAAATTGTTTACACTATCGACATATTCTAACATATTATATTACTTGTAACATGCCTTATTTTTTTATGTTACTAGTTCTATTTTGTGTGGACAATTATCTATAGTTACCTTTGAAGTAATATGACTATCAGTGTATAGAAGTCGAACTCGTAGTAATTTGCTTGTGAATTTCATTTTGCAGATCTTGGGACTGGACATATGTGCTGATACTATGGTGGGAGATGAAATGATAAGGGGTATTTCAGGGGGGCAAAAGAAACGTGTAACAACTGGTGAAATGCTTGTTGGACCAGCAAAGGCACTTTTCATGGATGAAATCTCAACTGGATTGGACAGTTCAACTACTTTCTCCATTGTGAATTCTCTAAGACAAACTGTGCATTTCTTGAAGGGAACTGCTGTTATATCTTTGTTGCAGCCAGCCCCTGAAACATACAACTTATTTGATGACGTAATTCTGTTATCAGATGGTTACATTGTCTATCAGGGCCCTCGAGAAGCCATTCTTGAATTCTTTGAATCCATGGGTTTCAAATGCCCTGAGAGGAAAGGTGTTGCAGATTTCTTGCAAGAGGTATGTCTTACTATAAAGTACATTATCAACAATGACAACAAACTGTATGATGTTGAAGCGCGTTTCATCTAAAAGTTTAAATTGTTAAAAAAAACATGCCTTTATATAGTTAATTATGTCTTCAACACGCCCTCATGTTCCAAATTAAATCCTTTTCATGAACAAGCGCATGAAAATTTTTTTGATAGTGTGTGACGATAAGACTCAACTCACAGCCCTGTGTGTTCTGATGCTATATGATGTTGAAGTATGTGAATGTTTCGTCCAAATGTTAAAATTGTTAGAGAAAGCACACTCTTCTACAATTAATTATGCTTTCGATACACCCCTCATGTGCCATGATTCTTTTTCTTGGATCAACCACGTGTGTGTTATTTTCTATAGTAGCTATCGACGAGCCTTAAGTTTAAGTATAGGTACCATATTGAAGTGTGCGACCATCACATCTAAAAGTTTAAGTTATTAGAGAGTGTGCACTTTTTTATTTATAATTATGTGTTCAAAATATAAGAGTAGATGAAGTTTTGGTTACTAAAAGGTGGAAACTTAAAACTATTTGTTGTAGGTAACATCAAAGAAGGATCAACAGCAATACTGGGCCAAAAGGAATGAGGCTTACAGGTTTATCACATCAAAAGAATTTGCTGAGGCATATCAGTCTTTCCATGTTGGAAGAAAACTTGGTAATGAGCTTGCAACTCCATATGACAAGACCAAAAGCCATCCTGCTGCTTTGAGTACTCAGAAGTATGGTATAGGAACAAAACAACTGTTGAAGGTCTGCGCTGAACGAGAATACCTGCTAATGAAAAGGAACTCATTTGTTTATACTTTCAAACTCACTCAGGTGACTTTTTGATCTATTTGAAATGTATAAGTGCTTTCCTTGTCATAACAATGTGCAAATTGTATTGATCTTTTTGTGTCTGTTCTGTTTTTTCAGCTTACAATTATGGCACTTATAACGATGACAGTCTTTTTCCGAACTAAGTTGCCTCGAGATAATATGGATGATGGAGGAATATACGCTGGTGCTCTCTTTTTTGTGGTCGTTATGATTATGTTTAATGGAATGGCTGAGATCGCCTTGACACTTTTCAAGCTTCCAGTCTATTTCAAGCAAAGGGACCTTCTCTTTTATCCTTCATGGGCTTATGCCCTTCCCACTTGGATTCTCAAAATCCCTGTAACATTCGTTGAAGTTGGTGTTTGGACGTTCCTCACATATTATGTCATAGGATTTGATCCGGATGTTTCAAGATTGTTCAAACAATTCTTGCTTCTCATACTAGTACACCAGATGGCATCAGGATTGTTCAGATTCATCGGAGCAGTAGGGAGAACCATGGGAGTCGCTAGCACATTTGGCGCATTTGCTTTGCTTTTACAATTTGCATTGGGTGGATTTGTCCTTTCACGAGGTATATTTTTTGTGGGGTTTGAAGAAACTTTTTTCTTGTTCAATCCAACCTATATTCATTTTTCTATTTTTCCGGATGCTGCAGATGATGTGAAGAAATGGTGGATTTGGGGTTACTGGACCTCACCATTGATGTACTCCGTAAACTCAATCCTTGTGAATGAATTTGATGGGAAGAAATGGAAACATGTAAGTGTTTATACCCCTAATGCAGCATGCAAGTTGTTAAATTCTCCTGTATATGGATGCTCATATGCGCTCTAATTAAAATAGATCGCACCAAATGGAACTGAGCCGCTGGGAGCTGCAGTGGTAAGAGCTCGAGGATTTTATCCAGATGCATACTGGTACTGGATAGGTATTGGGGCACTTATTGGATTTACACTGATTTTCAACCTCTGCTACAGCATTGCCCTCGCTTACCTGGACCGTGAGTATCTTGGCCCTATCTAATTTAATTTTTCCCTTGAAAAGAGAAATGTCATGTGGTAACATAGAACAAATGGCTAAGAATGGGATTCCTAAGACTAAGACCGATAATGTTGTGAACTAGGACAAGGAAAATAAATTTACCTCTATTGTCATTTTTAAGGTCCCTTTATGATGTGTAGGAGTTAATACCGTATTTTCTTACATTGTTGCAGCTTTTGGAAAGCCGCAAGCTATGATACCAGAAGACGCTGAGAATGCTGATAATGAACTAACTACCATGGAGGGAAGTGACGGTCAGAACAAGAAGAAGGGAATGGTTCTTCCGTTTGAACCTCATTCCATCACTTTTGATGACATTGTATACTCTGTTGACATGCCTCAGGTAACTTGCCAGAAATTGTCACAAATAATTTTCATGATGTTTTTCTCTTTTCTAAAAACTCCTTTGCGTGTAGGAGTGGTTTAGCCTTTCAGAGATTTATACGTTTAGAAAGTATAGAGAACTTGTAGTATTTTTTTATTTTCTATGGACTCCTTTGCTAATATGATCAGTGAAGATTCATATAGGCAACCGCAACTTGTTTGAGACTGAGGCATACTTGTTTTCTCTTTTCTATGAACACCTAACTTAACATTCTAATGACTTGCAGGAAATGAGAGAACAAGGTTCCAATGAAGATAGATTGGTACTTCTCAAGGGTGTGAGTGGAGCTTTTAGGCCAGGTGTTCTAACAGCTTTGATGGGAGTTAGTGGAGCTGGTAAAACAACGCTGATGGATGTTTTGGCTGGTAGAAAAACAGGAGGATATATTGACGGCGATATCAAGATTTCAGGATATCCCAAGATTCAAGAAACGTTTGCACGTATTTCCGGATATTGTGAGCAGAATGACATCCATTCACCTTATGTTACAGTTTATGAGTCCTTGGTTTACTCAGCTTGGCTGCGTTTACCTCAAGATGTTGACGAAAACAAGAGAAAGGTCGGTTCGTAAAATTCTTTTTCCATAATGATAATCTATCCTACAAATTCGTCAAACCTATTATAGAATGTGGAAGGCACTGACATTATCGATTGATCACCGTTCTTGCAGATGTTTGTTGAGGAAGTTATGGAACTTGTGGAGCTAGAGCCATTAAGATCAGCCTTAGTTGGATTGCCAGGAGTCAATGGACTATCAACCGAGCAACGCAAAAGGTTGACCATAGCAGTTGAACTTGTAGCAAACCCCTCCATAATTTTCATGGATGAACCAACTTCTGGGCTGGACGCAAGAGCTGCTGCCATTGTGATGAGAGCTGTTAGGAACACCGTCGATACAGGAAGAACCGTTGTCTGTACTATTCATCAGCCTAGCATTGACATATTTGAAGCCTTTGATGAGGTAAATTTATTACCTTTTCCAGGACAAAGAAGCTAATCATTGATTCCCCTTTCCTTTTGATATCGAATACTAAAAGTAACATGGCTTTGCAGCTATTCCTCATGAAACGTGGAGGACAGGAGATATATGTTGGTCCTCTGGGTCGCCATTCTTGCCATTTGATCAAATACTTTGAGGTATGTTACATCAGAGCAAAATGTGATTTCCTTTTCCTAGTTAATACACTCAAATACTGATTTTTGTTTTATCTTGTATTCAGTCAATGCCTGGAGTTAGTAAGATAAAGGAGGCTTACAATCCAGCAACATGGATGTTAGAAGTTACAGCTTCCTCTCAAGAAATGATGTTAGGAGTTGATTTTACTGATTTGTACAAGAATTCAGATCTCTACAGGAGGAACAAAGCCTTGATTAGTGAATTGAGTACGCCTCGTCCCGGTACAAAGGATCTACATTTTGAAAGTCAATTTTCACAGCCTTTCTGGACTCAATGTGTAGCTTGTCTTTGGAAGCAACATTGGTCATATTGGCGTAATCCAGCTTATACTGCTGTTAGATTCATTTTCACAACATTCATCGGACTTGTCTTTGGCACAATGTTCTGGGATCTTGGTACTAAAGTGTAAGTAAAATCGTAATATAAACTAAAAAAGATAACTTTTTATAGTACATAAGCTAAAATTTTCGAGGTTTCTGTATCACAGGGGTCGGCCCCAAGATCTTATCAACGCTATGGGATCCATGTATGCTGCAGTTCTCTTCCTTGGTGTGCAAAATTCATCCTCAGTCCAGCCTGTTGTAGCCGTTGAACGTACTGTATTTTACAGAGAAAGAGCTGCTGGAATGTATTCTGCTATACCTTACGCATTTGGACAGGTAAACAATCTGTTCAATTTTTCCCAATATATTCATACTCTAGCTTAAAAAAGAGCTTATAGTAATCCATGACAAAATTATTCTTCTTGCAGGTTGTAATTGAAATCCCTTATGTATTTGTACAATCTGCATTCTATGGTATCATTGTGTATTCAATGATTGGATTTGAATGGACTGCTGTCAAGTTCTTTTGGAACTTCTTCTTCATGTATTGCACCCTCTTGTACTTCACCTTCTATGGCATGATGACCGTTGCTATTACCCCGAATCAAAACGTTGCTTCCATTGTAGCGGCCTTCTTCTATGCAGTATGGAATCTCTTCTCAGGATTCATCATTCCACGACCTGTAAGTTACACGAAAATCCCTTCACTTCCATCTATTTTTATCCATGTTAAGCTTGAAATATGACATGTTATCGTTCATTTTTTTGGCGAAAAACAGAATATTCCAATATGGTGGAGATGGTACTACTGGGCTTGCCCTGTTGCATGGACATTGTATGGTCTTGTTGCATCACAATTCGGGGACCTTCAAAGTCAACTTACAGAAGATGAAAATGTGGAACAATACTTGAGGCGTTATTTCGGATTTAAGCATGATTTTCTTGGAGTAGTCGCAGCTGTAATGGTTGGATTACCTGTTATGTTCGCATTCACGTTTGCATTGGGTATTAAGGCATTCAACTTCCAGAGAAGATAAGAGAGAGTTGACAGACTAAAAGAGTTTGTGAGAAAGAAGAGGTTATAAAACAAAGTATTATGAACTGGTTATGCTTGTAACTTTTGATTATTGTGCATGTTCTTTTATTTTTCCTTAGTGAATCAAAGTTTTTGTGTAGTAACAAAGAATTTTTTAATGATATATAAAAGTACACCAGCAATTTACTCTATGGTTGGATTTATTGACTTTTTTATTCTTAAATGTGTATGCTAGTTGGAATGAGAAAAATATGTTTGCTCCAACTTTATAAATGCCATCACTCCACCCATAATAAGTAAAATATTTCTATGTTCTACTTTATACGGCACTATTACCATTTCGAGAGTCGGACTGTGTTTTATTTCACAACAACTAATTATGGTTTTTGATTTATAGGGAGTAGCGATGGATATATATAGTAGGGGAAAGAAATTTAGGAATTCTTGACGTCGACTTCTTAGAGATGGAGTTCGTTTTGTAAAGAAAAATTTACACAAAATGACTGTCCTAATAGCTAAATTATAAAAAATACTGATACTTTTAAACATTACACTACATAACAATAACATAACAATAGTTTTTCATTTCTCCCAAACATAAACCCTAATTTCTTCCTCTCTCTCCTTCTCTCCACTCATCCACCCACCCCACCAGCCACCGTCACCCTCTCCTTCACCGGCGACCAGAGCCCCCATCAGCGCCGTCACCCTCTCTTCCCCACTTCCACTGATGTGACCCCACTACCTCGTCGTTATTGGCGCTGCTGCCGCTATACTGCAGCGGCGCTGCTGCATTGCAACGGCGGGCTGCCCCAATTTGTATTTTCCGGTAGGACTTTCAGATGTGGTTCCTTTTTTCCTTTTTTTTTTTTTTCCTTTTTTCCTTTTCGTATGCATATATTTTTATTTTTAATGTATATATGTGTATGTGTAGTATATTTTTGTATTTTGTATATATAAAATACGTATACCTTTTGTATTTTTGTATATGAATGTCTATTTTTCATTTTTTTTTTTTTGTATGTGTATATGTATGTATATATGTGTATATGTTTGTATGATTGTGTTTATGTATGTCTAAAGTAGAAAAGTCGATTTTTATGTTTTTTTGTATAACTTTGTATGTTTGTGTATATTTTTGAATGTGTGTATGTTTGGGTTATATTTAGTGTATATGTGTGTAGTTTTTGTATGTTCCGTTTTGAATATCGAAAAAAAACTGGTGGTGGTGGCGGCGGCCAGCGGCGGCAGGTGGCTGTTCGTTGTGGCAGCAGCCCCATGGCAGTGATGGGTGGAGAAGGTAGGAAGAAGGAGGAGAAAACCCTAAATTGTACGTATTTGTTGAAACTTGTATATGTATGTAAAAAAAACTACTACTATTGCATAGTGGAAAAGTATCGATATTTTTTGTAAATATTGAATTAGGGTTGTATACCTCCCCTTGGCTTTTAAGGAGATTGGCTGCTTTCAATTTTTTGATACATTGTTTAAATAATTATAAATGTTAAGGTATTGCAATTTAGTCATTTTATGTAGTCACTTAGGGGTCGTTTGGTTCAAAAATGAGTTATACAGGGATAAGTAATACATGTATTAGTAATACAAGGATTAATAATACATGGATTACAATACTGAGAGTATTTTTTATACAATGTTTGGTTCATTATATTAAACATGACATATACATGGTATAACTTAAATTATATGGTCAAATTAAAATTAAATAAATCAAATAAACCATTATACCCTTCATCTCCGAAAGGGTTCTCTTCCAAACTAGTCAATTTCAACTCAAATTAACAATAACAGTGGAGGTGCGATAGTGAAATTAACAATAGCAATGGAGTAGACAAGGATCCTCTGCTACTCCACCACTGTAATTCTCCGCCATCACAACTGGTGGCTACCTCACCACCCTATCTTTTCTTTCTGGTATGATTTCCTTTATCCCTAATATATGTTTCTTTGGTTTAAAATTGGGATCTCCACTAAAAAACATAATTCTGCAGTAGTTAAGATTACCTTTTGCTGAATTGCTACAAGAGCAAGTTGAAGTTGAATCTCCATTATATTTGTTTGTAGGATTGAGAAAACAAATAAAAGAGAGAGAGAACAGACGTGTCCTTTGAATTTTGATTTTATCATCAGGGTAGTTTTGTCTTTGTCATATTTAATCCAGGTATTGGCTATACCTGTATTATTTATTCCAGCCTATAGATGGTATAAACTTATACTGAAATTGATGTATAAAACAATGCAGTGATTAACTATCCTGACTAGTAAATCACAACCAAACACTGCACAATACAATACAGAGTTTAATACCATGTCTAATGCTCCCTTATACAGCATACCATGTATAATCATATATATATAATATATTGTCTAACTATTACTTTTAAAAGACGGATTAACTGTCGCTTGATTTGAGACCAAAATCTAATTTGATGGACCTAATCCACACGATTTCATTCTTTTCGGAACAAAATGGTGGAAAACACTGATAAATGAGAAAAAATGATATCCTATCACAGGTCACAATTTGAACTCGGAAAGAATGATCAAACAAAGATCTTTGTTATATTATCGATCTAATATGTTACTCCCTCTATCCCACAAAGGATGACAGAATTTTCTTATTAGTCCGTAGTGTACCAAAAAAATGTCACAATTCTAAATTTAAAAACAACTAAACTCTAAATTTACTACTTTACTTAATAAAATACTTTATAACCACATATTTATGTAGGACTCATTTTGGACCATAAGTTTCAAAAATCTTCTTACATTTTTTAAACTCAAATCCAAGTCAAACTAGAACATCCATTGTGGAATGGGGGAGTATATTTTACCAATCGCTTATGAATTAACCCCTATAATGTAAAGAACATTTGCAATAAGCCATAAAACTGATGCTCACAGGCCGACAATCGTCTTTTCAATACAAATCTGTTTTCTACCGGGCGTGAGATAGAGGACGTTAAAACCACATCTAGATAATGATGAAAATTCTTGTTTCAAAGTCGAATCTAATCATTAAAATTTCTGAAATGAAAACTGTTCTTTCAGCTTGCAAGTAGAAAGCAAACTCACAGCAAGGTAAAGGGAGTCGTGAGGTGACAGTATTAATCGATTCAAAAGAAGCAACCATGGTAATGTTGCAAACAATTGATAAACAGTGAGTTTGATTACTATCACTCTATCAGAGAACTAAACAAGAGAACACTTTAAAGCCAAGTACGATTACATTTCTTTCTCCTAAAAAAATGAACCAAAGAATCAGCCTATCTTATTGATCCTTCAGAAATGGATGCAACCTTGCAAATACCAACTGATGTGGTGAATGGCAAATCTTTATAGCGGGCAACCAACTCCTTATCGGTATGCAGATCCACCTGAAGAGTTTCCCAAACCTTCTTCTTAGGGTTCAAGACATCATCAGGCTTGCCATCAAATCCGGGGAATGTGACTCGTTCCCCAATTGTAGCGTCTTTAGGTGGCTCAACTAATTCAACCTAGCATTGCATCACCATTCCATATATATGATTAGACTCCAATATCATAACATTCAGAGTTAAATATGCAGAATTTATGGCAAGGCACATGGCAATTTTCTGAAGATAACATGGAAAAAATATACACATGCATCGTTGTTTACCTTAGTGTGATCACTGTTAGAAGCAGCAAGAACCATTGCCTGAGATTTTATCCCCCTCATGCTAGCTGGTTTTAGGTTGCATAGAACACAGACCTTTCGGTTCTGAAAAGGAAATGTCACTGCAAATAAATTCTCAAGCTCATTTGATATTTTAGGAACTTGCAAAAGGTGGAAGCCAAACCTGCATCTCCTCGAGTGGAATATACTTTACAAGGCCACTAACAACAGTTCTGGGCAGAGCTTCGCCAACATCAATCTCTTCCACGTACAATGAATCAGCATCAGGATGTTTCTGCACTTTTGTTATGAGACCAACACGAATGTCGAGTCTACTGATGGAAATTTCTCCTTCAACAGAGGCCGGGGCCTTAGATTTGGTTTCAGAAGATTTTGTTGCACGTTCTTTCTTCTTGTTACCATCTGATACACAAAATAGAAAAATAAACGTAAGCCAACATGATCTTCTAAACAAAAAGAACAACACAAAAGAGGAACAATAGAAAACTTTTCCTTCTATCCTTTTACAAGTTCTTTTGGTTTGATTAAGCAATAAATTGACAGATCAATATAGAAGCGCTGAAATGGCACAGAAAGTGATGCTGCACCAAAAAGGGAGGTAAATATTTGAGAAAGAGGTGAAAAGAAAACAAGAGAGAGAGAGAGAAACAGAAAGAGAGAGACAGAGGACTTGAAGAACAAGAGAAAAGGAAAGACAGATGGTAGGAGGGCTGAGTTTCCTGGCTTTGTTCATCTACTCATCTCTAAGCCACTAATGCAACTGTAAACACCTACGACCCAATCAGAAGGCACAAACAATCTAGTACTTCTAGCTGAACATTTTTATGAATCTTCATGGATCTTTTCAGTATGGTAACAAAACTGCACGTTCATAAGATATAACGAACGAAGAACAAAATAAGGTGCAATAGACACATACTGCATGCAATGAAAAAAAGAAAGAAGCACGGTAGATAAATGCAAGCAGGATGGACGGCATACATGATACAACTAATGCAATGACGGAATTAATATGATGCTTTTTTTTACTTACCGCATACTCCCTCCGGTCCATTTTAGTTGTAAGGGTTGACTTTGCACGCATCTTAAGAAATCATAAATAAGCATAGTATTTTTACTAATTTACTCTTTTATCTTCTTGGTATTTTCAAGAAAGAGCTACTAATATTGAGGTGTTTGTATTTTTCAACAATATTAGGGGTATTATGGGGAAGAAATGATAAATTTTACCTTGATATTCTAAATTGACAAACATTTTGAACCTTCTATAAATGGAATACCTTACAACTAAAATGGACCGGAGGGAGTATAAATTATGAAATCCAATATCCAGTTAAAAGGAAAATACACTGAAGAAGATAGGATAAGATCTAAACACCAGCATTAACAACTTTGAACTAAGACAAGAGCTTTGCACAGAGATTATAATAAGGGGGGACATCTAAAAAGCTGTCCAAAGGCAGGGAAGAAATTGTGCCGCCGGATAGGTACTTTTTTTCCAAAAGGTTAACCTTGTATTCATCAACATTGAGGCAATGTTGGCTACCAGTTATAGAAAATCCATGAGCAAAATCCATAGAAACTAAAAAGTAACAAAATCTTTGAACGGTATCTAACTAAATGTGCATCTGTATCTTCTGCATAATTCTTCCAGCACCAAAAATATAAAAGCATGATAGTTAAACAGTGAAAAGACATAAAAAGCTTTGGTATATGGAATAGGTGTGCTTAATCCACCCTCATTGAAAATGATAGTTAAATTTTTGGTTTCGGACCAGAAGAAAATGTCTTGAAGGGTTTGCTTAGTGTTTGACAACAAAGCATTTTACAAGAAAGGAGGGAATCATCTAGGAATAACACTCACAAGAGCGAGAGAGATCACATTTTTTATAAGCAATAGAGATTTTGCAATATTTAAACATATTTCTCATATAATCAGCCTTTTAAATAAAGAGGATAACATAGATATCCAGAGACTTGAAAGATTTCACAACTACCCCATCACTTAGAGGCACTCCAATTCCATAAGAAATAAAATGATGATAAAGACAGGTTGAATGTAGAAAGTAATCACCAAAAACCAAAGCTTTTATATGAACTCTTCATCAAAATTGTAAAATATGAAAACCACTAAAACCCACTAAAACAAGGATGTAAGCGGAACAGTGACCGAATAGGGGAACGCACAAGAGCTTTTTACTTTATCTGTTTTTTAGGACAAGTAATAAGGTTATATTACACTGCACCAAGTGTGCACCCTCTTACACAAGCAAGGACTGCACCTAATCAACACCCTAAAGAACAGTCAAAAAGTGCTCCTGAACTTATGCCTAAAGAAATCAGGAGGCTCCTTAAACTATTTAGACCCCTAACCTAGAAATTAATAAACTCATGACAGCAAGTCAAATAAATGGAAATAGAAAAAAATCTTACCTGATATTTTTGTTTTATTCAATTGTTCAGCCATCTTTTTGGCCTCAGCTTCTGCTTTCAGAGCCCTATCTGCCCTATCTGCCTGACTTCCTGCAAACTTCGCTCTGTAGAATTCAACTTCTTCATCTTTCTGTATAATATCATCAATGACCATTATAAGCCAGCTAACAACGCAAAGAATGAATAAACACAGTAAAAAGAGACTGAAATGCATTACCAGCTCCTTGAACAATGGTGCTGGTGTTCCAATTTTGTGACCTGCAGGAAGAATATCCCATGGTCTTTTGCTGTTTTCAATGTCACCTCTTTCATCAGCCAGTGAAAGTTGGGTTTCAGGAGGCAAGTTGAGCTGCTTAAGCACCTGTGAAACAATTGGGAAAAGTATAAAACTGCTGAGCACAGACAGATGAAATCAAGACTAAATTCAATTTTGCGATAATGGCAACAGAAATAATACCTCGCGTGAGAAAGATGGCATAAACGGCTCTAGAAGACATGCCAGAAGATATACTAGACCACAAGCAGTTCTCATCACTATGGAACAGGAAGGCCTATCTTCCTTGTAAAGCTTCCAAAACTGGCTCTCCTACAGAAACAAATATGATGTGATGAGCCTCAACAATTTGAGATTAAAAAACCATAAGAATACCCACAAATACAATCATTACCCTTGTCACAGGAAAGTTCAATATTTTAGCTAGATAAAATAAAATGAGAAAATTCATTGCAGGGTAATTATTGATCAAAACCCAGATAGCTGGAAAGCATTTGACAATATTACCTGCAGATAACCATTTCCTTCACCAGAAATAGACATAGCAACCTTCAAGCCTTGCTTTAATTTAACCTAGCCCAAATTGCAATAGACATAGGTTACTCAAAACATCAAAGCAACAAAGGGAACCAATCAAAATAGAACCGGATGCAAGAAAATGTGTCACCCGTGGTGGATGAGTCACCACATTATCACGGCCACATTTCTTTCATCCCTTTTGTCCCTGTACTGATAGAATAAGATCACACTTCTATTTCATTAAAACTGGGGAATCCTTGTAGAGTTTGTTTAACCACCTTTTCCATGGCTTCTATATATTGTTCCACGCAACTTCCAACTCTTTCACCCAATGCCTTTGTCAAGGGATGTGATTCTGCTCCTTCAGCATCAGGAATAATGGAGCCATAACCTGAAGCTGTATGAGGGCATTGTCAATGAAGATCTGTTAGATATGTAGGGAAGAGGGGATAAGACTTTTTCCCTAGTAGACATGATGGATAGACAATTAATTAGTAAAATGTATTACTTCCACCCAACTATGTTACCCTACATCTTTTTGCAGAGAGAAAATTTTCAGAAATAAACCAAACAAGTACAGAACACCAACAAGAGAAAAACATGAATAATGCAGCATAGTATGTCATTTAATACGCAAATCAAAGGAATTATAGGACAGATATATAGACAGCAAAACAAGCTGCCAATTCTTTGCAAAGACTAAAGACACAAAAAAGAAACTGAGAAGCAACCTTGACAACTACGAAAACCTGTCAACGGGGAAAAGCTATGTAAACAACTAAAAGATAGCTCGCTGAGGTACCTGGATCTTTTGCAATGAAACTCAGGACTCTATTGACAAAATTGCCTAAGTTGCTTAGCAACTCGCTGTTCAATTTTGCTTGTAAGTCTGCCCATGTAAACAAAGTGTCAGAGACCTGCAATAACCAAAACTTAGCGACACAATGGCATAACACAACTGGGAAATATTAAAGAGCAAGAAACAGTGTCAAAGCACCACGGCACACCTCTGGCCTGTTTGTCAGCAAGTAATATCTCCATACTTCTACAGGAATATTTGTATCTTTTGCATCATTACCAAAAACTCCCACACCCTTGCTCTTTGAGAATTTGCCTTTAAAAAAAAAAAGCAAAGGAAAAAAAGTTCAAATCAGAAATATGGAATAATGTAATATTATAGAATATTCGAACTAAAGTTTCAAGCAGAAATTACATCTTACAACACTCGTCTAATTTCTAACCTGCTTCATAGTTCAAGTATTCCGTCACGCTGATAGTTTTCATAAGTGTCCAGTCTTCACCAGTTCCAAGGAGCGTAGATGGGAATATTACCTAAAAATACAACATGCGTTGTTGGTACATGAATTAGCCACTACTTCCCTAACAAATAACCACCTAGTAGATACACATAAACTACTCGTGCTCCCAGGATAGAAAACTAATGATCCTGGATAAAAACATGAAATTGGAGGACACATCAAAAGAACTAACAGTACTTGTCTGGACAGCCTGGTTGATTTATTGCAACTTAATTATTGAATACATTTACTCACAAATAGATAATTTAAGAAAAATGATAATAAATTAATAATCATAAATGAAGAAAAGTTCATTCAAGCTTTTGCCAAGGCTTCTAATCTGCCTGATGAGTAAAATCTTTAATACATTACAAAGACCTAACTTCACAAAATTAGAGCCCTACCAGCTAATAAATGGTGATTTTAAAGTTTCTAGAACTTACAGTGTGAAACGGCACATTGTCCTTGCCCATAAACTGATACAGCTCCACATTTTCTGGATTCTTCCACCACTTCTCCCACTCAGTTGTGTAGCATGAGGTGATTGATACATATCCAATAGGAGCATCAAACCATACATAGAAAACCTAATTACCAATCAATGAATACTGTCATGAAGGCAGATCATATGTGACAATTTATAGCAACTTCAAAATACATCAACACAATAAAACTGAAAGCCGGATGTAGACGGACTATCACAATATTACGAGTACAACCAACTGTTTTCACTCAACCAACCTTGTCCTTGTATTTTTCATGTGGTACTGGAACTCCCCATTTCAAATCTCTAGTTATACACCTTGGTTTAAGTCCTTCTCTAAGCCAGGCATGTGTTGTGTAGATAGCATTCTGACTCCATCCCCCGGACACTGACATGTTGTTGACATATGCTTCTAATTTATCCTTCAGCAAAGGGAGCTCAAGAAACAAATGATCTGTATCTCGGATGCATGGGGCATTGTGACAAACCTGTTGAGTAAACAAGCTAAGACTTGAGCAGTTAGTAAGACTTTACCACATCCATAGACTCAGTGCGCTAAGGGCGAAACAGTAAAACTAGTTAACACATCCATATACTGTAAGTCCAATATTAGAACAAGATTACGAGTATTTTTTGGGCTTCCAATCCTTCACACAATCAATTTCATTGCAAGACAACTAATCCTTCGCATATCATGTGATTTGGCTCAAACAAAAGATCAAGAGTCTTACAGAAGGAATCTGCACTTTTTTTCGAGAAACTCATATATGATTAACTAAAATGAGAGTATAGTAAGGAATACATATCTAATGGAATATGAGAGGACGATCGAACCTTGCATCTTGGCTCCAAAAGTTCTGTGGGATTTAAAAGTTTCCCACACTTCTCACATTGATCTCCTCGTGCAGAATCATAGTTGCAACCTGGTGTGGGACAGTTACCCTCTACAAGTCTATCAGCCAAGAACTTTTTGCAGGTTTCACAGTAGAGCTGCATAAGAGTAGGAAGTTCAGTTGGGAAAATGTCAACTATGCTGCAGCTATTGTTCATCTAGCAATAAAAACACACAACAGTAGCAATAAGCTAATTGCCAGGAAAACCATTCGTCCTGGTATCCGATACCTGCTGCATAGTACTCTCTGAAAGCCAATTATTATCAAATAGCTTCTTGAAAATTGCTTGACAAACTTCTGTCTGCTGTGGCGTTGATGTGCGTCCAAATTCATCAAAGCTTATGTCAAACCATTTATAGACCTCTTTATGAATAGCATGATATCTGCAAAGCCAATAAGTAGAAAGGAATTGTGAAGCGGGGTTGTGTTCATGATGAGCCCCTTCTATATCACCTATTATGCTCTTCCACTAGACCAAAGCCTTTGGGGGGCTCCTCCCAGTTCCTTTTATTAATAAGAAGGTACCGGTTCAACACCCATAAGTTACATTGAAGGTGAAAGGAATCAGATAAGCTAACAGAATTACAATTAACAATTGTTGTCAAAACCGCGCTTAAAGCGCACTTAAGCCCTAAAGAGAGGTGCAAAACATGTTGAAGGGTCACCTTGCTTAATGGGCGCTTCAGTGTTGTCATCAAGGCTCTAAGGCCTACTTCTCCTTGCAAATAAGTGTTATCCTAAAGAGACGGCACTAAAAAATTTCACTATATCTTAATTCTTTTTTCAATTTTTTTTGTCCATATATTTATAATTCATGCTTATAATATTAGTCTTAGCATACACATATTCTGTATATTTTCTTCGGTTGTTTTTATTTGCACTTTTAGCTTAAAGCCTAAAAAGACCTTAGAGCTTTTTGCTTTTGATAACAATAGAATTAACAACGTTCAATCCTCATTTCCCAAGAAACGTAAATTCAACATTGAAGTCTCACATACCCCACTTAAACAGCTAAATTGCAATAAAAGTACTAATTTTATAAAACATTTTAAACAACTGCTTACTTGTCACAAATTTCCTTAGGAGTGCAATTTTCCTCCAAAGCTTTAGTCTCAGTAGCTGTTCCATACTCATCAGTACCACACATGTATATTGCATTGTATCCCCTAATCCTACAGTATCTTGCAAACACATCCGCACTCAAAACACCTACAATTACACACACACAATCAATATAGTCCAAATCCAAAAAAAAAAAATTAAAAATTAAAAAGGGCAGCCCGCTGCACAAAGCTCCAGCTCGGGGAAAGGGCCGCACCCCAAGGGTGTGATGTACACAGCTAACAAGTGGCTGTTAACTCGTCTTGAACCTGCGGAGACAACTTTAGCAGTTGCTTCGTGTTATATACAAGAATTTAACTTATACACACGATCAATATAAATTAATTTTCTACACTATCAGATAACTCATATTTGTAATTTTGACAGGTTACGTGCTACAACAGGTAATTGTAGTAACATAATAGTGGTAAAGAACTCAAAATAAATAAATAAAATTATACGTACATCCAATGATGTTGCCAAGATGAGGAACGTTGTTAACATAAGGCAAAGCACTAGTAATTAGAATATTTCGTTTGCCTGGTATTGGAACTTTCGGGTTATTTTTGCAATTTTCGCCCATTCTTGCAATTTTGAGAGATCTGCTGTGCTGCTAGGGTTAAAAAGAGGTGTGTTTTGCTAATTGAAATTAAGCAGACAAAGTGAAAGTGATTGAGAGTGAGGATTTGAAGGAGGCGTTATTATTAATACTATGTTTATGGAGAATATTGAATAATTAATGGAATGAGGTTCTTTTTTTGGAAAGTGTTTAGTGGGGAAAGTATAAATGCTTAAAATTCAGACTTTCTAGGTGAAAAATAGTCATTCTCACCCCTTTATCCTATGTAATATTTATTTAACTTTTGGTGTTTTAAACCTCATCCATATGATATATTTATATATGATTTATTTTCGTCAAAATATTTTATCTATAATTTAAATAATATATAGCTTATTATAGTAATTTAAGTTCATTAATATTATGAAAATTATGAAGTTACCACAAAATACATTCACGCTCGTTCTCTATCGTGTATACAAATATTTGAGTTTAAGTTAGCATCAATGAAACAAAGGCGGACACAGAAACTGAAAGTTATGGGTGTCATTATTTATAATGTAAGAAAAATAAAATTAAATTAAATTAAATTAAAATTAGATAAAGAAGAGAACTGAGGAATTCGAAATGTGTTAGCAAGTGTCGGTGCACCCTAGTCCACCGTGTGAGTCTGCCTCTGTTATAAAATATAATCTTTATTATCATTTAACATTCATTTAAGATAAATGGATAATATTTTAGATTTATATTTAATATATTTCTATCCTCAATATTTTTTCTAGTGCTTTATGCATTAAAATTTTATTTTCTATTATGTATGAGTTCTCATTTTTATTAGTAAAGTACGGAGTAATACAAGATCGAAAAAAGTACTAATACAAGTAAAATTATTCTACAATTTATTCTTCTCATTATTTTATTAATAAAATCATTAACTTATATTTTTAAAATACTTAGATAATTATTGTTCACTCTTTTTCTAATTTAATTATAATACTTTTTTGTTATATATGTATAACATAGAATAAAATATATTATGATATTAATGAAAAAGAAAAAAAATTACAAAGGCTTAATAATTTTGAGAGTAAAGTAGAAATTTTTGAAAGTTCAGTTTGGAAGTGGGTTCAATTTAGTTCTTAAAATTTGATTATGAACATAAAAGCATTCTTCCCTATTTAGTTATGGATTAATAGGAGTAATAACTATGGAGAATCTCCATATTTCCCTTGTACTATTTGTAATTCAGTTTGCCATCAGTTCATATATTCACGACCAAGAAATAATGGATTCTCTTTCGGATAGAAAAGCCATCCGTTTCACTTTTGTTCTATTTTATTTGTACATATATTATTAGCAAATTATCTCGTATTTGAAAAGAGAAATTTTAGATTATATGTTTTTTAGGACTTTGAAATCCTTAATGTTTGGAATTGAGTCCTGTTAAATAGCCTAATTTAGATAGCATCATAGACTTTTCATAATAGTGGCTTGAATCGTACTCTGGTTTGAAACAATATCATGATGTGATTCATTTGTTATCTTTGTCTGTCTCCATTATGTGGATGATATGGAAGTCTCAAAATAAGTGGATTTTTAATTTAAGGTCTTTGACTAAACATGATATTGTTTCGAGGGCTCTATTAGATTTTAATGAAATGGCTAACTTAGTTCCTGTTTGTACAGCAAATCAAGTTACTACTCCTAATACAAAAGTGCTCTCTTTGTGTCCGGAAAATGTGATGCCCTTTGTGCATGGATTTTAATGTTAAACGTAAAAGAGCTAGTATTGGTGTTGTGGCTATGAATATCACTTGTGACTTTCTTTTTGCCGGTTGTGCTCCAATTCAGCATGTGGGTAACTTAATGATAACTGAAGCTATTGCAATTCGTGAAGCAATTGGCCGTTCAATTCAGCATAGCTGGAAGAATATCTATATTCTTTTGGATGCGAAATCGGTTGTGCAAATGATCAACAAGAATCTACCAACCACCTGAGATGTCTACACCAACAACAACATACCCAGTGTTATCCCACAAGTGGGGTCACTACTAGAAATACACGTTATTCCGACGAATAATTTCGAAGGAATGCCGTCGGAATAAGCTCAATTCTAAAGGGTTAACCAACGGGACATGTCCGTGTGTATTTCTCCATCAGAATTCCATACCGACAGGCGCGCGCTGGCTACACCGATGCCACTCTGACTTCCGTTCTTCGGTAAATCATTTCCAGGCACGCTGTAAAAATTGAAAAATATTGCTGTTACAGACGGCGTGCCGTCAGAATGTGAAAATTTCTTATTTTTTTTCCTTGGTATTCCGACGGGAAGCCGCCAGCAGGTAACAATTTTTGGAAAAATTTTTCTTGGTGTTCCAACGGGACGCCGTTGGTATTCATCATTTCTAAAAAAAAAATTGTAACGTACCGATGGAAAGCCGTTGGAATAAGTGTAAAACTTGCATTATAAATGTTAAAAACTGATACATTTAGGCTTTACACGTCACAACACTTCTAATCCAAACATAGACATATGATATTCCCCTCCCTTATATATTCAGGAAGCGTTTTAGCATTAGCAACAAATTCTACAATCCCATCTATAAATTATTTTCTCAATCCCGACGTCCCGGATTGACCCTATTATACATCCAACTATGATTTTCATCATGTTCCATCTATACAAATAACATAAAGTGATATATTTAAAAAAAATGCAAAAGATTATATTATTTTGTGTGGCTAACGTTTATCTTCTAATTCATCACATATATAACATTAAGTCGATTTAACTAATTTAATTAGCCAAATTCGATAGAATACACATTTTTATTCTTCTTTAACGTTCTAAATTTTCTCAAATTAATAATCCTAATTTTCTATTAATACTACTTAAACAATATATTAAGTGTAATTTTTTGTGACATATAAATAATGTGGACAATATATATATATATATATATATATATATATATATATATATATATATATATATATATATATATATATATATATATATATATATATACTAGTCTCTCGGACATGCGTTGTACGTGTATATCGAGTTTTATAGTACGCGTATAGTATATGATACAATATTGTTAAAACAAAGCTTTGAGTAAATTGTTGTACCGAATAATCAAAGTCAAGATAGATTCACTATTGTTTGAACTTACGAAGAAGAACAATTACACATTTTACATAATGTGACTTTTTAAAGGTAGAGAACCACGAACAAAATTCTTTGGGGTTTTGACTTGAGTAACATTAGTAGAATAAGGTTTGTGAGCAATGCACTCTCTTGAAGAATCCAAGCTTTATTTGCCTCTTAGGTCGATGAGGTCTCTTCCGTGAAGAAGTGTTATATGATATAATTTCTTACTTTAGGAATTGCTTGAAGTGCATTAGCAATTTAGCATTTGGTGAGTAGTCATGCATGTGGTACTGTTCTAACCAATATTGCTTGAAGTCCATGTTGCATCTTTAACTGTCTTTATATGAAACTTCCACGAATAAGTAAAGACTAAAAGTACTCTTGACACTCAATATTTAACAAATTTTTAGATAAAATATAAATTCTCTGACAATTCAGATTTAAACACACACTACTTGTAAATGATCTGGAAAGTTTTTGAAAGAATAGGGGCGTCAATTAAGTATATGAATATTTTAGTGCTGATAGCATCAAACCCAAATTTCTTTTGTCAAATGTGATCAATTTGAATGATGCAATCAAAATTGAGCTGAATTAGTCATGTGAAATGTTGATTGGTCTCGCGTCTAGCAAATCTTTAAGAAACTTGTCTGCAAAAAAACTATGTAAGTTAGTTTGTAAATTAATGTCAGTAGATAAGGAAATGGAATCCCGGAATTCAAGTCTAGTGAATAAATTAATAAACCTCACCAGCAGCTGCGCCTACAAAGCCACCACCATCATCAAGTGCTGAGATTTATTTGTCTTCAAAATAGTTTGATTTCAAATGTAGGTACTGTTCCTCAACCATTTACCTAACACCCAAATCCACAGGTTGTTATCCATCTCTAGCATATCAACAGTTACATTTCAGTATATGCTTGATATGCAAATTGATAGCTAATAACTCACACTTTAGTTAGATTTTTTGTCATCCAGTATGCACAGGTGCAGATACCCCATTCATGATAGGTCATTAGTTATGTGGGCATGTGATTGGACAAAAAATTGATAACTGTAAGTAACAATATTCCTGGTAAAATTTTCAATTATATTATTAGCAGCAAATTTACGTACATCTAAAAACAAAGGGCTGTTGAAATTTATTCCAACACTAACTTTGAGTCAACAGAAAGAAGATTGCCACTTCAGTTTTTTCGGCATCTATTGTCTTGAATTTGGTTCTTGGAGAGTAAAAGATAAAAAATAAAACCATGGATCTGATGATGTTGTCGCGGCCTCTCTGGACTGAATATTATATCTAAAGTGAAACGTGAATTAATCGTTATCTAGCTACACTCTGAAACCGGATCTCTCCGGAAGCTTGTGCCTAATGGCCTTTACTGATCATATAAATTAGTTGGTTCTTAAGCTCTATACCCTTGTCTTGAAAACTTGAAATTCTTGTATCAACTTCTCATGACAAATGCATGTACATTATTATAGAAAGACAACACACTGAACAACCTAGAAATTAACTTACACGTCTGATGCAAATCTCAGTTACAATAAGAGCACCAATTTAAGTAATACAAAGTTATGAGAATTCCTTATATATTAGCATAGAACAAATTGCTGCAAGCTAGTGGTAAAGCATACACATAGATAGGAAAACAAACCGAGGAAGAATAAGAAAAACGCACAGATATAATTGGTAAAGGCGCAGAAGAGACCGAAAGAGCAGATCCCTCAAGACGTGCCTTTGGTGATGATGGTAACTGCTGTGTCTTTTGGGGTTGCCCACCATTTTGAACACACGCTCTCACACATAACAGTAGCAACTGTTCGTTGAAGCCAGTTTATTGGTTTTTGTTATTTTATTTTATTTTTAAAAAATAGGTTTTTTTCTGTTATTAATAGGTTGTTGAAGGGCATTTTGGTCTTTTACTTTTTAGCTTTAAGGTTCCCACTTTTAATATAGTACTCCCTCCGTTTCAAAAAGGATGAATCTTTGCGGAGTACGAGGGTCAAATTGACTAATTTTGACCGGTTTGCACATCGAATTTTTAAATTTTTTGAAATAAAATTTACATATTTAAAAACTACATGAATAATAATACAAGTCACAATAGTTAACAATTCAAAATAGTTAGAAAAATATTTGTAAGATATGTGGTCAAACATAATCTTGTTTGACCCTTCAAATAGTAATAGGTTCATCATTTTTTAAACGGAGGGAGTACTTAATACCATCCCAATGTCTTCGAGTTGGGGAAGAACTAAATCTTGCCAATAAGCTCACAGCAAAAGCTAGATCTGGCCGAGTATTGTTAGCAAGATACATCAGTGCACCAATTGCACTAAGGTATGGTACTTCAGCACCTAGAAACTCTTCATCAGTTTCACAAGGTCGAAATGGATCTTTATTCATATCAAGTGATCTCACAATCATTGGAGTGCTCAAAAGATGTGATTTATCCGTGTAAAATCTTTTCATGACCTTTTCTGTATATGTAGATTGATGAACAAAATATTCCTTTAGGCAATTTCTTAATTTGTAGACCAAAGAAAAAAATTTGTCTTTCCAAGGTATTTCATTTCAAATTCTTTCTTCAAACATTCCATTGCCTTTGGAAGCTCTACAGGAGTTCCAATTATATTCAAATCATCAACATACACATTTATAATGACAAATCTAGATTCAGACCTTTTTATAAAGCACAAGGACAAACTGGATTATTTTTGTATCCTTATTTCAAGAGGTATTCGCTAAGGCGATTATACCACATGCGTTCCGATTGTTTCAATCCATACAAGAATTTTTGAAGCTTTATTAAACAAGCTTCTCGGGAATCTTTAACTGCCTCAGGGCTTTTCATGAAGATTTCATTGTCTAATGAGCCATATAAATAGGTTGTGACAACATCTATTAGATGCATATCAAGTCTTTCTCGTACTGCCAGACTTACAAGATACCTAAAGTTGATTGAATCCACCACATGAGAATATGTCTACATATAATTAATGCCAGGTCTTTGCGAAAATCCTTGTGCCACAAGTCGTGCTTTATATCTAACGACTTCATTTTTCTCATTTCGTTTTCGCACAAATACCCATTTGTATCCTACTGATTTTACACCTTCAACTATTCGGACAATTGGTCCAAAAACTTCACGTTTTTCAAGTGAAATCAATTCTGCTTGAATTGTATCTTTCCATTTTGGTCAATTATTTCTCTATTTACATTCATCGATAGATTTTGGTTCAAGATCCTCATTATGTTGTATCACCTCAACAACAACATTATATGCAAAAGTGTTATCGATAATAATATCATTCTGGTTCAATATTTTTTCTGTAGAGACATAGTTCATTGAGATCACTTTGATTTCATTATTTTCAGGTACCTGAGCCTCTCCTGAAGAGGACTTATCAATTGTTATGTCTTTATGCTCTTGAGCATTACCTCCATATTATAATCATTTTGATCAATTGCTCATTTCCTTTCTTGAGGATTTTTATCTTTGGAATCGGGTGTTCTAGCACGCTTCAAGCGTGTCTTAGACTCACTCTCACTTTTAGATTGTCCTACATCAACTCGAACATGAGTATTTGCAACTGGAATATGAGATTTAGTAATCCTTGGTAGGCCAGTGAATGCATCTAGCAATTGATTTGCAACATTTTGCAAATACACTATTTTTTGAACTTCTTATTCACATTGATTTGTACGAGGATTTAAATGAGATAGTGTTAATGCATTCCAATCAATATCTTTTTCCAGTTGCTTATTCACTCCCCCTAATATTAGGAAAACTGATTCATCAAAATGAGAATCAGCAAACCTTGCGATGAATAAATCTTCCGTCATGGGCTCAAGATATTCAATAATAGACAAAGATTCATACCCAATATATATCCCAATCGTCTTTGGGGTCCCATCTTTTTGTGTTGTGGTGGAGCAATTGGCACATAAACTATACATCCAAAAATTCTAAGATGGGAAATACTTGGCTCCTGACCAAAAGCTAATTGTAGTGGGGAGAATTTATGATAACTTATCGGCCTAATCCGAACAAGGGTTGCCACATGCAAAATAGCATGTTCACATACCGAAATGGGTAATTTTATTCTCATAAGCATTGGTCTAGCCATTAATTGAAGGCTTTTGATAAATGATTATGCTAGAACCATTTTGAGAATGAACATGAGAAACAAGATGTTCAATTGTAATTCTAATTGACATATAATAATCATTAAATACTTCAGATGTAAACTCACCAGCATTATCAAGACAAATTGTCTTAATAGCATAATCTGGAAATTGTGCTCTCAATCTTTTTATTTGAGCAAGCAACCTCGTAAATGCCGTATTACGAGTTGATAATAAGCACACGTGTGACTATCATTAAGATGCATCTATTAAAACCATAAAATATCTGAATGGCCCACATGGAGGGTGTATGGGCCCACATATATTACCTTGTATATGTTCAAAAAATGCAGGGATCCTGATCCCAATTTTTGATGCTCTAGTAATTAGCTTTCCTTGAGAACAGAAAGCGCAAGAGAATTTCTTAAATTGAAGAATCTTTTAATTCTTCAATGTATGCCATTTAAATTGTGCATTATATTATAACCGGGATGGCCAACTGGTCATGCCAAATATTAAAATCATTTGATTTAGTAAACTTGTTGTTTACTATGACATGTAATTCAACTCTACCAATGTTTGTGTAGTACAAACCGGAGGATAGAGCGGGGAACTTTTCAAGAATATATTTCTCACCCGACTTTATTGTAGTAATGTAAAGATATTCAATCTTTCCATCATTTTTACTCTCAACATGATAGCCACTTTGGCGAATATTCTTGAAACCTAACAAGTTTTTTTGAGACTTACAACAATACAAGGCTTTATCAATAACCAAACTTGTTCCTCCTGATAATAATAAATTGGCCTTGTCATAGCTTTCAATCAACTTTGTACTACCACAATGTTTAGTCATTTACACATATATTTTGCAAAAGATAAGCGCTACTTCAAATCATACCAAAAATGCAACAATTCCATGGTAGACATCAAACAACAACCCAAATCATCAATCAATAGTTTCCTCAATGTTTCAAGCATAATTTCAAATCTATTTTGTCTTCTAAAGAACATGAGTTTTTTTTCCTAATCCATTACAAGATTCATGCCTTAAAAGAAAAAAAAAAGAGAAGAAAGGGAAGAAACTTACTGGATCTGTTTTGGATTGGATTGGGAGGAAAGGAATTATTTTTGATTGGAAAAGAGGAGGTGCTTTTGATGAGAAAAATGGAGAGAAAGAGTGAGAGGTGAGAGGAAAGAGAGAGTGAGACACGGATCTGTTAGGTTTGTTTTGTTATTTTTAAACAAACATCCGATGATTGCACGTCAGAATCTCATTAATTTTCTTTAACCGATGGCGGGATGTCGGAATCTCATACAGACGGCTCACCGTCGGAAGTCCACCCGGAATAACACAGATTTCTAATAGTGAGTCTGGGGAAGGTGAGATGAACGCAAACCTTAACCTCACCAAGGTGGAGAGGCTGTTTCCGATAGACCCTTGGCTAGAAAAATATTTGAAAATATATTTGAAACAAACAAGGTAAGAAACACAATGATAGCTCAAATACTCACTTAAAACAACAAGCAGAAGACGACATTAGCGATAAAGACGCAGAACAAATACAACTACTATGTATAAGAATAATAAAGCTAATATGTCAGTAATCAATCACCTACTACCCGACCTTCTACTCTAATCCTCAACTTTCACACTTTCATATCAAAGGTCAAGTCCTCGGTGATCTGGATGTGAGCCATATGTTGTCAAATCACCTTGCCCCAATTCTTCTTTGGTCTACCTATACCTCTCCGAAGACCCAGCATTGCCAGCCTCTCGCACCTCCTAACTGGAGCATCTATGCTCCTTCTTTTTACATGGCCAAACCATCGCAGTCTCACTTCTCGCATCTTGTCCACCGCACCTTATCACAAATGATTTCATTCCTAATTTTATCCATCCTCGTGTGCCCATCTTCTGAATGTGCATGGTCTTGACTGGACAACACTCTGCTCCGTACAATATAGTTGGTCTAACGAACGCTTTATAGAGATTACCTTTGAGTCTAGGTGTCACTTTCTTATCGCAATGGACACCGGACGCGAGTCTCCACTTCATCAAACCTGCCTCTATATGATGACTGATGAGTGACATCATCATCAATTTCTCCATTACCTCGAAGGATTGAACCAAGATATTTGAAGCTTAGCATAGTAATTGGCATTAGGCACTTCTTAGATGCAGATAGTTTTATGCATATTAATAGAACTTATAACTCTTATAGTCATACGCTAGCTATAAGTATGCAATGTCTTTAGTACATGTAGCTTTCAAGTTCAACTACGACATATGATCACTTCTAGTTTCTTTATAAAGTTGATTGATCTTTTATCGTAATATAGCTTCAAAGTTATCTTGAAAAAAAAAAAAATGAACTCCAACATGAAATAGGTTTACTCCACATGTTTAAATTCTTCGAGAGAAAAGGTCCAAATTTGTCCCTTAATTTTTTAATGATGTTCATAGGTTGGATCTCCAAGAGCAATTTTGGGGAAAAATGGAACTTTACCTAATGAACATTACCTACGTACCTAAACTTGAGCCGTTCTACCATCATACCAATATCAAATATCTTTCCGTTATGTTGATTTGCAATAATCTTAGTATATTTTCACTAGCAAAGTAAATAAGGTGACCATAATGAAGCAAATACACACATGATCATTAGAAATTTCGAACATAAGCCACTGCCAGTAAGCCACCCTTCATTTTATGTCACATCTTTAAAAAACTTCACATTCTTGTTCACTAGAGTCTAACATCTCACCATGTTTTTTTTGTCTAATTTAATTTACAACCTTGCTTATTTGTGCAATAAAAGAGGGCATATGAGGGAGGGAGAGGGAGAGAGAGAGGGGAAAAAAGAAGAGGCTAAGAGTAAAATGTGGAAATAATGATTGTTGAAAACTGATAAGAAACTTTGGAACCACTGAAAATCAAAAAACAAAATTTTAGGACTATCAAGAATGCACTGTTTTCCCTTGTACAACTTTTCTGATCTCTAGAAAACAGTGCAATCTTAGCAGTTTTTCTTCTATGTTATTCATAATCATAACCATGCATGAAAAAGCCATGAAGATGTCAATGTAGACCTCTTCTTGGCTTAAGACCCCCATGGTATCATGTTAGTAGGTTTCCAAGAAGCATAATAATAAAAACAATTAAAAAGAAGATTTTTTGCAATGGCGACTTCTACGAATCCAAGAAAAGGAGATTCGTCGAACCGTCCACCTCAGGCGGTGAAATTTTCACGACGCACGTCCAGTGGACGTGTTGTGAGCCTGTCCCGGGACGATGATTTGGATGTCCCGGGTGACAGTCAAAATGATTTTATTAACTATACGGTGATGATGCCACCAACCCCGGATAATCAACCAGGAGGTGCATCAACTATTGATTCTAGTGGTGACAAACCGGATGGGCCTGGCCCATACGGTTCGACAAGATTCAGGAGCGAGTCTCAAAGGCGAATGGGTAGTCGTGGAGGTGAAGATGATGATGGCGGTTTTGGTGGTGGTGGAAGTGGAGGAAATGCCTCGGGTTTGGATCGTAGGGTGTCCGTGATGAAATCGAATAATAAATCAATGTTACTAAGGAGCCAAACTCAAGATTTTGATCATAATCGTTGGCTTTTTGAAACTAAAGGAAAATATGGCATTGGAAATGCATTTTGGCAACAAGATGAAGGATCATATGATCATGATACTGGAATGAGTATGTCTGATTTTATGGACAAACCATGGAAACCACTTACTAGAAAAAGCAAAGTCCCTGCTGCGATCATTAGCCCCTACAGGTTTGTACCTGATTATGTTTGTTAATTTTAGATGATAAAATGCAGATTCATTGCCATAATCATAGAATGAACAACTTATTGCCTTTATGGTCTCTCTCAAATAATATGTATATATGCATGAAATATTTTTACATTTCAGGAATAGAAGGAAACGTTTTACTATAACATGAGTCTCGCTAAGCCTTTGCCCTGCCCCAACTATTTAGTTTAAAAAATTAAAATTTTATGAAAAAAGTGAGGGAACTAATGATGTGAAACATTTCTCAAGATTTCAGGAAATTTTTTGTAATCTTTTAAGGTTTCTACTTGGAGTATATAATACAATGTAACCTCAAAATATGTGTAGAGAGGTCACAAGTGTACGTATCTGCTTTACGAATTCTCGTCCACATTAACTCACACATACCTTATAATATTGGAGATTTAAAGTTAGAAGTCCAATTTGAAGAGTTAGTTATCTAGTTATGGTTATTTTCTGACTCTTTTCTATGTTTCTTAATTTCAGATTACTTATTGTTATCCGGCTAGTGGCCTTAGTTTGTTTTCTGACATGGCGAATTCAAAATCCAAATCGAGATGCAATGTGGTTATGGGGAATTTCAATAGTATGTGAATTATGGTTTGCATTTTCATGGATACTTGATATTCTTCCAAAGTTAAATCCAATTAACAGATCAGCTGATTTGGCTGCACTTAAAGAAAAATTTGAGACTCCATCTCCTTCTAATCCACATGGTAGATCTGATCTTCCTGGAGTTGATGTCTTCATTTCAACAGCTGATCCTGATAAAGAACCTCCACTTGTCACTGCTAATACTATACTTTCAGTTCTTGCTGTTGAGTATCCTGTTGAGAAATTATCTCTTTATATTTCTGATGATGGTGGTGCTATCTTTAATTTTGAAGCCATGGCTGAGGCTGTCAACTTTGCCCAGGTTAGTTTTTGTTCAATTTTGAATTGATATCTACTGGATTTAAGTTATATACACTGACACTGTGTAGATGTTTTACATTATCAGTGTAGATTAACTTGTGATAGCAAGTCGGTTACTGACTTTATTAGGTTACCAATTAATGTTTATCATAGTGATTTACTACTTGAAACTACGTACCTTGTGAGCGATCTAATTGCATAAATATTTTTGCACAGTCGTCAGTACATAAAGCTTAGACTCACGCTCAACTTAAGCTAGATTAAATGTTCTTGGAACACTTGATTTCTTTTATAACACAATACCATTTGATTTGATAAGGATAGTTTTTGGAAATAGGCAATACTTGGTTTTGTGACTTAGTCTTTGACATCTGCTCAAGTGAATTAAAGAGTTTAACTAACATTGCAGTGTGAAGAAACTTTACACTATCAGGTCAATTAAAAGACAATTTCTTGCAACTTTAATAGCAAGCGTGAATTGATAATTTGCCAACATAGGTTCTTGTTCTACTTCCAGCTAGTATGGAAATACTTCTGTAGTACCTTGTAACTGAATAATTATTTGCTTTATTAGCCAGAGTATAATGCTACTAATACCAAGTATCTTATATGGCTAAAACTTAAAGGTTTGGGTGCCATTTTGTCGAAAACATAACATTGAGCCAAGAAATCCAGATAGTTACTTCAATCAGAAAACAGATCCAACAAAAAACAAGAAGCGGCCAGATTTTGTGAAAGATCGACGTTGGATCAAGAGGGAGTATGATGAGTTCAAGGTCAGGATCAATGGTTTACCAGAAGTCATACGAAAAAGATGCGAAATGTATAACTCAAAAGAAGAAATGAAGGAAAAGGCACTTGCAAAGGAGAAAGGAGGGGTTGTTCCAGAAGATGTCAAGGTCCAAAAGGCAACATGGATGGCTGATGGCACACATTGGCCTGGCACATGGTTTAGTCCTATAGCTGATCACGCTAAAGGAGATCATGCTGGAATTTTACAAGTACATTTTTCTTTTTACAAACTTCACTAACTTTACAATCATGAACTTGTTCCTTGAAATTTATGTTTTCCAAGTAATCTTTTTGACTTATAGTACTTATGTTCTCCTTGTAGATAATGAGCAAGGTTCCAGAAAATGATCCAATAATGGGAGGTCCCAATGAAAAGCAATTAGACTTCACTGGTATTGACACGAGAATACCAATGTTTGCATATGTGTCTCGTGAGAAACGACCAGGTTATGATCACAACAAGAAGGCAGGAGCTATGAATGCCTTGGTGAGAGCTTCTGCAATTCTTTCCAATGGACCATTCATCCTCAACTTGGATTGTGACCATTATGTCTACAACTCTATGGCCATTCGAGAGGGTATGTGCTATATGATGGACCGTGGTGGTGATCGTATTTGCTACCTACAATTCCCTCAAAGATTTGAAGGAATTGATCCCTCTGATAGATATGCTAACCATAACACCGTGTTTTTTGATGGTAAGAATTGTTCAGTTTCTCCGACTATCATGATGTCTTAGTAAAAACCATGATTTCTCATCACCTTTTTTCTTATATGCTATGATAACAGGAAATATGAGAGCTTTGGATGGTCTACAAGGTCCTGTATATGTCGGGACTGGATGTATGTTTAGGCGCTATGCACTATATGGTTTCCATCCTCCACGAGCTAATGAGTACACTGGATTCCTTGGGAAAAACAAGAAACAAGCTAAAACGATTACGATGCCATCTGACTTAGATGATGATTCACAGCCTTTAACAGGACATCCTGACTTGAACTTGCCAAAGCAATTTGGAAATTCTGCAATGTTTGTTGAGTCAATAGCAGTGGCTGAGTTTCAAGGAAGACCTTTAGCCGATCATATCACTGTTAAAAATGGTAGGCCACCCGGTGCTTTGCTCATTCCTCGTCCTCCACTCGATGCACCAACTGTAGCTGAGGCCATTGCAGTTATCTCTTGCTGGTACTAAAAAGGAGTTTAACTTCTTCGAGTTCAAAATTTTACTTAATATACAAATATTATCAACTTGTTAGCTTTTTTTCTCTTCTCAAGTCTACTTATGTTTTAATGAGTTACAGGTTTGAGGACAAAACAGAATGGGGAGATAGAATAGGTTGGATTTATGGATCAGTGACAGAGGATGTGGTCACAGGTTATAGGATGCACAACCGTGGATGGCGATCCGTCTACTGTATTACAAAACGAGATGCCTTTCGTGGCACTGCACCTATCAACTTGACAGATCGTCTGCACCAAGTGCTTCGGTGGGCAACAGGTTCTGTCGAGATTTTCTACTCCCGAAACAATCCAATTCTTGCAAGCCCGCGTCTTAAGTTCTTGCAACGTGTTGCATACTTCAATGTTGGTGTCTACCCTTTCACCTCAATCTACCTTGTTGTCTACTGTTTCATCCCTGCCCTTTGCCTCTTCACTGGACAATTCATTGTAAAAACCTTAAACGTCTTCTTTCTTTTCTACCTCTTGCTTATTACTGTCACTCTTGTTCTCATATCACTTCTTGAAGTTAAATGGTCTGGTATAGCCCTTGAGGAACTATGGCGAAACGAGCAATTTTGGCTCATTGGTGGCACTAGTGCTCACCTTGCTGCTGTGATTCAAGGGCTCCTTAAGGTGGTAGCAGGTATTGAGATTTCATTTACATTGACATCAAAGTCTGCTGGTGAGGACGAAGACGACTTATATGCAGATCTACATATTGTGAAATGGACTAGTCTCTTTATAGTTCCATTGACAATCTTGGTGGTAAACATAACTGCACTTGTTATTGGTATTGCAAGGACAGTATACAGTGTGATTCCTCAATGGAGTAAGCTATTTGGTGGAGCATTTTTTAGCTTTTGGGTGTTGTCTCATTTATATCCATTTGCTAAAGGATTGATGGGAAGAAGAGGAAGAGTGCCTACAATTGTATACATTTGGACAGGCCTTGTTTCTATTACTGTTTCATTGCTTTGGCTATCTATTACTTCTCAAGGTACCGTTGATGGAGGAAACTTAAAAAACCAATCCTGGATCTGAACATTCAAGTCCGCGATACCACAACCATTTGATTTACGGGTTTGAAATCAATTATTTGTACTTAATTAGTCGATTTGTTAACACATTTACAGGGTATGAGCTAAAGCTAGTGGGTATGGATGAGCCCGTAACTTACACTCTACTTCCGCCCTTGGATTTAGAACCAAGAAGATCTACAAAACAGGAGTAATTGTTTTAAGTGATGATAGAAAGCTTATGAATTCCATGATTGTAATTCTTTTTGCTATTACAGAAAGTTATATAAGTATATGAATTAGATGTAGCCCTGTAGGCCTCCATCTTTTTGTTAATGTAAAGGAGGATTGTTGATAGTTCAAATGGTAATTCATCAATGTAGAATAAGGAGAATTACACTTAACTCCCCTACTATATTAATTAATACATCACTTTCTTTATTATGTCAAGTGTACAAAAACGCCATTTTTCTTTCATATTTTGTGTAACAAAATAGTGTAATCTACATAATGGACAAGGTTGTCCTAGATGCGTTAATCTTATTTATTCTTCGATATTGCGTCACGAGAACTACCTTAGAAACAAGAAAATATCAGTAAATAATCGTAAAGAATTAAAATCACAAGTTAAACTTTGTAATGGTTCGAGGATTTCAATGTTATTTTTTGTTTTCACAAACATTTTTTGTTCATCTTTCACAGAAGGAAGAATTCCAACCAAAGTCGAATGTTTTGGATGCACCATTAGATAGTAAACTAGCACTAAACAATATCTGACATTTGTGGTTTGGGGCTGAATCATATGAACACGATGACCAAAACTTGTTGTGTGATAGAATGAAATCTCTCCGCTCTTAACAAGACATCTTCGAGTTCGAGCCTTGTGTAAAATCACCCGATAAGGAGCGTTTCCTCCCATAATGAGGTACGGGTAGCGCATTTCAAAATTAGTCGGACCAATGAGTATCGCATACCGCATTCCACATTGAAGAACATTTAGTTGTTCATCTTCGGTAGAAGGAAAAATTCCAACCAAAATCTAATACAATAATGAAACTCAATAAAATGGTTCTATCCTCTGAAGATCAATGTTCCAAAGCTCTTGGAAGCAGGGGAGTTTGGTTAAAATTTAGCTAAATACACAAGAAGTTTGTAGTTCATTGAACAAGTTAGAATCCACCTTCAATAGAGGGTAACTTTGTCTAGTTAGATGTATGTCATTGTATGTGTGAGTTAATTTCACCGGTGGTCACTCAACTATTGTTTCATTACCACAAAGTCACTTTTGTTTTATTTGTTACCCAAAAGTCAATCAACTTTGCCCCGGTCAATAACAAAGTCACTCAAGCCGGATTTTGTTTAAAACTTGTCGGAAAAATGATGTGGCATCATTAATTAAAGATAATTTTCTTAATTAAAATTTTCACCTATTAATGCAATTCCTTAACTCATTATTCTTATTCTACCCAACCCAAACTCATACCCATTTCACTATTTTTTTGCCACATTATGCCAGGGATTTCACTACTTTTTTTAAAACTACATTATGCCAGGGAGCCACATTGGAAATATATTTCAACTAACTGAAGATTAACAGGACAATAATATTTTATTTTTAATTACTGCTAAATGGGGTTTCCATGCACTTTCTTAAAAATCTTTTGGTTGTTATATATACACTTCTTCTTTTGTTTGATGAATTTGACAATCTTTTTGCTGTTGTATATAATGTGTGGTTTCTTTTTCATTACGTACTTTTGTTTGAAGGAACAGGAAATAAAATGATTTATATCAAATACACATGTTTAAAAGTGACATTGGTAACCAATGAGCATGGCTGTCAAAAGAAACAAAAAAGAAGAATAACCAATAATATTACTGAACAAAGACTTGTAAACATAGGCGCAATGACAGATTGTAACTGAACATATATTTCACTAGATTGTCCCGTTAATTTTTAGTTAGTTGAAATATATTTTCAATGTAGCTCCCTGGCATAATATGGCAAAAAAAAGTAGTTAAATTCCTGACATAATGTGCCAAAAAAGTAGAAAAATGGGTTTGATTTGGGTTTGGGTTGGGTAGAATCAGAATAATGGATTAAAGAATAGAATTAATGGATGAAATTTTAATTAAAAAAATTATCTTTAATTAAAGATGCCACATCATTTTTCCGGCAAGTTTTAAAAAAAATCCGGCTTGAGTGACTTTGTTGTGGACCGGAGCAAAGTTGAGTGACTTTTGGGTAACAAATGAAACAAAAATGACTTTGTGGCAATAAAACAATAGTTCAGTGACCACATGTGAAATTAACCATTGTAGGTATACATTGGGGTTGAAAAGAAAGAAAAATGATCAGAGGACAAGGAGTATCATGAACAATTTGACTCTTTTTGCTCATTAATCTTGTACAGGCATGGCTTCACCATTAGATAGTAAACGTACTAAACAATATCTGCCATTTGTGGGCTGGAGCTGAATTATATGAACATGACCACCGATCGGTATGATGTAATGGATGAGATCTCTTCACTCTTAATAAAAGATTTCAGGTTTGAGACTTATGAAAAAATACCGGGTAAGGAGCATTTCCTCTTTAAAAATGGGTTATTTGTGGCGCAATTCAGGATTAATCGGATCAGTGAGTACCGAATACCGAATGGTTATAAATCAAAGAGAAATGTGCTAAGATCAGGAGTATTGGTTCAATTATTTCAATCCAAGGGCAAATTTGTATCCAAAATGTTGGAATTATCCTTACAAGCGTGTGATAGAGGATGTTAATACAATTGGTTCAAACTAATTATATCAATCCCAATATTCTTGCACCATTTATATATTTCAATTTCCTGGTCCAATTTCTCCAAAATTTCGAAAACTTCTCAATCTATGAAAGATTAATCCAAGCTATTATTTTTGTACAAAGCTTGTTTTAATGTGCCCTGTAGCCACACATACGTAGGATATTGATTAAACAATTAATAAAAAGTTCACATGTCTTATGTAGCGAATCCCACCATTAAAGTACAAACTAAAGGAAAGCTAAAGAAAGAAGAAGAAAATACAAAAATAAATATTCAATTTTTCATTCAACATATGCAAATGAGTACAAAGTAGATACTTATAGAAATAAAAGGAACCCTAGTAAAATGAAAATGACATCATTATCCTATTAACTAAATTAAGTTTCTAGAGTATTAAAAATGGAAAAATAGGACTAAACTGTAAAAGATTAAGTTCATGGGCCATTTGTTACTTCTTATTAGAAAACGCGACTAATTCATATAATTTATAAATTTGACAATCAGCAGCATTCAAAGCTGAAATACATGCTTAATATGATAAAAACCTACTCTCCTCGAATTTATGGCACTTTTATTAACAACATGCTGCCATGGGAGCAAAGCTAAATTAGAAAAAGGGAAATCTATTTTGTTTGCCTAAGTTTTCAATTTTTGGCTGCAGCTCCAACTGATTTCAGGGACTCAACTTTCCTTGGCCTGCCATAGTTCAAAAGAAAATATATGTTGAAAATGTATGTAAACTTAGGGAAAATTCTTTTAAGAAAAATACTTCTATGGTTACAAGAATCCGTTATAAGCTTACTCAAATACCTTCTTTGGTTATAAACACCGTGTGCAAGTAAGCATTCTTTTTTCGAAAAAAAAATAAAAAAAATTACCTGGTGTAAGGATCAAGGTCATATGCAGGATTCTGCTCCTGAATACGGCCAATTTTCCTTAAAACAGATTTGTCAATATACTTGTTTGCTGAACCAGCCATTGCATCTGGAAAATCCACTTCTGCAAGGTTTTCTCTCTTCTGTTTGCTAACAAAAACTCCTGGACCATGAAACAACTGCTGTTTCATGGTGAAGATGCATAGTACTATTGCCACTGATAAGGTTCCTCCCAAAACATAGACAGGTGCATATTCTCCATTCATAGAGAACCTTTAAAAAAAGGGAACATGATGAAAGATTAATTATAAGGATTAGCTGTCTGTCTATTTTTTTTTTCATCCAGTGTTCGGTATCTCATTGAACCCGACTAATATAATTCGTGTTGGAAGTTCCATTTTATTCCAACGCTCAAAACTCGAGACATCTGACAATGAACAGTAGGGTATTTATACCATCCCACCATAATCTTTTTACGCAGGAAAATCTTGGTACCCCTAGACAAACAATTCCATTCTAAGGATTTTTCTAAACATGTTCTATTGGTGTCTGTTATTCACTTTGGATCGACTAATTTAAATTCAATTAAAAAAAATCCCATTTTAGGGGATTAAAACACTCCCTTAAAACTCCATTTCGGGGGCTCAAACTCTCTTTAAAGATGAAATATCATTTACCACTCCACCATTGGTTATTTTTAAGAAACTAGTAGTACTACTATGTCAAGATAAGTTATGTTATACACTCAAGGCAGAGATCACAATAGAAAATTAGGTAGGACGTCAAGAACTTGTTTGACAAATTAAACAAAACAGTTTTATTAAGCTCAAGGGCATGCGTTTGAAATATTTAATTAAAAAAATGTAGAAGTAAGAGACGAACTTGGACTTATGAGGTGGAGGCTGAGCATGAGCACCACCAGCAGTAGCAGTGGCAAATCTTGGAGCAGTTGAAGAAGCAAATGATCGATTTGCCTCCACGGCATTCACCATTGATTTCCAGTATCTCTGTTACAACAAGGAAAACAATAATAAATAGAGAAGTCGTTGTCAATAAAGTAGGGATCATCAAAACGCCAAATCATCTAATATGGTAAAAACATTTTTCTAAAACAAATAATGTAATTGCATTACAAGGTCTCATTTGAACACATCAAGATCGAGATACAAATTGAAAATAAATTATATTGTAATTCAAACTATATAATATTAGAGTCGTGTCACATTTAACAATTGTGTGGTTATCACTCAACTAACCTAAAAAAACTAAACATAAAAAGCGGAGAATAATAATGGATGTTTTTTTTTGTTACCATTCTGAAGGCCATTTTCACAGTGATGGAATATGGAACAATTGTTAATTACAACGAAAAACAAAATTACTTTTGGTTAAAAGGAAAGGGAGTTAATTTCTTGTTCTAAATATAGAGGATGATGGATGAGGATGAGAGATTTGGGTAGTTATTAGAAGTCCTCAAATAATGGTAAGCTTTATATAGTCGATATGCATGGAGAATGCATAGGATTTGCGGAAGGAAGTTACAACTTTTTTATTCCTTTAAATTTAACTGATGTTTTAAACCGACCAAATTTTTTATTTTATAGGATAAAAAAGACTTGAATGGCTACGTACGTAAAGAGATGTTAAATATTGACATCAGTATGGATTTTTGGTACTTATGTGATCGTATCTTTAAAATTATAGGTCTTTAGAAATTTTTGATGGGTTTTCACGCACACATACACACAGTCTCTCCATAAAAAATATTGAGTGTTGAGAAAGAAGTTTTGAAGAATGACAAACAAGAAGGACTCAGTGGTTCCGGAGGAGAACCTGGTCCTTATATAGAAGGACACGATTGATTAAAAAGATTTGAGGGTGCAAATCCCTGCGGAACTAAGAGTAGTGGCGCGTGAACGAGTATGCATCCTAGTCAGACTAAAAGAGGCGGTGCCCAGGCTGTGTCTTCGAAATATGAATATGAGTTGGACTTGAAGAAGGAAGGAGTCACAAGGAATCTTGTCTTACCATAATTACAAGGTTTCCTTGTAGGACTCAACTAGGGTTCTAAAGCCCATATAAATACAAGTAGTTGATACAGCCGAAATCAGTTATTCACAAACAGAGAGTTGAGAGCATACACAGGCAATCCAGCAACTTTCTACGTGAGATAACTGAAGAAGACAACTGGTGGAGATAAATAGTTTGAGTCCCTATCTAAGTAAAGCTACGGCTCCTTGGTGGGAATGAAAATGCGCTAAATATTCTGTCTAGGTTTTTGAGTTGTAAGTTGTCTTACTTTGTGCAATCATTGTTTTTACCTATCAGCTTATATTAGAAGCAATTGTGTTAGGTGAACTTTTGAGAGGTTACTTTGTAAAAGCTAGAGTTTTGCTTTGACGGGTGATTAGGGTCTAGGGTGTAGCCCCTTGGTTACAGAGTCTTGTAATCAGAAACTTGCTCTTTGTATTTTGGTGGGTTGAGTTCTAAAATTCCAGAGTGTGGGTCGTGGTTTTTCTCCCTTGAGCAAGGAGTTTTCCACGTAAAAACTCCGTGTCCCTTGTGCCTATTATTTGTGCGTGTAGAGGTAGTTAAGTGCAAACTGTTGAGTCAAGGACAGGGTTCTCGACACAGACGAATCGAGTAAATCGGAGGATACTATTCAACCCCCCTTCTAGTGTCTTTAGGAGGTGTTTAAAGTATAACAAGTGGTATCAGAGCAGGTCTTCTCGTGCTAGGTTAACACCTTGAGAAGGATCAGAACTATGAGTGCACCACCTACCATCACTGAAGGACAGTCAGTTCAAAGGCCCCCACAGTTTAATGGGCAGTACTATGCTTGGTGGAAGAACAGGATGGAAAATTACATATGTGCTGAGGACTACCAACTATGGCTTATAGTATCATAAGGAAATTTGATTCCTACTAAAATAGTTGGTGAAGGGGCTGCTGCCAGACAAGAACCTAAGTTGAAAGAGGAGTTCAATGAGGCGGACTATAAGATGATTGAAAAGAATCACAAAGCCAAACGTTTGTTAATTTGTGGTCTTGGCCCTGAGGAGCTTAACAGAGTATCATCTTACAAGACTGCCAAGGAAATCTGGGATGCTTTGCAGATTGCACATGAAGGAACCACTGAAGTGAAGGACTCAAAGAGAAGAATGTTGAAAAGACAATTCGAGTTGTTCTCTATGGGAGAGAAGGAATCAATCCAGGATATGATGACTAGGTTGACCATTATTACAAATGAGATGAGATATCTGGATATGGAGTTGCCTGAAGTCGAGATGGTGGATAAGATTCTGAATGTGTTACCAGAGGCGTGGGAACCCAATATGACTGCTATCATTGAGTCTAAACCTCTAAGATTTATCAAACTGGAAGAACTGGTTGGTAGCCTGAAAACTCATGAGATGATGAAAGATTCAAAAACTAAACCAGTTCTTAAGAAGGACAAGACCCTTGCACTTGAAGCAACCGATGAAACTGAGGACTATGTTGATTTTCAATCAGTTGAAGCAGCAATGGTTAGTGCCTTGAGACAGAAGTTTAACTTGGGAAAGTTCAAAGGTTTCAAAAGAAATAACAAGGAGAATTCTAGAAGAAAGAACATAGTTGACAGTCCGGATTATTCAGGATGATTTAAATGCTTCAAGAAGGATCATGCTGTTATAGATCGTCCTATTTGGGAAGCAGAATTGATGAAAAACAGAGCAACTAAGGAGAAGGAAAAGGAGGCGTCAACGGACAATGACAAAGAAAAGAAGAAGGTGAGACGACGTCCAAACTTCAGAGCAGAAAGAAGGAAGAGAAAGTAAGATTTCTATTCTACATGGGTACCTACTGACAGCGAATCTGATTATGAGAAGGAATCTGGAGATGAATCTCCACTAGCGCTGATGGGGTTGTCAGATGTTGGTTCAGATGAAGAAGATACTCGGGAGTTTAGAGGGGGAAGAGATCCCTCAAAGCCACCTGTGTTTAACGGGACTAACTACAAGTGCTGGAAGAAAAAAATGAAAAACTTTCTTCAAGCAACAGATTACAGCCTCTGGTTGATTGTGAAGAGAGAACCTCATGTTCCTGTAAAGAGATCCGCAAACGGGGTTCTGGTTCCAAAGATGGTAGAAGAACTAGATCCTCAAGACCTAGACTGGTTACAAGAAAATTCCAAAGCTGAACTGTACCTGAGGAAAAGGCTGACTACTGATGTGTTAGCAAGGATACTTGAATACAAATCGGTTAAAGAGGTGTAGGAAAAGCTAAAGGAAATATACACTGAAGGTGACCAAAAGAAGGACTCAGCTCTTATGGCAATTGATGGAGAGGAAGTTTCTCATTCAACAGAGGTATGTCTATCTGATCTTAAAGAAAATCTACACACATACTCTATTGAAAATTTGATCTTAATCACTGCCACTTTGATTGAGGGGTATGAAAAGGAGAAAATTGAGAAAGATAAATTAACTGAAGAGTTAAGTGATCTCAGAACTAAGCACAAGAGTCTTCAAGAACAAAACATTGAACTGGAAGAAATCAATGCCATTTTAAAAGGGCAGACTCTTGTGTCAAACTCTAAGATCATAGAACTGGAATTAGAACTTAATCAGTTAAAAGAGAGCATAAATGGTAAGCAAGTAATAAGTGAAGTTCAAACCTTTCTTGAAAACGAACTTAAAAGAACAAATGAGATTCTGCATCGGGAAACTGAAAAGAACATGACTATAAATCAAAAGGTTGAAAAAACTGAATATGAACTGCCAGATTAACAAAATGGAATAAATCTTCTGAGGCAATGAACTGGGTGCTTGAAAATCAGAACAAGGGAAAACAAGGGCTAGGATTCAAGAAATCATTGCCTCCATATAATCCCAAAAGCAAGTATGTGGGTTTGCCTTGCAACATGTTGTGTACCTTCTGTGGTGAAACTGGACACTACAAACAAAGGTGCATGAATGCAGGCAAGGCAAAGACCAAGAATAAAAGAAGTGTTCTACCTAAATGGGCTAAACAAGATTTGATTTATCCATTCTCTCATAAGAAGGGACCCAAGTTTGTCTGGGTTCCTAAAGCTAACCCTTAATCTGTTTTGCAGGCTGGAGTGAGGGAGAATAATCCAAGCTGGATTTTTGATAACGGTTGTTCAAGGCACATGACAGGAGATAGAAGAAAATTTCTCTCACTCGCAGCATTTCAAGGAGGCAGTGTAGCCTTCCGAGGAGGAAAAATGGTCAAATCGTAGGAATTGGAAAAGTTGGGAGAACTCTGGATCATGCAATTGAGAACGTATACTGTGTCGATGGTCTCAGACACAACCTGCTGAGTATCTCTCAACTATGTGATAGAGGAAATAAAGTGAGTTTCTCCTCTGTAAGGTGTATTGTGAAGAACCTGCAGAGCAGAGAAATTGTTATGGAAGGAAAAAGGGTGAACAATATGTACAAAGCATCATTGAAATCACTGCCTAAAAATAACTTAACATGCTTGACCGTGCAAGAAAGTGATTCTCAGTTGTGGCTTAAAAGAATGGGTCATGCAAGTCTCTCACAACTAAACAAGCTTGTATCTAAGGAGCTGGTTCGTGGACTGCCTAGTAAGAGGTTTGAAAACAAAAAAATGTGTGATGCTTGTGTAAGGGGGAAGCATGTGAGATCATCCTTTAAATCTAACAAGGTGGTGAGTACACCAAAACTACTGGAATTGATACATATGGATCTGTGTGGACCTATGAGAGTCAGGAGCAGATGAGGAAAGAGGTTTGTGTTTGTAATCGTTGATGACTACTCTAGGTACACATAGACCTTATTCTTGGGGTCTAAAGATGAAGCCTTTGATAGCTTCAAAGACTGGGCTGGTGTTGCGCAGAAAAAGGTTAAGCCTGGAACTTATCAGTATTAGATCTGATCATGGAACGGAGTTTGAAAACTCAAAATTCTCTGAATATTGTGCAAAATACAACATTGATCATAATTTTTCTGCACCAAGAACTCCACAACAAAATGGAGTGGTTGAAAGGAAGAACATGTCTTTAGAGGATATGGCAAGGACTATGCTGCTGTCAAGTGGGCTTGCAAGAAACTTTTGGGTTGAAGCAATAAACACTGCATGCTATTTGCTGAACAGATGCTCCATCAGAGCTATTCTTGACAAGACCCCATATGAGCTACTTAGAGGAAGGAAACCGAATATTGCACATCTGAGACCCTTTGGTTGTAAATGCTTTGTCCACAACAACGAAAAGGAACCATTGGGAAAATTTGATGCTAGAAGTGATGAGGCAATATTCCTTGGTTATTCTACTCAAAGCAAAACACACAAAGTGTTTAATAATAGAACACAAACAGTGGAGGAAAGTATGCATGTGGTATTTGATGAATCCGATAAGGCATTAGGTGAAACTGAAGTAGATGATCAAGTGATTGGCCTTAGTCGAGAATATGGTGCAGCTGACTCTGAAGATCCAGAAGACAAAGAAGAATCAGGTGAGGATTCAACTTCACGAGAACAAGGAGTCAATATGACAGGGGGAACATCAGATGAAGTCGATGATTCAGCAAGTCAGGAAGAACCTACCCAAAGTGATGCTGAAGGTTCTTCTCGTCATATTCAACCCAGGCCATGGAAACACCAAAATTCTCATCCTTTAGAGAATGTTCTATCAGAACTGGATACTGGAATCATGAGTAAGTCAGCCTTGAAGAATTTTTGTGCATTCTTTGCCTTCTTATCATCTATGGAACCAAAGAATATAAAAGAAGCCCTAGAAGATCCAGATTGGATTCTAGCCATGCAGGATGAACTTCATCAGTTTGAAAGTAGCAAAGTGTGGCACCTGGTTCCTAAGCCAAAGGATAGGTCAATAATTTTAACAAAGTGGGTGTTCAGAAAAAAACTAGATGGGCATGGTGTAGTAACAAGGAACAAGGATAGATTGGTAGTCCAAGGATACAGTCAGGAAGAAGGAATTGACTATGATGAAACCTTTGCACCAGTGGCAAGAATAGAGGCCATTAGAATGTTGATTGCCTTTGCTACATATATGGAGTTTACACTGTATCTGATGGATGTGAAGAGTGCCTTCCTGAATGGATATCTGCATCAAGAAGTCTATGTGATTTAGCCACCAGGTTTTGTGAACAGTGAACTACCTGATCATGTTACAAACTGGGTCAGGCACTCTATAGACTGAAGCACGCTCCAAGAGCCTGGTATGAGAGACTGTTAGGATTCATATTGAAGAATGGTTTTACAAGAGGAAAGATTGACAACATATTATTCTTTAAGAAGAAAGGAAAAGACCTACTGGTGGTTCAAGCATATGTTGATGATATCATTTTTGGAGCCACTGATGAGGAGCTATGCAATGGATTTTCCGAATTGATGGGCAGTGAATTTGAAATGAGCATGATGGGAGAACTCAATTTCTTCCTAGGACTGCAGATAAAACAGACGCCTGAAGGAACCATGATTTATCAACAAAAATATGTCACGGAGCTTCTGAAGAAATTTGACATGGAAGGAGCAAAAGAAATGACTACACCTATTGCTCCTGGAACCAAGCTGGATATGGATGAACTAGGTCCTTCTACAAATGAGACGAAATATAGAGGAATTATAGGTTCACTCCTCTATCTCACAGCCAGTCGACCTGACATTGTATACAGTGTGGGACTGTGTGCTAGATTTCAGTCCAAGCCTAAGGAATCACACTTGACAGCTGTGAAGAGGATCTTGAGATACTTGAAAGGAACTCAGGATCTATGTCTATGGTACCCAAGAGGAGGTACTTTTGAACTAATTGGTTTTGCTGATGTAGATTATGCAGGTCACTTGGTGGACATGAAGAGCACTTCAGGAATGACACACTTTCTTGGTCCCTGCTTAGTTTCTTGGGCAACAAAGGGTTTGATTACCATGAATTCTTGCAGGACTGAAGACCAAATTGCTGACAAAGTATTGAACAAAGTGCTGTTTGAGAGGAACAGGTTGAAGTTAGGGATGACCAAAATACACGGATGACCCAACATTTGTCCCTCAATGATCGGTTAGTTAAGTGTTCGGCAATTTGTTTGTGACTATTGTTATTATTGTCCAGTCTAATTTTGTACTTGCTTAAGTATACTTGTTCAGCTGATTAGCACAAGGTTGAGCTAATGTGATCCCATGAAGAACCTACTGGGTATGTAGAAGGAACCAAAACAAGCATAAGGAATCATGTCCAGGTACAGTTACACAGCCTTGTATGTTAAGAGACAAAACTGAAATTGATTGTCAATTATACGTGTGTCAAGGGAGACTTTCCATGTTCTTGTAACTGTCCTAAATTATAGGAACACATTCCTATTTTGGTTAGACTTCTATTAGACTTCACTGGACCCCACTTATTTAAAAAGGCCATATTTGGGGAAGTTCATGTAACCGTCAAATCAGTATTCCTTTCCCGGTTCTCAAAAAGTTCAAAAGGTTGCCTTTTCACTTTTTTCAGCCATCATTACTTTCAAAACCCTAACCAATTTTGCCATGTCTCAAGCACAGTCGTCATCAACATCACCTAACAAGGCCTCCAAAACTCGCACATCAAAGAAATTTACACCAAAAACCCCTTCGTCTACTCTTGCAGAAAGATTTACTGTGGCTAGGACAAAGTTTTTCAAAAAGTGAGAAAAGAAATTAGTCAAGAAGATGATGGTCAGATCCTTATCCTCTACGCCTACAGAACAAGTATCCGCTGAAAGACCGGTTGAGGTAATACTTGATTCTACTTTATCTACTTCTGCTGTTTTAGAAGTGATACAAAGTCCTGGAAAAGTGAGTACTGAAACATTGGTAAAAGGACTAGATAAAATAGTAGGAAAAGTAGAGCCCTGTGGAATATCTGATAGGGGGAAGGTAGTTGAAGAGAAACAAGAGGTTTTTCAGGAGGAACCTAAGTCGAGTTTGATTGTGCCCTTAGTAACTGAGAATGTGCGGGAGGTTGATGTAGTAGGAAAACTGACAGAAAAGTTGAGAGAAGAGGATTCTGCTGAATCCCAAAAAGAACATGATGGTGAACCTAGTTTAGGAGTGGTTCCCATTGAGAAGATTCAGAGGTTGTCTCTAATTGAAGGTCCAGTTGTTGGAGGACCTAGTTCTACTGAGGCTTCAAAGGATTTGAGCAAAGACCCTGGTTCTCGCCCAGATCTTACAGAGGCTGATGACGCAGAACTCAAGTGGACAGACTCTGAAGAGGAGAAGGATGAGGAAGTTGTAGAAGAAAAAGGTGAAAGTAAGGAAATTGCAGAGAAAGCTGAAGAAACAAAGAGAAAAAATGTGAAAAGAAGGTTTGGTGAGGAGGATGAAAGGCTGATAAATGAAGGAGAGGAAGAAGAAGTGATGTTTGTGAGAGAGAACAGAGTGTAGCCTGAAAAGAGAAGAAGATTGGTGAGAGGGGGAATGCCTGTATCTAAAAGCCGACTAATGGATGAATCTAGTGAGGAGAGTGATGACAAAATTGTGGCAAAGAGTGATGACAAAATTGTGGCAGAGCCAGTGCCAAGAAGAGTAGGAACTAGGTCTGCTCTGAAACAACAGCTGGTGAAAGTGGGAAAGCTTGAAAAATAGTTAAAAATATGAGGGATAGGGAAGAGGAGAAAAAGAATAATACTGAGAAACAGGATGTTGAAGCCAAAGATAAAAGTGATGAAGCCGGTAGCTATGTGGAACCAAGTTACTCTGACACTGATAGTGAGATGGAGAGCAGGAAAAAGGGAAAAAGTTCTGAGGAAGAGGTTGACAAGGGAGCCTTCTTTGCCAGGCACCAGGTGCTTGCTGGCAGCATTCTGCATGATGAGAAGGAGCATCACATGAAACCCTTACTCAGGATGATCGGTGATCAAGGGTGGTTAAACTTGTTTGGAAACAAAGACAAGATGTTGTTCTCTGATGAGATTAGAGAATTTTATACCAACTGCAGGGTTGCAGCCAGGAGAGTGTTCACAAAGGTGAAGGGAGTTGAAATTGAGTTTGGAAGAACTAAGCTGGGGGTGATCCTTGATGTGCCTGTTGAGGGTTATTGCAGGTACATTAAGCTGAAATGGCCAAAGAGGACAAACGGGGTAACTCCTCTTAGTGTAGTAAAGAAATTTTCAGGAAAACTAAAGCTCAGAAAAGAGAGGAAGGTGTACAAGAAGGAGATGGAACCAACACATCAGCTGCTCTTTGAGTTTGTGCATCGGTTCCTACTTCCTAGGGGAGAGAGAAATAGTGAAGCCAATGCTCTGGACTTAACTTATATAGACTTGCTGGATAGAGGGGTAAGAATCAACTTGCCTGGTATAATAATCAGACATATCAAGATGATTGCAGACACTGACCAGAAGCCACATTCATTAGTGCATTCCTACGTCCTTCAAAAGGTTCAAGAGCATTTTGGGGTTCCATTGGAAGCAGGGAAGAAACCCAATATTCATCAGATGTTTGGGCTTAATGTGCTAAGAAGCTGTGACTTCTTCAGGGAAACGAGAGCTTCCAAGAAACCTATAAACGTTAAGCAAGAGCAGTTTGAGAAAAGCGAGGATTATGGACCCGAGGAGGTCATTACAGCTGTGAAGGAACTGGAGAGCCATGTTCTTGAGGTAAACGCAGAAAATGCTAAGCTTCACAGAAAGCTGGAGTTGAAGGATCAAGAAATTGATCGTTTGAAGATAGATTGCCACAAGTATGAGGCCGAGCTGGTGATGGAGAGGGCCAAAAATACGAAGAACCTTGAGGCACTTATCAAACACTTCAACTTAAAGCCCTAAGTCCTCCTGTCCTTCCTCCCTGTCCTCTATCAGAATCTCCCTTATCCTTTCATGATCTCCCTTGATATGTGATGATGTTTAAGACAATTTATTTTCTGTTGTGTACTCTTATTGGGGTTGTGTTGCTGATCACACCCTGGATGATGATTTTAAATTTCTCTTGCTTACTTTTGGATTCGTTCTAAGATATTTGGGTTTTGTTTGGGCTCTTGGCCTTATCTCTGTGTGTTTAAATTTTAGCTGACTTGTTGCCTTGTACTCTAGACTGGATAGTACTAACTGGTTCATGCAGGTATTTGAATCTTTTCGATGATGCCCAAAGGGGGAAGAAGGAAATGTTGGGGTGTTTGTGACCTAACTCATCTGTTTTAAAATTTTCAAACTGTTATTATTGTTTTTGTGTTTTTGGAAATTTGGTCTATACAGATTCTTTGGCAACATTTGTTTGTCATCATCAAAAAGGGAGAATTTGTTGAGAAGAAGTTTTGAAGAATGACAAATAAGAAGGACTTAGTGGTTCGGAAGGAAAACCTGGTCCTTATATAGAAAGGCACGACTGATCGAAAAGATTTGAGGGTTGCAAATCCCTGCGGAACTAGGAGTAGTGGCGAGTGAACGAGTATGCATCCTAGTTAGACTAAAAGAGACGGTGCCCAGGCTGTGTCTTCGAAGTACGAATACGAGTTGGACTTGAAGAAGGAAGGAGTCACAAGGAATCTTGTCTTACCATAATTACAAGGTTTCCTTGTAGGACTCAACTAGGGTTCTACAGCCTATATAAATACAAGTAGTTGATACAGCCGAAATCAGTTATTCACAAACAGAGAGTTGAGAGCATACACAGGCGATCCAGCAACTTTCTGCGTGAGATAATTGAAGAAGACAACTGGTGGAGATAAATAATTTGAGTCTAGATATTCTGTCTACGTTTTTGAGTTGTAAGTTGTCTTACCTTGTGCAATCATTGTTTTTACCTATCAGCTTATATTAGAAGCAATTGTGTTAGGTGAACTTTTGAGAGGTTACTTTGTAAAAGCTAGAGTTTAGCTTTGACGAGTGATTAGGGTCTAGGGTGTAGCCCCTTGGTTACAGAGTCTTGTAATCAGAAACTTGCTCTTTGTGTTTAGTGGATTGAGTTCTAAAATTTCAGAGTGTGGGTCGTAGTTTTTCTCCCTTGAGCAAGGAATTTTCCACGTAAAAATTCGGTGTCCCTTGTGCCTGTTATTTGTGTGTATAGAGGTAGTTAAGTGCAAACTGTTGAGTCAAGGACAAGATTCTTGACACAGACAAATCGAGTTCTTGCAACGAAAATCAGAGACTATTCAACCCATTTTAGTATCTTTAGGAGGTGTTTAAAGTATAACATTGGGTTTGAACAAATCCGTTGTTAAGTAGAAACACAACCATTGTGACCACTGTCCAACTAGAAATTTAATGATGAAAAGCTATTCGCCATCAATTGAAAACTGATAAAAGTTCCCCTAGACAACTAGCTAAGTTGGCACTTGGCAGTACCATATTTGTTATAGTATATGATTATCTTAGATATAAAGGAAAACATTCAATAAGGAACATTATTGATTGTCCGATCAAATATTAGGCACCCAGTATCTCAATTCTCATACCATCTCAACACCAATAGAAATACACCCACAAGATAATGTAGGTGTGTGTTTGTTTCCTCCCTTACATTTGAGTATACCACACATGATCAGTAAAGGTTTATCCAAATTAAAGAACATTTAATGTGATTGAAAATTAAAAATTTTGATCCAAATTTTAAAGTTTGGTCAAAAGATCCAAATCTAAAAGTTTGGTAACAAATTAATGCCGGTTGATCCAAATTAAAAATTTTGGTAAAAAGTTAACGCCGGTTATATTATACTAGATAATACTCCTTATTTTTTTACCATCTAATATCCGAAATTCACTAGCTTCGACTAATCCAGATTCGGAATACAATAGCACAAGTAGCAGCAACAGAAATTTCATTCGGGGATCAAAAAAACATTCTCTTTTTTTTCTGGGGATTCATTGACTAATGATAAAATATACGCCCAAAAAACTACCTATATTAAGTATTACTCCCTCTGTTTCAAAATGATTGTCACAGTTCGAATTTCGAGAGTCAAACGAGTTTAACTTTGACCGTAATATTTTCATATGTTATTAAATATTTTGAATTATTAATTATTGTGACTTATAGTACTTTTTATGTAGTTTCTAAATATATAAATATCGTTACAAAAAACTTAAAGATTATACGTTTAAATTCACGGTCATAATGAATTTGTTTGACTCTCGAAATCCGAACTATGACAATCATTTTGAAACGGAGGGAGTACAATTTTCAGGGTAGGTGGATTCTTGAACCTCCTTAGATCTACTCGGAGGGTAAAAAGCTCCCTATTAAGAGAGTTCTCACTTTTCGGGACTTGAACTCGAAATATTTGATAAGACTTCCACATTTAATTATGTACTCCTTCCATCCCAAATTAGTTGACGCTTTAGCAATAACCATTTGTCTCAAATTAGTTGACACTTAGGATTTCAAGATTAAAATTGCTAGTCTTTTCCAACTATATCCTTAATAATTAAAAAAATTCTCAACAAAATTTAATACACAAGCATTAAATAGGGGTAAGATAGTAAAATACACACCTTATTTAATGATTTTCTTAATGGACGTGAAAAAGCTGAAGGCGACAACTAATTTGCGATGGAGGGAGTAATTCGCTTATGAGGGACAATCTTGGGAATTCAAGCGATAAATTCGTTATGAGCCATCAATCAATATAAATAAGTGATACCCCGTTTGGAGTTATCTAACGTATACAGATATTTATACAGAAAGATCCAAGAGAGGGGGAGATGAAAGTTGCTAAAGTTCTGCACATGAATGGAGGAATTGGAGATGCTAGCTATGCAAAAAATTCTCTGCTTCAGGTATCACACAGCAACATTAGATTACCACTTTACCTTTTTTAAGACTGTTAAAGTCAGTGGGGGATGTAGTATAGTTTAAAAGCTAGTACTAAATTATCAATAAAAATATAGTATTAACTTTTGAACCCATATTTCTAATGTATAATGATCTGAATGCTAATTAAAATATAGGCTGAACCAATCGAGTTTAATTGAGGCTGAATTCGCCTCTGTATTTAGTTATCATTGAAATGATATGATAATATAAAGAAAATTTTACATTGTGTGTGCATAAAAATTATTAGTATAACGACTTCTTCTTTATTTATGTTGCATTATGTACAGCAAAAGGTGATCCTCTTAACAAAGCCAATAACAGATGAAGCCATATCTGCTCTCTGCCACAGTCTCCTCCGAACAGAAACCATGTCCATATGCATAGCGGACTTAGGTTGTTCCTCTGGACCTAACACTTTCTTGGTTGCCTCCGGACTTATCAAAACCTTCATCGACGAATGCAAGAACATTGGCAAACAGTTGCCTGAATTTCATGTTTTCTTGAATGATCTTCCTGGCAATGATTTTAATACACTTTTCCAGTCTTTACCTGCATTCCACAACGACTTGAGGAAAGAAATGGGAGATGGATGTCCTAATTGCTTTGTTACGGGAGTTCCTGGTTCATTCTATGATAGACTTTTCCCTGCAAAGAGTCTGCATTTTGTTCACTCCTCTTACAGTCTCCACTGGCTATCTCAAGTATGTTTTATTTCTATTGCTTATAGTTACTTCCTCCATTTTAACATATGTGACATAGTTTGACTTGATACAGAGTTTATGAAAGAAAGTAGTAAAAAAAAAAAAAAAAGACTTTTAAAACTTGAGTTTAAATAAAATTGATATGAGATTTATATGGCTATAAAAACGTATATATTTAATGTATTAAATAAAGTTATATGCAATTAACTTTTAAATAATTTGATTGTATAAATACGTTTTACATGGAATGTAAAGACTTGAGTAAATAGTTCCACATAGATGGAACAGTATGAGTACTAGAGCTTGAAGCCAAACTTCTACAAATTCATTCTTTCCCCTTGTTTCTGTCCTTCCCAATTCTTCTTTTTTTGTTGAATGCTTGACTTGTATCTTTAATTGCTTCCGCATAAAATATATTGCATCATTTTTTTATTACGAAATATTCTTATCAAAAATATTTATACATCGAATTACTCATATCTATTTAAATTAATGATTATCAGCTTAAACTACATTTTCTTTCTCCTTGTCCTTACTCGTATTTAACCTCAAAAGTACTTTTTGAAAAATTTGGTCAAACACAAATTACTACTTAATTATTGACAAAAGTGTTTTTCAAATAAGTTGACCAATACAAACTGATACCCTCTAAAAGTGCTTTTGCAACAAAAATACATTTTAAAATAGACAATATCAAACTCACATATGTAGATTGATTCCAAAGGAGAAAGATAGACTTGAATCGCTCAAGAAATCATACTAGGATGATCTCCATGAATTCTAAGTTTAAAGAGATACATGAAGCTTCAAACTTCTACAAAGAAGGCAATGCCTCTCTTTTCTTTCTTCTCTATTCAAGACTAAACTTCGTTAACTAATGAAATGACCTAAGTGGGGTACTTATAAGTTCGCCCACATGTAAAACTAATTCCCAAATAGCCCACAAGTTGGCTTAATAAAATAAAGACCACACATGATCAAAATAGGAACAGTCTTAAAAGTGCAATAAAATCCCGTTATGGCTGCTGCAGTGGAGGTGCCCCTCCTCAGAAAAGAGGCGCCCCTCCTCCTTGTCTGTTCCTCAGCACATCGTCACCTTGACCATCAGGAGGAGGTCCGCCCAAAATCCTAGGCGCCCCTCCCTCGGAGAAACAGAAAGCTATATTTTCCATACTTAGCCGAAATTCGGAGAGTTTCACTTCTAGGCGCCCCGCCCTCAAACCTGGGAGGTCCTCCCACCCTGAAGCCTTGCTCCTTCATGCCTGGAATGACTTGAGGCGCCCTTCCTTGAAACTGAAGCGGTCTGCCTTCCCTGTAGCAGAAGCTACATGTCTTCAACTCTTCTCCGAAGCTCTTGCCTTTGCACCCTTCGCATCCTCTTAGCTTGGCTCTTGATGGTTGGGATCTATGCCCAAACTATATTGCATCAAAATATTTAACGGCTTCTTCTCTTCGGAGGATGCTACTTCTTTTCAGCTTCTTTTTAAGTATATTTTCATAATAAAAATAAATTAAAAGCAGCTTCTGCTTCTTATTCTTCTTGAGCTGAGGGTCTTTTGGAAACAACCTCGCTGTCTTATTCGAGGTAAGGGTGAGGTCTGTGTACACCTCAGTCTCTCTAGTCCCCACTTGTGGGAACATATTGAGTTTGTTGTTATTGTTCTACGAAGCTACTTCTTTCAGCATTCCCCATAGCAGAAAAATAGCTCGTCCTGCCACCCAAAACTACTTTTTTTTGTTCTAGAATTTTGGACAAACACTCTAATTTTTCAAAATAAATACCTTTTTTTTTTAAAAAAAAAATACTTTTTGTCTTCCTAAAAGGTTGGCCAAACAGACTCTTAGTTTTAAGAATTATCTTCTATATACACATCTAAGTCTAAATGTTACAATATCAACTCTCCTAAAGAATAACTACAGTAACCATCGATACTAAGTAATAATTTGGAAAATAAGGCAAATAATATGATATGATTGTGATAAAATAAGTACATGGATAGTATATTAACTTCTTAGGTTATCAGTATATTTTATTGTTAGATACTTACTTTAAGTTTTGATATAGGTGCCTGATGGAATACATGATAATAAGAGAAATATTTACGTGACAAATACAAGCCCACCAAGTGTGGTTAAAGCATATAATGAGCAATATGGAAAAGATTTTGTAACTTTTCTCAAATACCGCTCAGAGGAATTGGTGAAAGGTGGGCGTATGGTATTGACTGTGTTGGGCAGAAAAAATGAAGATAGCTATAGCAAAGGGTGTTTCAGCGACTGGGAGCCTTTGGCCACAACCCTCAATGTTCTGGTGTCAAAGGTAAACCTTTTCTCTTTAACCATCCAATATTCAAGATTTCACAAGCCGACTAATTTGGATTCGTGTTGAATAGGGCTACTATGGGGTAAAGTTGTTACTTGTTTAAAAGTTTTCCATTCCGAGGGCTCTAAACTGAGATGCTAAGGGTAGACGGATCCCAACCATACCACCACACTTCTTGGTGGTTCTTTTCTTCTTCACACTACACAGATCATAGACATATACAACATTTAAGATAGGATTAAACTTATATATATGGAATGCAACGATATTTACACAAAGATTTCCAAGCATCAACGGTTAAATAACCGCCAATCGGGTCTATTATTTAAGGTTTACATTCAGTTAGTATCTTTTAAGTAATCTGGTTGTCTAAATACTTTTACACTCTCATTGCATAAAGTCAAACTATTTCTCGTAAGATATTAATGCAGGGATTGATAGAAGAAGAGAAAGTAGATTCATTCAATATACCTTTATACAACCCATCTCCTGCAGAAGTGATGCATGCAGTTGAAAAGGAGGGGTCTTTCACCATTGATCGCTTGGAAACTTCAGAAATCCATAGGGATGTTGATAATGAGGACAATATGTCACAAACCATTAGAGCTCTGGCTGAACCTTTGCTTGTCAGCCATTTTGGTGATGATCAAAAATTGATGGATCAAGTGTTTCACATGTACAGAGAGTACAGAGCCAATTGCATGGCAAAAGAGAATATTTTTACCTTCGTTAATGTCACTGTCTCCTTGACCAAAAGAAATTAAGCCAATTCGTGCATCACCACGGCCCTACATGGATGGTTGTTACTCATTGTATTGTTATTTTAAATATAATATTTATTTGATCGTAGCGTATAACTTATCATACTGTTTATGCTTATAAAAACAAAATTGCCAAGTGGTATGTATATATTGTTGGCTTATCAAGTTGGGTTGAGTCAATTTTTGTGGTTTGATGCATCTTTCAAATTCTAGATAAAACACCTCTTGTTGTACAATAACCAATCTAAGAGTTCATTCATTAGTAACCATCAAGAAGCTCATCCATCTTAGCTACAATCAGAATGGACGAATTGCCAAATGGCATGGTCAATCTGAAAAGAGGAATCTAACTTATATTTACAGACTGTCTAATACATTATCAAGAGCAATTACAAGTAACCTCACATACCCATCCTTGGTTCATTTTCTACAAAATATGGTTGATAAACTGTTACACTGATAAATATGATCTGAAAATGTAGAAACAAAAATAACCCACTCTTTAAGAGCCCAAAGGAAAACTATAATATAGACCTTTAAATTGGTACAATAGAAAACCTGTGCCTAACAACTTATGTGCAGCTACACCCACCTTGATAACAGCTACTTTACACTCAAGAATTCCTATGGTTTTCTTACAAGTACTATTAACTAATTTTACACAAACATTAAAAGAGGTCAGCAAGCCAATTGATCTCTATATGCTGATATTTCTTCAAAAATAGGAAGTCGCCTAGATCGAAATGGTACCTGCTGGTTCATCAACTGATCAAGACCCTCAATAAATACATCTTCTAAGAAAAATTGGGAAGATGAGCCATATTTGATCAATTCCAATGGCTCTAACTCCTTCAACAACTCCATAGCACGACTTTTCGACTTAAGATCATCTGAACCTGGAATTTTACCTTGTAATATGTCTTCAAGAACTGCTCTTGCTTCACTAAATCGCACTAATTTCAGAAGACATACACATAGATTACAAGCTTTGTTGGCATCAGGATCAATTTGTTGAGCTTTGCTGTAAACAATTTCAGCAGCTGCATAGTTAGTTTGTTGCATGTATGCCCAACCCAAGTTAGCCTGCATACAAGTTATGTGAGAGAATTGTTAAAAGACTCCAACAGCAACATGATATAAACCATTTAACAATTCATTGTCAAAGTTGATCATTAATAATATCTCCCGCGTCCTATTTATGCGACACATATTCCATTCTAGTCTGTCTAAAAAAGATTGTCACATTTCCATATTTTGACTGTTGGATCTTATCATCCCCTTTTTTTTTTTTTTACCTCTAGCGACATGATTTTGTTTGGACTCATTTAATGTAATAATCCACCTTTTGTGAGCAGAGGAAAATATGAAAGGACATATGGAACTATTTAAAGAAAGGTTTTAACTTGTATAATCTGATCATAGTGTAAAAGAATTTTTTCACTATTAGGTCACTTGATAGACAGATGGATTAGTGACAGTAGCTGGAAAAATAAGACAAATTACCTGTTGCGACATGAAAAAATACACTGATATATGAAAACCTATTTACACTTTCAGTTAAATCCATAAAGAATAGCAAGGAAATTAGTACCAGTATCCTAGAGGCCTCTTGCTTGATGGTAACTTGGAACTTCTTTCCATGAGAACGAGCTGTTTTTGTAGGTTTACCATTGAATGCTTCTCCTTGGTAAATCTTTCGTAGCTTTTGCTTCAATAGTTCAATTTGCTCCTCTAATTTTCCACATTTCTGTCATATTTATCAGTATATCGTTAGTATAATGTTGGAAAAGGAGGAAAACTTGTTACTTAGTATAAAATACTAAACTGCCCTGCATCTTTTTCAGGGGATATCTTTTCAAACTGCTGGTTGTTGTAAGCCAACCAAGGAATCTCATACACAATCAAGTTTGACGAACATTTTTCAGATTACATGCAGATAACATTATGTCTCAATCTCGAGCAAGTTGAAGCTCACTATATGAATTCTCACTGTCTAAGCTACATTCCTCCATTTAAGCCCGTCTCAATCAAATATTATCTTCACGTTACAAGCGCACAAACAATTACATCTTGATCAATTTCAAATAAGTAGGAGCCGGTATATGTATCTTAAAACTGTCTATGCTGCACTCCACTTAAACCAATGGAAGTCTAGTATTATATTGACATCACTGGAAATGGTAAAAATATAGCAAAGAAGCATAATGGATGATATAATAAACTGCTAATATGTTCGTTCAATTCGTCGTCCATTTACCGATATTGGCGTGGTTGAAGCCTTTAATTTGTGATGACATGGTTGCAGTGTTGGACAATACATGGAATTTAAGGGGAAAAAAAAATTCTACATACTAATAGTACCCACAGAACTTATTCAAATCATGTCCTCATGACATTTCTATGGCTATAAGAGCATGTCGTAAAGTAAGAAACTTAGAGTTAAAGAGTTTCTAATAATAGAAAGGTGTCTTTATTTTTGGAACAAATAAAAAAATAGTGTCATATAAGATGGAACCGCAAGATTTTGGTTTGCACCTTGTATAAATCGATGAGGACATTGTCTAATGATTCTTGTGCCTGTTTAGAGCATCGATCTCTGAAGGATTTTATAGCTTCAATGGCCTCTTCAGCTCTATCTTGTTGTTTCATAACAACTGCCATATCTTTTAAGGCGCTATCTACTCTATCTCCTGCGTTTATTGCCTTCCAGAATAAAACTATTGCAGCTTCTGGATCTTTCTCAACCAGCTGTATATTACATAAGAAAAGCAAGAACCATTGTTACTGAAATGTTATATATACATTCATGTATTCTTACTTTAACTTTTAACTGTTAAAAGTAAATTGTTCTGTTTGGTATGTATAAACATCGAGTAAGTATTTACCGATTTAGAATTTGTACTAACTTGAAACCTCCAATTCGTATTTGTTAATTTGATCATAGACGAATTTGAAAACCATCTAGTGTTAATCACATAGAACTTCAATAATATGGATTTAATTAACAATTAAGGGGTTTCAAATCAATTTAACATGTGGCTAACAAAGTAATATTTGCGTGTGCTAATACAATATTAAGTCACTTGCAAACATAGAGCTTCAATTGTATGATAGTACAACTTCAAGAATGTTAATAACAAACATGTTAACATAGAGTTTTATTTAAACATTTTAAACAGTTGTATAACAACATGATAGGAGTAATGCGTAAAACAAAAAACCAATCTCATGAACGTATAATTATGAAAAACAATATTATAAACAACAAAGCAACATAACAAACCTGTGCATATTTTGCTCTGACATAGGGACTATCACCAGGAGGAAGCTTGTGAATAACATGGTCATAAGACTTCATTTTCTCTTCCTTTTTTGGACAACCATTAATGTTCTTCATCTCTCTCTCTCTCTCCCTAGCTATATTAGTAGGAATTATGTATGCAAAAAGGTATAAGCTATATACTGAAATGGATATGAAGATTAGAGAAGAGAAAGCTGAAGATCTCTACAATGGTGGAAGATGTACAAACTTTATTTGTATTGGATCAGAAAATTGAAATGAACCTGGACGAGAAAAAGTCCAGGTGCTTATTAGTTGTTGGGGTATAATAAAATAACTGGGGCATATATTAGCCCCACGTATGAGATCTGTGTCACTTTCTATATTCATCTCATCTCCTTTCTACTGTGGGGGAGTTGCTTTTTTTTTGGTTAATAGGGTTAAATTTGCTCTTATTGGTGTTTTTATTTGTTGGTGACTTACTAATTTTCATCTTGTTATATCCGTTTAATCGAACTATGTACTTTGTGATTGGTTAGCTTGTTAAATTTATTTTATGATTATTAGAAATGCGAGTACTCATATATTACTGTGAATAGGGAAAATGAAAAAAAAAATATTTGAAAATAGAACAATTTGTCCTCCGTTTCATTTTGTATTGTTAATACCTCAAAAATTATTGAGAAATTTTTATGTTATATTTTTGAATTTTATATTATTCTGTGCTTATATTAGGCATAAGTAGTACTTATCTTGAATAACACAACTGAAAATTAATTGTCTCTTTTCTTAAATATGAAAAAATGGTTAATTTCTCAAGAGTACTTATTAATTAGCTAGACAGTTAGCTAAGTAGAAAGTGTCCAAAGTCAATATGAACAAATTGAGCACTTTCACTACCATAATGCATTCTTTCATGCCAGCAATGACACCGCCCAATAGCAGACCAATCTTATTTCAGAAATATACTGAGGGGAAAAAGTTTTGTGAAGGCTATGCCCTTTTTTCTATAATGGTGGCACTCATACTAGCTTGTTTGCACCTTGACTAGTTCACACCTTGACTAGTTCACACAATAGTTAGCTTGCTTATTTGCTCCTTGACTAGTTGATGCTAGCTTGTTTGCACCTTGACTAGTTCACGCAATAGTTAGCTTATTGTACCTTGACTAGTTAACACAATATTGCTCTGTCCCACCATTGCATATACTAGGTAACTAACAAGGCTTAGACAATTGATAAAGTTATGCCTTACACGTGTAAACCTGCGCTTCCACCACCTTCATACTTGTTAGATACCACATCTCTCTTCCCCTAGTATTCTAACAAAGGATTACACTGCAAGACTTAACATAGCTCTAATTAACAACGCTGTGTGATAAACACAAGTATTACTTTGTCAAAGACAACTGAAAGAATTGCTTCATATTGATTACATTTGAAAGAATCATGACTTTTGAACTTATATACTCCCTCCTACAATGATTTACCAGTAGCGAAGATATTATAAACATAACCCCCAATGGTATCAGAGTTCATCAAGAAACCATCTCCTTTGGGTAATAATTCAGCTGCTTTAAGTAAATAAATCCTCTTAGCTAGCCCACTTCTTTGACTACTGTTTCTTACTCTTCCCTTTCTTTATCTTATCTTTTTCCTGCATTTTCTTTCTCTTAGCTTCTACTGTGATCCACGTGTAATCTACAGGGATTGCAAATGGATCTTGAACGTCGTCGATCCTAAAACTTGAACTGGCTGCAGAAGAACTAGGTCGTTGATAAGGAGCTTTAATCCACTGTAACCAAGATGAACTGGATGGCTGCACGACTGCTGGAGTCTCATTGCTTGAAGCTATAGGACTTGATGGAGGAGTCGAGAACTCATCCAGTGGCTGTAATTCTTCAAACTTAGTGAAAGTAACCAAAACTCTAATTGTTGGAACCACTGGAATTGCCACCTGAAATAAGAAGGGCGTCTCAGCTGAGGATAAAAAAGGAGGTCTGTCTGTGCGCATGCATATGAGCATTCATATGACAAAACGACCACCTACATCAAGAATAATTTCTACTGAGAATTCGCCAATTCATGTAGAACAACACAAGTGTTTTAGAGATCAAGAATTCCTGAAGTAAATCTTCCACCGTTTCACTGAATATTCTTCAACTGCTTCAAAGACCAAGAATTTCTGAAGGCCAGTATTATGCAATATCACTCAATACCAAGTCTATAGAGTACTCTAATGAAAAGCTTTAAAGTAACAATTTTTTCTTGGAACATCTTCAGGATCCAATAAATCTTCCAAGGTGTAAACGTTCCCCTTTAATTTAATGAGTACGGTCAGGGACTTAGGGGGTTAGGCATCCTTAGCTTCCCTCTGAGATAATTTCCCATTGGAAGATTTTGAAGACAAAACTCAACAACGTAATTAGCCTTAACCATAGGACTCCTGTTGTTAAGCTTTCTGGCACAGCTTGGAACTTGTAACTAATTAAAATGTCATTTTAGCATTTGGTAGGTCTCTTGCTTGATTTGTTAGTTCTTTTCCACCTGACACAACACATCTACATGTTCTGTTCATGAGAACACACAAAGGTTGTTCTTGGTCCCCGATGCGGTGTGAAAAAACCAGATCCAGTAGATCTTCCACCAATACAAGCATCAATCAGAGAATAGGCATCGTTGCAAGTTAGTCCACTAGCGTGCGGAAAATGAAATACTTAGAGAAGGATAAGAAGGAAAGACTAGCTATGAACAAAGAATGGAAGCTACTGTGGAGAAAGAAAATAAGAAGAGACTCTGCAAGCATTAGAATCTCTGAATTTTCCTTGAACTTCATTCTATTATGGCGGAATATACATAAATGGCCACTTAAACTTGGCACCAAATTTGACTTTGACACTTATACTAAGGTTTGTTCCTATAAAACACCTCAACTCAAGCTAAAGTGTGCCTATTGAACACTTTATTGACAACCCCACAAAATATTGACGGGGTGAACCTCAAGCGCCTGACATGGCAAAAATACTCCAATCAATATTCGACATGGCAATTACAAAAATAAAAAGAGAAGCTCTCTTAAACAAAGCCACCGACATCTCCCCCAACCTGTCATCTTCTTCCTTACCACTGCCCCGCTCCCTTGACATCATCCTCTTCCTCGCACCCTACCCCTTCCAACCGCTCTTCTCCATCATTCTTTCCATGGCAAGTCTTTCTCCTTTTTTTCTCTCGTTTTATCTTCTTGTTACGTGTAATTATTATCTAACACCTCCTTACCTCAACTCAGAGTTTAGAATTACCATCGATGCCGCCATTTTTTCGGTGACTGAACTTCGACTCAGGCTGCAATAGCTCTATTAAGGACCTTAATTCAATTGGCTTAGTTACATCTCAGACAACTTTCTTGGCGAACTTCAAACAGATGAAAGTGGGTTTCCATGGTACAACTTCATTTCTATCCTCATTCTTCCCAAGATAACCCTTTTTATTCATATTTGATAATTTGGGAGATTCTTGCATTTCTTACTTCTGTGTTTCTACTTTGCTGAGGTATTTTTTGTCTTGAGGAATTTTGTTCGTCACTTTTTATTTTTTAAACTGGAGAATGGAAAATGATGGCAGCGACAACAGTGGCAGAAGAATAGCAGTGATGAAGAATTAATATTGATGCTTATTTTGAAAAATATGTTTGTTTGAAAGGACAAAATAAATAAATATATGAGTTGGCAGAGACTCATGTGGTTGAGAGATGTGAGATACACGTTTTCTTGCCTGTCAGCAAATTGTGTTTAATAGGTACACTTTAGATTGAGTTCAGGTGATCAATAGTTTGAATGTCAAAAGTGGAAATTGGTGCCAAGTTTAAGGGGCCCTTTATGTATTCCACCTTCTATTATTCTATTGACATTATCATAATTCGAGATCAATGACATCCTTTTCATATGACGAGGACTTGACAATTTGCCTAAAAGACCATAGATAAACTTTTTCCTAGTATCTGGGAAATTCTCTATAGTTAACTGGCCCAACCCCAGTTGGCCAACAGATTTGAAACTCAGATGAGTATGGGCCTGCCCCTTTAGGTTCTAGTCAGCAGAATGGTTTTGAAGTTCGAGCTCGTGATGTGGGCCCAATCCACACATCACCCATTGTACTTTCTTACAGTTGAGCTAAAGCACTGTGGATTTCCAAACCAAGAAATGGTACATAATAGTATAATCAAGAGCTGAACTAAAAGTGAGCACGCGTATCAGACATATACCAATCAAACCTAATGAAAATCCAAACAAGAGAAGTGCAAGTCAAGGAGTTAAACTTCAAGAGCCAGTATACACCACATACCTTAACTGGGAAGGTTCCTTTCGGGAGTTTTGTTGTAAGCATTTCTCTCAATCGTCGGATTGCCTTAACTTTATTTGCTAATATGTCAAGCAAGGGAAGGAGTTCTTCAGTTCTCAATGGAAAATCTGGAGAAAGCCAGAGAACAGGCCTCAAACCTTTCTTATACTCATTTTCTCGGGTTCCATCTTTGCGAAGATTTCCATTTTCAGCATTACTAGATGAAGATGCTTTGGCATCACTTCCTTGTCTATACTCATCGCACTTCATGCTAACATCAACAGAATGCCTCCCTGGTCTAGTTTCAGTTCTTGGTGGAGAAGCCTCAAGATACTGGCCAACCTTCTCTTCAACACAAATAGAACTTCTTGGTGGGACAACTCTTCTCCCTTCTTCTTGCTTTGAATCCCTGTTTCTCCAGCCACTGAACCATCTCTTATTTTCCTGCTTGCTCTCAACATTCCTACAACCATTTATCTCCTCAACAGGGACATCTCTGTCTATTTGTTCATGACAATTATGCCGCTGTGCAATAATGCCATCTCTGCTCTCATTGCTTAAATCTGAGTCCAGCTTGAGAGCAACCTCAAGTTGTCTTCTTTCTTCCTCTGTCAGAATATCATCAAGCTCTTTGCTCTCAGTCTCATTTTCATTGCATGAATTAAAAATCTCATCATCTGTCATAGCACCTGGCACCTTTCTTGATTTAATGCTCACAACCACGTTGTGCATGTCATATACTTTAGCATTCCAGGAACCAACCATCTCCATTTTCTCTTGGTGCCTCCATGTTGTTTGTGGTAACAAAACTGCTTGAGTGACATCAATCCCAGGCCTGAACATGCTTGTTTGAGACATTGCAGCAACTTCTTGTTGCACTTCAGCCTCTGTTGCAGGAGCACCAGCACCATCTAAAGCATTCATAATTTCCTTTTCTTTATGTAAGACCACACAAAGTGAACCAGGACGGACTTTACCATTCTCAGAATCATCACCAAGGAAGAGGATGCTCTGATCAGATCGCTGAATGCGAAAACCATCAAATCCAGCCAAAGTCATATCTGCCCTTAAATTTGCCCCCCTTTTCCAAATTTTATACGTATCAGAGGGAGCAATCCTAGAAATGAAAGGTATAACAGAGCTCTCAAAGTTGAATGTGATTTCCATATAAAAATCCCTCATTCTCCTCATTGTTGCAATCAATCGGGGCAACCTTCTACACCATTTAGCCCAAGCTAAAGGCTGGTAGTGCCTAACTATAATCTTAGCAGCCCCTTCTTCTCTATTACATATAGCCTCCTGCAGGGCACTCCAACCTTGTTCATTCTGCAAGCTCCAATCTGCACCAGCAAGCATAAGCATCTCAGTTGCAGTCTCATCACCAAGTTTGACAGCTAAATGAAGAGGCGTATCACGGTTAGGGACATCTCGTCGATCAATTACAGCAGAAATGGCATCAGCCTTAGCTTCCTCAGCAAGGGATAGTGATTCAGTATGAATCTCAGCTGTATCACAAAGCCTTGGGAGGCCTTCAACTATCTTCTTAAGAGAGTCATAATCTTTCAAGATTGTAGCTTTGTGTATAGGGCTATGTGCATACTTTGAAACATCAATACTTGTCATTCTTCAACAGTATATATACAATGGACAAATGCTGTAATTGCCCAGGGGAGGAGCTAGAGCTTCACCTACAGGCTACAGGTTCGGCCGACTCCAGTAACTTTGGTCTAGATTCTGTATTTGTCTTGAGAAATCTATTGAATACGTAAAATTTACTAATTTAGAACCCAGAGAGTCCCGAACCATAAGCTTCAAATCCTGAATTTGCCTCTGTTAAACTGCCACAAAATAAAACACCCTGAAAAGATCAATCTTTGCATGAATTACAGTTAAACAAAACACCAGCTCATACGCAGCAAGTAAATTACCAAACCCCATAAAGCCCTTTTCCATATATTATTCAGATCCAATTTAAATTACACAACAACAACAACAACAACAACAACAACAACAACAACAACAACAATATGATCCCACAAGTGGAGTCTGAGGGTAACGTGTATGCAGACCTTAACCCCTACCTCGAGTAAGGTAGAGAGCCTGTTTCCAATACAAGAAAACAATTATGATCCCACAAGTGAGGTCACCGGAGGGTGAGGTCCTGACCCTTACCTCGACTAAGATAGAGAGACTGTTTCCTATACAAGAAAACAATTATACAACAAATAAAAGGTATTAAATCAAGAAATATCTCACCTAACAAAGAAATAATTTTGTGATCCAATTAAAATCAAGAACATGCAAGATCGCAATAAAGTTACAAACTTTAAATACGAAATTAATGGATTTTTGGTGAATCTGATAAAGTAAAAGGAAAACTAAAAAGGGCGTCAAAGAATTATACAAATGAAAGAATAACAAGTACAAAACTCAACCCCACAAGTCAAGCAAAAGGGCAAAACTGTCTGTGTAATAAAAGGAATACAGCATATTCTTGCAATAAAAAGAAAGCATAAGTAAGAAAATTTCACCTTTTTAGTTTTGTATAGTTAAAGGAAGAATTCTGAAAGTTGGTAATTTGGAGTATGAAGAATAGTAGTGACTGTCATCTTTTTACCTTTTTGTAACGGATAAGAACAGAGAAAAGTTAAGGAGTAGGGGGGTGAGTCTAAATTAGGAAAGTGGGAACTTGACTTTCTATTTCCAAATATTTGTACTTAGTAGCAGTGTGCTCCCGTTTAAAAAATGATGAATCTATTACTATTTGAAGAGTTGAATAAAATTATATTTGATCACATGTCTTACAAATATTTTTTAACTATTTTGAATTGTTAACTATTGTGACTTACAGTCCAAAGGTGGCGGTATCACCGTCTATGATACCGCCACAGGTCGAGTCATGAGATCTAAAGTTTTTTATGTAGTTTCTAAATATGTAAAATTTTATTTGAAAAAGTTTAAAATTTTGATGTGCAAATTCGCGTTGAAAATTGATCAATTTGACTCTTGAACTCCGCAAAGGTTCATCATTTTTTAAACGGAGGGAGTAATATTTTTTTTTTCAGCTGGTAAAAAGTTCTTTTTTAAAAAAAACTGAAAATTACTTTTCCATTCTTTTAGAGCAATAGACTGCAATGCTTTGGCCATGTGAGAAGGAGAAGTATAGATGCTACAGTGAGAATATGCGAGAGGTTGACAGTGCTGAGTCTATGGAGAGATAGAGCTAGACTAAAGAAGAATTGGAGCGAGGTGATTCGTTAGGACATGGCCCACCTCCAGATCACAGAGAACATAACTCTCCTTGATTGGAAAGCGTGGAGGTCGAGGATTAAGGTAGAAGGTTATGTAGTAGTCTTGAGAGTTCTGTCTTTATATCATTGGTATTATTTTTATATACTTTGTTTATCGGCTTCTGTGCAGTTACTACTTTCATATTAGTAGTTTCCTTGACAATATTTTCTTTAGCATAGATTATTTCATCTTATTTTACAAGCATGTTTCTACTTTTTTTCCTTGAGCCGAGGGTCTATCGGGAACAGCTTCTCCACCTTGATGGGAGTAAGGTCTGCGTAAATCTCATCCTCCCAGACCCCACTTATAGAATTATACTGGGTGTGTTGTGTTGTTATATTCTTTTAAAGCAATAGGGTTGAGAGCTCAAGAAATTGTTTATTGGGCGTCATAACATTTTTTTTCTCGTGAGAGATTAATTTCATTTAATCAAAATTGACTTTACAGATCAGGCTAAGTGCCGACTACTTACAACTCCTTGACAAATACATACTCTACTTGACTAACTAGACAAAGAAAAGTACCTTTTCGCACTAGAACTAACTGTATTACAATTACTCTTTACATGCCCCCGTTTGTTTATAGTTTTTTTGGGATTTTTTGAGAGTTTTTGGGAGAAAAACTGTTTGTTTATGCTATTTCATTAAAACTTCTACCAAAAAGTCCCAAAAACTCAAAAAGTGCTCAAAAACTGTTTTTGGATAGTTTTTGGGAAATTTGAAAAACTACTCAGAAAACTTCAACTATTTTTTCAAGTAAATTTTATGTCCAAACACAACTTCAAGTTCCAAAAAATATTTTTCAACTCAACTCCAAAAACTCAAATTCCCAAGTTTCAACCAAATCTATGTCCAAACGCTAACATAGTTCACTTTCCTATGCGAATGTATTCAGTAGCTCTAGAGTTCCCTTTATTTATGCAAGTCATGTCCTCTGATGTGGATATGTAATGTTATTTCTCTGCTCATTTTATCTTGATCATAGCTAACTGTGCGAACCTTAGTTGGTTTCTCGCCAGATGATATAAACTAGCATGACAAAGACAAAGCTTGCTAGCTATAGGTTCAATCCCTTTCTTCTAGGCTAACTTGCAGATTCATTGTAGCTCGGCTTGCCAATCTCTTGACTTCTCTATAATCACATCTAGCTATATAATCGATGCCTCATAACTCCTGTAACATGGCAATTAAAGTATACATGATCAAAAGTCTCAATGGCTTTTTTACGGGAGGCACTTCATTGGCATTTGGATGTCAAAATGTGGGAGTCTGTCTACAGTAGCTAGCCTCTGTTGGTGGCAAGCCACAAGATGAATTTAAATCTTGGGTGGATGTTGTTGTGCAAGGTTAACTCTTCCATGGAACTTTCAGTAGCTAGAGAAGAAGGGTCAGGTATGCTTTTTTAAAAAAATAAAAAATTATTGAGAATTGCCCCGGTATTGTTTAGCATTATGTTCAGCCTCATGGTAGTGTCTCCATTTAGTATAGAATTGTGCAAGACTATTTGTTTTAAGTTCTAAAATCTTTCTAATCACCTAGCAGCAGTCTTAGAGATATTGCATGTTTCCATTGCCTCATTTTTTATATAGTACGTAGTTGTGTACCAAAAAATTTCACCGTATGCCCTCCATAAGGGGCAAGTCTTGACAATTTCCAAGACTTATGACGCAGTGCAGCAAGTGTTGCCTATTGCCAATACTTGTCGTGCAAGTGTTGGAAAATCAAGCAGGGGTCAATGGCAAGTCTTGGCAATTGCCAAGACTTACGGCCTAGTACGACAAGTATTGCCTATTGCCAATACTTGAAGGGAGAAGTATTGAAAAGCGGAAAAATATAACGGGAAGTCTTGGCCCCAAATTTTTTTCATTAAATCTTAACGGGGACATTTTTGCCAACCATATCTTAGCGGGGGCAAAAAGGCAAACCATTACTTCCCGCGTCATATTTTTGCAAATGAACCATTGTGTACCCACTTGATCCACGAACAATCTTTCTTTTTGACAACTGCACACAGTTGCTTGAATATTGCTTCTTTGTTCCACAAACATAGATTTAGTATTCGCAAGCCTCCCATAGCAAGTGGTGAACACACACTCTTCCAGGCAACTGGGGATTTTCTTGACATGGCCACAACACCAGTCCACAAGAAAGTTCTACAAGTTGCTTGAATGGCCTTCATGATTTTCCACTACCAAAAACACGCATTATTCCGACACACAAATCTATCGAAATAAGCATAATTCAGATAGGTCAGTCGATGAAAAATGTCCGTCGGAATATTCCCATCGGAATAAACCTTCCAACGGGCACTTGTCGGCTATATCAATGTCATTCTGACATCCACCCCTCGGTAAATAATTTTCAAACACGACGTGAAAATTGAAAATTATCGTCGTTGCCGTCGGTAAGTAACAATTTATGGAATTTATTTCTTTGTATTCCGATGGTACACGGTCGTTAAGTAACAATTTCTGGAATTATTTTCTTCGTATTCTGATGACTGCCTGTCGGTATTGAGCAAATATGGGTATTTTTTTGGTAACGTTCCGACGATATGCTGTCGGAATAACTGTAAAACCTGTATTATAAAATGTTAAAAACTGATACATGTCATGCCAAAAATCAATATATAGCTACTAAACGGCCTTTCAAACAGTTCCATAAAATATAATAACTAAAACTTCAATAAAAAGTCGACAAAATATCAAATACACAAACTTGAAAGCCTAAACTCAAAGGCACATAATACTTATGCAAAATGCAAAATCCAAATCCAAATAAGGACATCTAACACTTAAAGTCACATAACACTTGTACAAGTCAAAGTACTACACATCAAAATTGTTCAACAATTAAAGGCAACACAACACTTGTGCCAAAACCAAGTCTATAACATAAAGTCTTTAACAAACTAAGAGTCTACTCCATTCTCTCGGAGTCATCACCAGAACCCTTACCCATCATGAACTGTTTCACAATAGATTGGAAGTCCTTGATTGTAGCACGATTTTCCTCATCCGCTTTTCTCAACCTTTCTACCTCTGCACACAATTCATCATCCGGATTATGTAAAAAAGAAGAGCAAGCAATAGTGATACATGTTTGGGAAGGTTTTTTATAAATCTTTGATCCTAGACCGTAGGCTCTTCCTTTGTTGTAGCCACCACCCGCTTGAATGAATATTGAAGTAATTTCTTCGGGAGTGGGTTGGATTGAGCCACCATCGATCTCGGATCCTTGGCTTTGAAGCCATTCTTGATGAGCATCTTTATAATTTTTTTGAAACAAAATTGAGGATAAGTATAATTTCTTTAAGTTAAACAACAAAAGAAGCTTTAATTTAGTAACTCACAGCTAAATCCTCTGCACGTTTTTTGACATAACCTATCTCGTTACCATCCTCATCATAGAATACATGGTACGTCTCGAAAAACTTAATATCGCTCATAGGTCGATGTTCCTTTTCCTACAAAAAAAAAAATAACGTTAGATAAAAATATAAATGGCCGTTATTTATAATAACAAAGAAAATATCAAATAACAACTTATAAGTCTCATCCGATGGGTCGCCAAACTAACTGATTCGCCTGTGTTCAACGAGCCACCCTTTTAAGAGGCCCGGGCTTTCTTTGCTTTCTCACTCTTCGCCTTGAATTCATCACTATCCCAATACTCAAGAAGTTTATCCCAGAATGTCTCATACACCCAAGTCGGGCATTTCCCTGTCAATCAGGCAGTATGGAATGTATCACTAAGCCTGTGTGCCGCTCTGCGCTCAAAACATTTACGCATGTGATGCTCAGGATACACATCACTCCAAGAACACTTGCACTGAAATAATTAATAATATGAACAAAAATTATACATATATAATTAATAACATATCAAAATAGGCTGTTTATACCTTTAAATTCTGCAAACATCTTATCTCTGACTGGCGATGGTACTTTTTCCCAGCTGCTCCAAGCTTCTAAAAAATATGGAGTCATAAGAAGCCATAACCAGAGGCGTAGCATCGTCTGATGGAATAAACCTGCATGAAATTTAACATATATATATATATATATATATATATATTCAATAGTTAGAGCCTAACAAAAAAAAAAGTAATGCTTACCCAGTTCTTCCATCAGGCGCAATAATCAATCTACCACGTTCATCGAGTGATCCAGGTTCACCAGGAGTAGCTGGAGGTTTTATAGTACGTTTCTTCGTACATTTTCGTGCATTGGTAGTAACAAATGGAGAAGAAGGTGTGCGAGTGTCTGCGTCTGGCAACGCAGAAGTAGTCAGAGTAGATAATGTCGGGGACAAGGATGGAACTGGAGACGAAACACTATGCAGACAAATAGTAGAAGTAGGAATAAACCGCATCTCAGTGCCCGGTGCAGGTATAGACTGATAGGATGGGCTTGGGGAACGAACATACTGATAGGAGTAGCCTGGTGCATGCATAGAATGGCAAGGGTGGCTCGGTGGAGGCATAGACTGAGATGAAGGGCCTGGCACGCGAACAGACTGATGAAACACTGGGGCAGTAGGTAGCACATCAATAAAAGTAGGTGGATATATACGATCAGGTTGAGCCATTATCTGAGTAGTCGGGATCAATGCTAGAGTAGGAGAGGAAGTATGACCCACAGAAGAGGAGGAAGTATAACTCCTACCATGAACTAACTTGCCTTACCGTTCCTAGATGCCATCCCTGCATAAAAAAACAACAATATTAAAATGTAAAAAATAATAAACAATATTTAATAAAATATGAATAGGAAATAGAAATATATGAAATTATTAACCAAGTATGAAATATAAAAAAGAATAATACAAAAATAATGGAATGCATTAAAACTACCAAGATATCAATCATCATCGCTTGCTCCATTTCATCAACTGGTACTTCTTCCTCGATTTTTTCGTTTTCATCAATAAAATCTTCCTCCTCGTCTGCCATAGATGTTCCTTCTCTACGGTTAAAGATCGAAATATCAAATTCTTGATAAAAGTCATCACCCTGATGCAACTGATCTGCTAATTCCTCATCCAAAATCTTTTGAACACTTGAAATGTCATTTTGGTATGCAACCTCTAATGCACTATCGACTTCCACTCTTCCAACCCGCTTAGCTTTTAAAACTACCCACCAATTACATTTCGCCTTAGCTTTAACTTTATTTTTGCACGATGGATAAGGAACGTAGTACACTTATTTCATATTTTGAGCAATGATAAATGGTCCATAATACCCCTACGTTCTTTTGTGATTGACTTCAACTAAGTTATACCGCACATGAATCCTTATACCTCTATTTGGTATTGGATCAAACCACTTACACCGAAAGAGCACCAACCTTTTTTGGGGCTAACCTTGATAATCAACCTCTAAGATCTGATGGATCACGCCATAATAGTCAAAGTTACCATCACCAATGCCAGCATTTACACACACTCTGCAATTATATGTTTACTTCCCCATAAATCATTCTTTAGTATGAAACTTGTACCCATTGATAAAGTATTTAGATATCCTTCTGTACTTATACGCAGATCTCAATGCTAAATAAAAAAATAGTGGTGCATTTATGCCATTAGCTGGATTGTTTACCTATATATAGTTCAAGACAGTTTATAAGTTATAGAATTAATATAACTTGTTATCTATTTTAAGGTTAGGATATAATTTAATTAGGAAATACTTACATATTCTCTAAACCACTCCGAAATTTTTCAGAAACAACATCATGCCCAAAGGAACCCACAAAGTAACTGCTCGGCACAATACAAAATCTCATTAGTCAAAATAAAATTTTGACCATAGCATTTATGTTTTTCAAACTACTTGAAATTTATCTATTTAATTATTGGACTTCCGGGCAATTCAACAATACATATGTTGCAGCACCTTCTATCAATATCAGTGAATGATTTCATATGACCTTTCAACACCCCTGCCTGAATGATTGAATATGGAAAATTGTGGAAACAATGGATCATCATTCCCGCCATCGTCATGACGATTCGGCCTATTTCTCAAAGATGGCAGCTTATCTCCAAAATAATATGAACAGAAATGTGCAGTTTCCCTTACAAGATAAGCCTCGTATATCGACCCGTCAATCCTATTTCTATTTTTTACAGTACACTAAGACTTGCCAACAGTTCTGCATAACACATTTTATTAAATAATTTTAAAGAATAATTATAAATGTTAGCGAACATATGATTGAAAACCATTTACCTCTCGTAAGGATACATCCATCTCCTTGAGCTGGGCCTCCAAGTCGTGCTTCTTCCAAAGGGTGAATCGGAAGATGCTCCATCACATTGAAAAAATCAGGAGGAAAGATCTTGGTCAATTTAGTTAAGATCACTAGGATATTACTTTCCATCAATTCAAGATTTTCTTCCCTCAATGTGTTAGAGCACAAGTCTTTAAAAAATATATTCATTTCGGTCAAGGGTTTCCATACTGTATCAGACAAACCATTGAATGCAATTGGGAGCAAGATTTCCATGAAACTATGACAATCATAGCTTTTCATATTAGTTAACTTTCCTTCTCTCATGTCAACACACCTTGATATATTTGTTGTGCACCTATCAGGAAACCTCAAATACTGTACCAACTCGCAAATATCTCCTCTCATCCAATTCAAATGTGTAATTGGCCTTGGGCATCCGAACCTTGTCGCCGACTGAATATAGGTGCAATTCATTTCGCTTACATTATTCCTGAACATCCAACCTGGCTTTCACATTATGATTTGTCTTGTTCTTAACATCCATCGCAGTATTAAAGATTGCGTTAAATTTTTTTTTCAATGTGCATGGGATCTAGATTATGTCGGAGCAGATTATCCTTCCAATAAGGCAACTTCCAGAATATGCTTTTTTTAATTCCAATTATGCCATTCACCAAAACTAGGTATTTAAACGGTTGTCTCTGATCAGTTACTTTAGGATACTCCTTTACCCTATCCCAAATTTCATGACCAGACAACCTTCGTGGAGGGTCATCAACATCATTTTACCCTTTCATAAATGCACACTAGTGTTTCTCCTAAACGGATGATCCTCTGGGAAGAATCGACGTTAACAGTCGAACCATGTAATTTTTCCGTCCATTTTTTCAAATGAAATGCTTTTGTGTCCTCCATACAGCAATGGCAAGAAAATTTACCAGCAGTGGACCAACAAGACAACATTCCATAAGCAGGAAATTTATTTATTGTCCACATCAGAGAAGCATGCAATCTAAAGTTTTGTTTAGTTGATCAATCATATGATTTCACACCTTCATGCCACAATATTTTTAACCCATCAATCAAATGCTGCAAAAATACATCAATCGAGCTTTTTGGGTTACGTGGAACTAGGATAATGCAAGTCTGAAAAATATATGGGCTGGTCATACATAATTCTGGTGGAAGATTATACAGCGTGACAAATACAGGCCATTAAGAATATGGTGTGACAGAGACTACAAATGGAGTTAAACCATCAGAACTTAAACCCAACCTAATGTTTCTAGGTTCACTAGCAAATTCTAGATACACCCTATCAAAATGCTTCCATGCTTCTCCATCGAATGGATGACATAAAATACATGGTTGTTTTGTACGTTCATGGTGTCATCTCATATGAGAAGCAGAGCTCATTGATGCATACAACCTATTTAACCGAGGTATAAGGGGTAAGTAATGCATCACCTTAATTGGGATCGGCTTCTGCTTATCATTTCCGACTGAGTTATAACAAGCCTTACCACAAAACTTACAATTAAACAATTCCTTATATTCCTTATCGAATAGCATGCAACCTTTTGTACAACAGTGAATTCTCTCAGAGGAAATTCCTAACTTGGAAGCAAATTTCTTTGTATCGTAGTACGTACTAGGTAACCACAAATTAGTCGGATTAAGTTCATTCATAAGTGTCACGCCCTAAAAATTAATTAACTGCGAGTGCGGTTTATTATTTAAATGCTCGTGACTGGTATTAAAAAAAGTACACAATTGTCTTAGAGATTTCGGAGTCGCCACTTGACAAGTTAAAGGTGTGTCAAGTCACCAAAAGGGTGTACCTGAAAACACTCTTGACTCGTCTAATGGTCTGCGTCAGAGATTCGGGAAAAAGGTTCTCAGTTGACTCTCGAGAAGGTATTAGGCACTCTCGAGTCCTGGGCCAAGCACAGTTGCTTTATTGTCGCAATTTTAATTTATTAAATATGGTTGTTATCTTTTGCCGTTGATTTGAATTCAAACTTTGATTCAGAAAAAATTTAAAAGTGTTATTCTTATCCAACCTCACAGAGGATCGGACGAATTTACACTTTGATTCATAATAAATAGATAAAATATATTACACATTTCCAACCTCACAAAGGACTGGTCTATTTTAAAAGAATTTTATTAACTTCATTGAGACTATTAATAAAAGATGAGTTGTTTGCCAAAATCATAATGGGTTAACTCGTTTGCATTAGTAAGCTGCCGTAAAGATCATTTGCAAAAATTTATCATTTTTTTATTTTTTTATTGCTGAGTATACCTTAACACAAAACGACTTTAATAAAATTAATTTCCTTTAGCCTAATAAGCAGACCGCGAGTCATACTTATATTTAACGTTAATCGTGGAAGTTTCCTCGCTCCTATTTAATTTACCTAATCGATTTAATTAAAAATAACTGCTAACTTTGTTAAGTGACAAATTGGGACTCCCAAATTCGCCTTTGATTAAAGAAATACGAATTACGAAATTATATATATAGTAGGCTGTTCGTTAAATTGGACCAGTTTTGCGGACTGTTCACGCTAAAGGAAAGCTTATAGCCTTACGCCATTTAAACTGATGGGGTAGAACCATGTGCGAAAACTAGGCTAGTTTAAGGTTATTCGTTGTATATACATGATGAGTGCTTATCAAAGCCAGCGGTGGTCCTTGCAAATTTGTTTCGAATCCAAATGTTTAAACTCTATTAAAAGGGCTAACTGAACAAACGATGAGCATGTAATAGGCCAACTTTGCAAAAGATTGGCACATGTCCCATTTATTTATTCAACTGCAACTATTAACATATTTCCGCAAAAAAAGGGTAGTATGTACGTTTAAGCTTCACCTCTGTTAACATTGTATTTTGTAGCCATATCTTAACATATCCTTTAGAAAATGATCATGATTTAATAATTCCCGGATTTGCAAATAGGTACCAGTTTACAAAGAACAGCCCACATTACAAAGAACGGTCAGAACTTAAAATTTGTATTTTTCTTGATGGTTAAATCCTAAGTTTGCCTAATGTTTCAAGATTGTGGAAGTTTATATGAGTTGGCTATTCATTTACTTATAAATGGGAATGCAATAAACAACTCTCTACAAATTAAATGTAGCAAGTAGCACATCTGCTCTCTTCTTCCTTTTTTAAAAAAGGATTTGCATTGTTGCAACTATTTTTCATGCAAATTTCAAATTTGTCTAAAGTTAGTAGGTGAAAATTATCTACTTTGCATGGATTACTTTGAAGTTTTCTTTTACAATAAACTAAACTGCATATAACATACCATATTTATTCACAAATTGGCCTTAGATAAATTAATACTCTATGTTAGTTTCCATTTTTAGAGCAAAAGGCAAACTAATACAAGATACAAATATAAGATTGAGCTCTTAACAGACTGGATCTCACATTTAGCAAACCATTTCTTGCATTCTCAAACTTAAAGAAAAGCTGAAATTACATACATAATGAGGGCAAAGAAAGCTTGGGAAAAAATACCTAATATAGAGAAATCCACAAGCTCGGAACTATGAAATCTAAAAGCCCAAACAAACAAATGGGACAGCTGCAAACGACTCCAAGAACAGCAGCAAAACCCACTCTGTTAACCCTCAAAATCTCAAGATTTATACCCCAAAAAGTCCCTTGGTGTAAAGCTTTTGGTTTTAAATCCTTCTTTCAACTTAAACCCCACAAATGTATTTTTCAGCTGGTTGTTGTGTTAAATGAGGGTATTCAATGCCTATTTAAAGCTGAAAAATGAGACCAAAAGGTGGGGTGTGGAAGTACAAGTCCACACCCCCTATACTTGAGTATTTTCTAGTCCTATTTTCAGCAAAAGTACAGCAGCTAGTAGGGCTACTATTCAGCCCACAAGGCTGTCCAAAAAGGTGAAAATATACAAGTGGTGTCCAAATTTATTACACTAACTAGAAGAAACTAGGACCAACTAACTTAAACTTATACTAAAGAGACCAAAACAAACTTAGAATCAAACAATCTGTATCTTTCAGCTAGTACAACTAAGAATAACAAAAGTAGACAAAGCTCCAGGGATTAAACCTTTACATTAGACCAGGAATAAACAGGCTTCTTTCATCCTTCATGATATTACATTACAAAGCAGTTTTCCTGCTTAACAACAGGCTGATATTAACACAAGAATAAACTCTAAAACTCTTACCCAAAGCATACACATGCAATGGACACTAAACAGGCCGTTTGTTAACTCAATTGTGTCAGTTTTCAGAGATTAGCAACGCACACAAATAGACATACACACAGTCTTGCTACGCAAAGCTAAAGAGAAAGCAACATAGGACTTCCGAAAATAGGAGAAAAATGTGTATGTATAAGATTGGAAAGCGACAAAAGCCGAAACAATATCCCAATAATTTCCTTTTATGTTTCTTTAAGGCAAAACAAACATACATGCACTGATTCTACAAGTTCTATATGAACTATGCATACCTATCTAAGGCTAGACATGTTCATGATGATAAAACAAAGAAAAACAGATAAGTCTAGGCTTAAACCTGACCCGTGGCATAGCCAAAACTTCCGTGACACTGCCCGAAGCCAAAGCTGCTACTGCAATCCATCATCGCTGCCTCCATGCCCGCTGCACTGTCAATACGAGCACCACCATGAGTTCATTGCCTCGGTACTGTTTCACTCGTGACTTTGCCATCACAAACAAGCAGAAACAAATGAGTATATACTGCCTCCTCGCCTATTTTCTGAATCCAACAGTATGCCATAGCCTTTTCAACGTCACCCTGCTGCCTCGTCTCTATTAATAGCCTCGACTATGTCAAATCATCACAAAACAGCCCTCACCACTCATTTAACATAACCTGTCACCGCTGCCTTCCCTGTTACTGTTTTCAGATTCAATAATATCACAGCCCCACCTAGTTCTCATTCACACCACAAACACTACTGCTGCCTCGGATTCAACCAATAGCCCTCACCACTTGTTCAAACAATAACCCCCACAGCCCCCAAACCTCACCCAAACATCATCATCACAACCATAACAGAAAAGGAGAAAGAAAAAATAAGAACAAGAAAGAAAGAAACAGAAACGGAAAGAAAAAACGGGGTGCAAGGGGAACGTGGTTTTTGGGAAATGGGATGTGGGAAGAGATAGAGAGGAATAAAGAGAAAAGGAGGAAACAAAAAACTTACCGGAAAGGGCTCAAGTCACCGGAATCGAGTTTTTCAAAGTCCGATCTACTCCAAACGGCTTGGATTTTGAAGAAACCAAGTTGGGAAACGGAATGAGGGGGGGCGAGAGGAGTCGATTGATATAATTTTTTTTAATTTTTCGGGCGCCAGAGGTGGTGGTTCGGCGGCGGGACGGTGATGATTGAGCGGCGGACAGTGGTGGTAGGCGATTTCCGGCGAGCAGTGTAAATTTTGCAAGGGTTCCCCCATTTTTCTGAGTTTTGTGTGTAAATAAGCAAAAAAATGGAAAATTGAGTTTATATATTGGGAAGGTGGGCGGGGTAAAGAAATTGGACTGGGCTGATCTTTTGGGCTATTTATTTTGCACATATGACCATTAAAGGAGTCTATACTCTATACTAATCAAAACATACACGATTAATTTTAATTTAAACCACATAAATTCACGATACTATCACAATTTAAACGTAGAATCACAATTAGACACATGACGAGTAATTTTTTTTGGTATTTTCAAATTATACATCCTAATTAAAGGCAAATTTAGTTAAAATTAAAGACTAAATTTAGGAAAATTTCGGCAAAAATCCTAAGAATCTAACACAGCTATTTTGAGCAATTTTTTTTTTTTTTTATGAATTCATGCCAAAATTAGGTGATTACAGCTGCCCCTCTTTGTTCGGGAACACGAAGAGTTTTCGGACAAAGAAGTAATCGACAACTAATTTTGGCTTTTCGGTTCTAACCGAGAGCATGCTTTTCAAAATGGTGAACGTACCCTGAATTTCGGTTCTAACCAAGAACAAGGTTACCTACATATCCCCGAACTAAGGAATCAGGTCAGTGTAGTTGCTTACGCGTGGTGGCTGGGACTACCGCATTCAAACAGACACTAGACTTTTCTAGACTCACTAAGACAACACTGGACACTCTAGACTACTAAGACAAACTAGAGACTCTTCTAGACACTCTTAGGTACACAAAGGCTGTCGTTGCTGATTACTGGTCGCTTGCTGGTGGTTGTTGCTTTACAAAGAATGGAAATACAAGAAAAAATATAAAATTACAATCCCTAGCCTAAATCTTCATGCTTCCTTGAGGTAAATCTTGGCTTGAAAAACAACTCTATTGCCCGTTGTATGGGCAAGCAACTTATCTGAAACTTGAAATGGTTGCATCTGTACAAACAGGTCTTGACTTGAAGCTGGGGATGATTGCTATCTTTGAGCGCAAATGATTTGAAGTGGAAGTGAGTGCTATCTTCTAGCAAAACTGACTTGAAAAGAACATGATCACTGTCTTTTAGCAGATCTTGACGCGTAAAGGAAATGGCGCTATCTTTGAGCGAGACTGACTCTAAAGGGAAATGGTCGCTATCTTTTAGCAGATCTTGGCATGGAAAGGAAATGATGCTATATTTGAGCGAAACTGATTCTAAGAGAAAATGATCGCTATCTTTTAGCAGATCTGCACATGGAAAGGAAATGACGCTATCTTTGAGCGAAACTGACTCGAAAAGAGAATGATCGCTATCTTTTAGCAGATCTGACACTATCTTTGAGCGAACTGACTCGAAAAGGAAATGATCGCTATCTTTTAGCAGATCTCGACACGGAACAGAAATGACGCTATCTTTGAGCGAACTGACTCGAAAAGAAAAATGATCGCTATCTTTTAGCAGATCTTGACTTTGAAAGGAAATGACGCTATCTATGAGCGAAACTGACTCGAAAAGGAAATGATCGCTGTCTTTTTGAAGATCTTGACATGGAAAAGAATATGATGCTATCTTTGAGCGAAACTGACTAGAAAAGGAAATGATCGCTATCTTTTAGCAGATCTTGACGTGGAAAAGAAATGACGCTATCTTTGAGTGAACTGACTCGAAAAGGAAACGATCGCTATATTTTAGCAGATCCTGACATGAAAAATAAATGACGCTATCTTTGAGCGAAACTGACTCTGATCGCTATCTTTTAGCGGATCTTGACATGGAAAGGAAATGACGCTATCTTTTAGCGAATTGACTTGGAGAGGAAAATGATCATTGTCTTTTAGCAGATCTTGACAAATGACGCTATCTTTGAGCGAAACTGACTCGAAAAGGAAATGATCGCTATCTTTTAGCAGATCTTAGCATGGAAAGGAAATGACGCTATCTTTGAGCGAGACTGACTCGAAAAGGAAATGATCGCTTTCTTTTAGCAGATCTTGACATGGAAAGGAAATGACGCTATCTTTGAGTGAAACTGACTCGAAAAGGAAATGATCGCTATCTTTTAGCAGATCTTGGCATGGAAAGGAAATGACGCTATCTTTGAGCGAGAATTGACTAGAAGACAGAATGGAGTTCCGTCTGATATCTAGTGCAACTACCCCAATTCAGATGGTCCTAGCTCTTTCTTGGCAACATAGCAAATGTCATACTGACTTTCTGCGTCGTGGATTCACCCTGTTTCTGATCTTGCAAATAAGCTCAGTGATTCTTGTTCTATTCTTCACAGTAATATGGGATGAACAAACGCTTAAAGATTATCCCAAACATGTCCACTTTTCATGATAAAATTTGGTATGCCGTTCCTCCGGCATGATGTGCGGTGCTCCATTATCAAGGTTGGTCATGAATCGCTGAAACCTTTCCATTGTCGAGGGTGTGCCCTGCTCGCTGGAATTAAACCCTGAATCATGAAAGACAGAGTTTTGCAATTTTCTTTTGTTGGTCATATGATGTTAGCGCCGAAAGGGCGAGGAATTAATGGTGAGGCAAGATATACAAAAATGGAATAAAAGAAAGCTTGAGGGCGAAAGTCGTTTGGATACGGAACGTCTTTCTGAAAAGGGAAACTTATCTGGGAATATACTGGCGGCCTTGATGATCATGACAAGTATCTTGGGTGGCCTCGTCCGACCAGTACCACTTGTTTGTTTGAGAGTTGCTCCATGGAAGATACTAAACCATAACCAAGTTGAGGTGACTCTCAAGTCGACTAGTAGCGCCCTTTCGGGTTTTCACCAACTAGCCTCTCTCTTTAATCTTTTGCCTCACTATTTGTCTTGCGGCGCCTTCTCAGGTTTTCACCGGCAAGACTTCTTTTTTCCTCTTTCTTTTTTCTTTTCTTTTCTTATTTATTTATTTTCTTTTCAATTCAATTTACAACACAAACATCTCTTGACTTACTGTTTAGAATAAACTGGGGCGCTTTATTTTCTTCCTTGACTTCGAGACTGGTATGTCAAACATCTCATGAAACATGTGAATAGATGATACAAAAATGATAGAAGTTTGTTTTTATTTTATTTTATTTATGTAATAAAATAATAACAAACTTCTGCCCCAGTTTAGCATAAAAGAGGGATCTAAATTTCTTTTGATGTTGGCCGCAAACTTGGAGGCAAGTTTTGCGTCAATATGAAACATGAAAGAATGAACTTTTCACTGTTACGAACACAAAGAAAATGGGGAGGAATATTGAATTTTCTCCATTTTCTTAAAAAAATAAAAACAACTTCTGCCCCAGTTTAGGATAAACTGGGGCTTTGATTTTCTTGACATATCCCGCAAGCCTGGAGGCAAACTTTGCGCAAATAAAAGTAGACAGGGAAAGAGAAATTTTTTCTTGTTGCGACCGCACCGAAATGGTTGCCTACGTATCCTTTTGAGAGGAATCAGGTCAGACGTAGCTCTAGGCAAATGCCCAGGTTTCTTTTGATGCTTTTCAGTTTCATTTCATTTTGGTACAATTACATTGATTCCCATTGAGAACATGTCTCGAAAGTACAATGTTCAAAGTGCTAATAAGGGATACAATTTGGGATAGCAATAAGATAACAAAAGCCTTGCATTCATCCCGATTTGAAAGCCAGCTTACATTGAGCCTCTTTTCGTCAATGAATGACAACTGTTCCAGTCGGGTTTTGACCCACTCTGTATCCTCAATTTCTTCTTCCACAATGATACTGAGAGATGGTATTTCAACTTCAGTGGGTATGACTGCTTCAGTTCCGTATACCAATGAATATGGGGTTGCACCTATGGAAGTGCGCACAGTTGTGCGGTAACCAAGCAAAGCGAAAGACAACTTCTCATGCCAATCACGAGATCCTTGTATTATTTTCCTAAGGATCTTCTTGATATTCTTATTGGCTGCTTCGACCGCTCCATTTGCCTTTGGTCGGTAAGATGTGGAATTTCGATGCATGATCTTGAATCTTTCACACACTTCATTCATTAAATGACTGTTCAGATTTGCCGCATTGTCGGTAATGATGGTACTTGGGATATCAAAGCGACAAATAATGTTAGAATGAACGAAATCCACCACAACTTTCTTGGTCACGGATTTGAGAGTGACAGCCTCAACCCATTTGGTGAAGTAATCTATTACAACCAAAATGAATCTGTGCCCATTTGATGCTTTTGGTTCAATAGGCCCGATAACATCCATCCCCCATGCTGTAAAAGGCCAAGGGGCTGACATTGTGTGCAACTCTACAGGGGGTGAATGTATCAAATCACCGTGTACTTGGCATTGATGACACTTTCACACAAAAGTAATGCAATCATGTTCCATGGTAAGCCAGAAGTATCCTGCTCTGAGTACTTTCTTAGCTAACACGTGCCCGCTCATGTGGGGTCCGCAGATCCCTGAATGCATGTCATTGAGAATTTTCGTTGCTTCAGTTGCATCCATGCATCTTAACAGTCCCAGATCAAGTGTCCTTTTGTACACCACCCCTCCACTAAAAAAGAAACCACTTGCCAGTCGTCGAAGGTTTCTCTTTTGATTGTTTTCTGCCATTAGCGGATACGTCCCGTTTTGAAGGAAATTCTTGACATCAAAATACCACGGTTGACCATCAATTTCTTCTTCAACCACATTGCAGTATGCATGTTGACTTTGGACCTGAATCTCTAACGGATTAATATGGGCTTTATCAGGATGGACAAGCATTGAGGCTAATGTAGCCAATGCGTTAGCCATCTCATTATGTATTCTGAGAACATGTCTAAACTTTAGAACATCGAACTTTTGGCGAAGATCGTCCATACACTGCTTGTACATGACCAGCTTAAAGTCTCAAGTTTCCTATTCGCCCTTCATTTGGCGTATCAAAGATCTGAATCACCGATCACCAGCAATTCTTTAATGTCTATGTCTACCGCCATATGCAAACCCATTATGCATGCTTCATACTCAGATGTGTTGTTAGTGCAACTGAAGCGAAGTTGGGCAGCTGCCAGATAGTAATGTCCCGTGGGAGAAATGAGGACTGCTCCAATACCATGGCCTTTTGAGTTGGAAGCACCATCAAAGTATATTTTCCACATGTGCTCTTCTTCATTAGTCAATTCTTCAAGCACATCTACCTCCTCATCAGGGAAGTAAGTCTTCAATGGCTCATAATCATCCTCAACCGAATTTTCAGCCAAATGATCAGCTAAGGCTTGAGCTTTCATTGCAGTTCTAGTGACATAAACTATGTCAAATTCTGTGAGCAGGATCTACCATTTCGCAAGTTTGCCAGTTGGCATTGGCTTTTGAAATATGTACTTCAATGGGTCCATCCGGGAAATCAGATAAGTGGTATAGGACAACAAATAATGTTTCAGATTTTGTGCAACCCAAGTTAGGGCACAACACGTCCTTTCCAACAAAGTGTATCTAGCCTCGCAATCTGTGAACTTCTTGCTCAGATAATAAATTATCTGCTCTTTTTTTCCCGAGGCATCATGTTGCCCCAGTACGCAACCAAAGGAGTTTTCATTGACTGACAAGTATAAAAACAATGGTCGGCCAGGCTCAGGCGGAACCAAAATAGGAGGATTTGACAAGTATTACTTGATCTTGTCAAAAGCTTCTTGGCACTCTTCAGTCCATGCAATTGATGCATTCTTTTTCAACAACTTGAGGATCGGCTCACATATTGTGGTAAATTGAGCAACAACCTACTGATGTAATTTAGCCTACCTAAAAAGCCTTTAACATCCTTCTTGGTTCGAGGCGGAGGTAATTCTTGTATTGCTTTGATCTTTGCAGGATCTAATTCAATACCCCGCCTACTAACAATGAAACCTAGCAATTTTCCTGCAGGCACACCAAATGCACACTTGGTTGGATTCAGCTTCAAATTGTACCTACGGAGCCTTTCAAAGAACTTTCTGAGATCTCTCACGTGTTCTTCAGCAGTTCTAGACTTGATAATAACATCATCCACGTACACTTCTATTTCTTTATGCATCATATCATGGAAAATGGCAGTCATAGCCCTCACATAGGTTGCCCCAACATTTTTCAAACCAAACGGCATCACTCTATATCAATAAGTTCCCCCAAGGTATAGTGAATACCGTTTTGTATGCATCATCTTCATCCATATGGATTTGGTGATATCCAACATAGCAGTCAACAAAGGATTGTATTTCATGTTTGGCACAATTGTCTACGAGAGTGTGAATGTTAGGCAACGAGAAATTATCTTTGGGACTTGCCTTGTTCAAATCTCGATAGTGGACACATATCCTTGTTTTTCCATCTTTCTTAGGAACTGGAACAACATTTGCAACCCAAGTAGCGTACTGAATCGATTGAATTACTTTTGCATCCAACTATTTCATTATTTCATCGTGGATTTTCTTGATCATATCAGTTTTGAACTTCCGTTGCATTTGTCTCACTGGAGGGAAACCCAGTTGAATTGGCAATTCGTGGACTATCAATTCGGAGTTCAAACCCGGCATCTCATCATATGACCATGCAAAAATATCCCGATATTCAAAAAGCACTTTCTGAATATCGTTCTTTACTTCAGGTCGGACATACATGCTTATCTTGGTTTCTCTCACATCATTAGGGCTCCCAAGATTAACATCCTCTGTATCAGCCAAATTGGGTTTAGGCTTGCCCTCGTGGCGTTCAACTTCCAGGCCTATTTCAAAATTAGCCTGTTCCCCATCATATTCAATCTCGTTAACAAATTCCTGAATGTTGTCTTCATCACATTCAACCTCAACTATGGTTATGGAGCAAAAATCAGATTGCAGTCCCTGGATGGACGATAAGTTCCTTGAACATGTCATGATATCAGGACCGATAGATATATCACTACAGATAAACAAAAGTAGAATAAAATTAGGAATATGAACAGAGATTGAAGGAAAGCTTAGCTCTTAGGCCTTTCATTAATGAAAAAGGGGTTTGAATTACAAAAGGAAAGATGAGCAAAATAATACACTTGGAATACAACCCTTAGAATATCCAAGTGTATTCAAAAGAAAACTGTAAAACAACAGTCTACCAAGACCCCTTCCTGATGGGGAAGAGAGTTACATTCTAGTTTGTCAGGTGCACGTCCGGGCCAATGTATTGTATTGAAGCATTACTGGAGCATTCACCCGGCTGTACCATGCAGATTTCAAAAATGCCACCGAGATCGAATGGTGCATCCTGATTGTCTTCCACTGTGTTGACATTTGTAGCGACAACCTTTGGTTTCATGACATAACCCATAAAAGACTACTGAGTGAGACACAGAATTGCCTTTGGGAGAGACCAAACTTCCGAATTCTTTTTCTTTGCTTGCTTGCGATCAGCTGCTTTTGGCTTGAACCCTAGTCCCCACGTGCCTTTCACATCATTTGGATAAACTGGATTCACCCTGCCTTGTAGTGATGCTCCCAAACCCTTTCCAAATTGGAAACCATGCTTTAACATTTCAGATGCCATCATCGGAGGGGTATAGGTTTCCCTTCTGTTACTTTTTCCACATACACCATATCGGAGGTTTGATACATGATGTTCGGGCGTATGATGACAACTTCAAGAGCTGGTACGTCCAGACTGTTGTTAAACTGTAAGTCATCATCTCAAAAAACTACGACAACTTGATTGTCCCAAGTGAATTTAACTGCCTTGTGGACTGTAGAAGGTACAACACATGCCATGTGGATCCATGGTCTACCCAACAATAGGTTGTAAGATGCATCTGTTTCCATGACATGAAACTCAATGCTGGAAGTAGCTGGACCATTGGTTAACTCAAGATTAATTATGCCCAAAGATTCTCGAATTCCACCATCAAAAGCACGAACAACAGAGGAACTTGCCCTGATTTTGCTCATATCCACCTTTAGACTCTTCAGTGGAGACAGAGGGCAAATGTGCAATCCTGCACCGCTATCTATTAGAACACGTGTAACATAAGAGTCTTCACACTTAACCGAGACATGAAGTGCTTGATTATGACCGGTTCCTTCTGCTGGCAGCTCCTCATCGATGAACATCACACGATTAGTCTCAAATACTCTGGCAGCAAGTGCTTCCAGATTAGCCACAGTGGTTTGTTCAGGAATGTAAGCCTCATTCAGTATTTTCAAAAACGTTGCGATGTGCTTCAGAGTTCATAAGTAGAGACAAGAGTGATATCTGAGATGGAGTCTTTCTCAATTGCTCGACGATAGAATAATCTGTCGATCTCATTTTCTTCAAAAATTCTTCAGCTTCTTTCTCGGACACTGGCTCTTTGATGGGTCCTGGGTTTTCTCGACTTGGCTTTGCCTTTCTCAATTCCTCTGGGGTAAAACATCTCCCGAACCGAGTTAGATCATTTATATCTGCAGCGACTCCCATGATTTCCTTCCCATTGTAAGACACAATTGTCTTGTTGTAGTTCCAAGGAACAGCCTTTGTACTTTTGACAGGGAGTTGCGCTGCTTGAGTGATGATAACCGGTTCACACTTCTTTGCCTTAACCTCGAAGATCGAAGTTTTCTGGCATGATGCCCCTTACACAATAAATGCTGGTGCACTTTCATGAACTTTTTCTTGCTTTGCAGCCGGAATTGTGAAACTTGGCTCAATAGCCGCATCTTGCTTTGCTTTGTTGACAACAGACGCACTTGGCTTTCCTCTGATTACAACAATGAATGGCTCATGGCTTTTGATGTCTGGGGAGAGACCAACTACCACAATCTGCTTGGCGGCTTTCCCTTTCATGTATTCTTCTATTCATACCATCCCTACCATATGTACGTTTTTTTGAACATCATGAGCTGGTAAAGGATTTTGATTCACATTTTGTGTTTCATCCCCCACGACTTTAATCTGATTGTTGTCTATCATTGCTTGGATTGCCATTTTGAGTTCCCAGCAGGATTCTGTGTCATGCCCAGGTGCTCCAGAATGAAATGCACAATGGCGTGAATGATCAACTCTTCCATTGGGGTTCACTTTTCCCGGGATTGGTTTCAACCTATTGGCTTGTTTCAACTTTTCAAACAAATTAGTGTAAGTTTCCCTCAATGGGGTGAACTGCCTTTTCTCTTGTTGCATGTTTCTCTGTTGCATGTTTGGACGAAAACCCGGTGGACCCCGTGGTCGATAAGGCATCTCCTGCTGAGTCGGGAATTGAGCATGTGCCTGTTGATTGTTATACTGGGCTGGAGCAGGGGGTGCACGCCATTGTGGACCTGACAGGGTTTGAGCATAAGGTGCTGCATTTACAGGAAATGAGAACTGCGGCATGAAAAATTGCTGGCCATGAGGTGGATAGAATTGTTGTGGCGGGGGTGTCTGAATGTACCCTTGACGGTCATTGTATCTTCCGTCATTTCTTCTCGGTCCAGGACCAACCATTGCCACTTCATCTTTCTTTTCTTTCTTCTTCCCAAAAGCACCTGACCCTGATTGCAATGCTTGGGTGGTGGCTCTTAAAGCCGTTTGGCTGACAATCTTGCCTGCCTTGATTTCTCTCTCAATCATCTCCCCAATTCTCACTGCTTCACTGAACTGCTTCCCAATTGCAGAGGCCATCGCTTGGTAGTATGTTTCATCGAGCACTTCGAACAATTCTTCAACCATCTTATCATCTGGGATCAAAGGGCTCACACGCGCCGCCTGTTCGCGCCACCTGTAGGCATACTCTCTGAAAACTTTCACTTGGTTTCTTTGTGATCGTCTTCAAAGAAGAACGATCAGGAGCAGCCTCCATTTTGTAACCATAATAGTTTAGAAAAGCACTGGCCATGTCATCAAAGGTGACCCACTTCGAAACATCTTGTTGTACAAACCATTCTGTTGCCGGTCCTCCCAAACTGTCAGCAAAGTATGCCATCAACAATTCATCCTTCTCGATGCCCCTCATTTTGTTAAGGTAGATCTTCACATGGATCCTTGGATCACTTTGTCCAGTGAACAAACACGTCTTTATATGAAATACTGGTTTAACCCCCTTGCCCTTATATGTTTTTCAAAGTTTGCTCCAAGCTTTTCAATTTCCGAGCAAAGTCATTCTCTTTTGTTTTTCCCAACCTCTCGATATCAGCATGTGATTCTGGGTGGTGTCCTTGATCATACGACTCGGTTTGGCGGCACACGTTACCCTGAGCTTGGTCAAATTGTTGATCAGGAGCCCTTAACTGTGGGTCACTGTTTGATCTTTGCAAAGTATGTCCTGCGGGAGCGGTGAATGATGTGGCAGGAACGTGGAACAACCCACCTAATTTAATAATTCCCGGATTTGCAAATAGGTACCAGTTTACAAAGAACAACCCACATTACAAAGAACGGTCAGAACTTAAAATTTGCATTTTCCTTGATGGTTAAATCCTAAGTTTGCCTAATGTTTCAAGATTGTGGAAGTTTATATGAGTTGGCTATTCATTTACTTATAAATGGGAATGCAATAAACAACTCTCTACAAATTAAATGTAGCGAGTAGCGCATCTGCTCTCTTCTTCCTTTTTAAAAAAAGATTTGCATTGTTGCAACTATTTTTCATGCAAATTTCAGATTTGTCTAAAGTTAGTAGGTGAAAATTATCTACTTTGCATGGATTACTTTGAAGTTTCCTTTTACAATGAATTAAACTGCATATAACATACCATATTAATTCACAGAGTGGCCTAAAATAAATTAATACTCTATGTTATTTTCCATTTTTAGAGCAAAATGCAAACTAATACAGGATACAAATATAAGATTGAGCTCTTAAGAGACTGGATCTCACATTTAGCAAACCATTTCATGCATTCTCAAATATAAAGAAAAGCTGAAATAACATACATAATGAGGGCAAAGAAAGCTTGGGAAAAAATACCTAATGTGGAGAAATCCACAAGCTCGTAACTACGAAATCCAAAAGCCCAAACAAACAAATGGGACAACAGTAAACGACACCAGGAACAGCAGCAAAACCCACTCTTTAACCCTCAAAATCTAAAGATTTATACCCCAAAAAGTCCCTTGGTGTAAAGCTTTTGGTTCTAAATCCTTCTTTCAACTTAAACCACTTTTTTCAAGTGTTTTTTAGCTCTCATTCAAATGTGCTTTTCAGCTGGTTGTTGTGTTAAATGAGGGTATTCAATGCCCTATTTAAAGCTGAAAAATGAGACCAAAAGGTGGGGTGTGGAAGTACAAGTCCACACCCCCTATACTTGAGTGTTTTCTAGTCCTATTTTCAGCAAAAGTACAACAGCTAGTAGGGCTACTATTCAGCCCACAAGGCTGTCCAAAAAGGTGAAAATATACAAGTGGTGTCCTTTTAAAGGACACCCAATATTCATTACACTAACTAGAAGAAACTAGGACCAACTAAGCAAACTAAATCAGACCAACTAACTTAAACTTATACTAAAGAGACCAAAACAAACTTAGAATCAAACAATCTGTATCTTTCAGCTAGTACAACTACGAATGACAAAAGTAGAAAAAGCTCCAGGGATTAAACCTTTACATTAGACCGGAATAAATAGGCTGCTTTCATCCTTCATGATATTACATTACAAAGCAGTTTTCATGCTTAACAACAGGCTGATATTAACACATCAATAAACTGTAAAACTCTTACCCAAAGCATACACATGCAGTGGACACTAAACAGGCCTTTTGTTAACTCAATTGTGTCCGTTTTCAGAGATTAGCAACGCACGCAAATAGACATAGACACAGTCTTGCTACACAAAGCTAAAGAGCAAGCAACATAGGACTTCCGAAAATAGGAGAAAAATTGTGTATGTATAAGATTGGAAAGCGACAAAAGCCGAAACAATCTCCCAAGAATTTCCTTTTATGTTTCTTTAAGACAAAACAAACATACATACACTGATTCTACAAGCTCTATATGCACTATGTATCCCTATCTAATGGCTAGACATGTTGATGATGATAAAACAAAGAAAAACAGATAAGTCTAGGCTTAAATCTGACCCGTGGCATAGCCAAAACTTCCGTGACACTGCCCAAAGTCAAAGCTGCTACTGAAATCCATCACCGCTGCCTCCATGTCCGCTGCACTGTCAATACAAACACCACCATGAGTACATTGCCTCGCTACTGTTTCACTCGTGACTTTGCCATCACAAACGAGCAGAAACAAATGAGTATATACTGCCTCCTCGCCTATTTTCTGAATCAAACAGTATGCCACAACCTTTTCAACATCACCCTGCTGTCTTGTCTCTATTAATTGCCTCGACTATGTCAAATCATCACAAAACAGCCCTCACCACTCGTTTAACATAACCTATCACCGTTGCCTTCCCTGTTACTGTTTTCAAATTTAATAACATCATAGCCCCACCTAATTCTCACTCGTACCACTGCGTCACCTCGAATTATCAAAAACAATTATCATCAAAGCCCCTATAATCGAAACCATAACAAAACAGTCCCCAAACACCACTGCTGCCTTGGATTCCACCAATGTCAAAACGAACCACAACTACACTGCCTAGCCATGGCTGCTGCGTCAACGACCTCAAACCAACCTCAAACCAATAGCCCTCACCACTTGTTCAAAAAATAACCCCCACAGCCCCCAAACCTCACCCAAAACATCATCATCACAACCATAACAGAAAAGGAGAAAGAAATAAGAACAAGAAAGAAAGAAACAGAAATGGAAAGAAAAAATGGGGTGCAAGGGGAATAGGTTTTTGGGAAATGGGGTGTGGGAAGAGATAGAGAGGAGTAAAGAGAAAAGGAGGAAGCAAAAAACTTACCGAAAAAGGGCTCAAGTCGCCGGAGTCGAGTTTTTCAAAGTTCGATCTACTCCAAACGGCTTGGATTTTGAAGAAACCAAGTTGAGAAACGGAATGAGGAGGGCGAGAGGAGTCAATTGATATATTTTTTTAATTTTTCGGCCGCCGGAGGTGGTCGTTCGGCGGCAGGACGGCGGCGGACAGTAGTGGTAGGCGATTTCCGGCGAGCAGTGTAAATTTTGCAAGGGTTCCCCCATTTTTCTGAGTTTGTGTGTGTAAATGAGCAAAAATATGGAAAATTCAGTTTATATAATGGGGATGTGGGCCGGGTAAAGAAATTGGACTGGGCTGATCTTTTGGGCTATTCATTTTGCACATATGAGTTTATATAATGGGGATGTGGGCCGGGTAAAGAAAATTGAGTTTATATAATGGGGATGTGGGCCGGGTAAAGAAATTGGACTGGGCTGATCTTTTGAGCTATTCATTTTGCACATATGACCATTAAAGGAGTCTATACTAATCTAAACATACACGATTAATCATAATTTAAACCACATAAATTCATGATACTATCACAATTTAAACGTAGAATCACAATTAGACACATAACCCGTAATTTTTTTTTTTTTAGTATTTTCAAATTATACATCCTAATTAAAGACAAATTTAGTTAAAGTTAAAGATTAAATTTAGGAAAATTTCAGCAAATATCCTAAGAATCTAACACAGCTATTTTGAGCAATTTTTTTTTTTTTGTATTCGTGCCAAAATTAGGTGATTACAATAAGTCCAATGATCTCATCCATGTCTGCCTGAGATATATTGTAATCTGATTTAATACTTAGAAAAAACTGCTAATGACAGCTTAGAGTGCGTTGAGACCTCATAAAATGGACGACTAGCTTCCTCCAACTGTTCATAGAAGAGCTTCACCTTATCGTTTGAAAACTGCTCAACATTTGGTTGGGATGGTTCCCCTGGGTACATCCCAAAAGCATCATTAGTCATTTCATGCATCTAATTATTATAAGACTCATAATCGACATACGAACTACTCCCACCAGCATATACATTTTGAAAATGGACATTAGGATCGAACTCTCCATGTGCAGTCTACACGAAATAATTGGGCATAAATCATTTTCTATAAAGATGGATTACAACATCATTTAGGCGTTGCACGTCAGAACACTTGCAATCCAAACAAGGACATTTGATATTCAACTCCCTTATATATTCAGGATTAGTTTTAGCATTAGCAACAAATTCTGCAACCTTATCTATAAATTTTTTCCTCAACCCCCAACGTCCGGGGTTAACCCTATTATACATCCAATTACGATTTTCACTCCGTTCAATCTACACAAATATTACATAGTGATATATTTAGAAAAATACAAAAGATTATATTATCAATTACTACAAGACAGTTTTGTCAATTTTCCCTTTTATAATAGCAGAAACCCAACCAAACCACCAGCTACCTAAATCCTCTTGCACAGATTTAATAAAAAATAAACTCTCACAATTTGTCTAAACCAAAATATCCTATATACAAATTAGGATTTTCCTTAATCATCCCCAATAATGCCCATTCATCTCCCTTTTTATTTCTCTCCCAGATTCCAAAAATCCCAAGTTCTAATAATTTCTTCTTTTATATATTCAACGTACATGCATATGTGAAACACTACTAAAAAAGTCAAAAGAAATAAGCTTGGCTTTTGCAGCCATGACTTCTACACTTAAGTTTGGTTTTTACTCGGAAACTTGTCAAAGAAGTGATGAAAAAAGCAATGAAAAGAAAACCAAAAAATCTATTCACTTCCTAAGTTCCTTTTAAATTCAGCTGCTTCTACTATTTAATTTCACATTTTCAAACCAATAATTTCAGAAACTTCTCTTGTTCTTCTTGAGAAGTTTCCAAATTCAAAAACACCATTAAACTTTTTTAATACATTTATTTATGTAATCATAAACACAAAATATTTTATACATTCAATATTGTGCTTCTATACAAGTGAAGAAAAGTAAACAAAATATGTTTTCAATAAAGTGATCATTAACTCAAGGAATGGAACATGCTAAACAATTCATCAAAGCACTAAGTTGAAATAAAGTGAAATAAAAAACTGGAAAAAGAATATCTCTGCCACGTCGGTAACTGGCGCGACCGAGATGGGATTGTTTATGGGATAGGATTGATTTAGAAGAGAGGAGAAAAAGAGAGGAGATAGTATTTTGTTTATGAGAGTGAGAGTGAAAGGAGGAGGCCAAATCCGTTTTCTTATTTTTACGAGGGGCTCCGACGGGGAGCCATTAGAGGATTTTTTTTAATTCTCTCCGATGGCAGTCCATCGGAGGGCGTAAAGTATTTTATTTTTTAAGTTTTTCTCCGATAGCTGCCCATCAGAATTGCTCACAGATGGGTCGCCGTCGGAAGTTGTCTGTCGGTATCATGCGAAATTCTAGTAGTGTTCAACTACAACAACAATAATATATTTAGTGTTATCCCACAAGTAGGGTGTGGGAATAATGAGATGTACGCAGACCTTATTCCCTCTAGGTGGAGAGGTTGTTTCTGATTGACACTCGACTATAGAAATATATTTTAGAAAACAAGATTGAAAACAATAAGAAGAAAATGCCATGGTTATATAAACTAAATCGTACTCAAGTACACAGAAAACATTAATAGCCATAAAGACGAAGAATAAAATAGAAAATATATATATAGGAGTACTGCTACTGTTAATATGACAGAAATCGCTCAACTATTATTTAACATTTTATCCTAATCATCGATCTCTATGCTTTCTTATCTAAAGTCATATCCTCGATGATCTGGAGGTAAGCCATCACGATTTTTGTCGGCATTAATAAAATATGAACCCAGTAGGTCTGAATTCCAAATATTACAGGTTTTCTGAGTTGTAATATTCCAATATAAGATAGTTGATTTATAGACCAGTACTTCATTGTTGGAGTAATTTTCTCAATCCGAGACAATTATTGAGCAATTGAGAGTTTGTTTGAAAATAAAGGAACCCTAGATATTTAAATGAAAGTTGCCCTTCTACAAATCCCAAGAATTCCATGATGTTTTATCTTTCATCATTGCTCACTCCAGTTATATAAGCTGAGCTCTTGTCAGTTTGACAGTTCAAGATAAGCTTTGCAACACGAGTAGGTCAGCAGCAAAAGAATATATGTGTAATACTATCAAATTTCCTTCATCTTGGAAAGTAAAAGTCCTTATTCTTGAGTAGCTTATTTATTTCTCTCTGCATGTATTCTATCGCAATCACAAAGAGGTAATTAAGGTGACATATGTCACGTTGTCTAAGATCTCTTCTCCCTTTGAAAGGTTTAGTGAGTCCTTTTTCTTCCTCCCGGATATTGATCTTTGATTGTATTGTCTAAATTAGGATATTACAATTTTTTTGTAGTGTTCTAATTTACCTACAATTGTGGGATTTGATTCTTTTATTTCTTTAATCTATTTCCCCATTCCCTTCGATCTTTACTTTGTGTCGTTGATTTTATTGTTGCGTTGCTTGTTTTCGATTCTTAGAGTTTAGGATCCTATCAAATTATAAGGGTTGTCTAGAAACATATGAGTTATTAACTTAAAAATGGTCGTCCAAGTTTGTCTAATTACTCATCAAAGTCACTTATGTTTATTTTGTACCAACAGAGTCACTCAACTTACACCATTTATCATACAAAGTCATCATAGCCATTAAATTATATAGATAATTTCATACACTTCCCCTTAGGGGACAATTGTGACACACTCCAAAATCCATTGTATGAGTTTATGTGAAATCCCATATTCATTATATATACTTTTTTGTCCCAATTTAAGTATATATATATATATATATTTTTTAATTTATCTCAAAAAGAGTCTCTCTTTCTATATTTGGTAACTCTTTAATTCCAAGATTTGTTTTGAACCACAGGACTTAAAGGTACTGGCCAACATTACACACATTTAATTTTAAATCACAAGATTCAAAAGTCTTCCTTATTTTCTTAAATTCTGTGCGTAGTCAAACCCAGACACTCAAAATGGGACAGAGGGAGTAACTCTTTTAACAAAGGTCCATTCAAGAGTATCATAAGCTGACTGAGGACACAACTAGGAGATAGTCCTTTCCTTATTATCATATCCTTTAAACTACTGGAGAGTATATTATCAAGAATACTTCTACCTTTGATGAAAGCTGACTGAGACTGACTTTATATCAGCAATTACACTTTGTTTGTCAGTTAGTATATTTGTGACGATCCTGTACTGTGTAGTGCATCAGTCAATTGGTTTGTAGTCCTTACTCCTTTGCCTAAAATGGTGAAGGAACTTTCAGCGTATATCATTATTTATTACTCCCTCCGTTTCAAAAAGGATGAACCTATTTCCATTTTAGTCTGTTTCAAAAAGAATGGTCTCTTTCTAAATTTGGAAAGAAATATTCACTTTTACGCATCCCTAGATGATTTGTAGCCACACAAATATCTATACTTTATTTTAGACCACAAGTTTCAAAAGTCTTTTCTCTTTATTAAACTCCGTGCAAAGTCAAACAGGTTCATCTAAAGTGGAACGAAGGGAGTATTACAAAAGTAGCGCACTTCCGTAATATGAGAAAATGACAAAAATGATCCTTTAAATATTGGGGTTGGCTTAAAATTGTCCTTTATATTTACCATTGAGCATGTATAGTCCTTTAAGTATACAAAAAGTTGTCACTTTTAGTCTCCGTTAAAAATTAAACTAACATCATAGGATAAAATAGATGGAACAGACGGAATTTTCAGACTAGCTTTTAGTATTTCTCTAATGAAGAAATCGCACTACTCCCACTTCGCAAAGGAAACAGACAATCTGGTTGGTCAAATTTACAATTACACTAGATTCCATAATACAAAAATTTTAAATTAGAGATAAATCAAAAGGAAACAAACAAGAAGAGATAACCCAAAAGAATAAGAGGAAACGAAAGAGAAGAGAGAAACATATCAAGGACCTAAAGCTCAGCTCAGCTTCTTCTTCTTCAGTTCAATTCTACTAACAGTTCATGTTTGTGCTCTATTCAATTAGTTTGTGTTCAATTCTATTCATCTTCTTAAAATTCTGCACCGAGTTAAAGAGAATGAGGTTTATTTGCTAAATTAAACATAAAAATCAGTTCTCGAACATCAAAGAAATCTAACCTTCTTGAAACTCTACAATGATTCAAGAGAAAAGAGTTTCATTCTTTGTATTTTCCAGAATCACCTTGAAATTATGAAGTGGATTGAAGAGGCATAGATTTCATATAATTGTATAGGCATATATTTGTCTTTTAAGTTCTTGCAAATCCAATTCTAAAAAATCATAGTTTTTTTTTCCTTTGCATGGTTGACAGAGAGACAAGGAACTTTTGTGTTTTCTGTAGTGTATTTTATTTAGCAAGAACCCAAAAAATGGATGAAGTTACATGTCTAAATGTTGGAGAAGAAAAACTTCATACTGGTGGCTGTCGATCTTTCTCTGTGAAGAAAGCCATGGAGGAGACTAGCTAGTGATGAGAAAGTTTAGGAAGCATATTCCGTCTGGTTCTGTCCATTTTACCCTATGGTGTTAGTTTAATTTTTAACGGAGACTAAAAATGACAACTTTTTGTATACTTAAAAGACTATACTTGCTCAATGGTAAATATAAAGGATAATTTTAAACCAACCTCAATATTTAAAGGATCATTTTTGTCATTTTCTCTCCGTAATCTCAATAACCACTCCTAAATTAACATGGTATGTATGTATTAGAGTTTCATAAATGTATTGGATAAAAACTGACTAGACTTTGGCGAGTGACATGTGTCGTCCACGTGGCACGAACTGACGTGTCACCGGACAGGCACTCACCGGACAGACATTCATCGGACAGACACTTCCCACGGGCAGACCCAAGGAAGTTACAGGGTGTATCAACAGTCAACACAATTTGAACAAGCAGTTACTAGCATTATGGGGCGCGATCATTCAAATTACGGTCACCCAGCGGTTACAACCTTTCTAGATAAGACACCCAGCGGTTACTTACCTGAACGGTTCTACACTCAACGGCTACTACAACGTCAACAGGCGCCTTCCACGCCTATAAGTAGCACTTGCCTTAACCAAGTGTAACGACTTTTACTTTCTGCATATATGATCAATAAGAATACTTTCTACCTTTCCATCATTAAATTATATCCTTTGCTCTTATTTTAACCACTGTCTCAACGATTGGATCATCCAGTGTGGTGGTCGCCGACTGTCAAAGAATACGATACGTTTGCTCTTCCTTATTTACGTTCATACTGTGCTCTTAGCATTCTATATTAGTATTATTTGATTTATCGCATAAATCTTTAATCTCAACTATTGATCGTGACTCCGCAAATATAAATTTAATTGTTAATTGGCCTAAAACCGGATTTAGGTTAAACAATTTGGCGACCACAGTGGGAGCCGGTCAATAGCTTTCGTAGGTTAAGAAATCTATCTTCTGTATTGCATTTGTTTCTGTCTATCTTTTGTTTCATAACTAAACATGGCAGAAAATGGTCCCCAGCAACAACAAATCGTTGCAGACGGACAACAAGCAGTCACCCCCTCGCGTATTTATTCTCCTAATTACTCCCCCGATTATTCGTCCGATGGGCGGCAACAGTCCTCCCAAGGACAGGTCAGGCAAAACAGGCGTGGACGCTCTCAGAGCTCTACTCCGCCCAGGAGACGCCGACGCTCTCAGAGCTCTACTCCGCCCTGGAGACGCCGACGCTCTCAGAGCTCTACTCCGCCCAGGAGACGCCGACGTTCTCAGAGCGCTACTCCGCCCAGGAGGCGCCGACCTAGGAGTCCCTCCCCTGACCGAGGGAATCTGCAAAAAACATTTTTTGATTTTATGCAGCAACAGGTGGAAGTGAACCGGGGAATCAACGAGGCATTAAACTCTCTCCGGACGGAGCAACGAAGGAGCAATGCTTCAACCGCAGGAGCCGATGCTGCAGCGCCTAATCCCAATGCACCCTCTTCACATACTTCAAGGCAAGAAGAAGAGCGTAACGACGGCAGTGGCACTGCAGACCCAGCGACTCAAACCAATCAGAACCCGGATGGAGGATCTACAGTACACGCATATATGAGCCTTGTCGTGGAAGCTCTAACCAAGCAATTCAAAGAAAGCCAGGAAGCACTTCAAAAGGCTCTTCACGAGAGGATCGACCAGATACCAGGCGCCCCCCCTACGCTGAAAAAAGTTGATGTCCAGCGATACTCACAGCGGCCCTGGAAGAAAGAAGCAGCCCCAAAGGCGATACCTAAAACGTTCAAAATGCCGAACATTCCAAGGTATCGCGGAACGTCCGATCCAAACGATCACCTCATGATGTTCAGCAATTTTATAAAAGCCAGCGATCTCACCGACGAAGAGATCGAATCTGTACAACTGAAGAAGTTCGTAGAGACCCTGGCAGATGGGGCCCTGCGATGGTATTCAATGTTGCCACCCAACTCCATTGGATCCTTCGCAGAGATGGCCGAATTGTTCGTAAAGGCACATACAGGTGCCCAGAAGACGGAGACCCGGGTAGAAGATATCTTTGAAATTAAGCAGAGACCCGACGAGTCACTCCGAAAGTACGTGGATCGGTTCCAGAGGGAACGCATGATGCTCCCCAAAGTACCGGACAGATGGGCGGCAATCGCATTCACCAACAGCCTGGATGTTAGGAGCTCAGAGGCTGCGCGAAGACTTTATAAGTCTCTCCGCGAATTCCCAGCAGCCAGTTGGTCAGACGTATACAATCGCTACAATTCCAAAGTACGTATCGATGAAGACAAACTGATCGGGGCCAGCGCTCGGGGAAGGACGCAGCCTCGCGGCAGTGGATCTGGCGGAAAAGCAGAAACGGAGAGATCAGGCACACGGTATGAGCCCTACCCTGACCAATCGCGTAACAACTCCAAAGGACGCAGCCGCAACAGCAATAGGGGACTATCTCGAAAGGAAAACCCCGAGTCGAGTTCCCGAGGCATCCCAAACCTGCCAAGCTTCAACGTTGAAATGTCAGAGGTCATGGCAGTACTCAAAGGCATGGGGGAGAAGGTCAAATGGCCAAAAGACATGAAGACTGACCCTAGCAAGCGGAGCAAAGACCTGTACTGCGAGTTTCACCGAGATCACGGGCACACTACCGAGGACTGCAAAGCCTTGAGGTACGAAATCGCCCATTTGCTGAAACAGGGATTCTTGAAGGAGTTCCTGACCGAGAAGGGAAAGCAAACTCATGCGAAGGCTCAGCAGAACAAACCGGGCCCACCACGAGCATCCTCCCCAAAGTGAACGGTCAACGTTATTTCGGGCGGGATCGAGGTAGACTCGGTCACCTTCACAGCGAAAAAGTATTCAAAGGTATCCATTACAAACAGCAAGCGCCCCCGGTCAGAAGGAGTAATCACCTTTGAGGAATCCGACGCTGAAGGATTACAATTTCCGCATGTCGACGCGCTGGTCATAACATTACGAGTAGCGGAGTTCGACGTAAAGAGAGTACTCATTGATGCGGGCAGCTCTGCAAATATTATCCCGTCACCAGTCATAGACGAAATGCAGGTAGCAGGCAAGATCGTGCCAATATCTCGATTTCTCTCCGGTTTCAACAACTCAAGTGAAAAGACCCTTGGAGAGATCTACTTGACAACTCTAACCGAGGGGGTAGCAAAGGAGACGACTTTCCATGCTGTCGACGCTGATCTAGCCTACAACATCATTCTAGGCAGACCGTGGATCCATGACATGCAAGCCGTTCCTTCTACCTATCATCAGGTGTTAAAGTTCCCATCAGAATGGGGGGTGCGTGAAGTCAGAGGAGAGCAGCGCACCGCACGAGACTGTTACTCGGTGGCCCTTAAACTACCCGAGGAGAGCAAATAGCAATTACAGCACCCGAGACCAAATACTACACCCGACGAGGCTAAGTACGAGGTCCCGGAGTTCATCGCTAAGATGGAGGAAAAGGAGAAACACATGCCAACAGTAGAAGCCCTGGAGCCCGAAGAGCTGTTCGCTGATAGGCCAGAGCGGAAGGTGTACTTGGGAACGGAGCTGAGCGAGCGCTTACGGAAAGACATCCTGCAATTCCTCAAGGAGCGGCATACAATATTCGCCTGGTCCCATGCAGATATGACAGGTATCTCCCCTGACATCATTACTCACAGGTTGCATCTTGATCCATACCACCGCCCGGTAAAACAAAAAACGCGTCAGCAAGGAGCTTTTCGGAACCAGGTGATCAATGACGAGGTCGATCGCCTGTTAAAGATCGGTTCGGTACGTGAAGTCAAATATCCGGACTGGTTAGCCAACGTGGTTGACGTACCTAAAAAGAATGGCAAGTGGCGAGTCTGCATTGACTTCATAGATCTAAACAAAGCCTACCCGAAGGATTCCTATCCCCTTCCCAGGATAGATCAACTAATCGATGCAACAGCCGGGCACGAGGTGTTGACCTTCCTCGACGCGTATTCCGGATACAACCAGATACTGATGGACCCTGGAGATCAGGAGAAAACGGCGTTCATAACTTGCCGAGGTACGTATTGCTATAAAGTTATGCCGTTCAGATTAAAAAATGCAGGTGCAACCTATCAGCGTCTGGTCAATCGGATGTTCCGCGACCATATCGGGAAACTATGGAAGTGTACATTGACGACATGCTAATAAAATCCAAACGAGCAGAAGATCATCCGGCACATCTGAAAGAAGCTTTCCGAATCTTGGATCAATACAACATGAAATTAAACCGGGAGAAATGCGCTTTCGGAGTCGGATCGGGCAAATTTCTGGGGTTCATTGTCTCTCAGCGAGGCATTGAAGTCAATCCCGCTCAGATTAAAGCTATCGAGTCGATTCCAGATGTACTTCGCGATAGGAAAGAGGTCATGAGGCTGAAGGGGAGAGTAGCTGCCCTACGCAGATTCATTTCCCGGTCGTCTGATCGTTGCAAGAGTTTCTTCGATGTCTTAAAGCAAAACAAGGAGTTCGAATGGACACCTGAATGTCAGCAGGCGCTAAGAGATTTGAAGAAATATCTCTCCAATCCTCCACTACTTTCCACACCTGTGGAAGGCGAGCAGTTGCTAATTTACCTGGCAGTCTCAGAGTCATCGGTAAGCGCTGTACTAGTACGAGAAGAAAAGGTAAACAACTTCCTATCTACTATGTTAGCAAAGCCCTTATTGATGCGGAAACCCGCTACCAACCTTTGGAAAAGTTAGCGTTAGCTCTAGTAACTGCTGCCCGAAAATTACGTCCATACTTTCAAAGTCATACTATAGTTGTGGTTACCACATTCCCTTTACGAAATGTTCTACACAAACCAGAATTTGCAGGAAGATTGGTAAAATGGGCTATAGAACTGTCCGAATTTGATATTACTTATCAGCCCAGGGTGGCAATAAAGTCACAAGTCCTGGCAGACTTCGTGGCAGATTTCAGTGTAAATATATACCCTGAGGCAGAAAAGGAAGCCATTCTCTATGCAGGACAGGCTCCGGGCACTTGGGTCCTCCATACGGACGGCTCCTCGAATGTCAAAGGCTCAGGACTTGGGCTGGTCCTCGTTGCTCCATCCAGAGAAATGGTAAGGCAAGCTATCAAATGCCCTTTCATTACTAACAATGAGGCCGAGTATGAGGCCGTTATTGCAGGACTAGAACTGGCGCGGAGCTATAGGGCAACCATAGTCAAGCTAAAGAGCGATTCTCAGTTAGTGGTCAATCAGATCAATGGAGGTTTCGTCGCACGAGATCCCAGAATGCTGGCGTACCTCGGCCGAGTAAAAGAGCTTTTGACACAATTCGACGATTGGGAAGCAATTCAGATTCCACGAGAAGAAAATCACGAGGCTGACGCTCTCGCAAACATGGGATCAGTTGCAGAGATAGGAGCAGCCAGCTCTTCGGCTATCGTTCAACTTCTCTATACAACCATGGACAGGGAAAAATTCGAAGTTAACACTGTCAACACTACCTGGGATTGGAGGAATGAGATAACAAATTATCTTATTCATGGGACCTTGCCCGCAGACGCAAAGGCCGCTCGCAAACTCCGGGTGAAAGCTGCCCGGTACACCATCCTCAACGGCGAGCTATACCGGAAGATGTTCGCAGGGCCCCTCGCAAAATGTCTCGGACCGAATCAGACTAATTATGTGATGAGAGAAGTCCATGAAGGCTGTTGCGGTAACCATTCCGGAGGAAAGGCCTTGACACGGAAACTGATACGTGCAGGTTATTACTGGGACAAAATGGAAAAAGATGCGAATGATTTCGTCAAGAAATGTGACAAATGTCAGAGATTTGCCCATCTCCTTCATCAGCCAGCCGAGCCATTGCATTCAATCATCTCCCCATGGCCCTTCATGAAATGGGGGATAGACATTGTTGGTCCCCTTCCCACGGCACCACGGGGGATGCGCTTTTTGCTAATCATAACAGATTATTTTACAAAGTGGGTCGAAGCCGCGGCGTATTCAAGGATACGGCAGACAGAGGTCGTCGATTTTCTCTGACGCTTTGTCGTATGTCGTTTCGGAGCACCCAAGGAAATTGTCATGGATAATGGCCCGCAGTTCGTCAGCCAGAAGGTGACTAGGTTCCTCGACAATTTGCATATTAAAAGGATCACTTCCTCACCATATCATCCTGTCGCTAACGGGCAGGCCGAATCCACCAACAAGATCATCGTTGAATCCCTCAAAAAGCGCCTCGAGTAGGCAAAGGGATGCTGGGTAGAAGAGTTACCTGGAGTACTGTGGGCTTACCGCACCACGGTAAAAATGAGTACCGGAGAGACTCCATACTCTCTAGTCTATGGCGCTGACGCCTTGATCCCAGTCGAGATAGGAGAACCCAGCCTGCGATATGCGCATGCCACAGAGGAGTCAAATTCAGTTAACCTGTCCGAAGAACTGGATCTTCTCGAAGAACGCAGAGAACTGGCCCTCGTACGGGTGGTTGCCCAGAAAGAACGAATTGAAAAATACTACAACCGGGGACTGCGCGTACGAAACTTCCAAGTCGGGGACTTTGAACTCAGGAAAGTGTCTCAGAGCACACAGGAAACGAATTCGGGGAAACTTGGCCCTAACTGGGAAGGACTCTACAAAGTGATCGCTTCAGCCGGCAAGGGATCTTATCGCTTGGCACGGCCAGATGGTTCGATCGTCCCGAACAGCTGGAATGTAGTTCATCTCAAAAGGTATCACTTCTAGGCGACAGGGACGGTTAGTCACTCTACGCTTACCTTTTCTATCCTTACGTAAAAGTTCTTACTTTTGTCTTTACACAAAAGTTCCTACTTTTTGTTATACATTCTTCCTAAATGGTACTAACGGCCTGAACAAGGCCAGATCCGTTTAGCTCAACTGGTAGAGCTCGAAGTTCTTCAGCTTCGCGGCTGTGGGTTCGAATCCCACAACGGACACACTCCTCGTTTGGTTATATGTGTTCATTAGACAGCTCACCGACAACTCTTTTCATATTGTCACTTTACGTGTTCCAACATGAAAACAAGGGGGGTGGTGAGGGCCCCATAGGCCAAAGAAGACCTTCATGCAGGCAGAAGACCTTATTTAAAGGCAGCTAATTTTTCACTTTGCGTAACAAGGCTTCCACGAAAACAAGAGAAGTCGTTCGCAAAGCCAAACAACTCAATCAGAGCCCTAAACGACCACGATTCGGTCAAATTACCTACAACTTATGACCTTTGTCTAAAAAAGGGGTAAGTTCAACACGCTTGGGGAGACTTGAGAAAGTGCGAACTTAGTAGAGTTCGAAAAATAGTTCCCAATTATAAGGCACGAAAGCCGAAATGTATGCATACCAAAGGATCAAGAATTCAAAACTAAACATAGTCACTGAATGGATCTGAAACTGCATATTTACATTAAAACTATGAAGTGATAAAACGCCGAGCACGGCTGACAGAATTTCATAGAGTGTCCAACAGGCCAAGGGCCAGAAAGTCTTCATAAGACTTCTGCCCACCAAATAAACAAGTCCGGCTCTCGCCGGACGAAACAAAAATACATAAGTTCAGAAAAAAATTATCAACTTGAAGGGCCGTGACCGGGACTCAACGCACCAGCTCTGTTAGCCCCGTCGTCACTCCCCATCTCTTCATCTTCATCATCGTCATCTTCACCATCCGACTCTTCGGGAGAGAGACCCAATGCTTGTTGTATCCTTCGGACAGCACTCTTCGTCGACTGCAACATCTCTTCAACATCAACCTGCCCAGCAGGGATCTGTGCAAGCAACGTGCGTTTGGCCTCGAGGGCCGCAAGTTTGGCTTTGATCTCCGATTGGTCACGCAAGTTTGCCAGATCCTTGGTCAACACGGCCTGAACGCCCATCAGCTGGGCGACCTGGTCTTTAGCAGCTTGAAGTTCGGAATGGGCTTTGGTCGACTCTTCATTTGCCCTCTGCAGGTTCAGTTCAAGAGTTGCACAGTCGTCGTTAGCATTGTTCAAGCTGTCGTGGCATTCCTCAAGAAGTCTCTCCGAAACCTGGACGGAGCGTGCGAACCCCTCTTTTTCCTCAGAAAGACGGTCCTTTTCCCTGGTGAGAGCATTGATCTGCTCAAGGCGATTATTGTTAACGTCTGTTAACCGGTTAACTTCCCCACCAAGGAAACCACAGTGCTCGATCAAGGTTTTGTTATCCTTCAGAGCCTCAAGCAATGCTCTCTTCACCTCTACCACTTGATTGGCATTGTTTAACCGGGAGCGGAACATGATTTCAGCGGCCAGCATGCTTGACTGAAACATAAAGTAAGTCATGGTTAAAAACCATAGGCTAGCAATTACTGCAAAAGCAAAAAGGGAAAAACTTACCCGGGCAGAATCGGAAGCAATTTGGAAAGCCAGCTCTTCGTCGGTCAATTCCCTTAACACCCACTCCTCTCGAGGACCGATGAGCGAAGAAACTGCTTTAGCCAAGCTGCGCGGCCTGGACACAAAGTTGACATCGGGAGCAAGTCTCAGGGTATGTTTCCTCTCACAGAGCTTGGGTTCCCTAGCCTGTTCTGAGGGGTAATTCGGTCCGAACTTGTAACGAACCCCCTTGACGTCACTTAGCTCTGTCCGCCCCGAAATAGCTGACCGCCAAACAAACCTTGTTGAGGAAAGGTTTGAATCACCTTCCACCTCCGGGTCTATGGTCTCACAATCGCGAAGAACAACGGGGGTTGCTCCCTCAGCAGCCATGTTTTCCAGATCCTCAAAACGGAAAACACGAGGACCTTGGCTACTTCCTTGGGAAGCCTCTCCCCCGGCTTCTTCTCTTACCTCCTCTCCCCCGGCTTCTTCCCTCACTTCTTCTCTTACTTCCGCTCCCACTTCTTCTTCTTCACCAACTTTCCTTTTGCCCTTGTCCGCACGAGAAGGACCTGCCCTCTCCCCATCACCAACTCGGGGACTCCTTGGCGGAGATCGGACGGTGTCTTCCTCGGCCCTTCTCTTATCACTACGGAGATGAGGCCTCCGCTGGAGAGGGACTTCCGCCTCAACCTCAGTATCCGACAAGTGGATAACCTCCTGGGCCAGACCCTCTCCCCGAACGGACTCAGGGACTTCAGCAGCGGCTTCGGTGTCCGCCCCCATGGGTTCCGGGACACTTGCCCCAGCAGAAGGGCCGCCACCAGCCGTCGAGGGTTGTCCAGTAGCAGCGGAAGTCTTACGGGCAGACTTCTTCCGCGCTCCGCCCTCGCCGCGGCTCTTCCTCTTCCTCTTCAAGGGGCTCAGCTCCTCGGACAGAAGTGCTTCGCCTCCATCCCTGCTACGCAGAGCGCCAGCCGAAGCCAGTATAGCCTCAGCTTCAGCAAGAGGATCGGCGACAGGTTCAGTAGGTCTGTCCTGAGGAGGAGCAGGGAAAAAACTTCCCGAAGTACCCAAACCTGCAACAAAGGTAAAACGGTCAGACACAAGAAGGGTTCAGAAAGAAAAGACTATCGAAAGGATGGAAATATCCTCACCGTGGTTTTTCACGGTCAAACTCTTGAGAGAAGCAAAGAATGACCATTCTCTCTTCTCTGGCTCAAATTTTGCCAGGATCGGCCCAACCCATGCCGTCAGTTCATCTACAGTTATGAGTCTGTCGTAGGGTTGCTTGGCCGCTGCACGAGGAAGTTTTGGTAAAGGTTAAAAGAAGAAGGCAAGACGAAGTATACACACAAAAACTCGGGGACTTACGTGTTTTGTTCCAGACTTCTGGAAGGTGCGCCTTGTCATCAAACGTCAAGGCCGAGGAGCGTACGAACAGATACCGGTGCACCCAGCCTCGGTCACTGGTATCCTCAGAACTGCGCACCAAGCACTTTTGTCCGCGCATCCTGACGTTCACATAACCGTCCTTAAAAATCTGGACGCTATACAAGGAAATGAAGTGCTTGTACTCAAAAGATTGGCCAGTTTCAGCTGCAAACCAGTCTAGGAGTGTGACTATCCTATATACGCTGGGGCTCAGCTGCCCCGGGCAGAGAAGATACTCCCTGCAAAGTCTCTCCAGCACTGGGTGCAAAGGCAACCTACACCCCACTGTAAAAGGGTAGGTACCAATGGCTGTCCACCCAGCCCGGTGAGAGGTAATGTTCTCACCTTCAGAAACCGGCAAGAGGGGAATTCTGTCATCCCAGTCACAATCTACTCTCACTTGAGGGATCACCTCCTTCGTGATCCCTGACTTGAACCTGTATGCCGGCCAGTTGCGTGTATCATCTTCCCTATTATAGAAGGATTTAACGTTGCAATCTGCCTCGAGTTCGCCCCACTTTTTAGGGATTATCTCAGCGGCAGTAGCCTGAGAAGCCCGCGGCCTAGGAGTGGCCGTCGAGCTTCCAGCAGCGTCGAAATTTAGATTCCTTCTGGATCTTGAAGACATGGTTTTAGAAGAAGAATGAAATTGCCAAGAAAATTTCAAGAGTTAATTCAAGGGTTTTTCAAAGAGCGAGGCAGGAGAAATAAGAGTAGGTAAAAGGTTTCTCGTCAAATGAGTTCCTATTTATAGGAATCAAGGTGCAGACCCCCAGTTTCTCACGAAAACACGTGGAGGCTATCAGATAACCCACACTCAGATCCAGCCGTCGATGAAGGGAGTAGGGTTAATCAATGCTTTACAGCACTATCATTACCCTAGAGAACTGCAGTCACTTCATATTCAGCAAATGACGTGCGCACGTGGAAAGAGACGGTTAAAATTATTGCTTTTTACCCTCGGGGAACGCAGTAGTCATTTCAGAATAAACTGCGGTGCCACAGACGTGCAGGTCGCAGTTACTTTTTCATACGGCGCATTTAATGCGCACAGCGTAAAGGCTTGTCACCTATCTGATAAGATCCCTACGTCATCAAGATTACATCGTGTGAAGACAAAAAGTTTGCAAAGACTCCCGCCAAAATTCTTATCCACTCCTCGGACAGATTCTCTTCCCGAGAAGTGCGGGGACTATCTGTATTGGATAAAAACTGACTAGACTTTGGCGAGTGACACGTGTCGCCCACGTGGCACGAACTGACGTGTCACCGGACAGGCACTCACCGGACAGACATTCATCGGACAGACACTTCCCACGGGCAGACCCAAGGAAGTTACAGGGTGTATCAACAGTCAACACAATTTGAACAAGCAGTTACTAGCATTATGGGGCGCGATCATTCAAATTACGGTCACCCAGCGGTTACAACCTTTCTGGATAAGACACCCAGCGGTTACTTACCCGAACGGTTCTACACTCAACGGCTACTACAACGTCAACAGGCGCCTTCCACGCCTATAAGTAGCACTTGCCTTAACCAATTGTAACGACTTTTACTTTCTGCATATATGATCAATAAGAATACTTTCTACCTTTCCATCATTAAATATTCTTTGCTCTTATTTTAACCACTGTCTCAACGATTGGATCATCCAGTGTGGTGGTCGCCGACTGTCAAAGAATACGATACGTTTGCTCTTCCTTATTTACGTTCATACTGTGCTCTTAGCATTCTATATTAGTATTATTTGATTTATCGCATAGATCTTTAATCTCAACTATTGATCGTGACTCCACAAATATAAATTTAATTGTTAATTGGCCTAAAACCGGATTTAGGTTAAACAATAAACTTTACTCTGTTTCATCCCACCCTTTGCTTACTATATAAAGAGTAAAACTAGATGTTCAGCCATGAGCCACCATCTATGTCTTCTCTCCACCGTTTTCCTCTCGTCAATCCAATTGAAAAGTTCCCTAAAGAAGATCAACTCGTTTTCTAAGTTGTGGTTTACTTAAAACTGTGTTTTTTTTCGTTAATTACTTTTCCTTTATTGAGTTGTTTTTCAAATAAGCATAACCACTAAGAGTCCATTTGGGTAAGCTTAAAAATAGCTTAAAAGTACATATGTGCTTATAAGCTCATTAATGAGAGTTTGGTAACTCAAAAAATAATGAGCTTATAAGTACTTATTAAGTGCTTAAAATAAGTCAAAAATGAGAAATTAAAGAATTGTAACTTCTCAAAAATGGCTTATAAGCTACTAATAAAAGTTTACCCAAAGGGGTTCTAAAATGGTATTGGAAACTGTCTCGAGGATTTTATCAGTGGTCAATTTGTGGGAAATATCTTGTCAGTGGTCTCTATTAAGTTTCTAATATGAAACTTGTTAAAATCATAGGAATAGGCTGTCCACTTTTTATTCGACAAAATGAATTACTCGGCATTACTATAGCCAGGTTATTTAAGAAAAAACAAAATCAACAAACGAACTCCGCTACTAACCGATCAGAAAGATAAAAGTTAACTCGACACTCAAACAGTCGAGTTCTTGAACAATTATTTATAAGGTTCTCGTTGCGTCTTGGGAGACTCTTAGACTGATCCTGTCTCACCACATATTATATAAATCATTGAAAATAGTTAAGAGCTTCCATAGTGCAGAAATATTTCATTACTCTGATCTTTGAATGTACAAAGAAACACCATAACATATAACAAACTCAAACTTCGAAAGTAAAAACATACATATGCATATTTTTTTTAAAAATTTCCTTTTCTACTACATATGATATCATGAAAAGGGAAGGCAAATGTTGATAATTGCACTCAGAAAGTGAAAAATGATAAAGGGAATTATAGGGGTTGGTTGACAATCCATTCATAATTGCCCCTAATTTCTTTTAGTCAAGGAAACACTGACATTTATGAGCTTAGGCTTCTCTTTGAACATGCAATCAACAATGATCTCTCTATATTTGTGGAACACTCGATCCATCAATTCATAACCAAAATGGCTGACAAGTAAAGGCTCAACAACAGCCCTCATGCACTTTGCCACATTGTACCCACCATTATTCTCGTCAAAGGCTTCCCAATGGATTTCTGAAGTTTCCAAACAATCAATTGTGAAAGATCCCTCCTTCTCAACTACGTGCATCACTTCTGTTGGAGATGGAGTGTACATAGGAATGTTGAATGAATCCACCTTCTCTTCTTCTATTGATCCCTGCATTCATCAATATAAAAAATTAATAAGTAGTACTCAAAGAGCTCCATATGCATGGTCTGCAAAGGATTTTCAGTTGAAAACCATTTTTGCTACGTATGCTTGCCCTTATCCTTCCCCTTCCTCAAAATAAAAGTGAAACTAGTACCATTATAGTATATTTCTTCTTCTTTTCTTTTTCCAGTTCAACGCTTTGTTTCATTTTTTATGGTTTTATGTATACATCCATCCATACGTGACACTATAAGTTAAATAGATCAATAGCTTAGCTACTGTCCCATCATGACCCTAATATCGAATAAATTGAAAGTTGAATGATCATATGTAAAATTAACCATTACCTCCGCAACTAGCTCATTGAGGACAGTGGCCAGTAGCTCCCAAAAGCGGCAAGCCTCTTTGCTACAGGGATCTTCACTTTTTCTACCCGATAGGGTTAATACCATGCGCCCCCCTTTTACCAATTCCTCTGAACGGTACTTGAGAAAATTTGTGAAGTCTCTTTCATGCTGCTCATAATATGCTTTAATCACATTTGGTGGACTTTCACTTGCAATGTAAATATTTCCCTTGTTATTCTCTATTCCATCAGGCATCTATGTATATCCAAAAAGGCTACACATTAACAATTGATAATTACAAAAAAAAAAAAAAAACATTGGATCCTATATATGCAGTATCTTTCTTCAGATACCTAACAAAATTATGATGCATGAAATGTAAATTAAGGGATATATTCACCATCATCTGCATCACTGCATGACAATTCTCATGCAATCAACTGAATTAAAACTTGCTAGTGTGAAAAAATTTGGTGAAGTGAACAGCGTAAGTTAAATCAGACAGAATAAATCCATATAGTGGCACCCCTGTTTCATGTTATATGATAGATAATTTCATAGAGAATGATTTTTCTGTTTCATGTTATATGATAGATAGTTTCGTAGAGAATGACCATTTTTATATATTTGAAAGCTTTTTAACTTTAAACAATTCATGTTTAAAATCATAAATATAATTTTTCTTTTTTCTTTAGACTTTATATCTAGTCAAATACAACCACATAAAATAAATGGGAGAGTGAGATTAAAAATAAATCAAATACTTACTTGGGATAGCCAATGGAGACTGTAAGAGGAGTGAACAAAATGTAGACTCTTTGAAGGGAAAAGTCTACCATAGAAGGAACCAGGAACTCCTGTGACATAACAATTAGGACCAAATCCATCTTCCAATTGTTTCCTTAAATTTTCTTGGAACTCCGTCAACAACGACCGAAAAATGGTATTAAAATCATTTCCGACAAGATCATTCAAGAAAACATGAAATTGCAACTGTTTGCTTCTACTGTTTATATTACATTGTTTGTGGATAGTTTTAATAAGTTCAGCTACCACCAAGAAAGTGTTAGGTCCAGAGGAACAACCTAAATCAGCTATGCATATAGTTTCTGGAAAGAGGCTGTGGTAGAGAGCAGATATGGCTTCATCATTCATTGACTTTGTCATGAGGATCACCTTTTTCTGTACATAAAAAATCATGGTAATTAGACGTAATTGAATTTCTTTCATTGTCAACAATACAATTTAACCAATTACAGTAGCTAAGTACTCCCTCTGTCTCAATATGTGATACTTTTCGCTTTTCTAGAGTTAAACAAGAAAATTTTTTATTACGATTTCTTCATGTGCCCTTAAATATTTTGACTTGTTATTTATGGTAACTTATATTACTTTTTATAAAATGTCTAAATATGTAAATTACTATTAAGAAAACATAAAGATTGTACGTGTGATATTCAAGGTAAAAATAAAGTAGTCTAACTATCGAAATTCAAACTATGTCACATAAATTGAGAGGCATGGAGTATATGGTATCTAATGACCCGACTCATTTGAATTCGCATGGCATAAGGCTCATTGAAAAGGATGTGCTCCTTATCACGAAACTTAAATCTGAGACCTCTAATAAAGACTGGAGGTATGGGATCAGATCCCTTCACATACCATCACACACCTTAGTGCTGATTATAGCATGCCACGATTCTAATTTTTAGGTTATGATCATATCAAGCTTAATATGAAAAATTACTTATATATTGTTATAAAGAGGATATTCAAAATTGCAATAATTATAGGAGTATCAAACTGCTGAGCTACACCCTGAAAATACGGTAGAGGGTGGTTGATCCACACTGGGGCGATCAACTACAGAAGCCATCCATATTTTAAGGAAATTGCTGAAGAAGTATAGCAATAGGAAAAGAGACCTACATATGTTGTTCAGTGATCTAGAAAGGCATACGAAAATGTCTCAAGTGAGGTTTTATGTCTTCTGGAATCTAGAGGGTTATGTGTGGCGTATATTAGAGCGACCAAGGACACATACGGTGGAGCCAAGATGCGAGTGAGAGCCCTAGGAGGAGGCTCACTTCCTTGTAGAGATAGGTTGCACCAAGGATCGGCTCTTAGCCCATTTTTATTTGCCTTGGTTGTTTACAAATTGATACGACATATTCAAGAAAAGGTACTATGGTGCGAGTAATTCACATATGATATAGTGCTGATAGACAAGACAAGCGACAGAGGTAACAATAGGCTAGAGGTTTGGAGGCAGACCTTAAAGTCTAAAGGTTTTAGTTTGAGTAGGATTAAGACACAGTACATCAAATGCATATTCAACAATGCAACATATGAGTCAGATGGGGAAGTGATAATTCAGACGCAAGTCATACTCGAGAGAGGACGCTTTAGGTATCTTGGTTCTACCCTCCAAACCCACTTATAAAATATTGCTGAATATTTTGTTGTTGTAGTAGAAAGTCAACTTAACTTTATAACATGAAGATACCTTACATTGTCCGTCCACAAAACACAAGCCCATTTCAAAATAAAATAATATATTCTTATGATGAGTTTAAGTCCATGCACAACATTGCAAAAAAATATTTACACAATTGAATCATTTAAAAGTTAATCATACATGTAAATACCCATGATAAAAGATTTATCGATAACTTAGTAAAAAATGATTCTTACCACTTAATTAACTTGCTATATAGTAACATGCATCAAATCATCATATCATATCATATTAATATAAAAAAAGAAATTTCTAAGTAAAAAAGTAAGTGGTCATTTTGTCCTTCAATTAAATACAACTCCTATTAGTAGTTTTTACACTAAAAAACTAATTTACTTTCAATAAAAAAAAAGGAGTAATACTTTATTAAGATAAAATAAGTTAAATGGCTTTACATTGTAATCGATGAAACTTAAAGGATCAGTAATAATTGCTCATCATCACAAAAGCTAGGTTCAACGAATCTTAGGCAAAGTTATCAATCAAAATAGAAAATAGATAATGTTATATTTATTACTATGAAACACAGTACTGTTAATTATATATAGTGCAATTAATATGTTTAGATGGATGTACGTTAAGCCCTCACCATTTCCAAAGTTAATTTTTCATTTTCTATAATTTAGCTGTTTAAATTCCGGTATGATTTTGAATGAGACTTTTGTCTTATAAATATAGAGGCAACTATCTTCACAACTTGATAATTTTTAATTTATGGAGCCAATACATGTTACGGTGATTTAAAGATTGAAGTCTTGGAGTTGTTCGTGGACACAGTGAGATTTTCAAAACGTGTATGATCAAAGCTTAATTTTTGGAACTATTCTTTTATGATTATGCATAAATCCTAATTGTTTATGTATGTTGTAAACTTTATTTGCCTATCGTCCCCATTTCTAGAGTATTCCAACCCAGAACCACTGCCAATCATACTTAATGTCGTTCCTTGGTCTGCTATTTAGTCTAAAATGCAACAAAGCTGAGATGCTACACAACTCTTTGTTATTGAAATATGTTATCCACTTCTCAATTGTGGTTTTCTATACTTGGAGGATTGTGTTTTGGCGTTAACATCCTGATAGGTCTCTATAGTCTTATTATTGACGGTAAATTTGACTTGAAAAAGTATGTCACTGATACCTTGGATCGGCACCATTTAGTGTACCACATTCAACACTTTTATGGAAGTCAAGCTATTTATTTAATTTCAGTTAATTTTGAAATAAAAATGCAATATAACATATTAATTGTTTTTAGTATTTGTACTTTTCCCTTGAATTTTATTTTATTCACTAAAATATATTTCTAATAATATTTATTTATGTGATTTTTCAAGATTATTGCGTATCCTTGATATAGGGTACACACGCACGCGCGTACCCAGAACTAGTGTTAATTAGACTACGCTGTGTGATAATTACAAAACTTCAAACTGTCACTGACTCACTATATAATCCATTCAAAATATATGAAAGGAGCTTATATAATCCATTAATAAACTCATGCAAGGAAAAAACAAATGACTTGAGTGATGATACATACCTGAAGCAAAGAATTGTTAGCATAGCTAGAGTCTCCAATTCCTCCATTCATGTGAAGTACTTTAGCAACTTCCATTTCTCTACCTCTTGAATATTCCTCGTGTTTATGTACGTGGGATATTATATTACTACTATTGTTGGTGGAGTTCCAATGGGGTATCTCTTATTTATAGATAGGTGATACTCTCCATTTCCTGGCGTTAACAAGCATAGTTTTGTTTCCTTGTCGGAAAGAATATTGTTCCAGTGCAATGTCCTAATTTTTTACCATCTCCTCTATTTAACCCTATTCTCGGGATTAAATATTTATTTTGGACTTAATTTAGTTATGTTACTTCAATTTTAGTTGATTTAACTTTTGGTAAACTGCAAAACACAATAATAGTAACATTTAAGTACTATTTAATTTGTTTTAGCTTTATCATGTTATGTAGCTTATCTGATGTTTTATACACAGTTGTTTTTTGTATACATAGTTGTTGCTCTGGTTGTTGTAGTTTATGTGAGTACTTGAGCTATCATGGTGTTTTTTATATTTTGTTGTTTTCAAACATGTTTTCAAAAATATTTTTGATTGTTTTCAAAATGTTTTTCCTAGTTGAGGGTCTACCGGAGTCTCTCTAATTTGGAGGAGGTAAAGTTTGCGTACATTTCACCTCTCAAAACCCTACTTGTGGAAAAACACTGGGTATGTTGTTGTTGTTGCAACAACTTATCTGATGTATCTCTTGTGCTAAAGTGCCCAGCTGTTTTTGTGTTATCTAACACGTCCGCCCATACCACAAAATTTTATCAGCTTTTTGTTCCTTTCCCTGGTCCTGTTTTGTTTCTTTTTCCTTGAATTTTGAACTGTGTGCAATGGATATCTAGCTTGATCCTAGAGGTTGGACGCATGCCGCTCATATTTGCGTGGTACGGTTGTCTAGCTACACTTATTGACTGTCTTGTTTTGTTTGTCATTCCAGCAATTTCGTATTTGATCTAACTTTTCTTAAGTTACTTGACAATGAACGTGGTGATGGCCAGTATGTAATATGATATACTCCTACGTGATTTCAGTATTTGGTAGTGGTGATATAGGATTACTGTTGCCGTCTGTTTATTGTTTCTGTTTTTCTCTGTTGTTTTAATTATCTTTTTTTAACTAACTTTTCAAGTTGGCTGGAATTATGTCATAGTAGTAAGTAGTGGCACTGATAGCAGGGATGGCTCCCCATCTTCAGCAGGTCTCTGGACTCAATATCACGCTGGCACGGGTGAAGAAAATATTATTAGATGTACTAGGCTAATAAAATATCTTAATTATAGCGTCATTGATGAGGTTATATCAAGCATTCCATATTGAATCTAAGGTGAGCAAGTCATTTGTTAAATTATGAGTACAACTAAATTCCTTCACAAATATTATTTTTGGTAATATCCTTCATATATATTACTCTGATTGGTATGTCACAATATTATTGTAGTAATTTTTAGGAAGGCTTACGAAAATACTCATCAAAATCAAAATATTTATTCACTTCTACCCATAAATTTCATATTTACAAGCCCTACCCATAAATTATTTACATACCCTACCCATCTAGTCTTGTATACTACTCCTTATTTATGCAGTATACCTTAAAGGTATACACTCATATCTAGACTTGTATACTATTATTTATACAGTATACCTTAAAGATACATACCCATAAAGTATAACAAAGGTATACAGTAATAAATGAGTAGGTTGGATAAATACTTTTAATTTCATGAGTAGTGTAATTTTTAATGGGTAAGACTTGTAAATACTTTGAATTTCATGGGTATATAGTGTAAAAGAGCCCTAATTTTTATAGCTAGAATTTTAGAAGTATTTGATAGACTATTAGAAAAAAATTAATATTTGACTCCTTAAATAGTACTATTAGTGCCATATTTATGTCATAGAGAAGCAAATGTTTGTTCTAATTGGGCAATCTACTCAAGCTAATTATTAAAGATTGTAGTGACATGGTAAGTACTCACCATCTTTAACGATATTGATTTGGATTCAAACTCTTAAAATGAAAATACTTTGAGTAAAGACTGCTCAAAGTAAGGCTTTGCAATGCAGATCATGAGGGCTCCTCCAGATACCAGAGACCAAGAAAAAATAAAAATTATGTCTAGTACTGCTATGAGCCAAACGTAACAATATTGACGTTTACTACGTGCTAACCTTCGGTGCGTCGTATTAGTAATTAAACTAACCTCGTCATGATTAGGTATTGTGAAGACATAAGCCTATGAATACAGCTTTTGTGAAGTGTTGGGTTGTGAAAGGGTAAAGGCACCACATGCATCTTTTCATCACACATTTTTATCACTCCCATCCGTTGTTTATGTAAATTGTAAGACATTGCCTCAAAGTTTACAACACTTCACGAAAATTCTGAAATATCTTCTCTTTCTTTCTGCATTATTTTATGAAATAAAGTTTGCGCACATAAATGTCATTTGTTGCCGTCGAGTAATTTGTTAGCACACCAATGTTTGAGGAAATAATGAGCAACCTTGAATACTTGGGGGATTAAGTTCCTTAAAGAGACACTATGAATTCTGAAATCCGGATTTGTTCGTCGCTTTTCTTTTCCTTTCATTTTGTTCAAGTTATTTATTCGAATACAGTTTTTCTAACCTGAACTACTACTAGTAAACAATAAGACTTAAAATTATCGAATTTTGCAACATGTCCTCGTGTCCTTGTTCCAAATGCCAATATGCCTATGTAGTAATACAAATTAATTGAGGTGACTAGTTCAATTTGGCCATTCCTTAGTGGTTGATATTTATACAGATGAGGTTGATGAGACATATGAAACATACTTGAGAAAGCCAATGGTGACCGTAAGAGAAGTGGATGAAATGCACTATTGGAAAAGAAATGTCTACTATAAAATGAACTAGGAACTCCTACGACAAAATAATTAGGATCAAATCCATGTTTCCTCATATCTTCGTGAAATGTGGGAAACGATCGAAAAGTTGTATTAAAATCATTACTGGAAAGCTCATTCAAGAAAGCATGCAACTCAGGTGACTGATGGCTAAGGTTCTTGAATTTCATTGTGGATAGTTGCAAAATCAGAACCTATCTCTCTTAGTGCGTCCAACGCAAATTCAACATCCCCCAGAAATTATGGTGTTATGGCTCATGAATGTAGACTCGCTGTCGTTGGAAAGTTTCTCCGCTCAAGACCAAAAATTGAGGTGATTCGATGCGCCTTATGCTCCGGTCTGGATTTTACTACCTGAACTTCCTTACCATTTGCACAAATGGGAATATATCAAAAATATCCTTTCACCTGTTGGTTTTCCCCTTATCATGGATGCTGCGACTAAGTCAAGAACGAGGCCTGGTATGGCTAAAGTGAGGGTGGAAATCAACCTTACAAAACCTCTTCTTAATAGTGTGTGGATTGGACAAGAGGAGGAATGTATTCCTCTAAAAGGATTTGTTCAAAAACTCCAGTACGAATCTGTACCCAAATATTGCACACATTGTAAATTAATAGGACACTCTCTCTTACAATGTAGAAGAGCTGAAAAGAAAATTGAGGCAAAGAATGATAAGGTTGGAGAGACTAAGCAAGTTGATCAAGCTGAATCAAGTAATGCCAACCAAATTAAGAAGGCCGAAGCTAGTCAAGGAGATCTTGAACTCAACGTCCAGAACTCCGATAATTCCAATATCCAAATGTAAAATTCTGTAAAGGAAATAGAAGAAGAAAAATTGAAAGAAAAGAGGAGGAAGAAAAACAAGAAAAGAAAGGAACTAAGGACCTTGAAACTTAAGAGTCGAACCATTTTTAGGCCATCATATGTTCCAAAAGATTCCAACAGAGAAAAACAATATGTTATTTTAGATCAATCTCTGATAAGTGAAAATAAAAAAGATAATGACAAAGAGCTCTCAAATAATGAGAATACTATGAGTATGAGTAATCATGGTAAGAAGTCTAATAATCTGGAATCGGCTCATGTAGCGGACAACATAAAAGAAACTCACAAACCTATGGACAATCAGATGAATAGTCCTAAGGATAATGAGGTTTCTTATGACAGAAATACTATTAACTTGGACAACTCTATCATACTATTCTAAAAGAGTAAATCCTATAGCAAAAAGTAAACGACATTTTTGCCCCTATAGTAAAGCTTTTTTTAAATATTCCTTTGTACAAGGAAGTCAATACACTATAGCAAAAAGTAAACGACCTTTTTGCCCCTATAGTAAAGCTTTTTTTTAATATTCCTTTGTACAAGGAAATCAATACACAATTAAATTTCTACTCCTATATTTTATACAGGAAGTCAATACACAATTAAATTTCTACTCCTATATTTTATACAAATTATAAAAAATACTTAATATAGATAATAAAAATGTCATCTTTTAATTAGGATTGTGATGCTTTTGCATCTTCAGGTTCACTTCGTAGTTCGTATATGTATTAGGTTCTGGAGAGATATAATGGATGACTATGTCATTCATTACTAAACATTTATTACTATCCAAAGATCAAAGATGACTTTTTAAATCTCCAACTTAATGAGGCGAATGAACATTCATCCATTGGAGAAAGTGAACAAACACTCAATATTGTTGTTACTAAATTGTTTAATTACGGTAGGAACTCACCAATAGCTAATCAAATTCTGTGTTTAAGCATTACAAGTGAAAAGTTTATTTTCTTCCAGTTTCACTTTATCTCTGGCAGTAGCCGAGAGACAGTACTAAAATTGTATTTGACAAGTAAGTTTATTTTCTTTTTTGTTAATTCCTATGATTATCCAGCTTACTTTGTTTCACGCATTGTTTATGCAAGTTCGGTTAAGAACCACTGCCTTTTTTGGGAAGTTAAAATATTTATCTTTGATGGTATTTGATCTTTCATAAAATACAACATCAAAATATCAATATCTCACCCGTAGTTATCCTGTTTCATTTTGTAATCGGCTTAGAATTTGCACAAATATAAATGAGGCAAGCTGTATGTCTTTCGAACAGAATTTTATTTGACTATAATTTTGCTATTGTGAATTTTGAAACTTCTTTTCGTGTTATTTTGATTTTCATTTCGAATGAAATGTAAGATTGTTATTAAGACAAAATAAAATAGTGACATCCTCATATTTTTTTGACAATTTCATGAAATTTAAGATTTAATTGTGCAACTCAAGCACAAATTTTTTTAAACAACAATTATATAATTCTTTTAATATATTACATTCATTATTAAGGACACACGTGTGTTGCGCGTCTCCAAAAACTAGTTGTGAATAAGAGTGAATCCCAAGTTAGAGAGAATGTTTCTCAAATTGGCAATGGAAGTGATGGTAACTCTGAAGAGAATTGTGCTGATGACACTCCTCTTTCTACCGGGAATGTCAGCGAAAATGTGGCCCAAGTAGTAGATACTACTGATCAGAATAGTGAAGATTATCAGGATTGTGTGCACTTAGATCAAACTTCTTTTGACTTTGGGATCTTAATTGACCAAAGTGGGAATAACAAAGAAACTATTTACTGATCACCTGTAGTGATTACTGAGCCAAACTCTATCATCGGGGGTCAGATTATTATCCAATTAAAATTTGATATGGGACCTGCTAAGTCCAGTGATGGCTGTATGTATAATGAACCTGTTCAAACTATTGAAAAAGAGAAGAATTACAGCCATAATTTAGATCATAAGGAAGCTGAAAATGATGTTCCACATGAATTAGCTACTCATAATAAAGATGGGGAAGATGCTGTTGAAAAAGAATTCCATAATATAACTCAAAGAGAAGGCCTCTCGCCTAGAGGAACAGATTTGAGAAGAGGAAAAAGAAACAACAAAAGAACATATGCTCCTAGCAGGACCAGAGAGAAAATAAATTTCGCTTAACCATTTTCATGATAAATACAATATCTTAAAATATCAGGGGAGTAAAATCCTAGAAATCTTTTCAAAGACTTAAAAAACTTGTTGATTTACATAAAGTTCAATTTGTTACTATTCAAGAGCCTTTTCTAACATCTGACAAAGTTGACAGGTACAGAAGAAAGCTAGGATGTCAAGAAGCAACAACTAATACTAGTGCCAAAATCTGGTGCTTTTGGAAAGATACTTTGGACTGCAATATTCTATCCGATTGTTGTCAACAAATTACTCTTAATATTAATATCATTGCTACAAATGTGAACTTTTGTTATACTGTAGTTTATGTTAAGACCACTGATAGGAAAAGAAAAAGATTATGGAGGAAAACGAAACAGATTAGTAACATTGCTAAGGGACCATGGGCTGTCCTTGGTGATTTCAACTGTATCACTTCTCCTAATGAAAAGAAAGGTGGTAGACCTCATAGAATAAGTAATAATATGGAGTTCATTTCTGCTATTGAGGACTGTGAACTTGTAGATGCAGGTTATACAGGAAATATATTTACATGGTCCAATGGTAGAAAAAAAAAAAGAATTTGTAAAAGATTTGACAAATTTTTAAATAATGACAAATGGAATGATATTATGGGTGATACTTCTGTCATTCATGTGTCTAGAACAGGATCAGATCGTAATCTCTTACATATTAAATATGTTCATACTGTTGATTATCCTATAAAGTATTTTAGATTCCTTAATTTTTGGACTTTTCAAACTGATTTTCAAAACATTGTGCAGGATACATGGAATCAAGATCAAAATAGAAATGATATTAGGAGACTTCAAGAGAAATTAAAAAAATTAGCAAAAGTCCTGAGCCAATGGTCCAAAGGCACTATAGGAGATATATTTGAGCATGTGAAAAAATACGAGGATCTGATCATGGTTCAAGAACGAAAATTGGATCATAACAGCAATAGTACAAATAGACAGGAACTTCACAGGCTTAATGCAGAATATATTAAATGGTTATCCATTCAGGATAATAATATTCTTCAACAGAAAGCTAATATTCAATGGAAGGAGGAATGTGACACTTATTCTAACTACTTTTTTAATGTGATCAAACACAAAAGAAGAATGGCTACCTTACACAGGATCAAAAATGGTCAAGGCACTTGGATTAAAGATACAAACAAAATTGGAGAAGCTGTTGTTCAAAATTTACATCATTTATTTACCGAGTCTGAATCCATTCCTCATCTTGGAGTATTAAACCTAATTGAGAAAGTTGTCACTGAAGAAGATTGTAATGAATTGGATAAGATTCCTGAGGAGGAGGAATTCAAACAGGCTATTATGGAAATGAATCCCAATAGCTCTGCTGGGACGGATGGGTATAATGGATACTTCTTTCAAACTTGTTGGCACATTATTAAATCCGATCTTGTCGAGTTTGTGCAAGAGTTCTGTTGTGGTAAAAGTCTCACCAAATATTTTACCCATACTTATCTAGTTCTCATTCCAAAAGTGGAGCATCCTTCTTCTTTTTCCCAACTCAGACCTATTAGCTGAAGCAACTTCACTAATAAGATCATATCCAAAATTTTGGCTAATATATTCAAATGTGCTTCATTGTTCTATAAATCAATGGAGGAAGTGCTGATTGAAATAGTAAATCGATGTTTGAAATGGAGGAAGTGAGGATTGAAATAGTAAATCAATGTTTGAAATGGAGGAGGTGAGCTAAAAGCTACACAAATAGAATCATTTAATTACCAAAAAAAAATCTAAATATATTTTCAGAAAATAAAAAAATACACCATTACTTCTTTTGTAATTATTACCATTAAATTCCTTTCATTAAAAATGAAGCGTCGTAAAACAATTTGTCTTCCCTGAGTTAATATTACTTCTTTTCTTTTCAAAAATGAACGATTTCAACGCATGACAACAAATGACTTTCAATATTCTCATTTATTTCATTTTCTCTTCATTATTTCAGTATTTATGGAGTACAACAATTTTATTGTGGTATCATCAGAATTGCGGCTTTAAGAATGATCGAGGCATTTTAGATTCACCAAAGATGATATGGTACTTTAAATACTTATGGTGATAGAAGGAAAATTCTATCGATGTGTGAGTTGCACTAAATAAAATTTCGTTATTGTGCCGCAGCATTTTTTTAAAAGGGCAGGATCACTTACTTTTACATGTCAACACTGACTCCAAGATCAAATACTGTGACACCTGCATGCTTTAGATCAAAATGTTTGATCTATGCTACACATTATAAGTACTCTATTTTTTTTTAATTGTACTACCTCCGTTCCAAAATGATTGTTATAGTTTTCTTATTAGTCCGTTCCAAAAAGAATGATACAATTCTGAATTTGGAAACAGTTTTGAGTTGAAACTACTATTTTACCCTTAATGAAATGCTTTATAGCCACATATTTATTTATGGCTTATTTTGAACCACAAGTTCCAAAAGTCTTACTACATTTCTTAAACTCCGCTCCAAGTCAAACTTTGACAATCATTTTGCAACGGAGGGAGTACGTGCTTTTCCTTACAGTTTCTTATTGCTCGTGCATATACATCTTCTAAGACACGGTTAATATGTCTATAAGATTGAGTTTTTTTCCAGCTAGAGGGCGTGTTGATCTATGGACAAAAAAGAAGCAGTTTCGGACTGACGAAGAAGGTGGGAAAATGGCTGTGCTAGACAAAGACCAGAGCGGCAAAAAGCAGTCTCCTGATCACGTGTGCTCATTCTCTATTTTATCATCCATAAAGCTTCTCTGGGTGCACATATTCGATCAAAATATGGTCTACTCTTTTGAGTATATTTTGTTTCTTAATTTCTTCTTATTTTTTATTCCGGTCGAGTAGTCGAAATTATTTTCCAGTAATAAAGTTGCTTCAAAAGTTAGCCTTATTTAAATCGATCTACGGTAAGAGGTTAAGCACTACCAAGACACAACGAGTATTACTGCTATCGTCATGCTGCTATTTTTCATTTGGCTTTAATTTTTCTTTTGTCTATAGTTAATCTCCAAGTCTCCTATCGATTTTATTCAACTAATTATAAAGAGTTTTGTATTTTTACTTCGAATTAATAGAGATTGGGTAAATATGGGAACCCAAATTGTAATTTACATCATAAAATTTTTATAAATTAGATGCTTAATTTGTGTGTTACGTTAGCCGTTTTTATATTATTATGGATAAACATGGATGCTTAATATATGCGAAAATAAGGAGAACGAGATAAAAAGGTGAAGAGAAGAGTATCATATCAGTTCATTCATACTTGCTTAGTAGGTAACCTTTCTTTTTTATTTTTTTAATTAGCCCAATGAACCTGGGCATGCTTGTATTGATAGCAAAAAACGAGGGGGACTAGGTGGTGGATGATGCTCTATACAATCATCATCCACAGCTTTCTAATTTTAATCTAACTTACAAAAAAGTTAGCGCTATCATATCTAATTCTAAGAGTAGGCATTTACCACTTATCTAGCTGGTATGACCCTTTAGCTATTGCAGGCAGATTGTTGAAGTTGGAAATCAACAGTGGCATATCATGGAGTATTGCCTGCTTTGCCAAGAGTCAGCAACTTTGTTGGCCTCTCTAAAACAGTGAACTATACTCCCATTTGCATTTGCTATACCCTGCTTAATCTCCTCAATTAGGTGCTTTTTCTTAAGATTATCCTTGGATTTTTCACCCACCATATCCTTGACTATCAATGAATCTGCTGTCTAAAGAATAAAGTAGGTAATGCAGTTCTGGGAGCACCATTGTACTCCATAAGCTGCTGCCATTGCCTCAGCTTCTAAGTTATTGTTGCAGTTGACAGATGAAGAGTAAGCGATCATTAACTGCCCTGATCATCTCTCACCAGTACTCCAATTCCTGGTTTCCCAGTTTCTTTAACAAAGCTGCCATCAATGTTGACTTTGCACTATCCAGGAGGTGGTTTTTACCAGCAAACCATCTGACTCTTCCTAACAGGTTTCAATTTTTCTATGTATCTGCACATATCTGACCAGTTCATTGTGACCATAGAGTGTGGTAAGAAATCCTTGATCAAGGTTATTAGATTCCACAGAATTTGGAATTCCATGGCAGAGAGAGTATGTTAGCTTATTACCATACTTGATAGAACAGGTGCTCTTCCATATCTCCCAACAAATGAATAGAGGAATTGTTTGTTGAGTAACTTTATGTACTCTGTTTCTTGATCTGTTGGCCATCCATTTCCTGAAATTTAAGTTCAAGAAACATGTTCATGTTTGATACCCAGTGGAGCACCAAATTTGTTCCACAGGTATGTAGCATCTTCACTTTCCACAAAAACATGCTGAATTGTTTCACTATTTGAATTCCTGCAACATCTACATCTTGACAAGGTAACCTCTTTTCGGTTTAAAAATAGGAAGCCAAAGGGTTGCAGGGATGTTAGAATTACTAAGTTAAGACGTGTCTTTCAATTATCAAGAATAGTTTGACCAAAGTAGTGTATTGTTCCCTTTTTTTATTTAAAGAATGAAATATATACGAAAATCTGTGGAACCTTTAGAAAATAGTAATTATGCGTCAATACCTACCCCCATATAAAGATCTAGAGGAGAGCACATAACATTTCAGGTTTGTATCCATCTTTATACTTTTATTCTTTTAAACACATTTATTCGTTTCCCTCCTCTTAAAGAAAAGGACGCACTTCATCTAAGTTCTATTTCTAATGAAAATAGTATATTTGTGATATCATCCACAAATATAGAATAACTTGATGTCGTTTTCATCTCTCTTTCTTGATTATATATACAAAAAATGTTATTTCTAAATTTACTAACAACTATTATAACCGCGCGCGGATAAATTTAGTAGTTATACTGTAATAGAGTTAATAAAAAGCTTAGTTGCTTTAATGTAACAAAACATAGTTTTTAAACTTTTATTGTTAGTGCAGAAAACTCAGTTAGTTTAATTTTTACTGTGATGAAAAAGCAATATGTGATGATACCTGAGTAAGAGAATTATTCGCATAGCTAGCGTCTCCAATCCCTCCATTCATGTGAAACACTCTAGCGACTTCCATCTCTTCATCGATCTTTAGGATCTTTTCTATTTTTACGTTTGTTTTGGATACTCTATTCTAGGCTTGGGCAAAGTTCCAATAGTGGAGGTATCACTTATCTATAGATGGCATTTTGTGTATAACTACGCTTTTTTTATTTTTACTATAATATAAATTGATAACATGTGAGAGTAATTATGAGATGTTGATATTGTATTATTATACTGGACTCTATACGTATAGATTATTTAACTCATATGTTCTTTCACCGCCAAAGGTTTGGGTTCTCTGAGTCATGTCTAAGACAATGAAGTCATATTGCCCAATGTTTTATAATCTTTCAGCGTTTGTCAGTATTGTTATTAATACCACGTTTTTCTTCCATATTTTATTTTCAAATTAGCACTTCCATAATCTCAATAAACGCTCCTAAGTTAATATGGTATGGTATGTATTTATTAGAGTTTCATAAACTTAAATCTGTTTCGTCCACCATTTGCTTACTATAAAGAGTAAAACCAGATGTTCAGCCACTATGTATGTCTTCTCTCCACCGTTACTATGTTCTTTGTAATATGTGCAAAAGACAAGATGAATGGTTACCCTTCCAACAACCAATTCACAGCCTTAGATACTCCATCTTTTTCAGCTGGCCTGTTGCTACTTGAGCAGAACTTCCGAAACTGTTTGTCATCCTTATCATTTTTCTATTTGAGCAAACCACAACCTGAGCATAAACACTTTGCTTTGCAGTAGATTTAAGTTTCTTTACATTTTAGCAGTAAGTAACCATCTATAACAAAGTTTAAATTCAAAAAGCAATATCAATATTCTCTTATGTCCTTGCAATTCCTTTTATATCCCACTCTCACAACTTTCATCACTCATGTTTGTTCAACATCCTCGCCCCAATTCAATTCAATATTGGTCCTTCATTTGAGCTCTTCTTCTTGAGTTTCACATGAGTGACCAACTTGATGAATACAAGATGGGGGTAAATTCATTCGACTTATCAATTTATTAGTTGACTTAGGTGATAATTAAAATACTTTGCAGAACTAAAAGGCAGCAATAAAGAATAAACGACACATAATTTTTATACTGGTTCAGAACCAAATGGTTCCTAATCCAGTCCCCTGGGGTCTCAAGGGAGTTATCTCTCTTCAAGATTTTGTAGAACACAAGTACACTTATGGTTTATCGTTAACCAAAACGTCCTTTCACAGGTGGTTTTATCCCTTCGCTCACCACCAACGATCTTGTCTGATTTATAGATAATCAGACCAACTTCCGTGACACAACTATTACCTCACTACAAGAACTCTCTTTCTTTTTTATAGATCACTCGTAGACTCTTAGGAATACAGCAACCAAAATATTCCTTGGTGAATCGGGCGAATACTTGAACTACGTACATACATACTTTTAAAAAAGCCCTTTATGACTTTCCCGATTGGCGCCTCAGGTCGGTAGCTGGGCTCCGGGGCATTACTACCACGATAGTTGGCCCTCTATCATCTTCTATCTGGTAGACTTGGTAAAAGGGCACCGACTTATTTCCAGAATTCGAGTTCGACCGCGGCTGAATACAGTGTTTGTAAGTGAAAGACTTAGAGAGAAGTAGATTATAAGTAGAAGCGTAAGAGATCTCCAGCAAGTAACTCGTATAAATAGTGATCAATAAGGGTTGCCTGTTGAGGTGAAGATATGGCAGATCTGTCGCATAATCAACGGAAGGTGACGAGGATTTGATTTACTAGAATTGAGGAATGAGAGATTGATCCAAAAGATTTGATTCTACAGAAGAAATAAATAGCTTCGCAAGAATAAGGCAAGAGCAAATTTGGGAGAAGTCCCTCACATTTAGCGCGTCAACGGATCGACTTACCATAGCTGACTCTTCTGATTGTCAATCAGCAATCTTCCTTGATGATTCTCCCACGGAGATCTTTCTTGATTGTCATGCAATGTATGTTAAACTTAAGTATTGTGTCCTTTTTGGCATAATCAAAACTTAGAATTCAATTAACTCAACACAACTCTTCCACTTGATTTCAAAGACTCAAACTGCATGGCTCTCATTTTGTGACAGTTCCTCACACTTGACTTACGACCGACAGTCAAAGAGCATTCATTTGAGTGGCTCTCCTTTGGGCTTAATCTGTGAAATGAAAGCCAGATTAGATTTATGAGAGTTTCTTGTTTTCATACCTTCCTGTGGATCTCCAATGATGTATTTCTGAGGGTAGTCAGGATCACTTCTCCATTCATTTGGTACTACGACTTCCAGTTCTTTGAGGTTTGCAAGTGTAGTTGACTCAGGTTGATCTGAGATAGAATCTGACTCCTTAATTTCTTGAGCTTTTGATTTGGGAGGCTCAGTGGTAGTAGCTGTAGTTTCAGGAGTTGTTGGTTGAGTCATGTTGACTTCTTCTTCATCTGCATCACTACCTTTCTCGACACTGGTCAAAGAATCATCAAAGACTACATGCATTGACTCTTCAACGGTAAATGTCCTTTTATTAAAATCTCCGTAAGACCTACTGGTGGTAGAATATCCTAAAAATATTCCTTCATTACTACGTGGATCAAATTTGCCAAGATTATCTTTTCCATTATTATGAATAAAATATTTACACCTAAAAGGATGAAAATAACTGATTTTGGGACGTTTACCTTTCCAACGTTCATTTGGGGTCTTATGAAGAATATGACGAATAAGGCACCTATTTAGAATATGAAAGCGGTACTTACAGCTTCAGCCCAAAACTGATTTGGAAGGGAGTTTTCAACTAACATGGTCTGGCCATGTCTTGGAGGGTTCGATTCTTTCTTTCTACAACTCCATTTTGCTGAGGAGTTCGAGGTGAGAAGAAGTTGTGAGTGAACCCTTGAGAATTGCAGTATTCTTCAAACACCTACTTTCGAATTCTCCTCCATGATCACTTCTGATGGTAGAAACTAAAATGAAGAGATTAATTTTCAAATTTTGGTGCTCGTGGAACTATTTGATTCTAAAGTTTCAATAATTATATAAACTTCTTTTACCCTATCTTGATGTTTTTAATTTCTTTGAATTTTTCTCCTTTCTGTTTCTCTTACAATAACGTCGCCAAAAGTTTTTTCATTGTAACCCTTTGTGTCTCGTAGTAATGTCTCAAAGATAGAACTTACGCTCTTTAGTCCTCCATTTAATAAACGTAGTAAGGAGAAGATCAGAACAACTCAAGTTTGTTAAACACTGTTGGTTAGGGCCTCAACTTAAATTTAAATAAGCTAATTAAAAAAAAAAACTTTAAGTAGTAGAACTTTGTTAACTCTCATTTTTAACCCTAAAAAAAAAAAAAAAAAAGAAGAAGAAGAAGAAGAAGAAGAAGAAAAGCATCTCATTAAAGTTTAATGTGGAGTATATGATAAAAAGCATGTTCAAATTACCTCTTCATCCCACTAACATGCCAATGCATATATAGTTTTTCACTAGACCAGTGAGACATTTTGATGAAGTATCCCTTTTCTCTTTGAACTTTCTTGCAAAACACTTCAAAACTTTTAAATGCATTATCTTTATGAGACAGAAAAATAAACCAAGTAAAGCGAGAGTAATCATCAACAATTACGGATGCATATCTCTTTCCTCCTATACTAGTAGTTCTGGTTGGACCAAACAGATCCATATGCGGCAATTCAAGTGGATTAAACGTAGAGACAATATCTTTTCCTTTAAATGAAGTTCTAGTTTGTTTCCCTAACTGACATGCGTCGCGAATATGGTCTTTAAAGAGGTTTAGCTTAGCTAATTTAATGACTAACTCATGCTTTGACAATTTTTCAATTAAAGACATACTAGCATGCACTAACTTTCTATGCCATGTCCAGGATCATTTGCAATAGATGCAAGACATAAATGCTTACCTGACGATGCTTTACCGTTGTTCAGAACGTAAATACTGTTCTCTCTAGAACCAGAGAGAACAACTTTACCTTTGTTATCATGAATGATGCATCTGCTAGATTCAAATTTTACCTTATACCCACCGTCGCATAGTTGACTGATGCTCAGAAGATTGTGCTTGAGTCCATCAACCAGGAAGGCTTCTTTGATGTCACAGAAGGGGCTTAAAGAGATAATTCCTATGCCAACGATCTTTCCTTTGGCATCTCCTCCGAATTTAACAGAACCTCCATCAATTCTTGTTATATATTTAAACAGCTGTTTGCCACCAATCATGTCGGGAGCATCCACTATTAAGAAACCATTTTCCTATTTTCGTTGTCATTTTGTGGTGTCCCTGCAAAACAAATATTTTAAGTATTTTTAGGTATCCAAGCTTGCTTGGGTCCTTGCAGGTTAGCTTTAGAGGTGCTAGTCTCACTTTTGATCTTTGGTCTCCAAATTCATTTTCCAGGATTTCTCTTTTGACATCTTCTAAACACTTCTCCTGGTTCACCACAATGATAGCAAATAGGCATATTTTGAGTTTTCGTGATAGATGAGTTGGATGTGGAAGATTTAGCTGATCTATAGAAACTATTAGATCTTACTGAGCTATGACTAGTGGATTTTCGATGACTGTTAAGTTTGAACTTAAGTTGATTCATTTGTTCCTTTAAGAATTCATTTTCAGTTTCAACTACTTTCAACTTCATTTCCCATTTCTCTTTCTCTTTACTTAATCTCTTAATTTTCTTAAGTGCCTTTTCAAGTTCGTCTAAAACTTCATCTAGATTTCTAGAGTTTTCAATGCAGAATTCACAGCGTACCTCACTTGAGTAATTTGAAGGAATTCCACTACTGGTGGAGTTATCTGAGGCCATTAAACAAATGTTTGATGCTTCTTCTTGCTCAGCATCAGCTACATCCTTATCGCTCCAAGCTGCGTAAGATCTGTTCCTTCCTTTTCTTTTAGCATCAGGGCAGTTGTTTGCAATATGACCTTGTTTGCCACATTCAAAGCAACGTCCTTCATTTTTGTAACTAGGTTGATCTTTCTTGAAAGGAACCTTCCCCTTTCTGAACTGTCTTCTTCGATTTACAAGACCATTTAAGTTCCTTGACATCATGGCAAGCTCTTCTTGAATATCATCTTCTTCAACTTCCTGGTCATAGTCGAGTGCATTGAAAGCCACAGTTTTCTTTTTCTCTTCAAGTGCATTACGTTTTAGATGAGTTTTCTCAAAAGCGATCAGATCACCTCTGAGCTCATCATAAGAAATCTTGTTCAGATCTCCACTCTCTATGTTTATGACCTTTGGTGACCATGTGGTGGGGAGACTTCTCAGAATTTTTCTGATTTGTTCACCACTGGTATAAATCTTTCCAAGGGCTTTGAGTTCTCCAATGATTTTGCTAAACCTAGCAAATATATCTTCCACAGATTCTCCATCCTTCATTTGAAATAATTCATACTCATAAACCAGAAGAGTAATTCTAGTTTCTTTGACTTTGCTAGTTCTTTCATAGGTAACCTCCAGTTTATCCCATATTTCTTTAGTAGTTTCACAACTGGATATTTGTTAATATTCTTCAGCACTGATAGCATTGTAAAGAATATTCACAGCTTTGTAATTAAGTTGGATAACTTCTCTCTGTTCGTCAGTATAATCATCCATATCAATATCAGCCGGAACATTTTGAGGATCTCCTTCTTTCTTTGAGGGCTTGGTAGTGGGAATGTCAAAGGGACCCTTCTTGATAACATGCCAGACCTTAAAATCAACCGATTTAACGTATGTTTCCATACGAATCTTTCAATGACCATAGTGCTTACCATTGAAGTAAGGAGGTCGGGTGGCAGAAGTTCCCTCTTGTAGAAGTGCTCCATTAACGACGTGTGAAGACATGATCTTTTCTCACTTGCTGTAATGTAAAAAACAAAAGTATTGTGAATCCAAGCTCTGATACCAATTGATGAATACAGGGGGGGGGGGTAAATTGTTCAGACTTATAAGTTCAGTCGACTTATCAATTTATTAGTTGACTTAAGTGATAATTAAAATACTTTGCAGAACTAAAAGACAACAATAAAGAATAAACGACATAGAGTTTTTATACTGGTTCAGAACCAAATAGTTCCTAATCCAGTCCCCTAGGGTCTCAAGGGAGTTATCTCTCTTCAAGCTCTTTGTAGAACACAAGTACACTTATGGTTTATCGTTAACCAAAAACGTCCTTTCACAGGTGGATTTATCCCTTCGCTAACCACTAACAATCTTGTCTGATTTATGGATAATCCGACCAACTTCCGTGACACAACTATTACCTCACTACAAGAACTCTCTTTCTTTTCTATAGATCACTCGTACACTCTTAGGAATACAGTGTTTGTAAGTAAAAGACTTAGAGAGATGTAGATTGTAAGTAGAAGCGTAAGAGATCTCCAACAAGTAACTCGTATAAATAGTGATCAATCAGGGTTGCCCGTTAAGGTGAAGATATGACAAATCTGTCGCATAATCAACGGAAGGTGACGAGGATTTGATTTACTGGAATTGAGGAATGAGAGATCGACCCAAGATATTTGATTCTCTAGAAGATATAAATATCTTCGCAAAAATAAGGCAAGAGCAGATTTGGGACAAGTCCCTCACACTTAGCGCGTCTACGGATCGACTTTCCATAACTGACTCTTCTGATTGTCAACCAGCAATCTTCCCTGATAATTCTCCCACGGAGATCTTTCTTGATTGTCCTGCAATATATGTTAAACTTAAGTATTGTGTCCTTTTTGACATAATCAAAACTTAAAATTCAATTAACTCAACTGAACTCTTCCACTTGATTTCAAAGACTCAAACTGCGTGGCTCTCATTTCGTGACAATTCCTCACACTTGACTTACGACCGACAGTCAAGGAGCATTCATTTGAGTGAGTTACTATTACCTCTGAGTTATTAGCTATGAGCCTGCAGTGCAGCAGCACAACGATAAATTACAATCAATGAGCACTATACTTAATAAGCTTGACCATTAACAACATAACAAACTCTTTAATAGCAGAGAAAATATTAATGTAGGTTGAGAAACTTGTCTTACCTAAAGCATCACAAGATAAAGACAACCTGATAGGCAATCAGCTATAGCTATAGTACTTAGCTGATTGGTAAAACTTAAATAAAGACAATACAAATCTAGGTCACTTACATTCCATGATATTCAAAATGGAAGTATAAAAAAAAAGAAAAATTATAGAGAAAGATATTTCAAATGAGACCTAAAAGCATCTTTGTTTCCCTCCTTAATCAAATAGATTGATTTTAGCCAAGTATAAGCAAGCGTTAGCTGAGGTTTGCTACTTGGCATATCCATCTTGTTTATGAACTTCTCCCACATTTCAAACCATTCCATGAAACTGATGAAAGTCAGGTTTTTTTAAGAGACTAACCTTAATAAGGAAATAGTCATTTGAACCTTTAACATATGTGTATTCAAGTAGGCGGAGAGAACATATGATCAAGCATAAACCAACATAATTCATGTTGTCCTTAAACCAAAATAGCTTGATTTAAAGTATTGAAACATTATCTAGTTTTTTCATGGAAGAGATTAAAAAGCGAAGGAAACAAATATTAATCAATGTCAGATTAATCATCTAAAGTTAGCAATGAGACTTTAACTCAAGGTTCGGGACAAATAATATATCTATATGGAAAGAAGGAACTATTTCATCCACTTTCTTGACCATAATAAACGGAAAAATATATGTTTAGCTTGTGACAGGAGCAACTGCTATTGCTTTTTTTTCAAGCATCAAAATATCAAATCGTACAATTTCGGCATTTGAAAAGATTAAGAACATCATTACTTTTGAAAAAATTAATTTGTCCCTATTACATTTAAAATACTTGAGGAAATCTAAGCAGATCTTTCATTTATTTTCATTAAATAGGATCATCTATAAATCATATATCTCGATAATGGAAACGCTAATATATGGAAATGTAAAAATAATGTTAACCTTTTAAAAAAAAAAATGAAAATGTAAAACTAAAAAACAAAAGTTATTTGTCCTTCTTATAGTAATGTAAAAAAAAAAAATAGACATCATATAAATTAGGTTTGTAAAAGACTTGATTATAAGCAAGTAATTTTGGTAATAATAGTTTTACTGACCCATTAAAATGAATCCAACGGTAACAACTACAAAAATGCTTTCATCAAGAAATAAATCTGAATTTAAGCATTTTGATATGAATACGAACTACTCTATTGTTACAAAAGAGTAATACGATGACAACATCATTAATTAAAATTTAAAGTGCAAAATTAGCAACAAACTTTCATTTTTGCACATGGTGATATGACAACAAAACAGAGATAACAATATTAGAATCATATATACAAGTAGAAACATTAAATATGAATGATCATATTTATGAATTTTACATAATGTATAATTAAAACATAAAATTAAAGTCGAGTTACCTACAATACAACTACATCGTGATTTCTCTGACATTTAAGGTAGGCGTTTTGGATTTGAAGCTTCTTCCATATGTCTCATTTTAGGAGTTACCCTGCTTTCACTTCTGAGTAAAAAGCAAATATCAACACATGAGAAACAAAAAGAAAGATATCATGAAAAAATTAAACGAGACGAAACTGAGGTGACATTTTTCCTCTGAAGTGAGTCTATATTGTCAAGTTTTTTATCATAAAAAAGATATAAGGACTAAAAGTAATATCTCCAGTTTTTTAGAAAAACTAACAAATATGTACCTGGAACCAAGCTAAAACAAACAAAAAATATACCAGCTCCGCAAAATAAAAGTTACAGGAGAGCTTCTTGAATAAGCATTACCTACAAAAAGATCAAAAGGCTATACATGAATCACAATGTGTGCCATGATTAAAACTTTAAACAATGAAAGGTGAACCAAGAGGAGAAAAAAAAATTCAGTTAATCGCTAAAATAAATAAGCAAAGAGTGCGAGGACTAAGCAGAAAGCAAGTCCAAAATAAGCAACATACATCATATAATTAGAGTCATATGCATAGGAAATACAGTCGACACAAAAAAGTGTAAAGATTGTCCAATAGAAGTAAATAATGTAAGTGGTATTACTTAGACGAAGAATCACCCCAAAAAATTATGGATAGAAGTGCAAGAAGAAACTGAAGATTCAGATTAATGTGATTGATATACCAACCTAAATTACTATAACTGCACAAGGACCAAGTAACTATGTAAAGAAAATTTCACATATTTCTATAATGCTAGAATTTAAAATTTTAAAGTGGAGATTACGACATATTTTTGGCGTCATAGAACTTTCGTCGACAACAATTTAAAGAAAAGATGAGCAGAAAAGCTTCAAAAGACTCCTATGCAAAAACTTTGAAAAGCCATTTCATTGTGCTCACATTTATAAAGTTCGAGAAACATCACAGAAACCTTGAGAAGAAATGAAATAACTGATACAACCTATTTTCCAAATTAATAAGAGAATACCAGAAACTTTATTATTTATACAATAGAAAGTGCATGACTATCTATTCAAGCATCTCAACTAAAACTACAAAAGACCCAAAAATTACAGACGTAAAAGGATTGAAGAAAAATGATAGAATCATTGACATGAATTTCGAAAATCTAACGGAGAACAACCTGAGAGAACCAAAAATTTTACAGACAGCCAAATTTGGTTCATAAATTCCCTAGTGATTTTAAGCGAAAAACAAAAATGAAAATATAAAACTTACATGAGTAAATTGGGTAAATCATTGAGATGCATGTCAAAAATTCAACAGGGAACAACCTAAAAGAACTAATTTTAAGAAATACCCAAATTTGGCTCAGAAATTTCCTTATTGGTAAAGTAAATTCCCCTAAAAATCACAATTGCACATACCAAAATCACAAGTACAGAAAAACTTTCCGGAAGAGAATGTAAGAGTTTGAGTTTGAGCATTGGGAACAACAAAACTTGAACTATAAAACCATCATGCAACATGACTATAACCCAAATGCCAAAAAAAAAAGCCAAAAAAAAAAAAGAACAGAAGATAAACGAATTTTGGAGACTTAAAACAAAAGGAAAAAAATAAAATCAAAGCTCATCGCTCCTAATAGATTCCACGTATTGGTATGGAGGAATTAATATGACCAAATTTCGTGAAAGAAAAAATGAAACTGAAGAGAAATGAAGGAAGATAACTTCCAAAGGTGTGATCCACAAGCATAGACCAATTTGGAGCGAAGTAAGAAGATATGAGGTCTGGTAAAGGCTGAAGGTGAAGAAGGAAAAATGGGAAATCTATATATATATATATATATTAAAAGGAGTGTTGTAGCCAATCATGTTTAGCCAAGTGGCAATAAGTTAAAAAGACACATGGCAATTTTAAGACAAAAATTAGTTATTAGTTACTACATTTAAAATATGGTTACTTTTAGTTTAAATATTAACAAGTGGCATATCCCTAACTATTCATCTAAAATTTGAATTAAAATCTGTAAAATATTTTACAAAATTAACTGCTCTAAAGTTTTCTCCACTAATCTGTAGGAAGTTACTTCTCTTTATTGCTGAAAATCTATTATCTATTATCTATTATCTATCTATATCTATATATTATTAAAAGCAAGGTAGTAGTTAGAAATTAAGGTGGTAGTTAGATAAGTTCTTAGACAAAATCAGTTGTTAGTCTTTCAAATTTTGAAATATTTTGTGCCAATACTCAATATTGTGTCGTTCAAATAGGAGATATGGGAGTTTCCAAGTGGTTAGGAGTAGTTTTATATTATCTTATTAAATTAAATTCATCCGAATTATCATATTGGTAACTACCTGATTGTAGTGAATTTCAACAAAATCTGAATATTTTAGTCATAGAAAAAAAACAACTTAAATCGTATTGTTTCAATTATTTAGTAATAGAAAGATAAAGATCATCTCTTTTTTTGAATGAAAATATAGATAAAAATTGTACTCCATATCATGACAGATTAGATTTCAAAAGTTGAAGATTAAAATCTAGAAAATTTACTGATATTTAGCTATAAAAGGTACTCATCCAACATGGCAAAGAGAGGTTATTAAAAAGACGTGTCTGTCTAACGTGAAGCCGTGTAGCAATTTTTAGGAAAAAACAAATTAACAATGCAATAAACCGGTAAAATCCGGAAACTACTTCAGTTACAATATTAAGTGGATGAATCCATGATGGTCTCCTAAACCTTCTCTTCCTAAATATTCTATACGTGAAATCAGTTACATATTAAGTGGTTTGCTCCATGATGGAGTCAAAAATGTTGTCATCCTAAAAATTCTCTACGTGACTCTATTTCTTTAAATTAACAAAACCGCATCTTTATAATATGTGATGTATCTTCTAAAGATAAATAAACTAAATTTGTAATTCTTTTAATTAATGTAGTACTGCAGTTGGCTATTGAATTTAAATTTGAATATAGATTGTAGGATAAAACTATTTGGCAATTTTTAGGACTAAAATATGTAACAAATTGACAAAATGGTAAAATCTAAAAACTACTTCAGTTACCCAATGAAGTAGTTTCCTCCATAGGATATGGAGTCCTTCAAACTCTTCTACTCCTAAAAGTTCTCTTACGTGAATTTTAATAATTCTCAACTTCTCCTCATTTTTTTCCTTACTATTTAGGAAGAGGAAGCTATGTCGCTTCATTTTCAGGCTTTGCAATATGTTTTGCAATTTGCAAATTGTATTAAGATTGTGGCTAATATATTTATTTTTTTTCTGTTAGATGCATGCATGAGAAATGTTGGCCATACTTCTATCTGTTGCCCAAGGCTAAGATGATCATATGTTCAAAAAATAACATGATACTGAAGAAATTTGCATCTAAAGTTCATACATTTAAAAGAAAATTCATGGGAACCTAAGTTTATCAAGGTAAAGTAACTCATGTCACATTTATTTAAAAAATTAAACTGTCAAATTTTTCTTTCTTCTTAGAAAATATTAATGTACAGTGTATCTGTCAAACAAGTTACTTTTTCCAATTCAAAGGAACGATTCTTTCTAATAATGTACTGATGTAAAGGAGACCTTGAAAACGTATACTATTGATATTCCCTTTTAGCCATTATATCATCTCCTCTTTACATCATGAAGATGATTGTTGATATGATAATCTTGGCTTATGAATACACCTTGCTATAGTTCAGGTCAATCATTCAAGTCTTTGCTATGTTTGTTTATATATTACAGTTATTATATCGATTTTCTAATGTATTTATCGGTGCAATAAGAACAGTCAATTACTATTACGTACTATTACGTACACTTTTTGCTTAAAATAAAATTATAATTATAGGTTTTTGACAGTTGGATGAAAGTTTTGACTTGCAACTCGATGCCAAATACCTGAATTTATGAGTACAATTTTCATGGTAAAAATTACCTTGGGAGTTTTGTAAGATTATCATGTACAAGTAATTATCTATTTTAGGAATAAAATATTGGAGGAAGAAGATGAGACTATAATGAAAATTTTGGTGCCAGTAAAAGGTTGGGGCAAGAAAAGAAAAGTGATCCACTTTGTCAATGAGAAATCAACTAATACTATGTATACATTGTGGCATGGCATCAAATTTATAAGCTTCCAAATGAGCTTAGGCATCCTAAAAAAAATAATTACCAAATGACAAAGGCTAGCCCATTACTTCTGTAATTGTGTAATGATAGATTTATTGGCAGCGTAGTTTTAGGCTAGCCCATTACTGCTGTAATTGTGTAATGATAGGTTTATTAGCAGCGTAGCGTCTTTATAAGTTATTTATATTTGTTTTGCTCAGAAGACGCTAAAGCTAGGTGTGTCCTACATTTTAAATTTTGAGAACGAGGGGGCTTAGATAGGAAGTTGCTTTTATATAATCAACTATTGGCACAAAGACACCTCATATTTTACACATTTGGAGTGAATATTTTTTATTCATGGGATTATATAAATTATCAATAGTTTTATGTTTCATATTCGATTTGTCTGATGGCATATGAGAGAGAAGCATGAGTTTTTGAAAAACAATAAATTCTTAAATTTATTATTTACAATCACTCTTCCAAATTAATCGTATTATCATCATAGAATATGTAAATTCTAAGATAACTCCTTTATCTTTTGTATAATAAAACTGAAAAGAAGACAATTGACAATTTTACCACAATATTAATTGTATTATATATATGAAATAGCTTTTAGATATAGAGTTGTTTTATTTTTTTTTATTCATATAGTTTCTTTCTCAAGAATAATTTTTTTACATTACGGCTAAATATATTTAGAATCTATTTTTCATCCAAATAATTATTTTGTGTTTCATTTTTTTTTGTCTTTTGAGTGAATGCATTATTAATTGGTTTTATACTTTCTTATCGTGGTATCATCTAGGGAATGAGTTTCCATCAAAAGAAAAAAATAGGAAACCACAATGATAAAGACCAAAATCATATCACAATTTTATATTTTCTACTTTGAGATGTAAAATTTCAAAAAATTTCACTCTGCATCCTCAAAATTGATTGGTGCTGCCTTTTTGTCACCGTTTAAGATCGTTTTAGCAAAATGGCATCCACTTCGTTCGTTGGCTACACTTCAAGTTATCAATCTATAAGCACGACCTCTTAAGAAGATGTCAAATGGTAAGTGTTGCTTGAGATAATATTAGAAGAGATTGAAAGGGTAAGGACTGCCCAACAACAATTCAAGTTATATAAGATTCATAGAGTTTGTCCAAAATTTATTCATTAAGTCATTTATGCTAAACAAATGTTACGAAAGTAAAAAAAGGCAAAGCATAGACTATGGTGTCATAGTTCAGCAATTCTCGCATAAAAATTGTTGCCATCAGTTTCTGGTAATTCCAACCGCGCATCGCGCGGGTACTATACTAGTTGATGTAAAAATTAAAGGTGGATGACAGTTGAGCAACCCTGAGGACGAATACGTGTCAAAAAAAGAGAAAGGTGGTGAACAGGAAGGATAGAAATTAGTTGGTTCAAATAGTAAAGCATATGGTACAATTTTTTATAGCAGTGTTCGTCCCTCCCACTCCGGTTTATATATATTAGAGACTAGAATTTCAATCCGTGACTTTTCTATCCACCAAATTAACTAATCCTACCTTGTGTAGTTATATTGGAATATTTTGTATATTTTGTAGATATGGAAAATATAGTTTGTGTCTATCTCTTTTACATTTGTGTCTATATCTTTAGACTTTGTATAGCCTCTATATAAATGGATCTTGTGATTAATGATAAGCAGGCAGATATAATATTTTCCATTTCCAAATTCTATCATGGTATCAAGAGCAGTGGTCCGCTCTCCCTAGGAAACCTTTTTTTTTTCTCTCCTTCCTATTGCCTTCTATCATGTAGGTTGCCTTCTATCATGTAGGTTCTTTCATTCCGCCAATTTTTTAAAGTTAGTTTGATTAATCAAACTGAATCAAGTCTTCACCCATCAAACCCATCTTTGTTATTTGTGATTTCATAATAGATATGGCGAAGGACAATAAGGGAAAGACCAAGCAAATTCCGCTGCACAATGATCCAACATCCATAATCCAAGTGCTGTTATTACTACCTACCTTCTCCGGATAATCCAGGTGCTGTTATTACTAAATGTGTTCTCACAAAGGAAAATTATGATGTATGGAAAAAAGCAGTGAGAAATGCACTTGAGGCTACAAATAAAATTTGTTTTATTGATGGTGAAATCGTGAACCTATTGATCCCGCTGAATTGAAGGCATGGAGAATAAATAATTCTATGATTGTCTCTTGAATTTTTAATACTATAGATACAAAAATCCAACCTAGTGTAGCATGATATAAAGTTGCTCAAGATATGTGGACAGATTTAAAGGAGCTTATTCCGTGGATAACGCACCTCGTGTTCACCAATTGAAAGCGAGTTTAACTATGCTTAATCAACAAGGGATGACTGTTGTGTCTTATTTTACCAAATTGAAGGGAATTTGAAGACACGACCCGGAATTCGGTTAGGCCGTGCGGGCACCCGACATCCTCCCCTAGACCCGTCGGGCGAACCCTTACCAATTAAATTAGGAAAATAAATATAATAGTTCATAAATAAGGACAAGACTTAAAAAAAACACACAGACATATTGACACTTCTAAGCTGTACGAAAGACAATTACAGCTAACTACCCAACATACTAAGTTTAGGGCTATCCAGACTAGACATCTAAGAGTACAAAAGAAGACAAATACCTCCTGAAGGGAGCAAAATGCAACTGAATTAATAACCAATAAACTGGTGGCCATCCAGAATAAAAGCTGGCTCACCCTGACAACTGAAGTCGTCTTTGCTCCTTCACAACGTGGCAAACCCAATCCCTGAGCGAACCTGCCGAAACGAAATAGATAGACAAGAAACAAACAACAAATAAGGGTGAGTCAAAAGGACTCAATAAGTGGGGCAGACTAGCCACCTCAAAGAATAGGATAGCTAGCCAGGGAGAAAAAAAAACAGATAAACGAAATCCATCTTATTTGAACTATAAACAGGCAAAGCCAAATAATAACTGAAAACACGTATGGAATCATAAACAGCCAGGGACATAAGGTAGACAGAACGTATAGATATCCTGAACATGTCGACAATCAGAAATACATCCTGTTGCGGCGTGCAACCCGATCCATATATTCATACCGTTGCGGCATGCAACCCGATCCGCATAATTATACTGTTGCGGCGTGCAACCCGATCCGATTCATGTATTTATATTGTCGCGACGTGCAATCCGGGATACGAGCCAGAAATATATAGACAAACTGAGATACGGTATACATACCGCATATATAAAACACAACACGATAGTCACACAATAGTCAGCACGCGGTGCAATGAAATGGGATGAATGCAGTATGATGCAATGGTGTCACATGCGCCAAATAGATGGAGCGGAATCCTCCTGCTCCGGGGGCGGAATCCTCCTACCCTCAATATAATGCAATAGAGAGGAATCCTCCTGCTCCGAGGGCGGAATCCTCCTACCCTCAATATGATGCAATGGAGCGGAATCCTCCTGCTCCGAGGGCGGAATCCTCCTACCCTCAATATGATGCAATGGAGCGGAATACTCCGAGGGCGAAATCCTCCTACCCTCAATATGATGCAATGGAGCGGAATACTCCTGCTCCTGGGGCGGAATACTCCTGCACCCAATATGATGCAATGGAGCGGAATCCTCCTGCTCCGAGGTCGGAATCCTCCTACCCTCAATATGATGCAATGGAGCGGAATACTCCGAGGGCGAAATCCTCCTACCCTCAATATGATGCAATGGAGCGGAATACTCCTGCTCCTGGGGCGGAATACTCCTGCACCCAATATGATATGCAATGTAATGCATATGAATGACATGTAATGCATATGAATGCAATGGGATGCAATAATAACCCTTCACCGGCGCGGGACTCTCATCGACAGCCTGGAAGTGGATGCCAACTCACAGCCAGGGTACAATGCTCAAATCCTCAATACAATACCAACAATAGGACATAACATAAAATATACAATGTAAATCCAAAGCTAAGGCGTAAGGAGTACGCCTATCGGTAGCTACACACGTAAGGAACACATGGTAGAAAATCTACGAGGCCAGGTGCCTCTAAAGAAATGGATATAAACACTTACCTCTCTCAAAAGTTAGCATTGCGACTAGCAACCGCGTTATTCTTTGAATTCATTGCTAAACGATCCCACTGTGATCAATAAGCAGAAAAATATATCACATTAGGCTAAAAGCTTCATTCCTCACATCTTAGGGCAATCCAGGTAGGAACCTGCAGATACCCTATTCGCATACGCAATACGCAGGCCAGGCCTATATACAGGGTTCAAAGCCACATAACCAAACCCCAAATAAATTACATCTATATGTTGCCCGTAACTCACTGAGTACGAATGTTTAATCAATTCCATTATCGGGGTCCATTTGACCCTTTAAACTATTAATTGAACTTATTAAAACGATGTATAATATTCCAAGTTTTACCGTTAAAACATATTCAAACACACGTAATAAACTCAAATAATATATTAGGATCATTACCTGAATGTTTCAGGGTGAAAATTCTACTTTTCTCCAGCCCCTTTTCTCATTTTCTGGCATTTTTTTTACTGCACTGCGTGTTTGCTTCGTTTCTGCTTCTCCTGTTTCTAATCTGATCAATATGAGCTTGATAAGCTCACCAACAGACAATATTCTCTTTTTCGTTTCTGCTCATGTTTCTATTTCTGTTCTTGTTTCTATTTCTGTTCGTGTTTTGTTTGGGATTAAGGGCCACAGCCCATATATCTTATCCATTTTGCTTCCCTTTTGTCTTTTCCTTTTTTCCTTTTTCATTTTCTTTTCTTTTCTTTTCTTTTTGAAAATTAAAACGGAACCCTACGATATTAAAAATAATTCCAACTTTTGCATACCAGTTATATAAAATATATATATTGCATACTCGCTAAGGCGGATCTCAAATCGAACTCCCGAAACTCAATATGCAAATTAAATAGAATAAAAGTCAAATTATTTAACTTTCGGCATTTTAGCGGAAACTAGCCGAACAACATCGAAATTCACTTTCGAAAGTTCACAAAAATCACAAATAATCATACGAACCTAACGACGCTTTCGGATTTCGAATTGGAGCTCATTCGGCAAAACCGAGCTCGAAAATCTCTTTTTAATATTTATTGCCAATAAAAACTGAATCCTTCTTCCGATGCCTACCAAACGAGGTCTGATTCAGCTCTATATTTACAGACAGGTCCTAATGGACATTACGAGTATTTTAAAATTGCCGGCATACCAATCGGAGTCCTAACTTCTGAAACGACTGACCGAGGTCGTTTCATTCTCCTCTACTTAAACTCTCGTTTGTCCTCGAACGAGCCTAAGTCTAAAGGAAGATTCACGCAGATAGCAAGAGAACTTACACAACTTTCATAAACTATTCCACGGATATTATCTCATGATTACATAATTAGAATTATGACACGCACATCAAACCCTTGGATAAAAACATAGCTGGATAATATCATAACGCCATTGCCCAACTTATTCTGGCTAAACCGATCCTTCCTCGATCACGAGAGGAGAATTCTACATTTTCGAAGCAAAGATATACGAAACTCTGGATGGACTAACATGATTCAGCCGAGAATCACCTTTTCGATATACCTTTCGATATAGAACAGGTCGATGAAACTAAGAATTAGCTCACACTTGATGCAATAGGGGAAACTTTTGAGGTGCCTTGTTACTACACACTATAGAAGATTTGATGCAAGCTATATTATCTTTACGAATGCATTATACAACATCTCAGTTGATTTAGTATTAGCATTCAGTATTTGGAGGAAGACTCCTCCACTTAAAGCACAAACTCATGCAGCCATTTGAATATGAATAACCATCCTCGCACAGTCTGCTGGACTAAAGAAGATTTAGCTAAAAGCTGAAAGCAGGCAGACCTAAGCTACCAACTACTCTTTCGAGTTTCCAAACAGCTGCAACTCTCAAGTTCACAACTCCATACCTTTGCCGTAAACACCACCGCCTGATGGATGGTACTTCTATATAAAAATTTCGGCAGAGTTTCCCCTGAAACTGGATGATCCGCAAAAATAGAACCAGCACTATACTATACATAGGAATGGATACCCGGATAAACTGATAACATAAACATGTTAAACGGATAACAAGATGAGACAACTGGACCAAAACAATAATATGCTTCCAAAATAATAATATGCTTACCTGGCTACAATAACACGTATTCTGGCTCAACACAGGGAACGTCACAAGCGGCTACCAATCGCCCAAGCTCACTAGTGCCAAATGAAGAAGAAATGAAAATGGATCGAGGATAGAAATAATTAGAACTTCAGGAAGCTCATCTTCTTATTTCATGGCTACCAGAGCTAGACTACTTCCGAGTCAGGCTAACCCAAAAATCACAATTGAAGAAATAGACATTAAATAAACTTTATGGAAAAACATCCATACCAATTTAACCTCCCAATAAGAAGGAAACTCTGACAATTTACCAAAATACCCTTTTATAACTAAGACAAGCTCATAGAATGACTCTACTAGAATCTCGAACTGAGAGGAGACACATAAATCGAGCATTACTTACTAACCACTGAAACATGATAAGACACACCATTTCCACATCGATCAAAAGAATCAAATCTTACTCATATATAAGGGAAGAAGAAACACATGGGTCTACTACATCGGATGCCTCAGCATCCTGCCTGGCTGGCAGTTCATAAAACTGCCTCTGCGGCTGAACTAAGCCGCTATACTGATAATTACCTTCTGAAGAACTACTACCACCACGCTCTCAACCGCTACTGGATGGTGACATTTCTCTGGCTGATTAAGATCTAAATGGAATCCCTTGCGACTGTGCAGGTGCCTGATGACAAGAGAGAGGACGACTGCCTACTTGCCAGACTAAGGAAAAATTCCTCAAAGGATAACCAGACTCACGACAATGATAACAGATTTTCATTGAAAATGGAAGCTGGACATATTGTCGATAGCTATAAAGAGAAAAACTGGGTCTAATCTTGATGAACTACTCGCGCACTCTGAGAATCACGCTCTACAAGCTGAGATAACCTGGAAGGTGACCTCCCAAAATAATCAGAACTCTTACCTCCAAATGAGGTACCATGGTTACCCACTACGGCCACGGGATCTCTTGCTCTCCCGCTCTAACTTATCGTATGCCTCGAACCTTCGAGCAATATCAATAACAACATCAAATGAAATCCCGACCTCAATCTCTCGAGAAGCTCATGGACTAGTTCTAATACATATTCAGTCATTCTATAGAATTCAATCTCATATTCTGAAACACCAACAGGCTAACCGACAGGCTACCCTGTCCAATCCACTCGAACTTGCAACATTTTCCATCTCGCTCGCAGCACGAAAGGACCTTTTTCCACGAATCTAGAAGAAAAATTGAACCACGTTAGCTAATAAGAGAGCGGCCCACTAATTCAAGGCTGGACCCTGAAACTGGAAAGCAGAATAATCAACACCATACCGCTCGATATAATCAAGAGCCTGAATGATACGCTCACATTATTTTATTTTAAAAAGAATCACGAGGTTTATCTGATGCATGGCTTGAGAATATCGGAAGATTCAACCGCGTAAAATAATGCAACCACTTTGGGCATTCGGACCGAACTGTAACCTCGGCTGGCTAACCAGCCAGAACAATTAGAGGTACAACACATACTACCTTTGGAATATAATTTACTGCAGCAATATTAAGAACCAAAAAAAAGGAGCTCCATGATATCGAACGTCTGTATCTGCGGCAACCTGATAAGCTTTCTAGCGAACAATAGGTGCTTGCGGTATCTGCATCGCCAAGATTCTCGTAAAAACATCGTAGAGAGCCAAGGGAACCACAAGGCCCTGCTCCCTTGCCCATCGGGAGCTCGTACAGCTGGGACCTCCGTAATTAGATTGTCAACACGATTAAAAACTTTCGGGGCTTCGTCAGTGCTAGCCCCAGGCTATACAGCTTCATCCTGAACTCCTTCCGTTTGCTGATTTGTCGTACGAGGGTTCACAGTTACCACGAATGAATTAACGAAAATACTTTTGCATCCTAGACTGACGCACGATCAGAAAAGAAGGAAGTGAAACTTCCTAAATGCCATCATAGCCTCTCGTAGATAAGTACGGACGTCTACGTACCCATCAGCGAGACTCTACTAGACACTGTCTTAGTCTGGATAGACTCTAAACCGGGCTCTGATACCAACTGACACGACCCGGAATCTGGTTAGGCCGTGCGGGCACCCGACATCCTCCCCTAGACCCGTCGGGCGAACCCTTACCAATTAAATTAGGAAAATAAATATAATAGTTCATAAATAAGGACAAGACTTAAAAAAAAACACACAGACATATTGACACTTGTAAGCTGTACAAAAGACAATTACAGCTAACTACCCAACATACTAAATTTAGGGCTATCCAGACTAGACATCTAAGAGTACAAAAGAAGACAAATACCTCCTGAAGGGAGCAAAATGCAACTGAAATAATAACCAATAAACTGGTGGCCATCCAGAATAAAAGCTGGCTCACCCTGACAGCTGAAGTCGTCTTCGCTCCTTCACAACGTGGCAAACCCAATCCTGGAGCGAACCTGCCGAAACGAAATAGATAGACAAGAAACAAACCACAAACAAGGCTGAGTCAAAAGGACTCAATAAGTGGGGCAGACTAGCCACCTCAAAGAATAGGATAGCTAGCCAGAGAGAAGAAAAATAGATAAACGAAATCCATCTTATTTGAACTATAAACAGGCAAAGCCAAATAATAACTGAAAACACGTATGGAATCATAAACGGCCAGGGACATAAGGTAGACAGAACGTATAGATATCCTGAACATGTCGACAATCAGAAATACATCCTGTTGCGGCGTGCAACCCGATCCATATATTCATACCGTTGCGGCGTGCAACCCGATCCGCATATTTATACTGTTGCGGCGTGCAACCCAATCTGATCCATGTATTTATATTGTCGCGACGTGCAATCTGGGATACGAGCCAGAAATATATAGGCAAACTAAGATACAGTATACATACTGTTGAACCCCAAAAATTACTCTTTCTTTACGAAAAGATAGGTTTCGGGTATAATGTTCAACAATATGGGATTCCAAAGGGCTTTCTTTGGAGTCGCCACCTAATTTAGGAGAATTAGGAACCAATTAATTAAATAATGCGTGCAATTCCTCCGTTTTATGGAAAATGGTCTTTTCAGAGATTCTGAAGTAAGAGGTTCAGTTATTTTCGAAAGAAGGTTTCGATTTGAAAGCACTTTCGAAAATCCGTAAAATTACGGTTAATCCTTCGGTTTTAACAAAATAGCTCAAAATGTTAACTTTCAATATGTCGATAAAATGGTTTAAAATTAATATTAAAATCTAAGATTATATTAAATTATACTTTAAAGAAATATGAATTTAAATAAACTTAGACTTGAAGAAGAAAGAAAGGAAGGAAAATAAATAAATAAATAATTTTTGCTAAAAATAGGAAAAACCAATTAATTGGAAAGAAGTTGCACTTTTATGGATAAACATGAGTTACTTTTTTATTAATTTCGAATTTTAATTGCACGCATTATTTAACTAAAAGATGCACAATTCGCAAATAAGATGGAGATTCTAAAGAAATAAAATATTCACAAAATAACTCAATAAATAACTAAACATTCATTCATAATCAATCAAATAAATAATTATCTATGGGGAATTCCTATAGACATGCAATTTCTAAGGATGGGGAAAGAGGAGGTTTAGAAGAAGAACCCGGAAATTGACAAAACTCATGGGAGCCTTGAATTTAATTTATACAATTATATGCCCATGAGCCTAAGTTAGAATAGGCAGCTCAACAAAGCATTTTTAAATTTCTATAGTCTTCACTTCTTGAATCTTGAGTGCGAACTTGACCCCAAGAGACTCTAAGCCAATGCGCTTTCCCATTTGTGAGTTTATCCAACTCAAACTCGTCCCAAGGAGTATTATGCAAAGAAAAGAGAAGAGATAAAGATTAGGACAATGATTATGATAAACAGGAAAATTAATCTGGGAAGAAGTATTAATGCAACACCTTGAAACTAAGTTGGACTAAGAAAAAAAAAGGAAAAGACTTGCATCGAAGAGACATTTGTATGAGTTAATCTACATGAATGTGTGTAGAATGTGCTAGCAGGCAGTCTCATGAAATGAGGCAGGTAATTTCATGTGATGATATTAAAGATAAAAGTTGCTTTCAAGTATAAACGATATACGAACATACCAACTAAAAAGTGAGACAACCATGGTTTCTAAATGGATCAACTAGAAGAATCATGATAGGAATGTAATGCTCAAGCAATTTGTTAGGATGATCTTCTTTCAAGATAAATAGAACTCAAGATATAGAAACAATCAGACCCCTTGAACTTCGCAAAATTAAATCTGTTTTAGCTTAAAGAAACTCCGAGGTAACGGACAGGGGAATTCCAAAAAACAAGCAAGGACTTATGACAGTTCAGGATCAAGATTAATAGCAACAAAAAGCTACATGTTTTCATAATGCATTAGAAATTTTCAGGAGGAAACAAACTTCCCAAACACTCAAACTATCGAGAATGTAAGAACAGGGTTGAGACATTTGGAAAATCAAGGTAACCACTGGCATGACTTGAATACTCCCCCCACATTCACAGCAACTACCCGAACAGACTTCACCCATCCAGAACTAATCATAGCCTCTATACACTAGCCTACACCCAACTGCACATACAACTCACACACGCAACTGAACAAACATCCCTTGACAAACTGAGACAGAAACAAATTCCAGACCCTTGCAGAACATACACATATCTGCAGCCACTCTCACTAACACCTACATACTATCTACACACACATTGAGCCACTACCAGACTACTCCATAGACACCCTGCACCCTTCTACACTCACAAACACTTCTGCCTGAGTCCTTCACTTACATACAAGCCCATAGAACACACACCAGAAATCCCATAAGCTCCTAGACTACTCTGAACAGCAATCCAGGAAAGCAGAACACCTCATCTCACATGCCCTGCACCTGAACAACCATTCCCTCCAGCCTGAACTTCTCCAGCCTACTCTACATCCATAGACCAACCTGGACCTACACCCTGCTCTACACTTCACAGAACACTCCAGAGAACAGATCCCACCAGCTAGCACCCAACCTCACATTCTCACACACCTCTACAAACATCCAGGAACAGCTCCACCCAACTCCCTCTTTGAACACCCTGACCTCTCCTACTACAGCCTCCAGACCCTCTCAAGCTCACCAGCTGCCTGCAACTGCAGCACACTACTCACCTGAACTCCCTCATTCAGCACACACACTTCACAAACACAGACTCCCTCAACCTCCTGACAGCCAAGAACACAAACCTCTTGGAAAGCTCACCCCTGAACTCTCTCATTTACACTAACACACATACACCCCTAAAAGTGTCACTACAGCACCTGTAACCATCCTGGATACCTCCTAGACTTGCAGCACCCAGAAAGAGAGGAAACGACAATAAACCTTGCTTAAATAAAGGCAGCTCAAGCAAAGGAAATAGAGCAACAACTCAATTCTGTAATAGCTCACACCAAATGAACTTAACTCAAGTTAAGTTAAAGAAATTTATACACATGCTAACAATAAACCAGATCTAAATACATTTTCAACCTATTTTCGTGTTAAAGACCTGAACTTTAATACTTTAAACACTTTAGCAAAGAAACCTTTTAACTAAAAAATATACTATCATTCAAGACATTAAAACAAACTACGAAAAGATAACCAAAACAAAGTTTATCTTCTAACACTGCGCAGTGTCAAACTAATACATCATTAAGCAAAAACAAGAAGGTAGAAAACTGAAAGATAAAAGAAGGATTATTACCTGCTGCAGTGCAGTGACCTAGGGCGAGTGATTCAAAGAAAATGGAACTCGAACAAGCGTGTCGACTCGCGCGAGGTCGACGACTCGAACGATAAAGCGACAACACAAACAAATTCCAGAAAAAAAACCGAAACAGTAGTGCTATGAACTTTTTTTTTTTTTTTTTTTTTTTTTTTTTTTTTTTTTTTTTTTTTTTTACAACTAAAACTTATGTATTATGCTATGCCGTTTTTTTTTTTGGTTATCAAAATTTTCTCAAAAACACCCCCTTAAAACCCTACCAAAATGCTCAATATATAGTAGAAACTTAGGGTTTACCTTGTTGAAGAAAAATCGAAATTACCCCTCCCTTTTGATCCTTCCCCTCATGAGATAAGGGTGAGAGGGTCAAATCAGAGCCCCTCTCGTCCTTATCTCTAAGGAGAAGGGATCAACGACTCGGAATGGCTCGAATTCAAAATGTGCGGACGAGATTTAGAGATTCGTTGGGGAGAAAATAAGTGAGAAAATGCCAAACCAACAGCTGGAGCAGCGTTACTTGTCCAACTCATCAATCGTACGGAGAAGACAATCGATTGGGTCGCGGGTCGAGGCTTTTTCGGGTCGAAATGGGAATGACGGGTTGGATTGGCTTTGAACTGAAATGGGGAAAAGGGAAATGGGTATGGGTCTGGGGTTAAGCAACGGGTTAACGGGTTTTGGGGGTGCTTTCTGATTTGGGGATAAGATAGTGTGTGTGTGTGGCGTATGGGGATATGTATATAGGTTTTACACTAATAAGCTGAATTTTAGGACTAAAAACGAATATAGCCTCCTTTCCCATTTTATTTAACTTAAACTGGATTTAGGTTAGGAGCGAATTTAGCCTTTTTATTTGGATTTTAAAGGGATCGCATGGGTGGACTGAAACTGGGGTCATATTTTGCGAATACTTCATTAATTCATTTTAAAATTTAAAAATTGACCTTGATTAAATTAATTTGTCATTAATTAAAATTTCGGGACAAAATTGGGTGTCAACAGCTGCCCCTCTTTACCCGAAAAGGATGAAAGAGTTTTTAGGGTAAAGAAGTTGACGAGAAACCAATTTCGTCCCAATAAAACCAAGACTTTTGATTTCCAAGGACCAAAAGGCGAGGCTTATGGACATGGCCGAACTCCGGTTTCTGAGTTGCCTACATATCTCGGGCTGAAAGAGAATCAGGCCATATGTAGTTCAACAACACTTAGACACAAAAATTCGCACGATTGACAGAAAATGATGCACGAATAGGAAAGAATTCAAACTGACGCCTAACCTGAAATGAAAGATTAGGAAAGGACTTGCTTGTTCGAGTGCGATTCTTCAGATCCTTATTGACGAGTCTAGCTCATATCAACAATTGCCCCCAGTTCACTGCTAAGAAAAAGTTCCACGTTATGCTCCAAATGCTGCTGCGGTACTGCCAAAATTCTGTAAAGACTTAACAAACGGTAAGCGAGCAACTGCTAATAAACTATAATAATTGAAATAAGAAATAAATAAAGGGATAATATAAGATTTTAAATGCTGGTTGTGATATCGTCAATAAGTTCTTCCTTCGGTCAACTGACGAGATGCTCCTCCTGGAGAACCTCTAAGCTAATCATTATTCAATATTGCATGACAACCGACATCGCGAAACACTCCGAAAGCGGTGCTTCAGCCGACTTGTCTTAGACTATCATCTACTTGAAAGAAACCTGCATATCCTATTTGTGGGTGGAAGGACCCCAGATATCCTATTTGTGGGTGGAAGAACCCAAGTATCTTATTTGTGGGTGGAAGGACCCGAGATATCCTATTTGTGGGTGGAAGGACCCAAATATCCTATTTGTGGGTGGAAGGACCCAAATATCCTATTTGTGGGTGGAAGGACCCAGATATCCTATTTGTGGGTGGAAGGACCCAAATATCCTATTTGTGGGTGGAAGGACCCGATATATCCTATTTGTGGGTGGAAGGACCCAGATATTCTATTTGTGGGTGGATGGACCCAAATATCCCATTTGTGAGTGGAAGAACCCAAGATATCCTATTTGTGGGTGGATAAACCCAGATATCCTATTTGTGGGTGGAAGGACCCAAATATCCTATTTGTGGGTGGAAGGACCCAGATATCCTATTTGTGGGTGGATAAACCCTGTATCTTGCAAAATCTGAAATCGTCTGGCCTGTACTGGTGATGCGATAATCGATCAAAAGCTAAAATAGAGTTGTTCTGCATATGCGATAAGGCAAATATTCTTTGAGGAACTAATAGTTGCGAGTTCTTCTCGTTTCGCTGCTTGAGATTTCTGCATTCAAAGAAAAATTGTAAGTACTATAAAATTTCTGGGAAGTTGCGACACTTTGCGTTGCTCCTTCCACCTTGATGCTGAACTTTGCGGTAAATACAAAATTTGCCCCTGTTTAATCAAAGAAAAATTGTTAGTTTTTGATCAAATAACGGTTGGCTTGTTTGAACACCTAATTTGGCTTCAAATCTGCATTTTCTTGCATGGCAATCAAATGTGTTGTTGTTGCGAAAATCTGACATTCTTGAAACTCTTCTCTTTGCACAAGATAAATCGTCTATAACTGCTTTGGCTTGGGTTATTTGGGAATAAACGAAATTTCATTGATTTTTGGGACTAAGCCCAATAAAGGTAGCAAAACATAACGTAGTTCATTACAACCAGGATGAATAAAGTTGCAACAGAGTAGTTAAACACATAAGATAGTCGGGCAATGAAATGTCATTCCAAGCTGCAAAATACGGTCTTTGCAGTCTTCTTAGCTTGCAAACCGCCTCTTCTTTGAATATCTTGGGGCTGATGCCTCGCCTTTAACAAAAATTGTGCCTGCGGGAGGAATGTTGCAATAACCACTTAATGGATCTTCTTGCACTATTATTTTGCCATTATCAATAAAGCTTTGAATTTTGTATCTCAAGCCACTGCATTCTTCAGTATCATGACCTTGGATATTTGAATGATAAGCACAATGCTTTAATGGATCAAAATGTGGAGGCAAGTGCTTGGGAATAGTTCCTTTCCTTGGTTGCAAAAGTCCTTCAGCTTGCAATTTTTCAAATATGCTACTCACAGACTCTTCTAGAGGAGTGAATGTACGAGGTCTAAACTTCTTCGTGCTTTGATGACCAGATGGTGCCTGATGAGATCGATGCTGGCGACTTGAATTTTGCATATCATGATTGTAGTGCACTTGCGAAGGCTGAGAGTCTTGAATATTTTCAGGTGCATCAGAACAATTGAAAACTGGCATTGTAGTGTCATAGTCAATCAAACTTCCGGTTTGAAATTTTTCTTCCAAAATCTTTGCATACCGAATTAAACTGGAAAAATCCTTTAAATTGGCAAAAAGTAGCTTTTCGTAAAATATGCCTTCTTGAAGGTCAATGAAAGTTGTTATCAGCTCATCTTCAGGTAATGGAGGATGCATCTTAGAAGCCTCTAGCCTCCATCTCATAGCAAATTCTGCAACAGACTCATGCGGCATCTTCTTGATTTTGCGCATATCAATCAGATAAGGATCTCTTACTATGTTGAACTTGTATTGTTCCACAAAGTCTCGAGCCATGTCTTCCCATGTGTGCCATTTGGTAAAGTCCTGTTTAGTATACCATGCAAGTGCCATTCCTGATAAACTCTGACTAAATAGTCTCATTAGCAAAGCTTCATTCTTCCCAATTCCGATCAATCTGCCGCAATAATCTTTCAAATGAATGTAGGGATTTCCCTTTCCATCGAAAGTGTTGAGTTTTGGTATGTTGTACCCACGAGGAAGCTCAATATTCGGATGAATGCACAAGTCTTCATAACATAAACTCTGAATGTTCCTAGGGCGCAATTCTTTTCCTATGATCTTTCTCAAAATCTGTTCATCCACATGGTGAGGATAAGTCGTCTCAACTTCTTTCTTAGGCAATTCTGGTGAACGCACTATCAATTGATTTGATTGACTCCCCACAGCAGGCATATTGATAAATGGTGGTTGGTATAAAGTTGCTGCTGGCCAAGCATTTGGATTGGTAAGATATTCTTGTGGGATTTGTGGATATATAGTATGTATAGGCATTGGGTAATTAGGCATTGTTAAGTAAGGTGGATTGGAGGTAAAGCTTGTATTTGGTAAAGGTTTGCTAGTATTGACAAAGTTGACAATCCTATTCCTTTGGACCACATGTTCTTCAACATCATCATTCTGCGCTTGCAAGATACCCATACCAGACCTGGTTGCCTGAAGCTGCTTTGCCATATTGTTTTGTCCTTGATGCAGATTTTCAGCCATTTCAGTGTTCAATGCTAGCCAACCTTTAACAAATGAATTCTGTACATTGAGCAAAAGCAAGTTAATACATAAAATGATAATGCATGCATAAAATTTCAAATGTAAAATAAGCCATTAGGCCGAATGGATGGGACCAAAATCTCGCCTCAACACATGAGTAAAATATTTAAGAGTTCGAAACTTGAGAAAAACAACTTTGAAAGTTTTTACTAAATTAGTATGCGTGCTAGACCATTTTGACACAAATTGCTAAAATGGTCGGCTTATTTTGAACATCAATGCTTTGCTCGGCTACCGATTCTCGTTTGTCGCACAACAATCTGTACCAATTCATAGAAAACCCGCTTCTGATAACTATGAAATCAACATCAATGTCTTCAATTTTCCTTTGCACAATTTTGCCCCAGTTATAACTTCAACTTCTCAACTTGCTTTGCGAAATTGCCCCAGTTATGACTTCAACATTTCAACTTGTTTTGCAAAAATTGCCCCAGTTATGACTTTTAAAACTTCAAACTGCTTATCAAAAGCTGCCCCGGTTGCAATCTCCCCCGCCTTCTACTTGCTTTGCAAAATTTGCCCCAGTTTCTATCTTTGGGAAAATTAAAATTTAGATACTAAAGGGTCGAGCCCGATGGAGGAGCCTACGTATCCCTCCTTGGGAATCAGACCGTGCGTAGTTCTGCTTACATAGAAGAGATTTTCCAAATGATGGTGTAACCGAAACTCGATATGAGTTGCCTACGTTTCCCGCCTTGGGAAACTGGTTACAGTAGTTTGCTTACATAGAAATAGATTCAAACATTCATAATTTGATATTCTTTCTTTTCTTTTCTTTTAACAATACTAACAAAAGGAAAATACAATAATTACTTCCTAATAATGCAAATAAACTAACTTCTGCTTCTGCCACTTTACTGCTTTTCTGGAACTTAATAGGTGCCTAAAGACCTTTCTTTGAACGATCTCCCTTTGCATATGGAAAGATTGGGACAAAAGGTTCGTCAGTGCCGTTTGTTGGTAGAACCTTGATCTGGCCAGAATTAATCAAGCTTTCAACTTTCTCCTTAAGGTAAAGCATTCCCCAATATAGTGCCCATGCATTCCTGAATGGTAAATGCAGAATTTTCCAAAGTTCTCGGGCTTAAGGAACCGACATGATTTTGGTTCTATAGGATGTACCAAATTGAACTCCTTGAGCCTTTCAAATAGTCGTGCGTAAGATTCTGGGAGCCGTATGAATGCGAAAGCAGATCTTTTGGCATGGTTTGACTGTGAGCTTGGATTGACAATTACTTGCGCATTGGCACTAGGTTCCCCTGCTATGGCTGGCAAAGGTTTTGACATGACAACTTTTCCTTTGTCTTTGGACTGTGCCTCAACCAATTTACACTTTCTCTTGTCAGAAATTATTGCAACCGGCTCTACTTGAAGCTCTGCAGATTTTCTTTTCAATGGACTGCCCTTTGCCAGAATCGGGTTCGAGAATTCATAATGCGCGACAAAGTCCCGGGCTAGTTTATCCCAATTGTCCAATTTCCAAGGACCTCGTATTGCAAACCATGTCAAAGCTGGTTCCTTAAGTGTCCTAGCAAACATCATCAACTTGGTTTCATTGCTTGGTCCATACCTTACGACCCAGCCAAGGTAGGCTTTCAAGTGATCACGAGGATTTCCTTTCCCGTCATACATTGGTGGATCAGCTGAGTCAAAAACATCCACATGTTCACTTTCTGCCTCCCCTAAGCTTACTTGTGATAGTAGAGCATTCTCATCTATCATTGTGTCATTGCTATCTTTAGCATTGGGAAGCCCTTTCCCGTTGCTTTTCTCATTGCTCGTCTTTGAGGAGCCACCAAATTCCTTTTCCAACAGGAATGCATGCAAATTAGGGAACTGTTGAGCATCACACTCAAATGCTGGAGCTACTTGCATTGTAGGAGGTGCAACAGTATAAATAGGAGCAACAGGAGCACTTGGTCCTGGGCTTGGCACGTTACGCACTGGATTGTGAGCATCCATGAGTGCGATAACCAATTCAGTAAGGCTAGTGAGTCTCTTTTCCAAACTTGCCACGGTTGCTTCAAGCTTGTTAACCTTGTCTTGGTGGGATCCATCATTTCCAGTCAAGTCAATCACGACATTTTGACGAGCCATATGTCCTGACCTTGATGTTCAAAATAATTAACCCTTTAGCAACGCATACCGAATTTAATAAAAATTTATTAAAGATGAAACTGACGGATTAACTTATTCCAAAATGGAGAAATTGAGACCATACTAAAAAGACCCCAAAAGTTTAAATAGGGCGTTTGTTTCGTTAAAGAAAACTGGACAAAACAATGCTTATTAAATTCGGAGAAATATTATTTATTAAAAAGATTAAAATTTGATGCTAAAACAATATTTTGTAAAAATTAAGACAGACCAAATAAAGATTAAAAAAAAAAAAGTATTTTTAGAATAATAATATGCATGCTTTCATATTATAAGTAAATAAAATAATTAAATGAGTAAAGAGAATAAGCGGTTAATTCCTGCAAACAAACACAATGTTAGTCAAATACCAATATCAAGCAAATTGAGTCACCCAATAAACAATGCAAAACGAATTACCGGCGATTAGCACATAGCAAATAAGCATTTAGCAAGCTATTGCATAGTAGACAAATAATTGATATGTGGCAAACACCAGTAATCAAGCGTAAATAAAGATGCAGGCGTGTCCTACCCTGTGAGGTGCCTCTTTGTGCTAGAGGTAAGCCTAATCACGCAAATAAATGATAACGAAAAGTAGTCCACACCTGTTTTGCAATAATCGATTTTAGAGTAAGCGACAACGACAATAGTAATAATAATAGTCTTTCATTGATAATAACTTGCTTTTAGTACATCATCATCATTACACGGAGAATGAAAAGTGCTAGAAAGTAAATACATAAATTAAAGACATAGTCTTAGTACAACATTTCGAAAATTTGAATAACTGCTATTGCTAAACTGCATCAAACTGGAGGAAGTGCTGAAGCTGAAGTGCTAGCATGGTTTGGATCAATCCTGGCTCGCTTCACAGTCTCTACAACTTCTTCCATGAAGCTCCACTCAGAAGGAGTGAAGGTGATGGAGCTAAGCTTGACCTTCATCCCATAGGTTAGATCTACATCTTCTAAACCTTCTTTTCCTGCTGGACTAGGAGTGATGGCAATGTCTTCTTTAATCCAGGCATAGTATTCAGGAGTCCGGCCTGCCGGATGAAAACTAGCGCGTTGGTTCACCATTCTATCCCAATCTTTGAAAATTTCTCCGACCCTTGGAACTTTTACTTCCTTGCCAAATTCAATTTCATAGGATCTCGTATATGCCGTGAGGGGTATGACTTGTTCTATCCCAAACTGACGAAGGACTCTTAAAGGCGCATAGTGATGAAGGCCCGTCAACCCGATGAGCTCGATGTAATACTTCTCCTTAGATCTAAGATAAACGCCCTCCTTGATTGCAAGCCACCACACTTTCCACAAAATATGGTCTTCTTCAAGCTCAGCTAAGTATCGAAACCAATCATTAAGGCCCACTGGTGCAACAAACTTTTCAAGTACCCGTTCTTGATAGCTTCTGATTGGGTTGCCCCCACATAAGGCTATGTCCACTATGGGTTTTCGATTAAAAAGGTGTTCCATGGCCCATAGCTGAAGAAGTAGATTTGAGCCCTCAAATTACCTCTTGCCCTTTTTTCTGCAGTTAGTTAGAGCTCTAAGCATTTCTGCCAGAATCATCGGGACCACAGTGACTTCTTTGTTATCAATCCCTTCAAACAAAATATGGACCACTGAACCAATGCTGGTGCTAATCTTCCCTTCTTCCCGCGGAAAAATCAGAGTTCCAAAGAAGGAAATGACAAAGGCGGTGAAGCGCCTTTTCTTCCAGGTATCCAAAGAACAAGCAAATTCCCGAATATGGACATTGTGGCTGTCCCCAAGTGCAAACCTCTCATAAAGATAGTCTAAAGAAACCCATTCCTTTGCAAAGCATCCCAACTTCTTGTTGTTATGTAACCCCAAATCATCTAAGAAATGCCTCCCTCCTTGTTTCCTTGGAATGATCATCTCCCGACCCTTCAAAGGCAGCCCGGTAAGGTCGGCCATTTCCTCTAAGGTCGGTGTAAGCTCAAAATCCTTAAATCGAAAAAACGGCCCTCAAATAGCTCCAGAAAGGCAAGAGTGCCTGAATCAAGTAACGATCAGATGGAATCTCTAACAAATGGATCAAATTCCCCAACTTCTTCTCAACCCATCCCGCCTCTCGTTTGTCATCTTGTTTCATGTTCCTCCACCATTCTTTCAATTTCTCAGGAACCTTAACAACCATTTGGACATTCTTGAATTCTGACATCTTTTGACCTACAAAGCCAATGACAAAATGTTCTAAACCCCATTCATTGCAAAACTTAGTTTGGACTGTGAATTTCGTTATCATATAAACACATAATATGCACCGTTGTTGGGTGTTAAAACCCGTCAACGAAAAAGGGTAGTTTTCCTAACTATGGAGGCGGTACCAAGGACCGGGTCCAATCTAAGGCTTATGCATGCATGTTCCTAACGAAAACTCTAGAGTGGGTTTACTAGACACAAGGCTGTTTTGAGTGGCAAGCGGTCATGCGGTAGTAAAACTATCCGCTCACCCCGCAGGTACGCGCACTCTTTCTTAAAGGGTTTTTTGTGAGTTGCGGGTGTATATGCATACATCTCGCGGGTATAAGTAACCATGAAGAAGCTCCCAGGAGTGGGGGAAATATGAACGGAATGCCAATTTAATATGTGCGCAAATAAAGTGTAGTGACATGCTTTCAGTGACAAACAATCGCAAATAATCAATTTAACTAATCATGCTATTTTTTTGCAAATAATAATAAACAAATAAAGAGTTATCTTGTGAAAACCTTGCGGTTAGAACCTTAAGGTATCCCCAGCGGAGTCGCCATGCTGTTGAACCCCAAAAATTACCCTTTCTTTACGAAAAGATAGGTTTCGGGTATAATGTTCAACAATATGGGATTCCAAAGGGCTTTCTTTGGAGTCGCCACCTAATTTAGGAGAATTAGGAACCAATTAATTAAATAATGCGTGCAATTCCTCCGTTTTAAGGAAATGGTCTTTTCAGAGATTCTGAAGTAAAAGGTTCAGTTATTTTCGAAAGAAGGTTTCGATTTGAAAGCACTTTCGAAAATCCGTAAAATTACGGTTAATCCTTCGGTTTTCACAAAATAGCTCAAAATGTTAACTTTCAATATGTCGATAAAATGGTTTAAAATTAATATTAAAATCTAAGATTATAATAAATTATACTTTAAAGAAATATGAATTTAAATAAACTTAGACTTGAAGAAGAAAGAAAGGAAGGAAAATAAATAAATAAATAATTTTTGCTAAAAATAGGAAAAACCAATTAATTGGAAAGAAGTTGCACTTTTATGGATAAACATGAGTTACTTTTTTATTAATTTTGAATTTTAATTGCACGCATTATTTAACTAAAAGATGCACAATTCGCAAATAAGATGGAGATTCTAAAGAAATAAAATATTCACAAAATAACTCAATAAATAACTAAACATTCATTCATAATCAATCAAATAAATAATTATCTACGGGGAATTCCTATAGACATGCAATTTCTAAGGATGGGGAAAGAGGAGGTTTAGAAGAAGAACCCGGAAATTGACAAAATTCATGGGAGCCTTGAATTTAATTTATACAATTATATGCCCATGAGCCTAAGTTAGAATAGGCGGCTCAACAAAGCATTTTTAAATTTCTATAGTCTTCACTTCTTGAATCTTGAGTGCGAACTTGACCCCAAGAGACTCTAAGCCAATGCGCTTTCCCATTTGTGAGTTTATCCAACTCAAACTCGTCCCAAGGAGTATTATGCAAAGAAAAGAGAAGAGATAAAGATTAGGACAATGATTATGATAAACAGGAAAATTAATCTGGGAAGAAGTATTAATGCAACACCTTGAAACTAAGTTGGACTAAGAAAAAAAAAAGAAAAGACTTGCATCGAAGAGACATTTGTATGAGTTAATCTACATGAATGTGTGTAGAATGTGCTAGCAGGCAGTCTCATGAAATGAGGCAGGTAATTTCATGTGATGATATTAAAGATAAAAGTTGCTTTCAAGTATAAACGATATACGAACATACCAACTAAAAAGTGAGACAACCATGCTTTCTAAATGGATCAACTAGAAGAATCATGACAGGAATGTAATGCTCAAGCAATTTGTTAGGATGATCTTCTTTCAAAATAAATAGAACTCAAGACATAGAAACAATCAGACCCCTTGAACTTCGCAAAATTAAATCTGTTTTAGCTTAAAGAAACTCCGAGGTAACGGGCAGGGGAATTCCAGAAAACAAGGAAGGACTTATGACAGTTCAGGATCAAGATTAATAACAACAAAAAGCTACATGTTTTCATAATTCATTAGAAATTTTCAGGAGGAAACAAACTTCCCAAACACTCAAACTATCGAGAATGTAAGAACAGGGTTGAGACATTTGGAAAATCAAGGAAACCACTGGCATGACCTGAATACTCCCCCCACATTCACAGCAACTACCCGAACAGACTTCACCCATCCAGAACTAATCATAGCCTCTATACACTAGCCTACACCCAACTGCACATACAACTCACACACGCAACTGAACAACATCCCTTGACAAACTGAGACAGAAACAAATTCCAGACCCTTGCAGGACATACACATATCTGCAGCCACTCTCACTAACACCTACATACTATCTACACACACATTGAGCCATTACCAGACTACTCCATAGACACCCTGCACCCTTCTACACTCACAAACACTTCTGCCTGAGTCCTTCACTCACATACAAGCCCATAGAACACACACCAGAAATCCCATAAGCTCCTAGACTACTCTGAACAGCAATCCAGGAAAGCAGAACACCTCATCTCACATGCCCTGCACCTGAACAACCATTCCCTCCAGCCTGAACTTCTCCAGCCTACTCTACATCCATAGACCAACCTGGACCTACACCCTGCTCTACACTTCACAGAACACTCCAGAGAACAGATCCCACCAGCTAGCACCCAACCTCACATTCTCACACACCTCTACAAACATCCAGGAACAGCTCCACCCAACTCCCTCTTTGAACACCCTGACCTCTCCTACTACAGCCTCCAGACCCTCTCAAGCTCACCAGCTGCCTGCAACTGCAGCACACTACTCACCTGAACTCCCTCATTCAGCACACACACTTCACAAACACAGACTCCCTCAACCTCCTGACAGCCAAGAACACAAACCTATTGGAAAGCTCACCCCTGAACTCTCTCATTTACACTAACACACATACACCCCTAAAAGTGTCACTACAGCACCTGTAACCATCCTGGATACCTCCTAGACTTGCAGCACCCAGAAAGAGAGGAAACGACAATAAACCTTGCTTAAATAAAGACAGCTCAAGCAAAGGAAATAGAGCAACAACTCAATTCTGTAACAGCTCACACCAAATGAACTTAACTCAAGTTAAGTTAAAGAAATTTATACACATGCTAACAATGAACCAGATCTAAATATATTTTCAACCTATTTTCGTGTTAAAGACCTGAACTTTAATACTTTAAACACTTTCAGCAAAGAAACCTTTTAACTAAAAAATGTACTATCATTCAAGACATTCAAAAAAACTACGACAAGATAACCAAAACAAAGTTTATCTTCTAACACTACGCAGTGTCAAACTAATACATCATTAAGCAAAAACAAGAAGGTAGAAAACTGAAAGATAAAAGAAGGATTATTACCTGCTGCAGTGCAGTGACCTAGGGCGAGTGATTCAAATTAAATGGAACTCGAACAAGCGTGTCGACTCGCGCGAGGTCGACGACTCGAACGATAAAGCGACAACACAAACAAATTCCAGAAAAAAACCGAAACAGTAGTGCTATGAACTTTTTTTTTTTTTTTTTTTTTTTAACAACTAAAACTTATGTATTATGCTGTGCCCTTTTTTTTTTTGGTTATCAAAATTTTCTCCAAAAAACCCCCTTAAAACCCTACCAAAATGCTCAATATATAGTAGAAACTTAGGGTTTACCTTGTTGAAGAAAAAATCGAAATTACCCCTCCCTTTTGATCCTTCCCCTCATGAGATAAGGGTGAGAGGGTCAAATCAGAGCCCCTCTCGTCCTTATCTCTAAGGAGAAGGGATCAACGACTCGGAATGGCTCGAATTCAAAATGTGCGGACGAGATTTAGAGATTCGTTGGGGAGAAAATAAGTGAGAAAATGCCAAACCAACAGCTGGAGCAGCGTTACTTGTCCAACTCATCAATCGTACGGAGAAGACAATCGATTGGGTCGCGGGTCGAGGCTTTTTCGGGTCGAAATGGGAATGACGGGTTGGATTGGCTTTGAACTGAAATGGGGAAAAGGGAAATGGGTATGGGTCTGGGGTTAAGCAACGGGTTAACGGGTTTTGGGGGTGCTTTCTGATTTGGGGATAAGATAGTGTGTGTGTGTGGCGTATGGGGATATGTATATAGGTTTTACACTAATAAGCTGAATTTTAGGACTAAAAACGAATATAGCCTCCTTTCCCATTTTATTTAACTTAAACTGGATTTAGGTTAGGAGCGAATTTAGCCTTTTTATTTGGATTTTAAAGGGATCGCATGGGTGGACTGAAACTGGGGTCATATTTTGCGAATACTTCATTAATTCATTTTAAAATTTAAAAATTGACCTTGATTAAATTAATTTGTCATTAATTAAATTTCGGGACAAAATTAGGTGTCAACAGCTGCCCCTCTTTACCCGAAAAGGATGAAAGAGTTTTTAGGGTAAAGAAGTTGACGAGAAACCAATTTCGTCCCAATAAAACCAAGACTTTTGATTTCCAAGGACCAAAAGGCGAGGCTTATGGACATGGCCGAACTCCGGTTTCTGAGTTGCCTACATATCTCGGGCTGAAAGAGAATCAGGCCATATGTAGTTCAACAACACTTAGACACGAAAATTCGCACGATTGACAGAAAATGACGCACGAATAGGAAAGAATTCAAACTGACGCCTAACCTGAAATGAAAGATTAGGAAAGGACTTGCTTGTTCGAGTGCGATTCTTCAGATCCTTGTTGACGAGTCTAGCTCATATCAACAATTGCCCCGTTCACTGCTAAGAAAAAGTTCCACGTTATGCTCCAAATGCTGCTGCGTGGTACTGCCAAAATTCTGTAAAGACTTAACAAACGGTAAGCGAGCAACTGCTAATAAACTATAATAATTGAAATAAGAAATAAATAAAGGGATAATAAAAGATTTTAAATGCTGGTTGTGATATCGTCAATAAGTTCTTCCTTCGGCCAACTGACGAGATGCTCCGCCTGGAGAACCTCTAAGCTGATCATTATTCAATATTGCATGACAACCGACATCGCGAAACACTCCGAAAGCGGTGCTTCAGCCGACTTGTCTTAGACTATCATCTACTTGAAAGAAACCTGCATATCCTATTTGTGGGTGGAAGAACCCAAAGTATCCTATTTGTGGGTGGAAGGACCCGAGATATCCTATTTGTGGGTGGAAGGACCCAAATATCCTATTTGTGGGTGGAAGGACCCAAATATCCTATTTGTGGGTGGAAGGACCCAGATATCCTATTTGTGGGTGGAAGGACCCAGATATCCTATTTGTGGGTGGAAGGACCCAAATATCCTATTTGTGGGTGGAAGGACCCGATATATCCTATTTGTGGGTGGAAGGACCCAGATATCCTATTTGTGGGTGGAAGGACCCAGATATCCTATTTGTGGGTGGAAGGACCCAAATATTCCATTTGTGGGTGGAAGAACCCAAGATATCCTATTTGTGGGTGGATAAACCCAAATATCCTATTTGTGGGTGGAAGGACCCAAATATCCTATTTGTGGGTGGAAGGACCCAGATATCCTATTTGTGGGTGGATAAACCCTGTATCTTGCAAAATCTGAAATCGTCTGGCCTGTACTGGTGATGCGATAATCGATCAAAAGCTAAAATAGAGTTGTTCTGCATATGCGATAAGGCAAATATTCTTCGAGGAACTAATAGTTGCGAGTTCTTCTTGTTTCGCTGCTTGAGATTTCTGCATTCAAAGAAAAATTGTAAGTACTATAAAATTTCTGGGAAGTTGCGACACTTTGCGTTGCTCCTTCCACCTTGATGCTGAACTTTGCGGTAAATACAAAATTTGCCCCTGTTTAATCAAAGAAAAATTGTTAGTTTTTGATCAAATAACGGTTGGCTTGTTTGAACACCTAATTTGGCTTCAAATCTGCATTTTCTTGCATGGCAATCAAATGTGTTGTTGTTGCGAAAATCTGACATTCTTGAAACTCTTCTCTTTGCACAAGATAAATCGTCTATAACTGCTTTGGCTTGGGTTATTTGGGAATAAACGAAATTTCATTGATTTTTGGGACTAAGCCAATAAAGGTAGCAAAACATAACGTAGTTCATTACAACCAGGATGAATAAAGTTGCAACAGAGTAGTTAAACACATAAGATAGTCGGGCAATGAAATGTCATTCCAAGCTGCAAAATACGGTCTTTGCAGTCTTCTTAGCTTGCAAACCGCCTCTTCTTTGAATATCTTGGGGCTGATGCCTCGCCTTTAACAAAAATTGTGCCTGCGGGAGGAATGTTGCAATAACCACTTAATGGATCTTCTTGCACTATTATTTTGCCATTATCAATAAAGCTTTGAATTTTGTATCTCAAGCCACTGCATTCTTCAGTATCATGACCTTGGATATTTGAATGATAAACACAATGCTTTAATGGATCAAAATGTGGAGGCAAGTGCTTGGGAATTGTTCCTTTCCTTGGTTGCAAAAGTCCTTCAGCTTGCAATTTTTCAAATATGCTACTCACAGACTCTTCTAGAGGAGTGAATGTACGAGGTCTAAACTTCTTCGTGCTTTGATGACCAGATGGTGCCTGATGAGATCGATGCTGGCGACTTGAATTTTGCATATCATGATTGTAGTGCACTTGCGAAGGCTGAGAGTCTTGAATATTTTCAGGTGCATCAGAACAATTGAAAACTGGCATTGTAGTGTCATAGTCAATCAAACTTCCGGTTTGAAATTTTTCTTCCAAAATCTTTGCATACCGAATTAAACTGGAAAAATCCTTTAAATTGGCAAAAAGTAGCTTTTCGTAAAATATGCCTTCTTGAAGGTCAATGAAAGTTGTTATCAGCTCATCTTCAGGCAATGGATGATGCATCTTAGAAGCCTCTAGCCTCCATCTCACAGCAAATTCTGCAACAGACTCATGCGGCATCTTCTTGATTTTGCGCATATCAATCAGATAAGGATCTCTTACTATGTTGAACTTGTATTGTTCCACAAAGTCTCGAGCCATGTCTATCCATGTGTGCCATTTGGTAAAGTCCTGTTTAGTATACCATGCAAGTGCCATTCCTGATAAACTCTGACTAAATAGTCTCATTAGCAAAGCTTCATTCTTCCCAATTCCGATCAATCTGCCCCAATAATCTTTCAAATGAATGTAGGGATTTCCCTTTCCATCGAAAGTGTTGAGTTTTGGTATGTTGTACCCACGAGGAAGCTCAATATTCGGATGAATGCATAAGTCTTCATAACATAAACTCTGAATGTTCCTAGAGCGCAATTCTTTTCCTATGATCTTTCTCAAAATCTGTTCATCCACATGGTGAGGATAAGTCGTCTCAACTTCTTTCTTAGGCAATTCTGGTGAACGCACTATCAATTGATTTGATTGACTCCCCACATCAGGCATATTGATAAATGGTGGTTGGTATAAAGTTGCTGCTGGCCAAGCATTTGGATTGGTAAGATATTCTTGTGGGATTTGTGGATATATAGTATGTATAGGCATTGGGTAATTAGGCATTGTTAAGTAAGGTGGATTGGAGGTAAAGCTTGTATTTGGCAAAGGTTTGCTAGTATTGACAAAGTTGACAATCCTATTCCTTTGGACCACATGTTCTTCAACATCATCATTCTGCGCTTGCAAGATACCCATACCAGACCTGGTTGCCTGAAGCTGCTTTGCCATGTTGTTTTGTCCTTGATGCAGATTTTCAGCCATTTCAGTGTTCAATGCTAGCCAACCTTTAACAAATGAATTCTGTACATTGAGCAAAAGCAAGTTAATACATAAAATGATAATGCATGCATAAAATTTCAAATGTAAAATAAGCCATTAGGCCGAATGGATGGGACCAAAATCTCGCCTCAACACATGAGTAAAATATTTAAGAGTTCGAAACTTGAGAAAAACAACTTTGAAAGTTTTTACTAAATTAGTATGTGTGCTAGACCATTTTGACACAAATTGCTAAAATGGTCGGCTTATTTTGAACATCAATGCTTTGCTCGGCTACCGATTCTCGTTTGTCGCACAACAATCTGTACCAATTCATAGAAAACCCGCTTCTGATAACTATGAAATCAACATCAATGTCTTCAATTTTCCTTTGCACAATTTTGCCCCAGTTATAACTTCAACATCTCAACTTGCTTTGCGAAATTGCCCCAGTTATGACTTCAACATTTCAACTTGTTTTGCAAAAATTGCCCCAGTTATGACTTTCAAAACTTCAAACTGCTTATCAAAAGCTGCCCCGGTTGCAATCTCCCACGCCTTCTACTTGCTTTGCAAAATTTTCCGCAGTTTCTATCTTTGGGAAATTAAAATTTAAATGCTAAAGGGTCGAGCCCGATGGAGGAGCCTACGTATCCCTCCTTGGGAATCAGACCGTGCGTAGTTCTGCTTACATAGAAGAGATTTTCCAAATGATGGTGTAACCGAAACTCGATATGAGTTGCCTACGTTTCCCGCCTTGGGAAACCGGTTACAGTAGTTTGCTTACATAGAAATAGATTCAAACATTCATAATTTGATATTCTTTCTTTTCTTTTCTTTTAACAATACTAACAAAAGGAAAATACAATAATTACTTCCTAATAATGCAAATAAACTAACTTCTGCTTCTGCCACTTTACTGCTTTTCTGGAACTTAATAGGTGCCTAAAGACCTTTCTTTGAACGATCTCCCTTTGCATATGGAAAGATTGCGACAAAAGGTTCGTCAGTGCCGTTTGTTGGTAGAACCTTGATCTGGCCAGAATTAATCAAGCTTTCAACTTTCTCCTTAAGGTAAAGCATTCCCCAATATAGTGCCCATGCATTCCTGAATGGTAAATGCAGAATTTTCCAAAGTTCACGGGCTTAAGGAACCGACATGATTTTGGTTCTATAGGATGTACCAAATTGAACTCCTTGAGCCTTTCAAATAGTCGTGCGTAAGATTCTGGGAGCCGTGTGAATGCGAAAGCAGATCTTTTGGCATGGTTTGACTGTGAGCTTGGATTGACAATTACTTGCGCATTGGCACTAGGTTCCCCTGCTATGGCTGGCAAAGGTTTTGACATGACAACTTTTCCTTTGTCTTTGGACTGTGCCTCAACCAATTTACACTTTCTCTTGTCAGAAATTATTGCAACCGGCTCTACTTGAAGCTCTGCAGATTTTCTTTTCAATGGACTGCCCTTTGCCAGAATCGGGTTCGAGAATTCATAATGCGCGACAATGTCCCGGGCTAGTTTATCCCAATTGTCCAATTCCCAAGGACCTCGTATTGCAAACCATGTCAAAGCTGGTTCCTTAAGTGTCCTAGCAAACATCATCAACTTGGTTTCATTGCTTGGTCCATACCTTACGACCCAGCCAAGGTAGGCTTTCAAGTGATCACGAGGATTTCCTTTCCCGTCATACATTGGTGGATCAGCTGAGTCAAAAACATCCACATGTTCACTTTCTGCCTCCCCTAAGCTTACTTGTGATAGTAGAGCATTCTCATCTATCATTGTGTCATTGCTATCTTTAGCATTGGGAAGCCCTTTCCCGTTGCTTTTCTCATTGCTCGTCTTTGAGGAGCCACCAAATTCCTTTTCCAACAGGAATGCATGCAAATTAGGGAACTGTTGAGCATCACACTCAAATGCTGGAGCTACTTGCATTGTAGGAGGTGCAACAGTATAAATAGGAGCAACAGGAGCACTTGGTCCTGGGCTTGGCACGTTACGCACTGGATTGTGAGCATCCATGAGTGCGATAACCAATTCAGTAAGGCTAGTGAGTCTCTTTTCCAAACTTGCCACGGTTGCTTCAAGCTTGTTAACCTTGTCTTGGTGGGATCCATCATTTCCAGTCAAGTCAATCACGACATTTTGACGAGCCATATGTCCTGACCTTGATGTTCAAAATAATTAACCCTTTAGCAACGCATACCGAATTTAATAAAAATTTATTAAAGATGAAACTGACGGATTAACTTATTCCAAAATGGAGAAATTGAGACCATACTAAAAAGACCCCAAAAGTTTAAATAGGGCGTTTGTTTCGTTAAAGAAAACTGGACAAAACAATGCTTATTAAATTCGGAGAAATATTATTTATTAAAAGATTAAAATTTGATGCTAAAACAATATTTTGTAAAAATTAAGACAGACCAAATAAAGATTAAAAAAAAAAGAAGTATTTTAGAATAATAATATGCATGCTTTCATATTATAAGTAAATAAAATAATTAAATGAGTAAAGAGAATAAGCGGTTAATTCCTGCAAACAAACACAATGTTAGTCAAATACCAATATCAAGCAAATTGAGTCACCCAATAAACAATGCAAAACGAATTACCGGCGATTAGCACATAGCAAATAAGCATTTAGCAAGCTATTGCATAGTAGACAAATAATTGATATGTGGCAAACACCAGTAATCAAGCGTAAATAAAGATGCAGGCGTGTCCTACCCTGTGAGGTGCCTCTTTGTGCTAGAGGTAAGCCTAATCACGCAAATAAATGATAACGAAAAGTAGTCCACACCTGTTTTGCAATAATCGATTTTAGAGTAAGCGACAACGACAATAGTAATAATAATAGTCTTTCATTGATAATAACTTGCTTTTAGTACATCATCATCATTACACGGAGAATGAAAAGTGCTAGAAAGTAAATACATAAATTAAAGACATAGTCTTAGTACAACATTTCGAAAATTTGAATAACTGCTATTGCTAAACTGCATCAAACTGGAGGAAGTGCTGAAGCTGAAGTGCTAGCATGGTTTGGATCAATCCTGGCTCGCTTCACAGTCTCTACAACTTCTTCCATGAAGCTCCACTCAGAAGGAGTGAAGTGATGGAGCTAAGCTTGACCTTCATCCCATAGGTTAGATCTACATCTTCTAAAACCTTCTTTTCCTGCTGGACTAGGAGTGATGGCAATGTCTTCTTTAATCCAGGCATAGTATTCAGGAGTCCGGCCTGCCGGATGAAAACTAGCGCGTTGGTTCACCATTCTATCCCAATCTTTGAAAATTTCTCCGACCCTTGGAACTTTTACTTCCTTGCCAAATTCAATTTCATAGGATCTCGTATATGCCGTGAGGGGTATGACTTGTTCTATCCCAAACTGACGAAGGACTCTTAAAGGCGCATAGTGATGAAGGCCCGTCAACCCGATGAGCTCGATGTAATACTTCTCCTTAGATCTAAGATAAACGCCCTCCTTGATTGCAAGCCACCACACTTTCCACAAAATATGGTCTTCTTCAAGCTCAGCTAAGTATCGAAACCAATCATTAAGGCCCACTGGTGCAACAAACTTTTCAAGTACCCGTTCTTGATAGCTTCTGATTGGGTTGCCCCCACATAAGGCTATGTCCACTATGGGTTTTCGATTAAAAAGGTGTTCCATGGCCCATAGCTGAAGAAGTAGATTTGAGCCCTCAAATTACCTCTTGGCCTTTTTTCTGCAGTTAGTTAGAGCTCTAAGCATTTCTGCCAGAATCATCGGGACCACAGTGACTTCTTTGTTATCAATCCCTTCAAACAAAATATGGACCACTGAACCAATGCTGGTGCTAATCTTCCCTTCTTCCCGCGGAAAAATCAGAGTTCCAAAGAAGGAAATGACAAAGGCGGTGAAGCGCCTTTTCTTCCAGGTATCCAAAGAACAAGCAAATTCCCGAATATGGACAGTGTGGCTGTCCCCAAGTGCAAACCTCTCATAAAGATAGTCTAAAGAAACCCATTCCTTTGCAAAGCATCCCAACTTCTTGTTGTTATGTAACCCCAAATCATCTAAGAAATGCCTCCCTCCTTGTTTCCTTGGAATGATCATCTCCCGACCCTTCAAAGGCAGCCCGGTAAGGTCGGCCATTTCCTCTAAGGTCGGTGTAAGCTCAAAATCCTTAAATCGAAAAACGGCCCTCAATAGCTCCAGAAAGGCAAGAGTGCCTGAATCAAGTAACGATCAGATGGAATCTCTAACAAATGGATCAAATTCCCCAACTTCTTCTCAACCCATCCCGCCTCTCGTTTGTCATCTTGTTTCATGTTCCTCCACCATTCTTTCAATTTCTCAGGAACCTTAACAACCATTTGGACATTCTTGAATTCTGACATCTTTTGACCTACAAAGCCAATGACAAAATGTTCTAAACCCCATTCATTGCAAAACTTAGTTTGGACTGTGAATTTCGTTATCATATAAACACATAATATGCACCGTTGTTGGGTGTTAAAACCCGTCAACGAAAAAGGGTAGTTTTCCTAACTATGGAGGCGGTACCAAGGACCGGGTCCAATCTAAGGCTTATGCATGCATGTTCCTAACGAAAACTCTAGAGTGGGTTTACTAGACACAAGGCTGTTTTGAGTGGCAAGCGGTCATGCGGTAGTAAAACTATCCGCTCACCCCGCAGGTACGCGCACTCTTTCTTAAAGGGTTTTTTGTGAGTTGCGGGTGTATATGCATACATCTCGCGGGTATAAGTAACCATGAAGAAGCTCCCAGGAGTGGGGGAAATATGAACGGAATGCCAATTTAATATGTGCGCAAATAAAGTGTAGTGACATGCTTTCAGTGACAAACAATCGCAAATAATCAATTTAACTAATCATGCTATTTTTTTGCAAATAATAATAAACAAATAAAGAGTTATCTTGTGAAAACCTTGCGGTTAGAACCTTAAGGTATCCCCAGCGGAGTCGCCATGCTGTTGAACCCCAAAAATTACCCTTTCTTTACGAAAAGATAGGTTTCGGGTATAATGTTCAACAATATGGGATTCCAAAGGGCTTTCTTTGGAGTCGCCACCTAATTTAGGAGAATTAGGAACCAATTAATTAAATAATGCGTGCAATTCCTCCGTTTTAAGGAAAATGGTCTTTTCAGAGATTCTGAAGTAAAAGGTTCAGTATTTTCGAAAGAAGGTTCGATTTGAAAGCACTTTCGAAAATCCGTAAAATTACGGTTAATCCTTCGGTTTTCACAAAATAGCTCAAAATGTTAACTTTCAATATGTCGATAAAATGGTTTTAAAATTAATATTAAAATCTAAGATTATAATAAATTATACTTTAAAGAAATATGAATTTAAATAAACTTAGACTTGAAGAAGAAAGAAAGGAAGGAAAATAAATAAATAAATAATTTTTGCTAAAAATAGGAAAAACCAATTAATTGGAAAGAAGTTGCACTTTTATGGATAAACATGAGTTACTTTTTTATTAATTTTGAATTTTAATTGCACGCATTATTTAACTAAAAGATGCACAATTCGCAAATAAGATGGAGATTCTAAAGAAATAAAATATTCACAAAATAACTCAATAAATAACTAAACATTCATTCATAATCAATCAAATAAATAATTATCTACGGGGAATTCCTATAGACATGCAATTTCTAAGGATGGGGAAAGAGGAGGTTTAGAAGAAGAACCCGGAAATTGACAAAATTCATGGGAGCCTTGAATTTAATTTATACAATTATATGCCCATGAGCCTAAGTTAGAATAGGCGGCTCAACAAAGCATTTTTAAATTTCTATAGTCTTCACTTCTTGAATCTTGAGTGCGAACTTGACCCCAAGAGACTCTAAGCCAATGCGCTTTCCCATTTGTGAGTTTATCCAACTCAAACTCGTCCCAAGGAGTATTATGCAAAGAAAAGAGAAGAGATAAAGATTAGGACAATGATTATGATAAACAGGAAAATTAATCTGGGAAGAAGTATTAATGCAACACCTTGAAACTAAGTTGGACTAAGAAAAAAAAGAAAAGACTTGCATCGAAGAGACATTTGTATGAGTTAATCTACATGAATGTGTGTAGAATGTGCTAGCAGGCAGTCTCATGAAATGAGGCAGGTAATTTCATGTGATGATATTAAAGATAAAAGTTGCTTTCAAGTATAAACGATATACGAACATACCAACTAAAAAGTGAGACAACCATGCTTTCTAAATGGATCAACTAGAAGAATCATGACAGGAATGTAATGCTCAAGCAATTTGTTAGGATGATCTTCTTTCAAAATAAATAGAACTCAAGACATAGAAACAATCAGACCCCTTGAACTTCGCAAAATTAAATCTGTTTTAGCTTAAAGAAACTCCGAGGTAACGGGCAGGGGAATTCCAGAAAACAAGGAAGGACTTATGACAGTTCAGGATCAAGATTAATAACAACAAAAAGCTACATGTTTTCATAATTCATTAGAAATTTTCAGGAGGAAACAAACTTCCCAAACACTCAAACTATCGAGAATGTAAGAACAGGGTTGAGACATTTGGAAAATCAAGGAAACCACTGGCATGACCTGAATACTCCCCCCACATTCACAGCAACTACCCGAACAGACTTCACCCATCCAGAACTAATCATAGCCTCTATACACTAGCCTACACCCAACTGCACATACAACTCACACACGCAACTGAACAAACATCCCTTGACAAACTGAGACAGAAACAAATTCCAGACCCTTGCAGGACATACACATATCTGCAGCCACTCTCACTAACACCTACATACTATCTACACACACATTGAGCCATTACCAGACTACTCCATAGACACCCTGCACCCTTCTACACTCACAAACACTTCTGCCTGAGTCCTTCACTCACATACAAGCCCATAGAACACACACCAGAAATCCCATAAGCTCCTAGACTACTCTGAACAGCAATCCAGGAAAGCAGAACACCTCATCTCACATGCCCTGCACCTGAACAACCATTCCCTCCAGCCTGAACTTCTCCAGCCTACTCTACATCCATAGACCAACCTGGACCTACACCCTGCTCTACACTTCACAGAACACTCCAGAGAACAGATCCCACCAGCTAGCACCCAACCTCACATTCTCACACACCTCTACAAACATCCAGGAACAGCTCCACCCAACTCCCTCTTTGAACACCCTGACCTCTCCTACTACAGCCTCCAGACCCTCTCAAGCTCACCAGCTGCCTGCAACTGCAGCACACTACTCACCTGAACTCCCTCATTCAGCACACACACTTCACAAACACAGACTCCCTCAACCTCCTGACAGCCAAGAACACAAACCTATTGGAAAGCTCACCCCTGAACTCTCTCATTTACACTAACACACATACACCCCTAAAAGTGTCACTACAGCACCTGTAACCATCCTGGATACCTCCTAGACTTGCAGCACCCAGAAAGAGAGGAAACGACAATAAACCTTGCTTAAATAAAGACAGCTCAAGCAAAGGAAATAGAGCAACAACTCAATTCTGTAACAGCTCACACCAAATGAACTTAACTCAAGTTAAGTTAAAGAAATTTATACACATGCTAACAATGAACCAGATCTAAATATATTTTCAACCTATTTTCGTGTTAAAGACCTGAACTTTAATACTTTAAACACTTTCAGCAAAGAAACCTTTTAACTAAAAAATGTACTATCATTCAAGACATTCAAAAAAACTACGACAAGATAACCAAAACAAAGTTTATCTTCTAACACTACGCAGTGTCAAACTAATACATCATTAAGCAAAAACAAGAAGGTAGAAAACTGAAAGATAAAAGAAGGATTATTACCTGCTGCAGTGCAGTGACCTAGGGCGAGTGATTCAAATTAAATGGAACTCGAACAAGCGTGTCGACTCGCGCGAGGTCGACGACTCGAACGATAAAGCGACAACACAAACAAATTCCAGAAAAAAACCGAAACAGTAGTGCTATGAACTTTTTTTTTTTTTTTTTTTTTTAACAACTAAAACTTATGTATTATGCTGTGCCCTTTTTTTTTTTGGTTATCAAAATTTTCTCCAAAAAACCCCCTTAAAACCCTACCAAAATGCTCAATATATAGTAGAAACTTAGGGTTTACCTTGTTGAAGAAAAATCGAAATTACCCCTCCCTTTGATCCTTCCCCTCATGAGATAAGGGTGAGAGGGTCAAATCAGAGCCCCTCTCGTCCTTATCTCTAAGGAGAAGGGATCAACGACTCGGAATGGCTCGAATTCAAAATGTGCGGACGAGATTTAGAGATTCGTTGGGGAGAAAATAAGTGAGAAAATGCCAAACCAACAGCTGGAGCAGCGTTACTTGTCCAACTCATCAATCGTACGGAGAAGACAATCGATTGGGTCGCGGGTCGAGGCTTTTTCGGGTCGAAATGGAATGACGGGTTGGATTGGCTTTGAACTGAAATGGGGAAAAGGGAAATGGGTATGGGTCTGGGGTTAAGCAACGGGTTAACGGGTTTTGGGGGTGCTTTCTGATTTGGGGATAAGATAGTGTGTGTGTGTGGCGTATGGGGATATGTATATAGGTTTTACACTAATAAGCTGAATTTTAGGACTAAAAACGAATATAGCCTCCTTTCCCATTTTATTTAACTTAAACTGGATTTAGGTTAGGAGCGAATTTAGCCTTTTTATTTGGATTTTAAAGGGATCGCATGGGTGGACTGAAACTGGGGTCATATTTTGCGAATACTTCATTAATTCATTTTAAAATTTAAAAATTGACCTTGATTAAATTAATTTGTCATTAATTAAATTTCGGGACAAAATTAGGTGTCAACAGCTGCCCCTCTTTACCCGAAAAGGATGAAAGAGTTTTTAGGGTAAAGAAGTTGACGAGAAACCAATTTCGTCCCAATAAAACCAAGACTTTTGATTTCCAAGGACCAAAAGGCGAGGCTTATGGACATGGCCGAACTCCGGTTTCTGAGTTGCCTACATATCTCGGGCTGAAAGAGAATCAGGCCATATGTAGTTCAACAACACTTAGACACGAAAATTCGCACGATTGACAGAAAATGACGCACGAATAGGAAAGAATTCAAACTGACGCCTAACCTGAAATGAAAGATTAGGAAAGGACTTGCTTGTTCGAGTGCGATTCTTCAGATCCTTGTTGACGAGTCTAGCTCATATCAACAATTGCCCCGTTCACTGCTAAGAAAAAGTTCCACGTTATGCTCCAAATGCTGCTGCGGTACTGCCAAAATTCTGTAAAGACTTAACAAACGGTAAGCGAGCAACTGCTAATAAACTATAATAATTGAAATAAGAAATAAATAAAGGGATAATAAAAGATTTTAAATGCTGGTTGTGATATCGTCAATAAGTTCTTCCTTCGGCCAACTGACGAGATGCTCCGCCTGGAGAACCTCTAAGCTGATCATTATTCAATATTGCATGACAACCGACATCGCGAAACACTCCGAAAGCGGTGCTTCAGCCGACTTGTCTTAGACTATCATCTACTTGAAAGAAACCTGCATATCCTATTTGTGGGTGGAAGAACCCAAAGTATCCTATTTGTGGGTGGAAGGACCCGAGATATCCTATTTGTGGGTGGAAGGACCCAAATATCCTATTTGTGGGTGGAAGGACCCAAATATCCTATTTGTGGGTGGAAGGACCCAGATATCCTATTTGTGGGTGGAAGGACCCAGATATCCTATTTGTGGGTGGAAGGACCCAAATATCCTATTTGTGGGTGGAAGGACCCGATATATCCTATTTGTGGGTGGAAGGACCCAGATATCCTATTTGTGGGTGGAAGGACCCAGATATCCTATTGTGGGTGGAAGGACCCAAATATTCCATTTGTGGGTGGAAGAACCCAAGATATCCTATTTGTGGGTGGATAAACCCAAATATCCTATTTGTGGGTGGAAGGACCCAAATATCCTATTTGTGGGTGGAAGGACCCAGATATCCTATTTGTGGGTGGATAAACCCTGTATCTTGCAAAATCTGAAATCGTCTGGCCTGTACTGGTGATGCGATAATCGATCAAAAGCTAAAATAGAGTTGTTCTGCATATGCGATAAGGCAAATATTCTTCGAGGAACTAATAGTTGCGAGTTCTTCTTGTTTCGCTGCTTGAGATTTCTGCATTCAAAGAAAAATTGTAAGTACTATAAAATTTCTGGGAAGTTGCGACACTTTGCGTTGCTCCTTCCACCTTGATGCTGAACTTTGCGGTAAATACAAAATTTGCCCCTGTTTAATCAAAGAAAAATTGTTAGTTTTTGATCAAATAACGGTTGGCTTGTTTGAACACCTAATTTGGCTTCAAATCTGCATTTTCTTGCATGGCAATCAAATGTGTTGTTGTTGCGAAAATCTGACATTCTTGAAACTCTTCTCTTTGCACAAGATAAATCGTCTATAACTGCTTTGGCTTGGGTTATTTGGGAATAAACGAAATTTCATTGATTTTTGGGACTAAGCCCAATAAAGGTAGCAAAACATAACGTAGTTCATTACAACCAGGATGAATAAAGTTGCAACAGAGTAGTTAAACACATAAGATAGTCGGGCAATGAAATGTCATTCCAAGCTGCAAAATACGGTCTTTGCAGTCTTCTTAGCTTGCAAACCGCCTCTTCTTTGAATATCTTGGGGCTGATGCCTCGCCTTTAACAAAAATTGTGCCTGCGGGAGGAATGTTGCAATAACCACTTAATGGATCTTCTTGCACTATTATTTTGCCATTATCAATAAAGCTTTGAATTTTGTATCTCAAGCCACTGCATTCTTCAGTATCATGACCTTGGATATTTGAATGATAAACACAATGCTTTAATGGATCAAAATGTGGAGGCAAGTGCTTGGGAATTGTTCCTTTCCTTGGTTGCAAAAGTCCTTCAGCTTGCAATTTTTCAAATATGCTACTCACAGACTCTTCTAGAGGAGTGAATGTACGAGGTCTAAACTTCTTCGTGCTTTGATGACCAGATGGTGCCTGATGAGATCGATGCTGGCGACTTGAATTTTGCATATCATGATTGTAGTGCACTTGCGAAGGCTGAGAGTCTTGAATATTTTCAGGTGCATCAGAACAATTGAAAACTGGCATTGTAGTGTCATAGTCAATCAAACTTCCGGTTTGAAATTTTTCTTCCAAAATCTTTGCATACCGAATTAAACTGGAAAAATCCTTTAAATTGGCAAAAAGTAGCTTTTCGTAAAATATGCCTTCTTGAAGGTCAATGAAAGTTGTTATCAGCTCATCTTCAGGCAATGGATGATGCATCTTAGAAGCCTCTAGCCTCCATCTCACAGCAAATTCTGCAACAGACTCATGCGGCATCTTCTTGATTTTGCGCATATCAATCAGATAAGGATCTCTTACTATGTTGAACTTGTATTGTTCCACAAAGTCTCGAGCCATGTCTATCCATGTGTGCCATTTGGTAAAGTCCTGTTTAGTATACCATGCAAGTGCCATTCCTGATAAACTCTGACTAAATAGTCTCATTAGCAAAGCTTCATTCTTCCCAATTCCGATCAATCTGCCCCAATAATCTTTCAAATGAATGTAGGGATTTCCCTTTCCATCGAAAGTGTTGAGTTTTGGTATGTTGTACCCACGAGGAAGCTCAATATTCGGATGAATGCATAAGTCTTCATAACATAAACTCTGAATGTTCCTAGAGCGCAATTCTTTTCCTATGATCTTTCTCAAAATCTGTTCATCCACATGGTGAGGATAAGTCGTCTCAACTTCTTTCTTAGGCAATTCTGGTGAACGCACTATCAATTGATTTGATTGACTCCCCACATCAGGCATATTGATAAATGGTGGTTGGTATAAAGTTGCTGCTGGCCAAGCATTTGGATTGGTAAGATATTCTTGTGGGATTTGTGGATATATAGTATGTATAGGCATTGGGTAATTAGGCATTGTTAAGTAAGGTGGATTGGAGGTAAAGCTTGTATTTGGCAAAGGTTTGCTAGTATTGACAAAGTTGACAATCCTATTCCTTTGGACCACATGTTCTTCAACATCATCATTCTGCGCTTGCAAGATACCCATACCAGACCTGGTTGCCTGAAGCTGCTTTGCCATGTTGTTTTGTCCTTGATGCAGATTTTCAGCCATTTCAGTGTTCAATGCTAGCCAACCTTTAACAAATGAATTCTGTACATTGAGCAAAAGCAAGTTAATACATAAAATGATAATGCATGCATAAAATTTCAAATGTAAAATAAGCCATTAGGCCGAATGGATGGGACCAAAATCTCGCCTCAACACATGAGTAAAATATTTAAGAGTTCGAAACTTGAGAAAAACAACTTTGAAAGTTTTTACTAAATTAGTATGTGTGCTAGACCATTTTGACACAAATTGCTAAAATGGTCGGCTTATTTTGAACATCAATGCTTTGCTCGGCTACCGATTCTCGTTTGTCGCACAACAATCTGTACCAATTCATAGAAAACCCGCTTCTGATAACTATGAAATCAACATCAATGTCTTCAATTTTCCTTTGCACAATTTTGCCCCAGTTATAACTTCAACATCTCAACTTGCTTTGCGAAATTGCCCCAGTTATGACTTCAACATTTCAACTTGTTTTGCAAAAATTGCCCCAGTTATGACTTTCAAAACTTCAAACTGCTTATCAAAAGCTGCCCCGGTTGCAATCTCCCACGCCTTCTACTTGCTTTGCAAAATTTTCCGCAGTTTCTATCTTTGGGAAAATTAAAATTTAAATGCTAAAGGGTCGAGCCCGATGGAGGAGCCTACGTATCCCTCCTTGGGAATCAGACCGTGCGTAGTTCTGCTTACATAGAAGAGATTTTCCAAATGATGGTGTAACCGAAACTCGATATGAGTTGCCTACGTTTCCCGCCTTGGGAAACCGGTTACAGTAGTTTGCTTACATAGAAATAGATTCAAACATTCATAATTTGATATTCTTTCTTTTCTTTTCTTTTAACAATACTAACAAAAGGAAATACAATAATTACTTCCTAATAATGCAAATAAAACTAACTTCTGCTTCTGCCACTTTACTGCTTTTCTGGAACTTAATAGGTGCCTAAAGACCTTTCTTTGAACGATCTCCCTTTGCATATGGAAAGATTGCGACAAAAGGTTCGTCAGTGCCGTTTGTTGGTAGAACCTTGATCTGGCCAGAATTAATCAAGCTTTCAACTTTCTCCTTAAGGTAAAGCATTCCCCAATATAGTGCCCATGCATTCCTGAATGGTAAATGCAGAATTTTCCAAAGTTCACGGGCTTAAGGAACCGACATGATTTTGGTTCTATAGGATGTACCAAATTGAACTCCTTGAGCCTTTCAAATAGTCGTGCGTAAGATTCTGGGAGCCGTGTGAATGCGAAAGCAGATCTTTTGGCATGGTTTGACTGTGAGCTTGGATTGACAATTACTTGCGCATTGGCACTAGGTTCCCCTGCTATGGCTGGCAAAGGTTTTGACATGACAACTTTTCCTTTGTCTTTGGACTGTGCCTCAACCAATTTACACTTTCTCTTGTCAGAAATTATTGCAACCGGCTCTACTTGAAGCTCTGCAGATTTTCTTTTCAATGGACTGCCCTTTGCCAGAATCGGGTTCGAGAATTCATAATGCGCGACAATGTCCCGGGCTAGTTTATCCCAATTGTCCAATTCCCAAGGACCTCGTATTGCAAACCATGTCAAAGCTGGTTCCTTAAGTGTCCTAGCAAACATCATCAACTTGGTTTCATTGCTTGGTCCATACCTTACGACCCAGCCAAGGTAGGCTTTCAAGTGATCACGAGGATTTCCTTTCCCGTCATACATTGGTGGATCAGCTGAGTCAAAAACATCCACATGTTCACTTTCTGCCTCCCCTAAGCTTACTTGTGATAGTAGAGCATTCTCATCTATCATTGTGTCATTGCTATCTTTAGCATTGGGAAGCCCTTTCCCGTTGCTTTTCTCATTGCTCGTCTTTGAGGAGCCACCAAATTCCTTTTCCAACAGGAATGCATGCAAATTAGGGAACTGTTGAGCATCACACTCAAATGCTGGAGCTACTTGCATTGTAGGAGGTGCAACAGTATAAATAGGAGCAACAGGAGCACTTGGTCCTGGGCTTGGCACGTTACGCACTGGATTGTGAGCATCCATGAGTGCGATAACCAATTCAGTAAGGCTAGTGAGTCTCTTTTCCAAACTTGCCACGGTTGCTTCAAGCTTGTTAACCTTGTCTTGGTGGGATCCATCATTTCCAGTCAAGTCAATCACGACATTTTGACGAGCCATATGTCCTGACCTTGATGTTCAAAATAATTAACCCTTTAGCAACGCATACCGAATTTAATAAAAATTTATTAAAGATGAAACTGACGGATTAACTTATTCCAAAATGGAGAAATTGAGACCATACTAAAAAGACCCCAAAAGTTTAAATAGGGCGTTTGTTTCGTTAAAGAAAACTGGACAAAACAATGCTTATTAAATTCGGAGAAATATTATTTATTAAAAGGATTAAAATTTGATGCTAAAACAATATTTTGTAAAAATTAAGACAGACCAAATAAAGATTAAAAAAAAAGAAGTATTTTTAGAATAATAATATGCATGCTTTCATATTATAAGTAAATAAAATAATTAAATGAGTAAAGAGAATAAGCGGTTAATTCCTGCAAACAAACACAATGTTAGTCAAATACCAATATCAAGCAAATTGAGTCACCCAATAAACAATGCAAAACGAATTACCGGCGATTAGCACATAGCAAATAAGCATTTAGCAAGCTATTGCATAGTAGACAAATAATTGATATGTGGCAAACACCAGTAATCAAGCGTAAATAAAGATGCAGGCGTGTCCTACCCTGTGAGGTGCCTCTTTGTGCTAGAGGTAAGCCTAATCACGCAAATAAATGATAACGAAAAGTAGTCCACACCTGTTTTGCAATAATCGATTTTAGAGTAAGCGACAACGACAATAGTAATAATAATAGTCTTTCATTGATAATAACTTGCTTTTAGTACATCATCATCATTACACGGAGAATGAAAAGTGCTAGAAAGTAAATACATAAATTAAAGACATAGTCTTAGTACAACATTTCGAAAATTTGAATAACTGCTATTGCTAAACTGCATCAAACTGGAGGAAGTGCTGAAGCTGAAGTGCTAGCATGGTTTGGATCAATCCTGGCTCGCTTCACAGTCTCTACAACTTCTTCCATGAAGCTCCACTCAGAAGGAGTGAAGGTGATGGAGCTAAGCTTGACCTTCATCCCATAGGTTAGATCTACATCTTCTAAACCTTCTTTTCCTGCTGGACTAGGAGTGATGGCAATGTCTTCTTTAATCCAGGCATAGTATTCAGGAGTCCGGCCTGCCGGATGAAAACTAGCGCGTTGGTTCACCATTCTATCCCAATCTTTGAAAATTTCTCCGACCCTTGGAACTTTTACTTCCTTGCCAAATTCAATTTCATAGGATCTCGTATATGCCGTGAGGGGTATGACTTGTTCTATCCCAAACTGACGAAGGACTCTTAAAGGCGCATAGTGATGAAGGCCCGTCAACCCGATGAGCTCGATGTAATACTTCTCCTTAGATCTAAGATAAACGCCCTCCTTGATTGCAAGCCACCACACTTTCCACAAAATATGGTCTTCTTCAAGCTCAGCTAAGTATCGAAACCAATCATTAAGGCCCACTGGTGCAACAAACTTTTCAAGTACCCGTTCTTGATAGCTTCTGATTGGGTTGCCCCCACATAAGGCTATGTCCACTATGGGTTTTCGATTAAAAAGGTGTTCCATGGCCCATAGCTGAAGAAGTAGATTTGAGCCCTCAAATTACCTCTTGCCCTTTTTTCTGCAGTTAGTTAGAGCTCTAAGCATTTCTGCCAGAATCATCGGGACCACAGTGACTTCTTTGTTATCAATCCCTTCAAACAAAATATGGACCACTGAACCAATGCTGGTGCTAATCTTCCCTTCTTCCCGCGGAAAAATCAGAGTTCCAAAGAAGGAATGACAAAGGCGGTGAAGCGCCTTTTCTTCCAGGTATCCAAAGAACAAGCAAATTCCCGAATATGGACATTGTGGCTGTCCCCAAGTGCAAACCTCTCATAAAGATAGTCTAAAGAAACCCATTCCTTTGCAAAGCATCCCAACTTCTTGTTGTTATGTAACCCCAAATCATCTAAGAAATGCCTCCCTCCTTGTTTCCTTGGAATGATCATCTCCCGACCCTTCAAAGGCAGCCCGGTAAGGTCGGCCATTTCCTCTAAGGTCGGTGTAAGCTCAAAATCCTTAAATCGAAAAACGGCCCTCAAATAGCTCCAGAAAGGCAAGAGTGCCTGAATCAAGTAACGATCAGATGGAATCTCTAACAAATGGATCAAATTCCCCAACTTCTTCTCAACCCATCCCGCCTCTCGTTTGTCATCTTGTTTCATGTTCCTCCACCATTCTTTCAATTTCTCAGGAACCTTAACAACCATTTGGACATTCTTGAATTCTGACATCTTTTGACCTACAAAGCCAATGACAAAATGTTCTAAACCCCATTCATTGCAAAACTTAGTTTGGACTGTGAATTTCGTTATCATATAAACACATAATATGCACCGTTGTTGGGTGTTAAAACCCGTCAACGAAAAAGGGTAGTTTTCCTAACTATGGAGGCGGTACCAAGGACCGGGTCCAATCTAAGGCTTATGCATGCATGTTCCTAACGAAAACTCTAGAGTGGGTTTACTAGACACAAGGCTGTTTTGAGTGGCAAGCGGTCATGCGGTAGTAAAACTATCCGCTCACCCCGCAGGTACGCGCACTCTTTCTTAAAGGGTTTTTGTGAGTTGCGGGTGTATATGCATACATCTCGCGGGTATAAGTAACCATGAAGAAGCTCCCAGGAGTGGGGGAAATATGAACGGAATGCCAATTTAATATGTGCGCAAATAAAGTGTAGTGACATGCTTTCAGTGACAAACAATCGCAAATAATCAATTTAACTAATCATGCTATTTTTTGCAAATAATAATAAACAAATAAAGAGTTATCTTGTGAAAACCTTGCGGTTAGAACCTTAAGGTATCCCCAGCGGAGTCGCCATGCTGTTGAACCCCAAAAATTACCCTTTCTTTACGAAAAGATAGGTTTCGGGTATAATGTTCAACAATATGGGATTCCAAAGGGCTTTCTTGGAGTCGCCACCTAATTTAGGAGAATTAGGAACCAATTAATTAAATAATGCGTGCAATTCCTCCGTTTTAAGGAAAATGGTCTTTTCAGAGATTCTGAAGTAAAAGGTTCAGTTATTTTCGAAAGAAGGTTTCGATTTGAAAGCACTTTCGAAAATCCGTAAAATTACGGTTAATCCTTCGGTTTTCACAAAATAGCTCAAAATGTTAACTTTCAATATGTCGATAAAATGGTTTAAAATTAATATTAAAATCTAAGATTATAATAAATTATACTTTAAAGAAATATGAATTTAAATAAACTTAGACTTGAAGAAGAAAGAAAGGAAGGAAAATAAATAAATAAATAATTTTTGCTAAAAATAGGAAAAACCAATTAATTGGAAAGAAGTTGCACTTTTATGGATAAACATGAGTTACTTTTTTATTAATTTTGAATTTTAATTGCACGCATTATTTAACTAAAAGATGCACAATTCGCAAATAAGATGGAGATTCTAAAGAAATAAAATATTCACAAAATAACTCAATAAATAACTAAACATTCATTCATAATCAATCAAATAAATAATTATCTACGGGGAATTCCTATAGACATGCAATTTCTAAGGATGGGGAAAGAGGAGGTTTAGAAGAAGAACCCGGAAATTGACAAAATTCATGGGAGCCTTGAATTTAATTTATACAATTATATGCCCATGAGCCTAAGTTAGAATAGGCGGCTCAACAAAGCATTTTTAAATTTCTATAGTCTTCACTTCTTGAATCTTGAGTGCGAACTTGACCCCAAGAGACTCTAAGCCAATGCGCTTTCCCATTTGTGAGTTTATCCAACTCAAACTCGTCCCAAGGAGTATTATGCAAAGAAAAGAGAAGAGATAAAGATTAGGACAATGATTATGATAAACAGGAAAATTAATCTGGGAAGAAGTATTAATGCAACACCTTGAAACTAAGTTGGACTAAGAAAAAAAAAGAAAAGACTTGCATCGAAGAGACATTTGTATGAGTTAATCTACATGAATGTGTGTAGAATGTGCTAGCAGGCAGTCTCATGAAATGAGGCAGGTAATTTCATGTGATGATATTAAAGATAAAAGTTGCTTTCAAGTATAAACGATATACGAACATACCAACTAAAAAGTGAGACAACCATGCTTTCTAAATGGATCAACTAGAAGAATCATGACAGGAATGTAATGCTCAAGCAATTTGTTAGGATGATCTTCTTTCAAAATAAATAGAACTCAAGACATAGAAACAATCAGACCCCTTGAACTTCGCAAAATTAAATCTGTTTTAGCTTAAAGAAACTCCGAGGTAACGGGCAGGGGAATTCCAGAAAACAAGGAAGGACTTATGACAGTTCAGGATCAAGATTAATAACAACAAAAAGCTACATGTTTTCATAATTCATTAGAAATTTTCAGGAGGAAACAAACTTCCCAAACACTCAAACTATCGAGAATGTAAGAACAGGGTTGAGACATTTGGAAAATCAAGGAAACCACTGGCATGACCTGAATACTCCCCCCACATTCACAGCAACTACCCGAACAGACTTCACCCATCCAGAACTAATCATAGCCTCTATACACTAGCCTACACCCAACTGCACATACAACTCACACACGCAACTGAACAAACATCCCTTGACAAACTGAGACAGAAACAAATTCCAGACCCTTGCAGGACATACACATATCTGCAGCCACTCTCACTAACACCTACATACTATCTACACACACATTGAGCCATTACCAGACTACTCCATAGACACCCTGCACCCTTCTACACTCACAAACACTTCTGCCTGAGTCCTTCACTCACATACAAGCCCATAGAACACACACCAGAAATCCCATAAGCTCCTAGACTACTCTGAACAGCAATCCAGGAAAGCAGAACACCTCATCTCACATGCCCTGCACCTGAACAACCATTCCCTCCAGCCTGAACTTCTCCAGCCTACTCTACATCCATAGACCAACCTGGACCTACACCCTGCTCTACACTTCACAGAACACTCCAGAGAACAGATCCCACCAGCTAGCACCCAACCTCACATTCTCACACACCTCTACAAACATCCAGGAACAGCTCCACCCAACTCCCTCTTTGAACACCCTGACCTCTCCTACTACAGCCTCCAGACCCTCTCAAGCTCACCAGCTGCCTGCAACTGCAGCACACTACTCACCTGAACTCCCTCATTCAGCACACACACTTCACAAACACAGACTCCCTCAACCTCCTGACAGCCAAGAACACAAACCTATTGGAAAGCTCACCCCTGAACTCTCTCATTTACACTAACACACATACACCCCTAAAAGTGTCACTACAGCACCTGTAACCATCCTGGATACCTCCTAGACTTGCAGCACCCAGAAAGAGAGGAAACGACAATAAACCTTGCTTAAATAAAGACAGCTCAAGCAAAGGAAATAGAGCAACAACTCAATTCTGTAACAGCTCACACCAAATGAACTTAACTCAAGTTAAGTTAAAGAAATTTATACACATGCTAACAATGAACCAGATCTAAATATATTTTCAACCTATTTTCGTGTTAAAGACCTGAACTTTAATACTTTAAACACTTTCAGCAAAGAAACCTTTTAACTAAAAAATGTACTATCATTCAAGACATTCAAAAAAACTACGACAAGATAACCAAAACAAAGTTTATCTTCTAACACTACGCAGTGTCAAACTAATACATCATTAAGCAAAAACAAGAAGGTAGAAAACTGAAAGATAAAAGAAGGATTATTACCTGCTGCAGTGCAGTGACCTAGGGCGAGTGATTCAAATTAAATGGAACTCGAACAAGCGTGTCGACTCGCGCGAGGTCGACGACTCGAACGATAAAGCGACAACACAAACAAATTCCAGAAAAAAACCGAAACAGTAGTGCTATGAACTTTTTTTTTTTTTTTTTTTTTTAACAACTAAAACTTATGTATTATGCTGTGCCCTTTTTTTTTTGGTTATCAAAATTTTCTCCAAAAAACCCCCTTAAAACCCTACCAAAATGCTCAATATATAGTAGAAACTTAGGGTTTACCTTGTTGAAGAAAAATCGAAATTACCCCTCCCTTTTGATCCTTCCCCTCATGAGATAAGGGTGAGAGGGTCAAATCAGAGCCCCTCTCGTCCTTATCTCTAAGGAGAAGGGATCAACGACTCGGAATGGCTCGAATTCAAAATGTGCGGACGAGATTTAGAGATTCGTTGGGGAGAAAATAAGTGAGAAAATGCCAAACCAACAGCTGGAGCAGCGTTACTTGTCCAACTCATCAATCGTACGGAGAAGACAATCGATTGGGTCGCGGGTCGAGGCTTTTTCGGGTCGAAATGGGAATGACGGGTTGGATTGGCTTTGAACTGAAATGGGGAAAAGGGAAATGGGTATGGGTCTGGGGTTAAGCAACGGGTTAACGGGTTTTGGGGGTGCTTTCTGATTTGGGGATAAGATAGTGTGTGTGTGTGGCGTATGGGGATATGTATATAGGTTTTACACTAATAAGCTGAATTTTAGGACTAAAAACGAATATAGCCTCCTTTCCCATTTTATTTAACTTAAACTGGATTTAGGTTAGGAGCGAATTTAGCCTTTTTATTTGGATTTTAAAGGGATCGCATGGGTGGACTGAAACTGGGGTCATATTTTGCGAATACTTCATTAATTCATTTTAAAATTTAAAAATTGACCTTGATTAAATTAATTTGTCATTAATTAAATTTCGGGACAAAATTAGGTGTCAACAGCTGCCCCTCTTTACCCGAAAAGGATGAAAGAGTTTTTAGGGTAAAGAAGTTGACGAGAAACCAATTTCGTCCCAATAAAACCAAGACTTTTGATTTCCAAGGACCAAAAGGCGAGGCTTATGGACATGGCCGAACTCCGGTTTCTGAGTTGCCTACATATCTCGGGCTGAAAGAGAATCAGGCCATATGTAGTTCAACAACACTTAGACACGAAAATTCGCACGATTGACAGAAAATGACGCACGAATAGGAAAGAATTCAAACTGACGCCTAACCTGAAATGAAAGATTAGGAAAGGACTTGCTTGTTCGAGTGCGATTCTTCAGATCCTTGTTGACGAGTCTAGCTCATATCAACAATTGCCCCGTTCACTGCTAAGAAAAAGTTCCACGTTATGCTCCAAATGCTGCTGCGGTACTGCCAAAATTCTGTAAAGACTTAACAAACGGTAAGCGAGCAACTGCTAATAAACTATAATAATTGAAATAAGAAATAAATAAAGGGATAATAAAAGATTTTAAATGCTGGTTGTGATATCGTCAATAAGTTCTTCCTTCGGCCAACTGACGAGATGCTCCGCCTGGAGAACCTCTAAGCTGATCATTATTCAATATTGCATGACAACCGACATCGCGAAACACTCCGAAAGCGGTGCTTCAGCCGACTTGTCTTAGACTATCATCTACTTGAAAGAAACCTGCATATCCTATTTGTGGGTGGAAGAACCCAAAGTATCCTATTTGTGGGTGGAAGGACCCGAGATATCCTATTTGTGGGTGGAAGGACCCAAATATCCTATTTGTGGGTGGAAGGACCCAAATATCCTATTTGTGGGTGGAAGGACCCAGATATCCTATTTGTGGGTGGAAGGACCCAGATATCCTATTTGTGGGTGGAAGGACCCAAATATCCTATTTGTGGGTGGAAGGACCCGATATATCCTATTTGTGGGTGGAAGGACCCAGATATCCTATTTGTGGGTGGAAGGACCCAGATATCCTATTTGTGGGTGGAAGGACCCAAATATTCCATTTGTGGGTGGAAGAACCCAAGATATCCTATTTGTGGGTGGATAAACCCAAATATCCTATTTGTGGGTGGAAGGACCCAAATATCCTATTTGTGGGTGGAAGGACCCAGATATCCTATTTGTGGGTGGATAAACCCTGTATCTTGCAAAATCTGAAATCGTCTGGCCTGTACTGGTGATGCGATAATCGATCAAAAGCTAAAATAGAGTTGTTCTGCATATGCGATAAGGCAAATATTCTTCGAGGAACTAATAGTTGCGAGTTCTTCTTGTTTCGCTGCTTGAGATTTCTGCATTCAAAGAAAAATTGTAAGTACTATAAAATTTCTGGGAAGTTGCGACACTTTGCGTTGCTCCTTCCACCTTGATGCTGAACTTTGCGGTAAATACAAAATTTGCCCCTGTTTAATCAAAGAAAAATTGTTAGTTTTTGATCAAATAACGGTTGGCTTGTTTGAACACCTAATTTGGCTTCAAATCTGCATTTTCTTGCATGGCAATCAAATGTGTTGTTGTTGCGAAAATCTGACATTCTTGAAACTCTTCTCTTTGCACAAGATAAATCGTCTATAACTGCTTTGGCTTGGGTTATTTGGGAATAAACGAAATTTCATTGATTTTTGGGACTAAGCCCAATAAAGGTAGCAAAACATAACGTAGTTCATTACAACCAGGATGAATAAAGTTGCAACAGAGTAGTTAAACACATAAGATAGTCGGGCAATGAAATGTCATTCCAAGCTGCAAAATACGGTCTTTGCAGTCTTCTTAGCTTGCAAACCGCCTCTTCTTTGAATATCTTGGGGCTGATGCCTCGCCTTTAACAAAAATTGTGCCTGCGGGAGGAATGTTGCAATAACCACTTAATGGATCTTCTTGCACTATTATTTTGCCATTATCAATAAAGCTTTGAATTTTGTATCTCAAGCCACTGCATTCTTCAGTATCATGACCTTGGATATTTGAATGATAAACACAATGCTTTAATGGATCAAAATGTGGAGGCAAGTGCTTGGGAATTGTTCCTTTCCTTGGTTGCAAAAGTCCTTCAGCTTGCAATTTTTCAAATATGCTACTCACAGACTCTTCTAGAGGAGTGAATGTACGAGGTCTAAACTTCTTCGTGCTTTGATGACCAGATGGTGCCTGATGAGATCGATGCTGGCGACTTGAATTTTGCATATCATGATTGTAGTGCACTTGCGAAGGCTGAGAGTCTTGAATATTTTCAGGTGCATCAGAACAATTGAAAACTGGCATTGTAGTGTCATAGTCAATCAAACTTCCGGTTTGAAATTTTTCTTCCAAAATCTTTGCATACCGAATTAAACTGGAAAAATCCTTTAAATTGGCAAAAAGTAGCTTTTCGTAAAATATGCCTTCTTGAAGGTCAATGAAAGTTGTTATCAGCTCATCTTCAGGCAATGGATGATGCATCTTAGAAGCCTCTAGCCTCCATCTCACAGCAAATTCTGCAACAGACTCATGCGGCATCTTCTTGATTTTGCGCATATCAATCAGATAAGGATCTCTTACTATGTTGAACTTGTATTGTTCCACAAAGTCTCGAGCCATGTCTATCCATGTGTGCCATTTGGTAAAGTCCTGTTTAGTATACCATGCAAGTGCCATTCCTGATAAACTCTGACTAAATAGTCTCATTAGCAAAGCTTCATTCTTCCCAATTCCGATCAATCTGCCCCAATAATCTTTCAAATGAATGTAGGGATTTCCCTTTCCATCGAAAGTGTTGAGTTTTGGTATGTTGTACCCACGAGGAAGCTCAATATTCGGATGAATGCATAAGTCTTCATAACATAAACTCTGAATGTTCCTAGAGCGCAATTCTTTTCCTATGATCTTTCTCAAAATCTGTTCATCCACATGGTGAGGATAAGTCGTCTCAACTTCTTTCTTAGGCAATTCTGGTGAACGCACTATCAATTGATTTGATTGACTCCCCACATCAGGCATATTGATAAATGGTGGTTGGTATAAAGTTGCTGCTGGCCAAGCATTTGGATTGGTAAGATATTCTTGTGGGATTTGTGGATATATAGTATGTATAGGCATTGGGTAATTAGGCATTGTTAAGTAAGGTGGATTGGAGGTAAAGCTTGTATTTGGCAAAGGTTTGCTAGTATTGACAAAGTTGACAATCCTATTCCTTTGGACCACATGTTCTTCAACATCATCATTCTGCGCTTGCAAGATACCCATACCAGACCTGGTTGCCTGAAGCTGCTTTGCCATGTTGTTTTGTCCTTGATGCAGATTTTCAGCCATTTCAGTGTTCAATGCTAGCCAACCTTTAACAAATGAATTCTGTACATTGAGCAAAAGCAAGTTAATACATAAAATGATAATGCATGCATAAAATTTCAAATGTAAAATAAGCCATTAGGCCGAATGGATGGGACCAAAATCTCGCCTCAACACATGAGTAAAATATTTAAGAGTTCGAAACTTGAGAAAAACAACTTTGAAAGTTTTTACTAAATTAGTATGTGTGCTAGACCATTTTGACACAAATTGCTAAAATGGTCGGCTTATTTTGAACATCAATGCTTTGCTCGGCTACCGATTCTCGTTTGTCGCACAACAATCTGTACCAATTCATAGAAAACCCGCTTCTGATAACTATGAAATCAACATCAATGTCTTCAATTTTCCTTTGCACAATTTTGCCCCAGTTATAACTTCAACATCTCAACTTGCTTTGCGAAATTGCCCCAGTTATGACTTCAACATTTCAACTTGTTTTGCAAAAATTGCCCCAGTTATGACTTTCAAAACTTCAAACTGCTTATCAAAAGCTGCCCCGGTTGCAATCTCCCACGCCTTCTACTTGCTTTGCAAAATTTTCCGCAGTTTCTATCTTTGGGAAAATTAAAATTTAAATGCTAAAGGGTCGAGCCCGATGGAGGAGCCTACGTATCCCTCCTTGGGAATCAGACCGTGCGTAGTTCTGCTTACATAGAAGAGATTTTCCAAATGATGGTGTAACCGAAACTCGATATGAGTTGCCTACGTTTCCCGCCTTGGGAAACCGGTTACAGTAGTTTGCTTACATAGAAATAGATTCAAACATTCATAATTTGATATTCTTTCTTTTCTTTTCTTTTAACAATACTAACAAAAGGAAAATACAATAATTACTTCCTAATAATGCAAATAAACTAACTTCTGCTTCTGCCACTTTACTGCTTTTCTGGAACTTAATAGGTGCCTAAAGACCTTTCTTTGAACGATCTCCCTTTGCATATGGAAAGATTGCGACAAAAGGTTCGTCAGTGCCGTTTGTTGGTAGAACCTTGATCTGGCCAGAATTAATCAAGCTTTCAACTTTCTCCTTAAGGTAAAGCATTCCCCAATATAGTGCCCATGCATTCCTGAATGGTAAATGCAGAATTTTCCAAAGTTCACGGGCTTAAGGAACCGACATGATTTTGGTTCTATAGGATGTACCAAATTGAACTCCTTGAGCCTTTCAAATAGTCGTGCGTAAGATTCTGGGAGCCGTGTGAATGCGAAAGCAGATCTTTTGGCATGGTTTGACTGTGAGCTTGGATTGACAATTACTTGCGCATTGGCACTAGGTTCCCCTGCTATGGCTGGCAAAGGTTTTGACATGACAACTTTTCCTTTGTCTTTGGACTGTGCCTCAACCAATTTACACTTTCTCTTGTCAGAAATTATTGCAACCGGCTCTACTTGAAGCTCTGCAGATTTTCTTTTCAATGGACTGCCCTTTGCCAGAATCGGGTTCGAGAATTCATAATGCGCGACAATGTCCCGGGCTAGTTTATCCCAATTGTCCAATTCCCAAGGACCTCGTATTGCAAACCATGTCAAAGCTGGTTCCTTAAGTGTCCTAGCAAACATCATCAACTTGGTTTCATTGCTTGGTCCATACCTTACGACCCAGCCAAGGTAGGCTTTCAAGTGATCACGAGGATTTCCTTTCCCGTCATACATTGGTGGATCAGCTGAGTCAAAAACATCCACATGTTCACTTTCTGCCTCCCCTAAGCTTACTTGTGATAGTAGAGCATTCTCATCTATCATTGTGTCATTGCTATCTTTAGCATTGGGAAGCCCTTTCCCGTTGCTTTTCTCATTGCTCGTCTTTGAGGAGCCACCAAATTCCTTTTCCAACAGGAATGCATGCAAATTAGGGAACTGTTGAGCATCACACTCAAATGCTGGAGCTACTTGCATTGTAGGAGGTGCAACAGTATAAATAGGAGCAACAGGAGCACTTGGTCCTGGGCTTGGCACGTTACGCACTGGATTGTGAGCATCCATGAGTGCGATAACCAATTCAGTAAGGCTAGTGAGTCTCTTTTCCAAACTTGCCACGGTTGCTTCAAGCTTGTTAACCTTGTCTTGGTGGGATCCATCATTTCCAGTCAAGTCAATCACGACATTTTGACGAGCCATATGTCCTGACCTTGATGTTCAAAATAATTAACCCTTTAGCAACGCATACCGAATTTAATAAAAATTTATTAAAGATGAAACTGACGGATTAACTTATTCCAAAATGGAGAAATTGAGACCATACTAAAAAGACCCCAAAAGTTTAAATAGGGCGTTTGTTTCGTTAAAGAAAACTGGACAAAACAATGCTTATTAAATTCGGAGAAATATTATTTATTAAAAGGATTAAAATTTGATGCTAAAACAATATTTTGTAAAAATTAAGACAGACCAAATAAAGATTAAAAAAAAAAGAAGTATTTTTAGAATAATAATATGCATGCTTTCATATTATAAGTAAATAAAATAATTAAATGAGTAAAGAGAATAAGCGGTTAATTCCTGCAAACAAACACAATGTTAGTCAAATACCAATATCAAGCAAATTGAGTCACCCAATAAACAATGCAAAACGAATTACCGGCGATTAGCACATAGCAAATAAGCATTTAGCAAGCTATTGCATAGTAGACAAATAATTGATATGTGGCAAACACAAGTAATCAAGCGTAAATAAAGATGCAGGCGTGTCCTACCCTGTGAGGTGCCTCTTTGTGCTAGAGGTAAGCCTAATCGCGCAAATAAATGATAACGAAAAGTAGTCCACACCTGTTTTGCAATAATCGATTTTAGAGTAAGCGACAACGACAATAGTAATAATAATAGTCTTTCATTGATAATAACTTGCTTTTAGTACATCATCATCATTACACGGAGAATGAAAAGTGCTAGAAAGTAAATACATAAATTAAAGACATAGTCTTAGTACAACATTTCGAAAATTTGAATAACTGCTATTGCTAAACTGCATCAAACTGGAGGAAGTGCTGAAGCTGAAGTGCTAGCATGGTTTGGATCAATCCTGGCTCGCTTCACAGTCTCTACAACTTCTTCCATGAAGCTCCACTTAGAAGGAGTGAAAGTGATGGAGCTAAGCTTGACCTTCATCCCATAGGTTAGATCTACATCTTCAAAACCTTCTTTTCCTGCTGGACTAGGAGTGATGGCAATGTCTTCTTTAATCCAGGCATAGTATTCAGGAGTCCGGCCTGCCGGATGAAAACTAGCGCGTTGGTTCACCATTCTATCCCAATCTTTGAAAATTTCTCCGACCCTTGGAACTTTTATTTCCTTGCCAAATTCAATTTCATAGGATCTCGTATATGCCGTGAGGGGTATGACTTGTTCTATCCCAAACTGACGAAGGACTCTTAAAGGCGCATAGTGATGAAGGCCCGTCAACCCGATGAGCTCGATGTAATACTTCTCCTTAGATCTAAGATAAACGCCCTCCTTGATTGCAAGCCACCACACTTTCCACAAAATATGGTCTTCTTCAAGCTCAGCTAAGTATCGAAACCAATCATTAAGGCCCACTGGTGCAACAAACTTTTCAAGTACCCGTTCTTGATAGCTTCTGATTGGGTTGCCCCCACATAAGGCTATGTCCACTATGGGTTTTCGATTAAAAAGGTGTTCCATGGCCCATAGTTGAAGAAGTAGATTTGAGCCCTCAAAATACCTCTTGGCCTTTTTTCTGCAGTTAGTTAGAGCTCTAAGCATTTCTGCCAGAATCATCGGGACCACAGTGACTTCTTTGTTATCAATCCCTTCAAACAAAATACGGACCACTGAACCAATGCTGGTGCTAATCTTCCCTTCTTCCCGCGGAAAAATCAGAGTTCCAAAGAAGGAAATGACAAAGGCGGTGAAGCGCCTTTTCTTCCAGGTATCCAAAGAACAAGCAAATTCCCGAATATGGACAGTGTGGCTGTCCCCAAGTGCAAACCTCTCATAAAGATAGTCTAAAGAAACCCATTCCTTTGCAAAGCATCCCAACTTCTTGTTGTTATGTAACCCCAAATCATCTAAGAAATGCCTCCCTCCTTGTTTCCTTGGAATGATCATCTCCCGACCCTTCAAAGGCAGCCCGGTAAGGTCGGCCATTTCCTCTAAGGTCGGTGTAAGCTCAAAATCCTTAAATCGAAAAACGGCCCTCGAATAGCTCCAGAAAGGCAAGAGTGCCTGAATCAAGTAACGATCAGATGAAATCTCTAACAAATGGATCAAATTCCCCAACTTCTTCTCAACCCATCCCGCCTCTCGTTTGTCATCTTGTTTCATGTTCCTCCACCATTCTTTCAATTTCTCAGGAACCTTAACAACCATTTGGACATTCTTGAATTCTGACATCTTTTGACCTACAAAGCCAATGACAAAATGTTCTAAACCCCATTCATTGCAAAACTTAGTTTGGACTGTGAATTTCGTTATCATATAAACACATAATATGTACCGTTGTTGGGTGTTAAAACCCGTCAACGAAAAAGGGTGGTTTTCCTAACTATGGAGGCGGTACCAAGGACCGGGTCCAATCTAAGGCTTATGCATGCATGTTCCTAACGAAAACTCTAGAGTGGGTTTACTAGACACAAGGCTGTTTTGAGTGGCAAGCGGTCACGCGATAGTAAAACTATCCGCTCACCCCGCAGGTACGCGCACTCTTTCTTAAAGGGTTTTTTGTGAGTTGCGGGTGTATATGCATACATCTCGCGGGTATAAGTAACCATGAAGAAGCTCCCAGGAGTGGGGGAAATATGAACGGAATGCCAATTTAATATGTGCGCAAATAAAGTGTAGTGACATGCTTTCAGTGACAAACAATCGCAAATAATCAATTTAACTAATCATGCTATTTTTTTGCAAATAATAATAAACAAATAAAGAGTTATCTTGTGAAAACCTTGCGGTTAGAACCTTAAGGTATCCCCAGCGGAGTCGCCATGCTGTTGAACCCCAAAAATTACCCTTTCTTTACGAAAAGATAGGTTTCGGGTATAATGTTCAACAATATGGGATTCCAAAGGGCTTTCTTTGGAGTCGCCACCTAATTTAGGAGAATTAGGAACCAATTAATTAAATAATGCGTGCAATTCCTCCGTTTTAAGGAAAATGGTCTTTTCAGAGATTCTGAAGTAAGAGGTTCATTTATTTTCGAAAGAAGGTTTCGATTTGAAAGCACTTTCGAAAATCCGTAAAATTACGGTTAATCCTTCGGTTTTCACAAAATAGCTCAAAATGTTAACTTTCAATATATCGATAAAATGGTTTAAAATTAATATTAAAATCTAAGATTATAATAAATTATACTTTAAAGAAATATGAATTTAAATAAACTTAGACTTGAAGAAGAAAGAAAGGAAGGAAAATAAATAAATAAATAATTTTTGCTAAAAATAGGAAAAACCAATTAATTGGAAAGAAGTTGCACTTTTATGGATAAACATGAGTTACTTTTTTATTAATTTTGAATTTTAATTGCACGCATTATTTAACTAAAAGATGCACAATTCGCAAATAAGATGGAGATTCTAAAGAAATAAAATATTCACAAAATAACTCAATAAATAACTAAACATTCATTCATAATCAATCAAATAAATAATTATCTACGGGGAATTCCTATAGACATGCAATTTCTAAGGATGGGGAAAGAGGAGGTTTAGAAGAAGAACCCGGAAATTGACAAAATTCATGGGAGCCTTGAATTTAATTTATACAATTATATGCCCATGAGCCTAAGTTAGAATAGGCGGCTCAACAAAGCATTTTTAAATTTCTACAGTCTTCACTTCTTGAATCTTGAGTGCGAACTTGACCCCAAGAGACTCTAAGCCAATGCGCTTTCCCATTTGTGAGTTTATCCAACTCAAACTCGTCCCAAGGAGTATTATGCAAAGAAAAGAGAAGAGATAAAGATTAGGACAATGATTATGATAAACAGGAAAATTAATCTGGGAAGAAGTATTAATGCAACACCTTGAAACTAAGTTGGACTAAGAAAAAAAAAGAAAAGACTTGCATCGAAGAGACATTTGTATGAGTTAATCTACATGAATGTGTGTAGAATGTGCTAGCAGGCAGTCTCATGAAATGAGGCAGGTAATTTCATGTGATGATATTAAAGATAAAAGTTGCTTTCAAGTATAAACGATATACGAACATACCAACTAAAAAGTGAGACAACCATGGTTTCTAAATGGATCAACTAGAAGAATCATGACAGGAATGTAATGCTCAAGCAATTTGTTAGGATGATCTTCTTTCAAGATAAATAGAACTCAAGATATAGAAACAATCAGACTCCTTGAACTTCGCAAAATTAAATCTGTTTTAGCTTAAAGAAACTCCGAGGTAACGGGCAGGGGAATTCCAGAAAACAAGCAAGGACTTATGACAGTTCAGGATCAAGATTAATAACAACAAAAAGCTACATGTTTTCATAATGCATTAGAAATTTTCAGGAGGAAACAAACTTCCCAAACACTCAAACTATCGAGAATGTAAGAACAGGGTTGAGACATTTGGAAAATCAAGGAAACCACTGGCATGACCTGAATACTCCCCCCACATTCACAGCAACTACCCGAACAGACTTCACCCATCCAGAACTAATCATAGCCTCTATACACTAGCCTACACCCAACTGCACATACAACTCACACACGCAACTGAACAAACATCCCTTGACAAACTGAGACAGAAACAAATTCCAGACCCTTGCAGGACATACACATATCTGCAGCCACTCTCACTAACACCTACATACTATCTACACACACATTGAGCCATTACCAGACTACTCCATAGACACCCTGCACCCTTCTACACTCACAAACACTTCTGCCTGAGTCCTTCACTCACATACAAGCCCATAGAACACACACCAGAAATCCCATAAGCTCCTAGACTACTCTGAACAGCAATCCAGGAAAGCAGAACACCTCATCTCACATGCCCTGCACCTGAACAACCATTCCCTCCAGCCTGAACTTCTCCAGCCTACTCTACATCCATAGACCAACCTGGACCTACACCCTGCTCTACACTTCACAGAACACTCCAGAGAACAGATCCCACCAGCTAGCACCCAACCTCACATTCTCACACACCTCTACAAACATCCAGGAACAGCTCCACCCAACTCCCTCTTTGAACACCCTGACCTCTCCTACTACAGCCTCCAGACCCTCTCAAGCTCACCAGCTGCCTGCAACTGCAGCACACTACTCACCTGAACTCCCTCATTCAGCACACACACTTCACAAACACAGACTCCCTCAACCTCCTGACAGCCAAGAACACAAACCTCTTGGAAAGCTCACCCCTGAACTCTGTCATTTACACTAACACACATACACCCCTAAAAGTGTCACTACAGCACCTGTAACCATCCTGGATACCTCCTAGACTTGCAGCACCCAGAAAGAGAGGAAACGACAATAAACCTTGCTTAAATAAAGACAGCTCAAGCAAAGGAAATAGAGCAACAACTCAATTCTGTAACAGCTCACACCAAATGAACTTAACTCAAGTTAAGTTAAAGAAATTTATACACATGCTAACAATGAACCAGATCTAAATACATTTTCAACCTATTTTCGTGTTAAAGACCTGAACTTTAATACTTTAAACACTTTCAGCAAAGAAACCTTTTAACTAAAAAATGTACTATCATTCAAGACATTCAAAAAAACTACGACAAGATAACCAAAACAAAGTTTATCTTCTAACACTACGCAGTGTCAAACTAATACATCATTAAGCAAAAACAAGAAGGTAGAAAACTGAAAGATAAAAGAAGGATTATTACCTGCTGCAGTGCAGTGACCTAGGGCGAGTGATTCAAATTAAATGGAACTCGAACAAGCGTGTCGACTCGCGCGAGGTCGACGACTCGAACGATAAAGCGACAACACAAACAAATTCCAGAAAAAAAACCGAAACAGTAGTGCTATGAACTTTTTTTTTTTTTTTTTTTTTTTTTAACAACTAAAACTTATGTATTATGCTGTGCCCTTTTTTTTTTTGGTTATCAAAATTTTCTCCAAAAAACCCCCTTAAAACCCTACCAAAATGCTCAATATATAGTAGAAACTTAGGGTTTACCTTGTTGAAGAAAAATCGAAATTACCCCTCCCTTTTGATCCTTCCCCTCATGAGATAAGGGTGAGAGGGTCAAATCAGAGCCCCTCTCGTCCTTATCTCTAAGGAGAAGGGATCAACGACTCGGAATGGCTCGAATTCAAAATGTGCGGACGAGATTTAGAGATTCGTTGGGGAGAAAATAAGTGAGAAAATGCCAAACCAACAGCTGGAGCAGCGTTACTTGTCCAACTCATCAATCGTACGGAGAAGACAATCGATTGGGTCGCGGGTCGAGGCTTTTTCGGGTCGAAATGGGAATGACGGGTTGGATTGGCTTTGAACTGAAATGGGGAAAAGGGAAATGGGTATGGGTCTGGGGTTAAGCAACGGGTTAACGGGTTTTGGGGGTGCTTTCTGATTTGCGGATAAGATAGTGTGTGTGTGTGGCGTATAGGGATATGTATATAGGTTTTACTCTAATAAGCTGAAATTTAGGACTAAAAACGAATATAGCCTCCTTTCCCATTTCATTTAACTTAAACTGGATTTAGGTTAGGAGCGAATTTAGCCTTTTTATTTGGATTTTAAAGGGATCGCATGGGTGGACTGAAACTGGGGTCATATTTTGCGAATACTTCATTAATTCATTTTAAAATTTAAAAATTGACCTTGATTAAATTAATTTGTCATTAATTAAAATTTTGGGACAAAATTGGGTGTCAACACATACCGCATATATAAAACACAACACGATAGTCACACAATAGTCAGCACGCGGTGCAATGAAATGGGATGAATGCAGTATGATGCAATGGTGTCACATGCGCCAAATAGATGGAGCGGAATCCTCCTACTCCGGGGGCGGAATCCTCCTACCCTCAATATAATGCAATAGAGAGGAATCCTCCTGCTCCGAGGGCAGAATCCTCCTACCCTCAATATGATGCAATGGAGCGGAATCCTCCTGCTCCGAGGGCGGAATCCTCCTACCCTCAATATGATGCAATGGAGCGGAATCCTCCTGCTCCGAGGGCGGAATCCTCCTACCCTCAATATGATGCAATGGAGCGGAATCCTCCTGCTCTGAGGTCGGAATCCTCCTACCCTCAATATGATGCAATGGAGCGGAATACTCCGAGGGCGGAATCCTCCTACCCTCAATATGATGCAATGGAGCGGAATACTCCTGCTCCTGGGGCGGAATACTCCTGCACCCAATATGATATGCAATGTAATGCATATGAATGACATGTAATGCATATGAATGCAATGGGATGCAATAATAACCCTTCACCGGCGCGGGACTCTCATCGACAGCCGGGAAGTGGATGCCAACTCACAGCCAGGGTACAATGCTCAAATCCTCAATACAATACCAACAATAGGACATAACATAAAATATACAATGTAAATCCAAAGCTAAGGCGTAAGGAGTACGCCTATCGGTAGCTACACACGTAAGGAACACATGGTAGAAAATCTACGAGGCCAGGTGCCTCCAAAGAAATGGATATAAACACTTACCTCTCTCAAAAGTTAGCATTGCGACCAGCAACCGCGTTATTCTTTGAATTCATTGCTAAACGATCCCACTGTGATCAATAAGCAGAAAAATATATCACATTAGGCTAAAGGCTTCATTCCTCACATCTTAGGGCAATCCAGGTAGGAACCTGATACCCTATTCGCATACGCAATACGCAGGCCAGGCCTATATACAGGGTTCAAAGCCACATAACCAAACCCCAAATAAATTACATCTATATGTTGCCCGTAACTCACTGAGTACGAATATATAATCAATTCCATTATTGGGGTCCATTTGACCCTTTAAACTATTAATTGAACTTATTAAAACGATGTATAATATTCCAAGTTTTACCGTTAAAACATATTCAAACACACGTAATAAACTCAAATAATATATTAGGATCATTACCTGAATGTTTAAGGGTGAAAATAATACTTTTCTCCAGCCTCTTTTCTCATTTTCTGGCATTTTTTTACTGCACTGCATGTTTGCTTCGTTTCTGCTTCTCCTGTTTCTAATCTGATCAATATGAGCTTGATAAGCTCACCAACCGACAATATTCTCTTTTTCGTTTCTGCTCCTGTTTCTATTTCTGTTCTTGTTTCTATTTCTGTTCGTGTTTTGTTTGGGATTAAGGGCCACCGCCCATATATCTTATCCATTTTGCTTTCCCTTTTGTCTTTTCCTTTTTTCCTTTTCATTTTCTTTTCTTTTCTTTTCTTTTCGCGATGAAAATTAAAACAGAACCCTACGATATTAAAAATAATTCCAACTTTTGCATACCAGTTATATAAAATATATATAGCATACTCGCTAAGGCGGATCTCAAATCGAACTCCCGAAACTCAATATGCAAATTAAATAGAATAAAAGTCAAATTATTTAACTTTCGGCATTTTAGCGGAAACTAGCCGAACAACATCGAAATTCACTTTCGAAAGTTCACAAAAATCAAAAATAATCATACGAACCTAACGGCGCTTTCGGATTTCGAATTGGAGCTCATTCGGCAAAACCGAGCTCGAAAATCTCTTTTTAATATTTATTGCCAATAAAAACTGAATCCTTCTTCCGATGCCTACCAAACGAGGTCTGATTCAGCTCTAATTTTACAGACAGGTCCTAATGGACATTACGAGTATTTTAAAATTGCCGGCATGCCAATCGGAGTCCTAACTTCCGAAACGACTGACCGAGGTCGTTTCATTTGGGATGACTAAAATACTTATAATGTTATGGCCACTTGTTCTTGTAATTGTTGTAAGTGTTCTATCAATCAAAAACTGTTGAAAAAGATGGAAGAAGAGCAGGTACATCAATTTCCTGATGGGGTTAGATGATAATGTGTTCAACGATTTACGATCCAAATCCTTAGCACTGAGCGGTTGCCTCCCTTGATTAAGGTTTAATCTTTAGTAAACCAGGAAGAACGTCATCACACAGTAATACGTGATCACGATAATCGTTCAGAAATATTGAGTTTTGCTATGCAGGCCACAAATAGCAAAGGTTATGGTGTTGCAGGCGTTCAGCCAAACCAAGAAGAACGCTTTGACTTTACTTATTGTGGTAAGTCGGGTCATGACTATGCCCACTGCAAGCAGAGAGGTGGTGGTTGGCATGGTCGGGGGGTGTGGCCGAGGTAATAATTGGCGAGGAGGGCAGTCCAGCGGTGCTTATAATCGTGGGCATAAAAATAGCCAATTTTGGAAAATCAGCAGCAACCACAACAAGCTTCTACAACTAATGCAGCTCGCAACCAAGCATAAAATGTTGTTCCTTCTAACCCAGGTGTTGTTCCTTCTATTCCGGATTTTTCTGCGGAGCAGATGCAGTGTTTGTTGAGCCTTATAGATTCCTATCTGCCTGGGTCAGAGAAGCATTCTGGTGAGGCTGCAAAATCTTCTGAAAATTGGATACTTGATAGTGGATGCTCATATCATATTACGGGTAACATGACATATCTTGTAAAGAGGTGTGAAGTTATTGTCGGGCCTTCCCTTGCATCGTGTTATATATGTTCCTAGTTTAACTGTCAATTTAATTTCTATTGGACATCTAATAATTGACTCCAAGTATATGGTGAAATTAACTGAAGAGCTTTGTGTGATATAGGACCGGACTTCGAGAACACCAATTGGAATGGGTAAGCTAAAAGATGGGGGTGTATGTATATAAGCCGATGACTGAAGCAGCTATTTATTTGGCTACCAGCGTTGATCCTTGTTCTTTGTGGCACCGGAGGCTTGGACATCCTTCAAGTCAACATTTATATTTATTGACTAGTATTTTAGGTGATTCTTATAGTCAAATAAAGCAGAAGACTTAATTTTGTGATTTTTGTCCCCGAGCAAAACAGACTCGTAGTCCTTTTCCCTTGAGTAATAATAATTCATATGCTTGTTTTGATCTTATACATGTGGATATTTGGGGTCCCTATATCCAGAGTTCTTTTTCAGGGGCTCATTATTTTTTATTTGTGGTTGATGATCATAGTCGCGCTTGGTAGTCGCGTTGTTTGGGTTTATCTAATAAAAGACAAGAGTGAAGCTAGTCTTTTTTGTGAGACAATTTTGTGTCATGTTAAAAACTCAATTCAATATCAATGTCAAAATGATTCTAAGTGACAATGGATTAGAGTTAATTGCTGGGAAACTGCCTTATTTCTATGGGGAAAATGGTATTTTTTATTGCAAACTAGTTGTGTTGGGACGCCGCAAAATGGACAGGTTGAGCGAAAACACTGTCACATCTTAGAAGTTGCCAGAGCTCTTCGGTTTCAAGCTAATTTACCAATTGTGTTTTGGGGGGAATGTGTTCTTACCGCTGTTTTTCTTAAATAGAGCACCCACAAGACTTCTTCATGGTAAAATCCCATATGATCTCTTATTTAATAAACCTCTCTCTTACTCCCAAATTCGTGTTTTTGGTTGTTTGTGTTATGCTCATCATTTATCCCGTGATAAAGATGAATTTGCATATAGTAGCAAAAAATGCACATTTTTTTGGGATACCCTCATGGAAAATAGGGGTGGAAATTTATGACTTGGAGACAAGAGAAATTTATATATTTCGGAATATTATTTTTCACGAGACAATATTCCCATTTTCTCAACCTAAGCAACCCCCTTCCTTGACTACTACTCAAATGGATGAGCCGTAATTTTGGGGATGATCCTTTGCACTTGCCCAATTACTCTAGCAGCTCCCCAAACACACGTTGGTAATGATTCAGGTGCAACATCAACCGTGACAAATAAGCAGCCCAAGGTGACTAATGTTGCTTCTTCTACTGAAGAAAATGTAGGAAAAACATCTGCTACTTTGGCTGATAGGGGGAGTCCAATTGTTGAGCCCTTAGTACCTCCAACAGAGAATGATGCTATGGGTTGTGGACAAAGGGAACAACGTGCACCTTTATATTTGAATGACTTTGTTTGTCACTCAGCTTAGCTCATGCACCCCATCTCCACAATTACTAATTAGTCGACATCCTCAGATACCCCTTATCCCTTAGCTAATTATGTAAATTGTGTTAAATTTACTGGTGCACATACTTCTTTCTTAGCTATCATTGCAAAGGGAGTAAAGCCCCGCTCTTTTCATGAACTTTGCGCAAAGAAATTACAGCCCTTGAGGATAATAATACTTGGCTCATCACAGATCTTTCTCCAGGTAAGAAATTCATTGGTTGCAAATGGTTTTATAAAATAAAGTACAATGTTGATGATACTATTAAGCGTTATAAGGAGCGTCTTGTCATACTTGGGAATGATCAGGTTGAAGGAATTGATTACAATAAGACTTTCGCTCATGTAGCAAAACTTGTGAGTGTCTGGGGCTTCTTAGCAGTTGATGTGGCTAAAAATTGTCACCTTCACCAATTAGATGTAAATAATTCCTTTTTACATGGTGATCTCCAAGAGGAGGTTTACATGATATTGCCTTCTGGCTTCTCTAAGTCTCATTCACATAAGGTGTGTAAATTACAAAAATCTTTTTATGGGTTGAGATAATCTCCTAGCAATTGGTTTACAAAATTAGCAACTGTTTTGCGCTTTTATGAATTTCTACGGTCTCATGCAGATCACACCGTGTTTACGTATCGAAAAAATAATATTTTCTTGTCTATCTTGGTTTATGTAGACGATCTCCTTCTTGCTGGGAACAATGTTGATGTCTGTTCAAGCTTTAAATCTTACGTGCATACTTGTTTCAAAATTAAGGACCTTGGTCCTCTTAGGTATTTTTTGGGCATTGAGTTTGCGCGAAGTAATGATGGTCTATATATGTGTCAGCGCAAGTAGTACACATTGGATATTCTTGCAGAAGCATGGTTGGTTGGAGAAAAACCTGTTTCTTTTCCCATTGTTCAATATCACAACATCAGTCTTGCGCACATAGATTTATGAAAATCTACCACAATATCAACGTTTGGTTGGATGCCTTATTTATCTCACAATAACTGGGTCAGAATTATCTTATGTAGTTCATATCCTGTCTCAAATTTTTCCAGGCCCCACGTCAAGAACATTATGACGCTGCTCTTCGTGTTCTACGAAATTAAAAGGGTAATTTAGGATAGGGTTTAGTTTTTTGCGCAGACAGTGATCTACAACTATATGCCTATTGTGATTCTAACTGGGCTGGCTGCCCTCTCCCACGTCGCTCACTTAGTGAATATTTTGTTTTGTTGGGGAATTCTCCTGTCTCTTGGAAGACGAAGAAACAACCTATTCTTTCTCGTTCTTCCGCGGAAGCAGAATATAGGTCGATGGCGACAACCACATCGAACTTATGTGGTTAAAATCTTTTCTCGCGAGTTTGGGGATTTTTCATAAACAACCAATACGGCTTTTCTGTGATAATCAGGCAGCTGTTTGTATTGTCGATAATCATGTTTTACATGAGTGAACAAGGCACATAGAACTTGACATGTGCGTGAAAAGTTGATGTCTGGCGAAATTTCCACAGCTCATGTTCCTACCACACAACAGCTCCCAATTTATTTACGACGGAGTTGGGGAAAAAACGGTTTATATTTTTATTTGGCAAATTGGGCATTCGTGACTTACATGCTCCGATTTGAGGGGGCATTCGTGACTTATATGCTCTTTATAGTTTCTGGCTATCTCTTTAGACTTTGTATAGCCTCTATATAAATGGCTCTTGTGATTAATGATAAACAGGCAGAGAGAATATTTTCCATCTCAAAATTCTATCAAGTTACGAAAAGTTTCCTATAGAAGATCAACTTGGTTTCTGATGTCTGGTTTACCTAAAACTATGGTCAATTTCTTTTCCTTTGTTGAGTAGTTTCTGAAATAAGCATAACAACTAAGATGGTACTAGAAATTTCGCTAATTGTCTCGAAGAGTTTTATCCATGGTCAATTTGTGGGAAATATCTTGCCAGTTGTCTCCATTAAGTTTCTAACGACCCAAGTGGCTCCAAAATTTGCCAAAATCATAGAAATAGGTTGTCCATTTTATATTGAAATGAGTAACTCCGCACTATTATAGCCGAGTTACTTTAAACAAATTGAACAAGAGAACTCCTTTAACAACCTTGTCTTAAATATAACTCGATCAGCAGTTTTAAAAATTGAGATGAAGTATAAAAGGTTCTCGCTTCATCTTTGGAGATTCTTAGACCAATCTTGTCTCACCTCATATTATATAAATTATTGAAAATAATTAAAGCCTCCATTAGTTCAGAAATATTTCATTACTCTGATCGCTGAATCTACATATGCAACTTTTTTTTAATTTTTTTTTTAATTACATATGATATCATGAAAAGCGAAGGCAAACAGTGATAATTGAACTCAGAAAGTATAAAATAACAAAGGGAATTATAGGGGTTGGTTGACAATGCATAAATTAATTGCCCCTAATTTCTTTTAGTCAAGGAGACAGTGACATTTACGAACTTAGGCTTCTCTTTGAACATGCAATCAACAATGATCTCTCTATATTTGTGGAACACTCGATCCATCAATTCATAACCAAAATGGCTGACAAGTAAAGGCTCAACAACAGCCCTCATGCACTTTGCCACATTGTACCCACCATTATTCTCGTCAAAGGCTTCCCAATGGATTTCTGAAGTTTCCAAACAATCAATTGTGAAAGATCCCTCCTTCTCAACTACGTGCATCACTTCTGTTGGAGATGGAGTGTACATAGGAATGTTGAATGAATCCACCTTCTCTTCTTCTATTGATCCCTGCATTCATCAATATAAAAAATCAATAGTACTCAGAAAGCTTCTGGCATTTTACCGTTGTGGTGGAGGCAAGGGAGAAGATATGATTGGCGAAGGGAGGTCCGATAAACATTTTTTAGAAAAATTCTATGTATACCTGTCCATATTATTTTTTCTACATATAACTTAAATCTCTAAAAAATTTTGGGAAATTCCTAATTTTGTCATCAGATGCAATATTGAATCTTCAAACCCCATAAGTAGCATTAGCAATCCCCTTTTCCTTTCCTCCTCACTCAAAAAAATGAAAATAAAAATTAGTACTGTTATAAGTTGCTTCTTCTTTACTTTTTTTTTTTTGCATTGAATGACTTGTTTCGTTTTGGGATTACAATGTATAAATTGATCCATAATTGACAATGGGTTAAATAAATAGTTGAGTTATTGTTCCATCATTACATAAATAATAAATTGAAAGTTTAATGATCATTGTGTAATCAACCCTTACCTCCGTAACCAGCTCATTGAGGGCAGTAGCCAGAAGCTCCCAAATATAGCAACTCTCTTTGCTACAGGGATCTTCACTTTTCCTACCCAAAAGGGTCAATACCATACCACCCCCTTTCACCAATTCCTCTGAACGACACTTGAGAAAATTTATGAAGTCTCTTTTATACTGCTCATAATATGCTTTAATCACATTTGGTGGACTTGTACTTGCCATGCAGATATTTTCCTTATTATTCTCTATTCCATCAGGCACCTATATAACCAACAATTGAAAATATTAACAAATGAAGGAAAACATTAGAAAATGTCACTGTGTGCAATCCTATTTATTTGTATGAGGAAAAATTACGATGAAACCGTAAATTGAGAAAAATTTTCACCACATGAATATTCTGCACAACAAACCTCATACAATCAACAGAATAAATGACATATTTTTATATTTGAAAACTTATTAACTTTGTACTGCTCATTATACTCTTAAATTATAGTCATAGAAATATCAATAGTATGTTCATAATTATATATATGATCTTTTTTTCTCTCTTAAACTGTATGTCCAGTTAAACACCATCACATAATATAATAAGGCGAGCGTATTAGACAAAATATATCAGATACTTACTTGAGATAGCCAGTGAAGACTATAAGAGGAGTGAACAAAATGCAAACTCTTTGAAGGGAAAAGTCTACTATAAAATGAACCGGGAACTCCTGTGACAAAACAATTAGGACCATACCCACTTCCCATTTGTTTCCTCAATTTTTCTTGGAACTCCGGTAACGAAGATCGAAAAATGGTATTAAAATCATTTCCGGCAAGATCATTCAAGAAAACATGAAATTCTGGCGACTGTTGGTGACCATTGTTTAATTTGCATTCACTGAGGACAGTTTTAATAAGTTGAGCGGCCACCAAGAAAGTATTAGGTTCAGAAGAACAGCCTAAATCCGCTATGCATATAGTTTCTGGAAAGAGGTTGTGGTAGAGAGCAGATATGGCTTCATCAGTCACTGACTTTGTCATAAGGATCACCTTTTTCTGTACATAAAATTCATGGTAATTAGAAGGAACTAAATTCTTTCATTGTTAATGCAATTTAACCGACCACAGCAAGTCATTTTTCTTATAAACATATGGTATCTAATGATCCGATTAATCCAAATTTATAGTGCGTCTTAGTGGTGATTATAGCATGTTATTAATCTACTTTCTAGGTTAGAGCTTAACATGAAAAATTACTTGTTATTATAAGTCGATTCATTCTTATGATCATGAGTATAAGTTTTATGCATACACGGCATTACCAAAAAAAATACAATCAGATCATTTATAAGGTAATTAGGTCATTTATAAAGTAATTATGTGCGCATATCTATGATAAAATATTAGTAAGAAGCGATAACTGCTTAACTTGCTATTTTAGGGAAAACTTTTACACTATCACTATATAATTTTCAAATATATGAAAGGTAGCTTATGATTCCATGCATTGATGAACTCATGCAAGGAAAAAAAGAAGAAGAAAAGGCAGCTGAGTGATGATATATACCTGAAGCAAAGAATTGTTAGCATAGCTAGAGTCTCCAATTCCTCCATTCATGTGAAGTACTTTAGCAACTTCCATTTCTCTACCTCTTGAATATTCCTTGTGTTTATGTACGTGGGATATTATATTACTACTCTTGTCTTGGTGAAGTTCCAATGGCGTATCTCTTATTTATAGATGGGTGGTACTCTTCATATCCTGGTTAACAAACATAGTTTTGTTTACTAGTAGGACAAAATGCGGTTCACAGTTTTTTGCCCTTGCCTCATTTAAATACATTTTTTTAGGATTTAATATTTATTTTAGATTTATTTTGTATTTCTTATTTTACTTCATTTTTAGTTGATTTAACATTTGAATAATGAATATCACAAAAATACACATTTTACTTAATTCATTTAGCACTATTATTTAATGCTGTTTTAGTTTTCATAGAAGAACAGAGAAGATAAAATTAAAGAGCAAAACAAAATACATATGGCCACTTGGCAAGAGTCTTATCCCTTGTCCTTTAGACAAACTCACATGCAGAATTCATGCACACTATTAATTACTCACATTTTTCTCACTTGCACTTACGTATACCACTCACAACTGCACATTTTTCTCACTTGCACTTACGTATACCACTCACAACTGCACATTTTTTTTTCCTTTCGATAAGGTTTGGGGGAGAGGAAAGGGGAAATGGAGGAGGGGATTATAAGGTGGGTCAAGCTCTCACCAACAAAGATGAAACTTCAATAGTAACCAACTAGACTACTAAAATTTTCCACTCTGCATTATTACGTTTCCTACACTCATTTTTTGTCCAAATACACACGGATCCACATTATATCATCACGCACACATATTACAGTATGTATACAGAAACCACATAACTACAAGCAGGGTCGGATCCAGAATTTCGAGATTATGGGTGTCACAGAATATACCCATCCTTAGCTATAAAGATGAAATATAAAGGGCGGGTCGAGTTGGGTCGGTAAAATTTTTTGTCACTTTGAATATTGTATTGGCCTCTGAACTGATTTAGGATTAGAAATCGAATTTGGATTGCGAATACAAGCAAAACTAAGTATCAAAGTCGAAATAATGGAAAAAATAATCGAAATTGCAAGTAAATAATCGTGATTTCAATATATATAGATGAGTACAAAATTTAAAGTTTTGGTATATATTTTTGAATGATTACTGAACTAAACTGTGTTATGCTTGAGCTAAGAAGCTTGGAGAGGAAGTAATTGAAGGAGAGTTTAGAGAGTTTAGAGAGAAATATTCAATCATCTCATTTCAGCTAAGAAAGGAATACAATGCACCTAAGATATTTATAACTAACTCTAACTAACTTCTTACTCCACTAGTTAATCTAACTAACTACTCTAGTATGCTGACTCAGCACTTAGTTAAGTTAACCGACTACAACTAACTTGATAACTAACTACAACTAACTTGATTCCTTCCGCTAAGATATGAGCTGTGATCAGCTTAACACCCCTCCTCAAGCTGATGGTTTGAAGATGTCCTTCAACCCCAGCTTGGATAGCAAGTAGTCATGTTGTACCTTTCCCAGGCTCTTTGTTAGCAGATCAGCCATTTGCTCAGTTGTAGAGATGTGATATGTTCAAATTAGTCCTTGAACCAGCTTCTCCCTCACAAAGTGACAATCTATATCTATATGTTTGGTTCTCTCATGAAAGATGGGATTGGCTGCAATCTGTAGTGCAGCCTTGCTATCACAGTAAAGACTAGTTGGAAGATATAGGCACACTCCCAGCTCTCTGAACAACCCTATCAGCCAAATCACCTCAGCTACAGTTGAGGCCATACTCCTGAACTCTGCTTCAGCAGAACTCCTAGCAACAGTTTCCTGCTTTTTTGATTTCCAGGAAATAAGAGCATCTCCCAGCTTAATTGAGTACCCAGTGACTGACCTCCTTGTTTGTAAACACCCAGCCCAATCAGAGTCATAGAATGCAGCAAGTCTTCCTGTGCTGTTAGAAGGCATGAGTAAGCCTAGTCCAGGAGAGGTTTTCAGGTATCTAACCACCCTGAGAGCTGCTTCCCAGTGAGATTGCTTAGGCATATGCATAAACTGGCTTAATACTTGGACTGTGAATGCAATGTCAACCCTGGTCATAGTAAGATACAGCAGCCTTCCCACTAGCCTTTGATATCTACCAGCATCTTTGAGTAACTCATCTGTCTGTGCCACTGAACTGTTAAATGACTTGTTCTGCTTTCTTATGAACTGATCATACTCAACTGAGGTGAGCTTAGTGTTGGTGTCAAGTGGTGTCCCTGCAGGCTTGGCTCCACTTAGTCCCATTTCTGAGATCAGCTCTAGTGCATACTTTCTCTGGCTCATGACAATACCCTTATCAGATCTGGCAAACTCTATACCTAAGAAGAACTTTAGCTAACCTAAGTCCTTCATTTTGAACTTGAGTTTCAAGTCATTCCTAGTCTTCTGCACCAATGCTAGACTACTGCCTGTTACTAAAAGATCATCAACATAGACCAGCACAACTATGATCTCTTTCTGCACTCTCAGTGTGTAAAGAGAGTAATCAAAGTGACTCTGAGAGAATCCCAACTGCAGGAGAGCTTGAGTTAGCTTCAGATTCCACTGCCTTGGGGCCTGTTTGAGCCCATACAGGGACTTGTGCAGCCTACACACTTTCCCCCCTTGGCTGTCAAAGCCCTGAGGAACATGCATATAGACCTCCTCCAGTAAATCACCTTGCAGAAAGGCATTGTGTACATCAATTTGAAAGATGCACCAATGCTTTGCAGCTGTAAGAGCTACAACAGACCTGACTGTGACCATCTTTGCCACAGGAGAGAAGGTCTCATTGTAGTCTAACCCCTCCTGCTGGCTATAGCCTTTAGCAACCAACCTAGCCTTGTATCTTTCAACCTCCCCAGTGGCCTTATACTTGACCTTGAACACCCACTTACACCCAATGGGATGCTTGCCAGGGGGCAAGGGCACCAGACTCCAAGTATGGTTGTCTTCTAGAGCAGCAATCTCCTGCTGCATAGCTTCAACCCACTTCTGATCCTGAACAGCCTCTTTAAAGCTTGTAGGTTCAATAATAGAGGAGTAGGAGGACAAGGCAGCCCCAAACTGAGTAGAGAGGCCAGCATAGCTCACATGAGTGGATACTGGATACCTGCAAGCTGAATTTCCCTTGCCTTGGACAACAAAATCATGCATCCAGATAGGAGCTTTGGAAGTTCTGGAGGATTTTCTGACTGGGTCAGGGACTGCTGCAGGAGCAGCTGGTAGGGGTTGACCATGGGAGCCACATCTGGAGTGGGAGCAGGAGGTGAGTGAGGTTGCTGAGGGACCTCTGAGTGAGAAGGAGGAAATGTAGGTGCAGGAGGATCAGACAGACAGGTGTCTTGAAGAGTAAGAACTGGAAACAAGGGATTGCTAATGAAGTTGCAGTAGGATGGTGGAAAGGGAATACCTCCTCTCTAAACACTACATCTCTACTTACTATGAATTCCCTGGTGTGAAGGGTATACATCTTGTAGCCTTTTTGTGTCAGGGAGTAACCCAAGAAGACAGCAGGAACTGCTCTGGGAGCAAACTTATCACCCCTTTTAACATCAGTGACATACCCCAAGCAGCCAAATACTCTCATGTGAGTCAAGGAGAGAGGCTTGTGAGAGAGGACTTCAATAGGTATCCTGCCATTAAGGGCTGAGGAAGGGAGCCTATTAATAATGTAGACTGCAGTGGACACACACTCACTCCAGAATTTCAAGGGGATGCCAGCTTGGAATCTGAGTGCTCTCCCAATCTCCAGAATATATCAGTGTCTTCTCTCTACTATGCCATTTTGCTGGGGTGTATAGACACATGAGCTTTGATGAATGATGCCTAGATGTTGGAGTAACTCTGTCATCTGGGAGTTAAAGAACTCACTGCCATTGTCTGTTCTTAGACATTTAACTGAAGTAGCATACACATTTTTCACCATAGAGAAGAAATGTTTTAAAGCAACTACTACTTCTGACTTGGAGCCCAATAGGAACACCCAAGTGTATCTGGAACAGTCATCTACTAAAGTAAGAAAATATCTTTTGCCATCATAACTAGGGATCCTGTAGGGTCCCCACACATCACCATGAACAATGTCAAAACAAGTTTCAGATTTTGTATTACTGATAGGAAAAGGTAACCTTGTTTGTTTTGCCAGTGGGCATACTGTACAGTGATGTTCTGTGCCCTTAGACCTCAGCTGCTCAAAACCAGCTATCTTCTTAAGAGTATCAGGTGGCACATGACCTAGTCTTCTATGCCACAAGAGTACATTTATTTCAGTAGGATTTACATCATTTATTCTATCAGCTGCTAGAGATAAAACTTGTCCACAACTTGATCTGTTCTGAGATTCTGCTTGCTCACTCCACTGAGACCTCAACACATAGAGTCCATGTTCATGTCTACCAATCCCCTTCACCTTTCCACTGAAGAGGTCCTGAAAAATACAGAAATCAGGATAGAATAGCACTGTACAGCTGAGTTCTTTTGAGAGCTTTGAGACTGAGAGTAGATTGTATCTAAACTCTGGCAGGTACAGCACATTGCTGATGACTTGATTCTGGAGCACAGTGGATTTTCCTACATGACTTACTGTAGCCTGTGATCCTGTGGGTAAGCACACAGTGCCTGCACCTTTTCCTTCTAAAGGTGTAATATCAGTGAGGTAATTAAGGTTGTTTACCATATGATTGGATGCTCCAGTGTCAACTATCCATGTCATAGCCTTCCTATTAGCTAGAGGATAGTCAGGCATACCTGCAGCCATAGCTGATGTGACACCATCATTTTCCTTGTTCAGCATCTGCATAATCTGCATATGTTGATCCTGAGTAAGCTGAGGGACTCCTGGAGGATTTGAAGGAATATTCTGATGACTATACTGATAGGAGTCAGTGTTCATCTGCATTTGTCCAGGCATTGATGGTTTGATGTCAGTACCACTGGATCCATAGTCAGCAAAGTGTGCTGAGTTCCCTCCATTGGTGAATCTTTGCTTCCTATTGTCATTGGGATAACCAACCAGCTTGTAACAGTCATCTCTAGAGTGTCCTCTCACATCACAGTGATCACAATAGGCATTTGGCCTTTTTCCTTTGATATTGTTTCTGTTCCTAGACTTATAGTTGGACTGTGACCCCCCTGAGTTAGAGCCTGAGTAACTGTTTGAGTAGGATTTGTTTTGAGGAAACTGACTAGAATTATAGGTGTTGTTTCCTCCTGAGAACATAGAGGTTTTATTGGTGAATAAGGCATTCAATTCAGGTATGTCAGGAGATTTTGCTAGTGCTCTTTGACTCTCATCAGAAATAATCAGTGAGTAGGCTTTGTTTACAGTGGGAACAGGAAACATCATGAGAATCTGACTTCTAGACTGGTTGTATGAGTCATTCAGTCCCATAAGGAACTGCAACAACCTCTGGTACTCAAAGTGTTCAGCAAATGACTTAGATTCAGGGCAGGAGCAGCCTGGAATAGGCATCAGGGCATCAAACTCATCCCATAGATCTCTCATCTTGGAGAAGTAAGTGGCAACAGAGGATGTGCCCTGAGACAGTGTAGCTATTTCTTTGTGCAGAAAAAATATCCTAGATCCATAAACTTTATCAAACCTTTCCTTCAGATCTGTCCATACTTTGTAGGCATTTGATTTGTACACAATGCTACCTAACAAACCTTGACTAACAGAGTTCATAATCCAGGATAAGACTATAGCATTACATTTCTCCCATAGCTCATGTAAATTTGAATCAAAGTTCTCTTTCACACAGTTACCAGCTACAAAACCTAGCTTACTTTTTCCTAACAATCCAATCCTCATTGATCTACTCCACAGGGCATAGTTTTCAGATCCAGTCAATTGAATAGAGATCAGTGAACTACCTGGAGTGTCACAAGCCTGAAGAAATAAAGGGTGATGGTGATCAATCACCACTGGTGCTCCACTGCTGGGACTTACATTTGCCATTGTTGACTGATTTGAACTTCAAATTCTTCACAGAAATGAGAAAAAATTGCTGCAATCAACACTGTTTTGGGAGTGACCTCTTGCTTGAGAGTTTGTCAACTCACAGTGTGTTTGTAGAACTAGAATGTGACTGAATAACCTCACTGATAGGCTTCGATTACCAGCTCTGATACCATGAACTAAACTGTGTTATGCTTGAGCTAAGAAGCTTGGAGAGGAAGTAATTGAAGGAGAGTTTAGAGAGTTTAGAGAGAGAAATATTCAATCATCTCATTTCAGCTAAGAAAGGAATACAATGCACCTAAGATATTTATAACTAACTCTAACTAACTTCTTACTCCACTAGTTAATCTAACTAAACTACTCTAGTATGCTGACTCAGCACTTAGTTAAGTTAACCGACTACAACTAACTTGATAACTAACTACAACTAACTTGATTCCTTCAGCTAAGATATGAGCTGTGATCAGCTTAACAATTACATTATAAAATGAAAAATTATTTATAGACTGATGAATATATAGAACCATGATGCCATGTCTCCCACTAAGCTGCTCACGTCTTAGCCCTTTAGATAGTAGAGTTAGTGGGCCGATATAAGGGGAAAAGCCCTCTGCTATGGACGAGCTGATTAGTCGAGGCTTAAACTATTAACCTCGGGAATAGGTGGCGTGAGCGTACCGATCATTGGTATGGAATATATGGACCGGGAGATTTACAATTAGTAGTTAATAATGCAGGTGAGTCCTACCAGGCATGAAGTTGATACTTTCGTTTTAAGTACTTCTCACTTGATTTTGATTAGATTTTCTGATAAACTTTTCTTTATTTTATTAATTTTATTTGTCTTCTATCTATTTTCTGTCAAGCATTATAAGTTTGTCAAATTCCCTCCTCCCTTCAAAAACTATAGCTACAAGTAAGAGCAATATACATTTTAACCTTTTATTCATTGTAGTCATTTTCACTCTCAGCATGTAAGAGCATACTCAATGTTATTCATTCTAAATCGGAGACTAAATGAAAATTATTCACACCTATATTTTTATGTCAATATTAGTTCAATTAATTCAATTTTATTTGTACTTCTCATCTTTAAAATGTATATATATATTGTTCATTATTCAACTTTAGTAATGATTTATACGATATATTTTTCTTCACATGGGACTCACTTGTAAAGCACATGTTCAAAACTAGTAGAAGAAGAAAAAGTGAAATCATGCAACATTCCTGCATATAATCCATCTCCTGCAGAAGTCATTTATACAGTTGAGAAGGAGGGATATTTCACAACTGATTGCTTGCTTGGAAAAGTCAGAACTCCATAGGCACGAAGGTGATGGATACAATACGGCACGAAGTTTTAGAGCTGTGGCTGAACCTTTGCTTGTCAACCATTTTGGTGGTGATGAATTGATAGATTAAGTGTTCCACAAGTATACAGTCATTATTGCCTGTTGCATGGCAAAAGACAAGAAGAATATTACTACGCGTTGTAAAGGTGTCACTGTCTCCTTGACCAAAAGATACTAGGCCAATACGAACCTGGTCCTATTTATTAATGGAAAATCAAGACGCGCACGATTATTAATAGGGAAGACACTCCATGAATTTTTTTCATTTTCAAATTTCGAATTTGAAACATTTTCTTAAGGTTAAAGTGATGATGTGTTGGTATTTTATGCTAATATTAAATTTTTTTTAGACTAATTTTTATGTCTCTTAGCTTTATTTTATGCGCACATCTTATGTAATTCTCCACGTTTCAGGTCTTGCTCGATAATCAAGATTACAAAGTCAATTGAAATGTAAAAGCTTAACAAAATACAAGAAAATGGCTATAAATTAAGAGACTAGAAAAGTGTCGCCGCAGACCAAGATCTGCCCCCGTCGAATCAGAGGCTAAATCGAGCAGATCTCAGCCGGCAAATATGGGAGTTCAAAAGCTGAAGACTAGCCACTGAAGTAAAATGGAGACCCGCCGAATGATCGGCTGAAAATGATCGGCGTATCTGCAGAGTCATTGGCTGTCCACCGGTACTTACAGTGAACTCAGCAAATCGGTGAAATGGAAGATAAATTTCGCCGCTTGAAGGGCGACACTACAAGAAAAAATGCTTTTAAGGACTAGAAAACTGGTCCCTGAAAGTAGATTTCTGGTCCTTAATAGTCTTTAGCGACTAGTGTATGTCTGGTCCTTAAAACATATTAGCAACTAGAGAAATTCTGGCCCCTAAAAATATTTTATTGACCAGTTTTCTAGCCCCTAATTACAGAACTTAAAACACGAAATCTAGTCCCAAAGTTGATTCAGGGACTAGCTATCAACTCCTTAAATCTGTTAGTTCTTTGTTGATAGTTAAATATAGAGACCAGATTTTCTAGTCCTAAATGTATTTTGGCACAAAGAAACAGGTAGTTCTGAATTCAAATTATTTCTCAAATATCAAAATCGGCATCAATTTACTATTGCTATTAAAAGATATCAGAGTAAATATACTAGAACATTAAAGCTTCACCAAAGTATATATATCCATAAAAAATGATGATTAATTAACATCACGTTTATGGCACGATATAGCCAAGCTGTAAGTAACAACAGTTGTTTACTTCCCTTAGCAAAACCAAGCTAATTAACATCCCTAGCTAGACAATAATATAAAATATGTCCAACATATAATTCTTAGAAAAATGATAAGTCCATGTTATCAAATCTGCCTCCTATATATAGTTGCAACTTCCAATCTCCAAAACCTGTAAAAAGTATCAAAAATTCTCTTTAGAAAAACTATACATATAACGAAAAGTAAGTAGTATTTCTAAGAATTTGAAGCAATACAAGGCCAAAAAAAGGTATAATAGATAACATTCAGGCTTAACTGATTATCAAAGTGATCGATAAAAAGAAAAATCTAAGTAGAACTAAAGTGTGGATGTATGCAGCAGTAACAGGATCGTAAACTCTATCTATATTGAAGTCTGACTAGTTTGAAGTTACGTCGCTTATGGCCATTAAAGAGGAAAGGTAACAAGTCCCTAAAACTCAGCTTATTAAAACATGATCCAGGACTAAATGGCAAGTACATAGAGCCTAATTCAATAATTGTGGATGTATACAGCAACTATGATTTTATGCAGTAGCAGCAGGAACATAAATAACAGGAAGATAAGACACAGAAACATGAACATAAATAATGAAGTGTGGATCTTGCTGACACGACCCGGAATCCGATTAGGCCGTGCGGGCACCCGACATCCTCCCCTAGACCGGTCAGGCGAACCCTTACCAATCAAATTAGGAAAATAAATATAACAATTCATAAATAAGAACACGACTTTTAAAAAAAAAAAACACAGACATACTGATACCCCTAAGCTGTACAAAAGAAATTACAGCTGACTACCCAACATACTAGGTTGAGGGCTATCCAGACCAGACATCTAAGAGTACAAAAGAAAACAGATACCTCTTGAAGGGAGCAAAATGCAACTGAAATAATAAACCATATACTGGTGGCCATCCGGAATAAAGCTGGCTCACCCTGACAGCTGAAGTCGTCTTCGCTCCTGAACAAGGCGGCGAACTCAATCCTGGAGCGAACCTGCCGAAACGAAATAGATAGACAAAAACAAACAACAAACAAGGGTGAGTCAAAAGGACTCAATAAGTGGGGCAGACTAGCCACCTCAAAGAATAGGAAAGCTAGTCAGGGAGATGGAGCAGATAAACCAAATTCCTCTTATTTAAATTATAAAAAGGCTGAGCCAGATAATAATCGGAAACACGTATGGAATGACAAACTCATCGACAACCAGGAACGTAAGATAACCAAAACATGTAGGTACCCCGAACACATCAACAATCAGAAATACATCCTGTTGCGGCATGCAACCCGATCCATATATTCATCCTGTTGCGGCGTGCAACCCGATCCATATATTCATCATGTTGCGGTGTGCAACCCGATCCATATATTCATCATGCTACGGCGTGCAACCCGATCCATATATTTATACCATTGCGGCGTGCAACCCGATCCCTGCAACCCAGAATACGAGCCAGAAATATATAGGCAAAATGAGATATGTCTACGACATAGTATACATACCGCATACATAAAACACAACACAATACACACAATAGTCAGTATGCGGTGCAATGAGATGGGATGAATGTACAATGCAATGCAGTCACATATGCCTGATACCTATCACCGGCGCGGGACTCTCATCGTCTACCGGGAGATATATGCAATAATGACCCTTCACCGGCTCGGGACTCTCATCGATTACCGGGAAGTATATGCAATGATGATTCTTTACTGGTGCGGGACTCTCATCGCCAACCGGGAAGTATATGTAATAATGACCCTTCACCGGTGCGGAACACTCATCGCCAACCGGGAAGTATATGTAATAATGACCCTTCACCTGTGCGGGACTCTCATCGCCAACTGGGAAGTATATGCAATGATGATCCTTCACCGGCTCGGGACTCTCATCGATTACCGAAAAGTATATGCGATACTCAAAACCAGAGTGCAATGCTCATATGCTCAATGCAATACCAACAACAGGGCATAATAATACACAATATAATTCCAAAGCTAAGGCGTGATGAGTACGCCTATCGGCAGCTACACACGTAAGGAACACGTGGTAGAAAATCCACGAGGCCAGGTGCCTCCAAAGAAATGGATATCAACACTTACCTTGTTACCAAGTTAGTACATCCACTCAATAACCGCTTGTCCTTTGGTTTCATTGCCAAACGATCCCACTCTATTCAATAAGCAGAAAAATATATCAAATTAGGCTAAAGGCTTTATTCCTCACATCTTAGGGCAATCTGGTTAGGAACCTGATACCCTATTCGCATACGCAATACGCAGGCCAGGCCTATATACAGGGTTTAAGGTCACATAACCAAACCCCAAATAATTTACATTTATATGTTGCCCATAACTCACTGAATACGAATACATAATCAATTTCGTTATCGGGGTCCATTTGACCCTTTAAACTATTAATTTAAGTCATTAGGGCGATATCTAATATTCCTATTTTTACCATAAAAATATATTCAAACACACATAATAAGCTAAGATAAATGAGTTAACATCATTACTTGAAAATTTTGGGAAAAAAATTCTACTATTTCTCCTCCTTCTTTTTCCCCTTTTCTTTTCTTTGCGTTGTTGGTCTCTGTTTCTCGTTATATGCCTTTCTGTTTAAATGAAACTAAGGGGATATCTTATCCCTTAGCTAGCCGACCATCTTTCCTTTTTTTTTCTTTTTTTTTATTTTCTTTTCTTAACAGAAATTAAAACGGGGCCCTACGGTATTCGAAATAATTCCAACTTTTGCATACAAGTTATAAAAAAATATATGTAACATACTGGCGAAGGCGGATCTCAAATTGGACTCCCAAAACTCAAGATGCGAATTTAAATAAAAAAAAGTCAAATTATTTAACTTTCGTCATTTTAGCGGAAACTAGCCGAACAACATCGAAATTCACTTTCGAGAGTTCATAAAGTCACAAATAATCACACGAACCTAACGGCGCTTTCGGATTTCAAAACGGGGCTTATTCGCCAAAACCGAGCTCAAAAATCTCTTTATAATATTTATCGACAATAAAAACTGAAATCTTCTTCCGATGCATACCAAATGAGGTCTGATTTAGCTCAAATTTTACAGATAAATTTCTATGGATCTAACGAATATTTTAAAATTATCGGCATGCCAATCGGAGTCCTATCTTCCGAAACGACTAACCGAGGTCGTTTCACTTGCAAAGCTCTGGAGACTTGGGATCATGAACTGTAGGAAATTTCAAGATTAATCAGTCGATAAAATAAAAAGATCGTCAACTACTTTGAATTTATACAGTACGCATGTGTACAGTAAATTCGTTTTTCTTCCTTGTAACAATGAAATATTATAGCTGCCACAGTTGAATGTCTTTTGATGAATGGTCATGTGCCATTGCTTACTTTGAACTTCACCAGCAACACAAAAAGATTTTTATATTTAGAACTAAACTGATTAGTCAATTAAATTGAAATAGCTGAATTTAGGATTATTCTTCAATTCAGCTGAATTATTTTCTGAAGAAAGTTCAGCAGGGCAATAAAGTAAGAACCACTACTTTGATCACATGCTAACAAACAAAAGGTTGTGGAAAAATCCATATCATATTTTGTCTTTATTACAAATCCAAAGAGCCTATAATAAAACATATGCAACTAGGCTTTGGAGTACGTATAAAATTAAATAGCCATTCCTTTCCATCCCAAAATGCAGAAGTGAAGATTTTAGTGAAACTTTCTCAAACTCCATGGCAAGAATTAAGTATGTTGAGATTAGTAAAGAAGTGATTTTGTTTTTAGTGAAGCTTTCAAGTGGTTGGCGTAGGCCAAAAAAGAATAGAATGCTCAACAAGGATGGGAATTCTTCAGTGCTATTTGAGGCCTACACTGTCAAGAAACTAAATTTGATTTGGACCATAGATATTATACAGAATAATTACACATACTTTCAAGTACTAAAAATCTGGAGGAGAACTTTGCAAAGCAGCTTGGTAATGTTGCAGCAAGGATTAGATGAATGGGATGGGGAGATTCTACCTCAATGTTGTGGAGGGTGCCAGTTTCAACTGTCCAGAAATTCAGCTAGCTCAACGAGCGTAGTTAGCTAAAGGAGGTGGAGGCATTCAACAAAGCTGGGCAGAATGTTACTCGCCTTAACGATCGTTGCCGGTGAGCAGATTTTTAAAGAGGAATGGACAATTTTTGAGCAGGCAGAGATGTGCTCGCCTCAGCGAGCGAAGCTGGGCGTGTTTATTCTAGCTGGGCAGATTTTTCAAGAGCTCAATGAGCGCTCCTAGCCAGCTCATGTTGGAATACTTGTGCACGAGCAGATTTTGGACGACCTCAACATGCACACCCAACGAGCAAAGTTGGGAATTATATTGGGATATCACTTGGAACAGTTCCAACGCCTGTTCCTTAGGCGTACTTGGAATAGTTTCTTATGGTGTTCCATCAATTTATTACTTAGTTCTATGATAGGGTGAGGTACTAAATTCTTAAACATCAAATGACTCATGACAACTATAGTATCAAGTCTGCTTAAAATGAAACGTCTATTAGCAAGTTTGTTCCAGATTCCTCAATTTTAACAAACAGCAGCGGCTAAAGCGAGTTAAAAAAGATTCAGCAATTTACCAGCATCTTAAGACACCAAAAAAAAGAATTATAAGACAACACCAGAAACCAAACTGCTTCAGTTAAATAATTTCAGTGAAAAAACAGAGAAATGAGTTGTTCAATACTTAAACTCATCAATCTTTATTGTCTAGGCGCCAAATCCAAAATATAGCACTAAATAAATCAACAAGTGCGCCTGTAAGAGCAGGTGTTGGTCTGCCTATGTTATAACTTATGACAAATAATTATGTGCATCATACTGAATAGTTTATATTTCTAAATATTAGTATAGCCGTAGTCAATAACAAAATTGTTTTTTAGTAACAACAGAAAATGGAAAATACTTTCATCTAAATTCTACTAACCTGGTATGTTCATCAGTGAATAATCAGTCTCCTGAAATAGGTGTTGTCGAAGGCTGGCCGTTGGAGAGTTGAGCTAATAATAGCTCCTTTAACTCCTTAAGTTCTTTCAAGTCATTTTCTACAGTTGAAAGGCGGTCCCTCAAAGATTGGTTTTCTTCTCGAGATGACCGTAGCTCAGACATTCATTCAGACTTTGAGGGCATTCCACCTTTCAAATCTTTCGCCTTTACTCTACCCCCAAAGCCAAATACATGGCTATAATTTTGTGATCCAAAGCATTTTTCTAAAATCTCTATGCTAGACAGAGACGGTTCAGATTGCACCAATTCTTGGAGTTGAGCCTACAAAATATTTTTTAATCAGAATCAATAATAACTATTAGTAAATTATATGTTCAAGCAACTGAACGTACATATTTTTCAATTGACTCACAATCGATAAGCTTTTCATTATTCTTACGAGTCTCAAAGAAAATTGTTGCCAAATCTGGTGGATTTCCATCTTTTCCGCCCTTTACATCAAAATAAATGTGTCAAGAACACCTCATTAATATTTAAAAGAGAGGAACTTCATATTTATGATAATACCTTTTGATAAATTATCTCTCTAATTGGTTTGCTACCAATGCGATGAGGCATATTCAACTTGGACCTATTTTTTCTGTTTCTTTTGCTTCTCGCCTATATAAATTTAGCATTAAATTTAATTAAATTTAAACGACACAATAAATTCTTAATTAAATAACTATATGATGATAGTGAAATTATACATATAGATATATGTCAAACCTGAAAACTTTCTGTAAAAAATAATTATTTATCAACCACTCCCATTGTTTCTTGTCTATGCCCGTAGGCATATTCCTAAGAGTCTCTTGGATGCTCTTCCCCATCGCATACTTAGCATGCATATTAGCCCTCCATCTGTCTCAATAATTGTTTCATCCATTTGAAGATATACTCGCGATGAATATCCATGTCATCGCTCTCAAATTTCTCCTGCAATGAACCAAATATAGCTTGAACCAATATCAGTTTGGAAGCTATTAAGATTTAATATAAAGAATAACAGTGGAACAGTTTAATCACATAATCAAATATCAATTTTAAAGAATATGGAAAACCAAGGGACAACACTGAAAAGTAAATAGTTGGCTGCTCAAGTTTTCTTATAGTTGTCTGCTCAAGTTTTTTTACAGTTGGCTGCTCAAGTTTTCTCCAGGTTGTTAACAATTAAACTGGCGATGTCCAGTGGCTGGTTGTTATGACGTTCAACCATCATACAATAGGCTATCTAGGTGCATAATAGACATGAGGATAATAGCCTACTTTTATCACTTTGTACTCAACAGTAGCAGGATAAAATTCAAAATGATAAACCAGACGGACATAGCAAGCATTTACATGAGGTTTAGCCCTTAACCAGATAGACATAGCAAGTTTGTTCCAGATTCCTCAATGTTGTTCTTACTGTGAACAGAAAGCTTGCAGCAATATATACAAGATTTGTCTCAGAAGTGTAGTACTTTTTTGGTGAGCTTTAGAAAATAGTACATAAGCAAATTGGATAACTTATTACCTCAATAGCTGCCCACATGTGATTTAACTTATCCTCCTTAATGTCATGCTACGATGATACTCCCAACGGACATATATTCCGATCACGAACTAACTTTCCCAAGTGCCTAGCAAACGATTTGTGATTCAACTATCTTACGTGTTCCTGCATTTGTGTTACAATATTTCACACATGGACATGGAATTTCATCCATTTCTTCTACTCTTCTAAAAGCGTAGTCTAAAAATTTTCGCACCCCATTTAAGTAAGCTTCGTCAAGACTATCATCAACTTGCATCCATTCCTTATTAGGTGCCATAACCTTAAGTGGTACATAAAATTTAAGTTAGAGAAACAGTAAAGAAAACCAAAAGTATCCTAAGACGCATATAATAAATATTATGTAAAGAGATAATGTGTTGAGCCACATCATTTAAGAAGAACTAGATCAATAACAACCTAATTAAGTGGAATACATTCCCAGTCAAGTGGCAGCAGGTATAAATGTTGTTACTAAACTGTAAAATTCTTGGAATTCTGTTCCATTGAGTGCATCATACACCTATAGCACCTAAATTTGATTGTATATCACCTGATGATGTATATGATGGTATAATAAACTTAACAAACCTCCTATAATAGCTACTGTAACTTGACCATTCTCTCTTAAAATGATTTCTAACCGGACATTACTCAGTTGTAAAATTAATATTTTATATGACTTGCCCTTTTAGAAACTTGCCTTGATGTGATCAGAATTTTAGTTTGGATATGATATTCGGATACCAACGACTCAATTTTTGTACCTACTTATTTGTAGCTAAACTGAACATTTGATATACGAATTGGATAAAACTGGTGCTCTTATTGTTTATTAGATGATTTTTATTTGGTTAAATCCAAAACACAATGTGCATTCGCTAAGAGAACAATTATCACAAAAATACATTTAACAAAAAACTTTTCTATTCAAGAGTAAAGTTTTCCTGGAGCTACACCACATGATTCCCTTTTAAACCTACTTATGATTTTCGATGTATTAGAATAAGACATATTCATATGTATGTTCTTTCAAGTTATATGACAACTCACATCAAAAGAAAAAGTTAACTTAAAGCTAAAAATTGTAGTATCTGCCATAAATGCAAAACAAGGAAACACATAAATACATTCAATTTGTAAGCAGATGGTAATATCAAATCTATTCCCAGCTGCGTTTAAATGTATCAAATATGGAAACACATAATTACTAGAATAAGAATGCAATACTCACCACATACTCGTCAAAGCAGAACGTGCACAACCTCTGTGTTTATAACAACAGGGAAATTGAAAATTTACTAACAATAAAGCTTTTGTTTTATCTAAAATTAAATAATATTGTATTCGACTTATAGAACATAATAGGTAGCATCACGAGCTAGAAGATGTAATAGTAACTAATATAGAAACCACAGTTTCAAAATAGAGAGGCGACGATGATGTGCCTTCCAATTTCAAAAAGCAAAATAGAAAAGCTTGGGCTCTGTACACGCATAAATAGAAAAGCTCAATCGACGACGAGTCGTTAAGTCCCAAAATAATGTCGTTGTTCTTGCAAACATAAAGCGAAACAGATGGCGAGTCAATAAGTCCTGAATTCTATCTTAGCAAACATTTGACCTTAACAGAGAAGGAAAAATAAAGGAAAATAGCGAAAAAGTTACTTACATGTGAGATACACAAAAAATAATTTTTTTTTTCTATTTTAAGATGACTCTGTCTATGTAACAAAACATATTTAGTACTACTAAAATCTAGTGAGATCTCTTCTATTGCACGTGTTAGCATATAAAAGAAAATAGAAATATCACTACTTGAAAATGACATATAGATTAAGTTTCCACTATCTCTGAAATTCGGAAAGAAGTACATCATATCAAACTAAATTATGTAGTACAACAAATATATCGGTGCAGAATTGAAGAGCACTCATTGAAATTCGTCTTCATTTTTTTCGAAACTAAACTTAGTATATATAAAAGAACTATTAAAGTTCCAAGAAAATAAAGTCAAATCTACCTCTATTAGAGAGTTTCAAATATTGAAATCTCTTCTAAAAAAGTTAAAGTCAGTATGAAAAACGAGCTTAGTGAGAAGAATCCATCTTTTAAAGCTTCATCAGAAACAGAGAAGACGAAGATAGTAGAGAGAAGACAAAAAGGCAGTAGAAGAAGATAAGAAACAGAGATGCGAACACATTTACCTTAAGATAAGGAAGATGAATCAAAAGATTGAGGTTATTCCTTCAGAGAGAGCTCAAAAGATATTTTCTCCAGATTTTCCTTCACCGCTCAAGAGAGCTTGTTAAGAAGCTAGGGTTTTGTGTTTGTATTGGAGAGCTTTTGTTTTGTGTTTTAAGAAAAGAGGGAAATTGAAATATTTTTGTTTATTTGGTTTTGGCGCTGGACCCGCTGAATTATGTATTATGAACAGATTTTTTATTATTTAAGGACTTATTTATTTCTCTCCCCTAAACTTAGAACTAAAATGGAAAATCAAGGACTAGGATTAATACAAGTCCCTATAAGCCACATTCAAGGACAAAATTTCTTACTAGTCCTGAAATTTTCGTCCCTAAAGACCAGTTTTCTTGTAGTGCGATTCGACGAACCTGAAAGGTTCAAGATAAAGAAAAAGTCAGCAGTCTGTCTTCGACGATCAGCGAATGCAATAGGCGGCGGCCGCCGATCTATTGGCGAAATGTAGAAAACATAACGGAAATGGCATTTTTGTAACTAGAATTTTGGCTTTCAAACTCATGCCTATAAATAGTCCATTATGTCTCCAAGGAAAAATATCTAGAAATACTTGTAGAATATCATACTGTTCATTTTATAATATTCTTGGAAGGCAAGCAAGAGTTTAAACAATAATTTTTGTAAGAATTTCTATTTTTAATCTATTCCATTACATGATTTTTGTTATTTCATTCCTTACTATGATTGTGTTGAGCCCTAGTATGAGTAGCAAAACTCATACTAAGGGTTTATCTATATTGACTTGATTATTTTAACTTCAACACTTGTTTTAATCTTATAAAATCTATGGGTTTATGTTAGTCTAGTTTCTACTGTACCTTTAATGAGAAGGGTTTAAAGTATGGCCATACTTGAATTAAATCCAACTTTTCTTTCATCACCCTAACGGGAATGAAGGTGTGAGTTTATGGAAACTAGCGAGCATTTGGGTTATATTGGCTTACGAGCGTACCTATCTAAAGAGAAAGGCCTAAAAAGGTCATTCCCACTCTGATCTTTGGACTAAGATTTTATGTGACTTGTTATTGACCCCAATGGGCTTAACTCAGTAGATCCTCTCTATACCTAACTATTTTTAGGATTAAATATGTGGTCCGATCGTTAACTATTACCCACATGATTTATTAGGTTAAAAGAAGTGTTAGGTTATTAGAGACTTGTTTGAATCGGTAAATCCTAGCTTTTTCTTCTTGTTTTACAGATATTTTAAGTGTGATATTGTTACAAATTAGTAGCTTGCTTAGTTTTAAATTTTAGTCTTACTTAATAACAATTTCAAATCTTTACTTAAAAATACTCGAACATCTCTTAAAACTCGACTTTATTCATTCTATACATAGAACGCATGCTAGCTCCTCAAGGAAATCGACCCCGACTCTCTATTGGGTACTATCTTTGATGATCGCCCCTCATCCAATGAGATGTAGGTTGAGCGTGGATCAAGCGATTGTATTCATCTCAACACATCTCTTTGTAGTCTTTGCACCTTTTTTAAAATATATTTTTTCCATGTAATAATCTATCGTTTTGGATCCAATATAATGGTCGGAATAATGAAATATTTTTGCATTTTGTATTTGTTTCTATTAGTAAGGAATATGAGATATCTTTAAATGTAAAAACACTTTGTAAATCATAATATTGTGTTTCTATTGGCTTTCAGAAATAAAAATGACTGAATGTTGCTTTATCTTGTATAAACACAAAAGAAAACAAAATTTAATTCTAAAATAGTTCAAAAGCTTTTTAAATTATTATTTTTTTTGTTCTATTTCACATTTTATTTATAAATCTCACCTCCAATTAATATTATCTCTAAAAAAAATGTCACTTGACAAATACTTATTACTTAGCAATTTCTCCATAAGATTCCAAAAAATTGTTTTCAATCTAAGTTTAATCTATGTGTTATCTAATCTATTTTATGTGACAATTTTCTCTTTTAATTGGTTTAAAGAAAAATTATTCCTTTCTACACTTAGAAATAATTTATCGCAAAACTTCAAAGTTTATGTTCATGAATATAAATGATTCTTATGCTCAAAGGAATGTTAGGACACCCGTTAAAGTATTTCTTGAGACCTCAACCCTCTAGCTCTTAAAGAGTAGTAATTTTCAGCATCTAAAAAAGGAACCTTTTGCTATGTGAAAGTGTCATTTGGTTATCGGGACAAAAAAGAGGATATTCTATAAATTTGGAATTAGAATTATTATGGAATTTCAATCCTACCTTCTATATGACATAGAATATATATATGGGATAGGATAATACTATGATTTATATATAAAAATTTATTTCACGGCAGCTAATACCATTAATCAAATGTGGAAGAAATACAATTCCAGTTTTAATACTAGGATTAGAAGTCCAATCCACCAATCAAACAACCGCTTAACTTTTTACTACTAGCAATTTAGATGGTTAAATTATAGAAATATACAAATATAGAATCCAATTTACAATAAAATAACGATATTATAACCTTTTCCAATAATAACAATACTATTTTAACATTATCTATACAAACTATAAAACAAAAGACATTATATTAAAATCAAAAAAATGGTTAAAAAAATACCCTTAACCTATTAGAAAGGGTTTAAAAATACCCTTTGTTAATCTTTAGGGCCAGATATACCCCTTCCGTTAACCTTTAGGCTCAAATATACCCTCAACGTATTATGTAGGCTCAAAATTACCCTTAAAACTAACAGACTTTTAAAAAAGTTAATAATAATTAAGAAAATAAAAGAGTAGGGGATATTTCTTGCCCGTAATATTAAAGAATAGCATTTCAAACCCATTGATAATAGATAAAGAGAAGTTTTAGCCCTTTTCAATTTAAATTAAAAATTAGCTCTTGACTTATCATTTGTTTAAAATAAACTTTTGACAAAAGGTATTTACTACTCGCAAATATTACATACATTACATATGCACTTAGTTGTAGTCTCTATAATATATATATATATATATATATATATATATATATATATATATATATCTCTCTCTCTCTCTCTCTCTCTCTCTCTCTCTATATATATATATATATATATATATATATATATATATATATATATATATATATATATATATATATATATATATATATATATATATATATATATATATATATATATATATATATATAGAGAGAGAGAGAGAGAGAGAGAGAGACTACAACTAAGTGCATATGTAATGTATGCAATATCTACATGTCATAGAAATCAATTGATGATTTCCAATAGTATATATAGTTGATATTTTTTTATGATTTCTAGATATTATACATTAATATATATTAATATATATATATATATCTCTGTGTGTGTGTGTGTGTGTGTGTGTGTGTGTTTAAGTTGTACTTTACTATTTCAAATATGCTTCTAGTTATTTTTTTTAGTCGAGGGTCTATCGAAAACAGTCAGTCCACTTTGGTGGGGGTAAGGTCTGCATACCTCGGACCCCACGTGTGGGATTACATTGGGTATGTTATTGTTTAAGTTGTACTCTCTATTTTATTTTATATTTTGTGTGTGTGTGTATATATATATATATATATTGGTGAGATGTAAATGCCTTTTATTAAAAGCTTATTTTAAACAAATAATAAATCAATAGCTAATCTTCAAATCTACATATAAATTTTAAACGGAAAAGGACCAAACTTGTCCTAAACTATTGGTAATAGTTTTGAAATGTCCTTTGTTAATATTATGGGAAAAATATATCCCATACTATTTTATTTTTTAATTAGTTTTTCTTTTTTTAAAAGTCCGTTAGTTTTTAGGGTATTTTTGAGCCTAAATAAAACGCTGAGGGTATATTTGGGCCTAAAGGTTAACAATAGGGGTATATCTGGCCCTAAAGGTTAACGAAGGGTATTTTAAACCCTTTCTAATAGGTTAAGGGTATTTTTGACCCTTTTCCGCATTAAAATAGAAGATATACATTACACAAAATAGGGCGAGATTGTGGGCATAACTATTTAGTTCCTAATATTTTGGAATTTTCATTACCCAATTACCCAATCACAATATAGCATCTTCTCTCTGCTCCATAACATCACTCGGTTCCAGAATTTTTCTCTGCTCTATAAAAAGTCATGATCTTCATGAAAAATTAGACAATGACTCCAGAAAAAATACAAAGCATACATACAATCTACAGGCAAACAACAGCCTTACAATACACATACAACAACCATACAATCGATATATATTAACAAAAGAATAAAACTTAGCACAACACTTATGGAAATACATTGATTATGCATGCATAACTGTTGCTTCCAACGCACCTGCAAGTATACGTGGTCGACAAGTAATAAAGTGATAAGTCAAGTATCGTTCCCACGAGGACTATTCAGACTGGACTCCTAACAAATAATTTCTAACTAACTATCCAGGGATCTTTTTCCAATAGTGATGATTTAGTTAACTAAAGAACAGTAATTAAGAGGATAAAAGTGAATTCAAACAATGGAGCAAAAATTAGTTGTTATCAGTAATAAGGAGACGGTCTAGGGTCGGAGTTACGAACAATCCAGTTGAGTTTTCCAATTGATTCCACTTCTTAAATTACGGATTACTAACTAACAGATTAAATGTACCCGTGAAAACCTTTTGATTCTTCACAGTCTATGCAGGCTACTCCGATCCCTATATGTCTATGGGTTGAATCACGTGCACGCATTAACAATTTTTGTAATTAGTTAAGCTAGGCGAGCAAGTATATGTCTATCCTACTCACAAATTGGTTCCCGGATGCCCGGGTTCACAATCTAGCCCTACTCTTTCTTATTGCGTTCATAAATTTCCTCTTTCGAGTTCAATCTAAAAACCATAGATAATGCGTAATAATTGGGCCCTGACAATTACATAAGTGAAATCAAGAAAGAACAAGCAATCCGTTATGGGATTCAATTAATGGAATTCAATCTTCAAACATCAACCTTCATGAAATACTCTAACCCTAGAACGTAAGATTTAGCCACGCATATTCATAATCACAAGACAATGATTTGATAAAATAATGAAATAATGATGTAATAGATTAATGGAAGGAAGAAAAACCCTTGTTCAAGATGTTATGAGCTCTCCAATTTGCTCTAAAGTCTGAACTCCTATCAAAAACTAAGTAAAAGAGTATTTATAGGGTTTACAAAGGCCTGGTAATAAGTTAGACCTAAGCCTAGACGAAATAGGAAGCCAAAATTCGCTCCAGGGGTGCTGTAGCCGGCACCCCGCGCCCCCGACTGCGCTGGGACAAGCAGTGGCCGTCGAAACTTGGGCGCTTTTGGCCCGCGCCGCATTGGGTAACGCGCCAGACAGTGGGGCGCTTTGGGAGGCGCGCCACGTGACCTATAGCGCCAGGCAATTCTACTCCTCTAGCTCCGCAGCTCGCGTCGCGTTGTACCTTCGTATATTCAATCCAATCCTCAATCAAAATCCAATCTTTTCTTGCTCGATCATGCTCTTTAAAGCTCCAAATGCACTTTATAGAAACCTACAATCATAGGACACAAAATCAGTGCAAAATCACATCCATTAACTAGAAAACGCGCGAATAAAATACTCAAACGTGAGGAAATATTAAGGAAATATAGGCATAAAATGCCAAACATCACCACCCCACACTTGAACCTTTGCTCGCCCTCGAGCAATCACAATTAACTTCCCAACCTAGGTAGAACAGGTCTGCCTATGACTATGGTTGATACCGATCATTGAACAAATGCACACATGACTACTATGGGTCCAACAAACATGTCAATAATATAACAAACTCAAAAATATGAGAACAACCACCCCAAGATAGCTCAAATGCACAAACTCAACCTATTGCAATCATGCTCCCACAAAATTACACCTATCTACTCAACCAAGAAGCCACAACTTCACCTATCTCATGCAAACCATGTGCCCTCACCAAAATGAAGCAAGAGAGTGTCCCCCAAATATCACACATAACAATGAATATCAAGAATATAACGGGGACAATAGCATAGAAAGAATTCACTCACTCTCATGAAAAGCTCACATATCACACACGATGTACCATAGGCTTGCCCGTAGTGTAGGACTCCACTAATGTTGGCTCACTCCAATCGGGATTAACTAGGACTTTAAAAATGTTGTAATGTAGGCTAAGGGGCTGGTAGGATACATATGGGTAATAGTGACTACCTCCCTAAGCACTTTAATACATCACAATTAATTCAAACACAAGTCTCATCAAAGCCACCCAATCAACAAGTAGCAATTTTTTTCTTTTAAGCACACACTAGCAAGGAATGGATATTCTTCTCTCTTTATTTCTTTTTCCAAATTTTTTTCTTTTCAACTTTGCTCTTTTTTTTCATTTGTTTTCTTTTTCTATTCATTACTTTCCAACCTTGCCAATGCTCATAAACAACTACTGCACAATTCATTCAAGTATTCCCCTCATTGGTTCCACTAAAAAATCTCCCAATATTCAACCACAACTCCACAATAAAACAACATTATCAACTAAATTACTTAAGGAGTAAAGGGCCAAAAGAAAGCAATTTAGAACAAGTGGGTAACTCTTGAATTACCATCTCCCACAAATACTAGTACTTCACAAAATAGATATGTCCACAATCTCACAACAGACCAGAACCCTCTTACAGACGAGGAACTGAGATTTCACACAAAATCAGCAAGGTCAAGAAAATGCAATTTCCCAAACCAAAGTTGTAGTCAGACGAGCAAATATGAACAATATCTGAATATCTGAGAGCCAACACACAAGCTACTAGTCACATAATCAAAGAATTAATCCAAATACAGATCTGTTGCAAAACTTTGTGAAGGAGCAGATCCGAAAATCAAGGACTAACATTCCAATTAGGGTTTTAAGATCAGAACACTATCAGGGGTACGCCGGAATTGAAGAGGCGATGCCGGATATGCAAGCTGCGATCAAGACTGCCGGTGCACGCACCTCACGTGCCGGCGCGTGAGAAGCAGAACGGAGAAGAGGGCGGCACGTGTGTGCCACAATATGAACACCAAGTCACCGAAAAAATTACTTCCAGCCAGAAATACTATCCCCGCTCAATAGTAGTGAATGTGGGCAAAAACTGTCACTGTAGAGGTTACCTAACAAAGGACCTAATTTTCTTTCTCAAAAGGGGAACCAGAGGTGATTGACAGATGACCCAAAGTAGATTGGAATGCTCTGATACCATGTAATTTACAGAGACATTGGGACTGTTTCCTTGTGTATTGCTGAAAGAGGTAACGGGTACATATACATCTACTCTAAATTCTAAGTAAGGAAAGAATAAAGAGAGAATCTCCTACATATTTGCTACTTTGTACATAGACTGAATTATGTCAATATTCATTCTACAACAGTGGGTAAATATTTTGATTTTGATGAGTATTTTTGTAAACCTCCCTTTACTTTATCAGATTCACCCATAATCCATTAATATCATATTCAAAGTTTATAACTTTATAGCAATCTTGCATGTTCTTGATTTTATCTGATTTTAATTGGATCACAGAGATCTAAAAAGGTGAGATATTTCTTGATTTTATAAGTTATATCTTTTATTTGTTGTATAATCATTTTCTTGTATTAGAATGGATTCTCTACCTCACTCGAAATATGAGTAAAGTCTGCGTACACCTCATCCTTCCAAGATTTTATCTTGAGATCATACAGGGTAATCTTTTTTTCTGTTGTTGTTATAGTTTTGGTGTAGTTTGCATTGGATCTTAATAAATTCTGGAAAGAGACTCTGGAGTTTGTTATTTTCCTTACTGAAGTATGATGTGTTTTGAATTCCGACCACAACTACTTATTTGATTGTTGGCTTTTAATACGCGTTTGAGACCATAGGAAAACAAGCATTCATAAAAGGAAAATGAATAGAAGTAATGATTAAATTCCAATAAATAAAATAAATAAACAAAACTCCTACACTATCCTGTCTACGCATTACCAGACACCTCAAATGTAAGCTACAAATAGCTCACAATACACTTTTAATAATAGGACATGCCACCCTAGTAATTACATAAGATAATTCAAAGCGCACGATTAAATGATTCAAGAATTTGCCTACTCAATGTTATCGGCGTAAGTATGCTACTAGCGACCAGTCACATGAACAACAATAACAATAACAACAACAATAATAATAATATCATCGATTTCCTACATTATATAAGATCATGTTTGGCCAAGCTTTTGAAAATTGATTATTTGAAAAACGTTTCTTTTCAAAAGTATTTTTCGTAAAAATGCTTTTGGAGAAAAACAGCTTGTGTTTGACTAACTCTTTTGAGAAACACTTTTGTCAACAGTTATGTACAGTAGTAATTTGTGGATGGCCTCTTAAAGTTGTCTGCAATTTTTACTTAAACACTTCATCTTAAACCTGTTCCATTTGAACAGACTCCAACTACATCTCAAATATTTTATTTAGATACAACTGGATTATATGGCATAATGTGTGTATCACACAATTTTTAGAGTGTGAGACAACAATTTTTTATTTTTTCAATTTGTTTATCTCTTTCTTTTTCCTGCTCACCATCTTCCTCAACCAGTTACGGACTGGTATTGTAAAATGGCGATTTTTGGATTCCCCATTATCTGCACGGCAATCCCACAAATCTTTAGCTAATAGGAACAAATTTGGCAGCCATTAAAGATATGAGAGAGACAAAATGAACCCATGGGAAAGAAAGAAAATCCCCAAGAGTACTGCACTTTGCAACATAAGAGACCATGGAACAAAACAAAGGAAACAACAAAACAATATGGTTAATAACAACATTCATGAATATAAATTAAAATAACTATATTGTTCATTAATTGAAGTTGGACCTATTTCTGTCAAAAAAAGGAATACCCCAAATTCATTTAGACCAAAAACCCCTACAAAAACCAAAAAAACTAATCCTCCAAGCAAAATATAGCTTTGTGAATCACTCACATAATCAAAAAAATTTTGTAATTCTGAAACTAAACAAGTCACAGCCACATAAGGTCCAGGGACTCAAAAAGTTCAATGACTTTTGTTTGTACGAAAGCAACAAGAAAGGACTGGAGAAGAAACAACAATGGCGTCGAGGTATTGGGTGGTTTCTCTTATCTCATAATTTGCCACTGCAACTTTTCCGGAGGCACTGAGAAGGAAACGCCGGTCCCTGATGAAGAACTTTGGGCGCTCCGAAGACGGAGCTCTTTTTTAATTTTTTTTTTCTTTATTTGAAAAGTTTCTTTTTAATTTGTTTATTTTATGAATCTGCGTGTCTCCATATTATTCGTCACTACGGCGTGTGAATTACAAACATTTCTTGTCTTTGGCTGCCTATTAATTTTGTGTCTAAATGAGACATTTGAGATGTGGTTGGAGTGTTCAAATGAAACAGACTTAAAATGAAGTGTTTAATTGAAAAGTGTGGACAACTTTAACGCTCTGTTTGGATCATTGTTACCTATTGTTTCATAATGTATTGTTTTGTATTGTATTGTATTGTATTGTATCGTACTGTATTATAAAAACAACGTTTGAATTGATTGTATTGTTTCCAGTTGTTTAGTAACATTGTTATTGTTTGTTTTGATTTGTATTGTATTGTACTGTAACTAATAAGTTTACTAATATACCCTTAGTTGTTCTAAATATTAGATTAAGTAACAAATTTTCTTAAATATAATTTGACACAGTTTATATTTACTAGTTTATCACCAACTATACCTTGTAAATATATTCATGCAAATTATAATGAAAATAATAAAAAAAAAATAAGTTAATAATATTAAACATAACAATAAGTTCACACTATTAATAATTTAGATAAAAAATAATATTCCATAACGAAATGCAAGCAATCATATTATCCAAATATAGTTATAATATAAATAATACTAGACTAATTTAATTGTCCGCGGACATCATGGTCAATAAAAGAAGTTTGCGTTCTTCAACTGGACATCAAATCACCGTGCGACACAAGTCTGCATGTTGACAAAGAAAGATATAAGCTTTTGGGACCATTATCAGTTCCAAACCCATCTCATTTACCATTTGCCATATCTCGCTCTCTGGAATGGGTGGCATAGTTGAAAGGCGATTAATAGCACTAGCCAATTGATCCATCCCACCTCTCAACATTGTAGCCATGCCTTCAAGAGTGTCTTTTTTTGACTTTTTACTCCTATAAGAAGTTGGTGCCTCTGTGTAGACATTTGACTTAGGTGCATCAGGAGTTTGGGGAACTTGTTCATCTTGCCCATATTCTTTAGTAGTTCCCAAAGAGACAGCATTCATGGAGATCATTTCATCTATGATCAATGAACTATTACTTGATTTTTTTAAAGGATCACGAGCACCTATTTTCAACATAGCCGGTCCAATCTCAGTATGTTTTCCTGTAGTCCTATCCTTTCCAAATAACATTATTAGCTTCTCATAGTTTCTAATTGGTTTATTCATCCATTCAGCAGCTTCTGGCTTAGTCTACATAAATGCATATAAGAACAAGACAACTCATTAATGAAAAATGAGATAAATATCATAACATAAAATTTTTCAAAAAAATGAATAAATCCTGACATTATAATCATGAATTAAAATCTAAAAAACTCTTGACATTGGCTACAACTTGAAGAATGAATAAAATTATGTTAACCTTAAAGTACAGAAAAAATCTCTGGTTGCTGGCAATCTCAAAAGGAATTTGGGAGCCATCAGATTGTTTAATAAATGTTTGATATAACCCTAAGATAGCTCGTAGAACAACATGAAAATGATGACTAGCCGACTCGCCGGATCGCCGAAAGATGAAAGTTAACTCTCGATTTGTCACGCTATGTGCTAATAGGTAGAGTGTTTTTGCAACTTGTTCTTCAACTGTAGCTTGAACTGTTGGTCTAAGACCACCATCTCTAACTAGAATCTCACATAGACCGATAAAAGCCGAAGGACTCATTCCTAAAATATTATGACAAAGTTCAGTCGAGAAAAAATGACTCAACAATTCATTTCTAACTTGTTCTCCTCAAAAAAATACTTACAACAAAATTTATAAAATAAGAATATTTGATGTAAACAAAATTTTCTTTTCAAAAAAATTATGCATGTACTAATTAAAGAACTCATATATACATGTGAAGTTTTAATAGGTAGGAATAGTACTATCTTGGCAATATTTTATGGTATGCAAAGATTACATATATTGATTTTTTATAGACTAATTAATCTAAAAGATCGAGTAAATTATACTTTTGAGTTAATATGTGTACTTAATCAAATACTTAACACATGCAAAGAAAAGTCACCAAAATCAAACATATATATGCATAAAAAATACAGTAAATATATTCATGACTAAATCATGTTTGTAAGACCATATTATTATGTAATTTTGATTGGGGTCAGAACTAAAAAATTATTAGATAAACAAGAAAGAAAAAAATTTAGTACGTACCTCTAGTTGTAAACAAGAGTAGAAACCTGAGCAAATAAAATAAATAAATATTAGTTCTTTTGATGATGAACTTCATGGATACAAGAGAACAAATAATAAAAGTGTCGTCATATATTTTGTATCAAAAAAAAGAGAACATATGGCTTGTAATTAATGAAATCTACTAACTCAAGTTTCACGTTTTTGCTCTGTAATTAATGAAATTAAAAATTATACATTAAATAAATTAAGATAAAATGTTTAATGTAATCACACAACAAGATGGCTTGTGAATCTGAAGAGGCAGGGAACATATAAAGTAATAAGAGAGGCATGGAACGTACTGTATTTTGAGAAGAGGGGAGATGAGGTCAAAATAACTACTTGGGTGTATTTAAATAAGAAAATAGGGTAGAGGGTAAAATAGGATTATAAGGTTATAATTAAGGACATGATGGGAAAGTGTAAAAGCGTAACAATGCAAAACCACCAAATCGGTTGTAACAAAAAGTGAGTCTTTTCATTTTTAGGTAACAACGGAACTTAACAATACAATATAACAAAGTTAAAGTAACAACCAAAACAAATGTTGTAATCATAATAACAATACAATACAATACAATACAATGGGTAACAATGATCCAAACAAAGTGTAAGGGACTGTTGATGTGTTTTGCCTTTGAAAAGTAGTTTTGAGTATTAAAAATTACAAGTAAAGATATTTAAAGATTCACTTTTTAATTATTTAACTAAATGAACTATGATAGAAGGCGTTTGGTTGTTGTCATTTTTTTTAAGTAGGTGTATCTTGTCATGTGTCCTTTCGCTATTGGTGTCTTTTGTTTGCTTTGAGTGTTAGGTGAGTACTTGAGTTATCATTGTGTTTTTTCTCTTGTTTGTTTATTATCATGGTTTCAAAATATTTTGTTTATTTTCAAAATATTTTTCCTATCCGAGGGTCTATCGGAAATAACCTCTCCACCTTGGTGGAGGTAAGGTCTGCGTACATCTTGCCCTCCCCATACCTCACTTGTGGGATTATACTGTATATGTTGTTTTTGTTGTAATGATTTTAAACATTTATTCTCAAACACTATATTTAATTTTTTTTTGTTTAGCTAAAAATTTTCAAAATACAACATTCATAACTGAATATTCTAGATCTATACCTTAAAAAAGATATTATTTGATTAAAAGTTTGTAACAATCGTGATGTAGGTGTACGTAGAAAAATATTGATTAAAAACTAATGTACTATTTATATATTATAATCATTAGGTTAAAATATATATGGGTAATTAGGTATACAAGTATTTTTGGTAAGGATATTTTTTGAATGATAGAAATTTAAAACAGTTGCTTCTACTCAAAGGCACTTTTAGGAAAAACTATTTTTTCCAACTTCTTCCCCTCAGTAGAAAAACAGCTCTGATGACACTCAAAAGTACTTATTTTTTCCTAGAAGCTTGGCCAAACACCTTAATTTTTTAAAATAAGCATTTTTAGAAAAAAATAAGCAATTTTGGCTCTCTAGAAGCTTGCCCAAACAGACATTAAGTCTAAGCCATTTGTGACTGATGAGGAAAAGCGTGTATTTGATATTTAAGGAAAAAGAAATTCTCTCTCCATAAGCGATGGAGGCCGTAGATCCCAAAATTCTCTCTCGAGTTTTTCTGTGATTTTCAAAACATTTATCCCTTGGGAGCGCGTGACGGAGGCGGTGTATATATATGGACATCTGTATATAAACTTGTATAAATACAAACAACTGGCACCCGCTATCAACTAAGTGTAAATGGTGCCACTGGTAGAGGGAATAAACTTTTTCCTCTACGACCGAACTTCCAATCCCTACTAAAGCAGCAGTCAATTTCTTTTTTCTCTTTTCCCCTGGTATTTCACAAATTTCTCCCTCTGTTTGCTTTTTCTTCTTCTTTTTTTTCTTGTTATTTTTTTACTTTGTTTTTAACCATAATACCTTCTTTTATTGAGCAACTAATCTTTTATAAATAAGTTGAATTCATATTCATATATACTCTATATAATTTTTTTGTGATGCAATATTTTTTTTTATACATATTAAAAAATAATTTGAACAATATCCTCTAGCGACTTTTGAAAATAAGTGGATTGATTAGTATGATATTTTGAGTTAATTTTCGTAGATTAAAAAAATTGATTTGTTTTCTTGTTTATTTATTTATTTTGTAAAAATTGTCATAAAAGTTAACAATTAAGATTAAGAAACTAATTTGAGATTATTGATGGTAACTTAGTCTAGTCAACAAAAAATAGAAATTAAACTACTTTTAAGGAGTTTTTATCCGTGTTCTTTAATGATTTTTCCCTATATTATTTTATAATATAGAATTTAAAAACAAGTAGAAAAGAATAACCAGATTAAACAAACTTATTCTTTTATTAGAAATAAAGACTAAATAAACATACTTGTATTGGATAAAAATCGACGTGCAGACGTGGCACATCGACTGCATGGTTCAGAGCCGACCGAATAGGTGTTGGCAAACCATAGACCGAGGTGAGCGACAGGATCAACAAAGTCAATGATTGAGGAACAGGATTAATGTGTTTTTCTCGGTGGAACGCCACCTCGTTCGCCTTGTGAGGCCCCATTCCCGAGGTTAACCGTTTAAGCCTCGGCGAACCAGATCGTCCACAGCAGAGGGCTTTTCTCCTTATTTCGGCTCACTAACTCCACTATCTGAAGGACTGAGATGTGAGCAGCTTAGTGGGAGACGTGGGATCATGGTTCTACGTATTCATTAGTCTATAAATAGTATTTCATTTTACAATGTAATCATTCAGAAATATATACCAAAATTCTGCCAAATTTTGTACTCGTCTATATATATTGAAATCACGATTATTTACTTGCAATTTCGATTGTCATTGTTTCGACTTTGATACTTAGCTTTGCTTGTATTCGCAACTCAAATTCGATTTGTAATCCTAAATCAGTTTAGGCCAATACAAATTGGCACCGTCTGTGGGGATATAAGCATCGACGCTTTGTTCCAAAGTCGAATGCTCTGTTCGTGTGAATTGTTGTATTGACTTGAAAAAAATAGTTAACAGTGATGGAAATTCCATTGAGCCTCGTCAACTCCCGATGGACAGACTGGCGTTCATGCGAATCCGAATCCCAATGCGCCTGTAGTGCAACCAATAGTGGATCCCTCCTCTTCGGGGTCCAATGACGCCTTCCAAGCATTCGTCATCCAAACTCTGAAAGCCCTTCAAGAACAATGAGCAGACTATCATCAAGTCTGAATTTCGTGCCTCGTGAGAGGCAAGGAACGACTCTACTCCAAATGGAGTTCAACCCATGGCTCCAAGTGGAAGCATACCAACTTTCGTTCCTACGGGCGCGACAACAAGGGGACCTCCCAACGGGGCCACATCTGGGGGTTCAGGTACAATGCCTGGAACAACGCCTTACTTCAGAACGGTTCCCAATATGGTCGAAGCTATCTCTTCGGTGGACGTTGAAAAATTGAGCAAAGAAATTAAGGCTCGGGTCGAAGCTCGAGTGGAGAAACAGCTTGAAAGCGTCCCCAGAGTGAGGAAGACCCAAAAAATGCTCGATATAGAAAAATACAGGCAATTGCCCTATAAGCCTAAGGCTGCCCCAACGCCGATCCCCAAAACTTTCAAAATCCAATTTTAGAAAAAATATGATGGAACCACCAACCCCATTGAACATGTGACGGAATTCATGGCAATGTTAAAGAGGAATGATTTGTCAGAAATAGAAAAAGAATCAATGTTCTTGAAGAAGTTCGGTGAATCTTTGGAGAAAGGAACATTACGTTGGTATATGCATTTCCCCGCGGGGTCAATCACCAGTTTCAATAAGTTGGCTGACGCATTTGTCAAAGCTCACACCGGGGCACAAAAGATCCTTCAAAGGAAGGAGGATATCTTTAAAGTCAAATAGCGGTCTGGTGAGCCCATCAAAGACTTCCTCGAACGCTTTCACGCCGAACGGATGGAGTTACCTTCTATGGATGACACTTTGATCATCATGGCATTTGAAAAGAATATCAATGTTTGCAATTCCGACGCTGCTGTGGAATTGAGAAATGAGCTCCAAAAATATTAGACCTTGACGTGGGATGACTTACTGTCACGACCCGACCTATGGCCGCGACGGATGACAAACACTAAGTGTCGATCATCATTAATCCTGCTGATAATCTGCTAACCATGAATATAACTGATAAACGGAATAAGCATAAACCTAGCTGATAAGAATTATGCAGTGCAAAAAGCTGACTAGGTTAACATAAGCTGACATACATAACATACTGACATAACCACACAGGGACATATCTATAGGCCTCTAAGAGTGCTAAACTGAATATACAAAGGACGGGACAAGGCCCCTCCATACCCAAGCTGGCTGACTGTACACATACAAAAATATAAGTAACTCCGGGAGTAAGCGGAGTGACTCCAATAGCTGATAAATGGCCTACTAACATGGTCCAAGCATTGATCTATCTACACCTGCGCGGCATGAAATGCAGCGCCCCAGAAAGGGCGTGAGTACGATATGTACCAAGTATGTAAGGGATGAGCATATAATATATCATAGCTGAATGAAACTGTAAGGCTGGAATATACATATGTAAATATGAGCTGGAACATAGCAATATAGCTGGAAATCTGAAGAACATACTAAACATGATCTGAATATAAACTGAAGTCTAGCTGAATCTGAAACTGAAGACTGAGCTGAACTGTACTGATAAATAACTGTAAATTGACTGATAACTGCTAACTAGAAACTGGAACTGATAACTGTCAACTGCTCCTGACGCTAAGAACTGGTGGCTGATAACTGAGAACTGATAACTGGTACTAAGCTAAAACTGAACTGTTATCTGAACTGGTACCTGTCTGGTGTTACCGGCTATATCACCCCAAATCAGGTAACTAAAAAACTGAACTAGTACCTGTCTGGTTTTATGGGCTGTATCCCCCCAAATCAGGTAGATCAAAGTTATAGACTTTATGGTCTTCATAAAAGGTGTAGATATATGTCTCAGGATTCTGGGAATTCATAAAGAATCTAAATATCAATTTTGTACAAGGAGTTATGATCAATATACTAACAACAGTCCAAAGATCAAAACAATTTTCCAGATTTTGAAACGTATTGTCTTGCTGATTTAGACGTCTTTCACCTTGGATTTTAGTACCAAATTAAGTATATACAAGGTTTATTTGATACCATACAAGTTTCTCACAAGAAACACTAAGTTTAGAACTAAGAAAAACTTCAAAAGCTAAAATATACATGACTTGCCAAAAGAAAGGTTTAGCCTTACATACCTTTGATGTTTCTAGCTTCTAAACCTTGTCTCCTTTGATTCCACACCTTCTAAAGCTTAAACAAGCTATAAAATAGAATTTAGGTACTTTACTTAGCCATGAAGTAATTCTAAAACTCAAACTATTGACGAAATTGAATGTAGCATAATGTTACCCTAATCGCGTAGAGCGTTTTAACGCAATCTGTCTTCAATTTCGAGCTAAGATCAATGTTCTTTCTTCAAAACCATCAAAATACCTTTAAAAACCAAGAGAACACTGTTTCTATCATGAATTGGCTGGAAATGACGAGAAAATGACGAGTTTCCTCTTTTATACTTCAAACATTTCAGTTTTAGTCCTCTTTTGTTATTATGGCCCTTTTTCTGGCCCTTTTTCTGATGCTCATATCTTCTTATCCAGATATTGTATGAACAAACCGTTAAATGTGTTGAAAACTACAATCCAAGACCTTCAACTTGGTATATGATATGTCCTCAAAAGACCTCATATAACACACGAAATTAATTGCTGAAAAAGCTTCGTCACAAGGCAATTCCTTAGTCAGTTTTTCCGCAACTTAAATCCAATTTTTTCCAAACTTTATATTCAATATATAAACATCATATCTGGTCATATTATTACTTTAAACTCACTTATATCATTCTTAACATGTCATTCGAATGATATACGTTACTTTAGACATACGGGGTGTAACAATCTTCCCCCGTTAGGAACATTCATCCTCGAATGTTAAATGAAGTATATAGAAGCATTAAGCAACGGTCTGTTACATACTTGAAGTACTGAAGAGGTGTATATTTGGCTCTCATGTCATTTTCAGCTTCCCAATTTATTTCTTCTGCATTATTGCTTCGCCATAGCACCTTAACTGAAGGAATGTCTTTCGTCTTTAGTCGATGAATCTGCCTCTTTAAATTGCAACTGGCACCTCTTCATAAGTTAACTACTTTGAGATCTCAACATCATCTACTGGTGCAACTCTAGGAGGATCTCCGACATATTTTTTTGAGCATGGAAACATGAAATACTGGATGGACCTCCTGAAGGTCTGCTGGAAGGTCTAACTCGTAGGCTACACGCCCAACTCGTATATCTTATAATGCCTTTCACAAGTGATACTTTCAGGAATACCCAATCGCCAATCTGAAATTCTAAATCTTGACGTCGGTTATCTGCATAGGACTTCTGTCTGCTCTGTGCTGCTAATAATCTTTTCCTGATCAACTTGACTTTATCAACTGCTTGTTGGATTAAATCTGGACCTATCAATTGAGACTTGCCAACCTCGAACCATCCTATGGGAGACCTGCATTTGCACCCATACAAAGCTTCATATGGCACCATCTGTATGCTAGAATGATAGCTATTATTATATGCAAACTCTATCAACAATAGATGATCACTCCAGCTGCCTCTAAAATCTAACACGTAAGCTCTAAGCATATCTTCTAATGTCTGAATGGTCTGCTCAGCCTTTCCATCTGTCTGGGATGAAATTTTGTGCTGGAATTCACCTGTGTCCCTAAACTTGTCTTGAACGATCGCTAGAAATTAGCTGTAAACTTGTGTGCCCCTGTCTGTAATAATAGATACTGGAATACCATGTAGGCGCACTATCTCTCTAATATAAAGTCTAGCATAATCCTCCGCTGTATATATAGTTCTAACAGACAAGAAATGAGCTGATTTAGTAAGCCTGTCAACTATAACCCAAATAGAGTCATACCTGCTCCGCGTACGGGGCAAGCCTGTAATGAAGTCCATATTCACTTCTTCCCATTTCCATGCTGGAATCTCGATTTCCTGTAACAAGCCACTAGTTTTTTTTATGCTCGACTTTAACATGCTGGAAGTTAGGACACTGAGCCATAAATTCTGCTATGTCACGCTTCATTCCGTTCCAACAATAAATCTGCTTAAGATCATGGTACATCTTAGTCGAACCTGGATGAACAGTGTATCTTGAATAACTTGCCTCAGACATAATCTATCCACGTAAATCAACAACATCAGGAACACAAAGTCTATCTTTATACCCAAGAACCTCGTCACTAGTAACCTGTATGGTAATTTCTGTTTTCTTCTGGCTATCTGTTTGTATTCAACTAGAACATGATCCTCATACTGGTGCTGTTTTACTTTTGTTACTCGGCAAGTAGTGGCTGCGTTCTGAACTATAACTCCTGCGTCCTCTGAATCTATTAATCTGACTCCCATGCTGGCCAACTGGTGGAATGCATGAGCTAACTCTCTTTTCTGTGACTGTAAATAAGACATACTACCTATAGACTTACGACTAAGGGCATCAGCAACAACATTCGCTTTACCCGGATGACAAAGAATGTCCACGTCGTAGTCCTTCAGCAACTCTAGCCACCGCCCTCATTTTGCTTGAATATGTACTGGAGGCTCTTCTGGTCTGTATAAATATCAACATGAACCCCATACAAATAATGTCTCCAAATCTTTAATGCATGAATGACTGCTGCAAGCTCCAGATCATGGGTAGGGTAGTTATTCTCGTGTTTTCAGGTGTTTGAAGCCTAAGCATAATGTTTCCGTGCTGCATCAATACACAACCAAGACCAATTCTAGAAGCATCACTGTAAATGACATAGCCCTCAGATCCCTCTGGATGTGTAAGTGTTGGAGCTGTTATCAACCCGTTCTTTACTGTGCTCGCAAGAATCAGACCACTCAAATTTAACTATTTTATGTGTCAATTTGGTCAGTGGAGCTGCAATGGAGGAAAAACCCTCTACGAACCTTCTGTAATAACCTGCCAAACCCAGAAAACTACGTACCTCAGTTGACGTCGTAGGTCTGGGCCAATTCTTCACAGCCTCAATCTTCTGGCCATCTACTTTAATTCCTTATGCTGAAACTATATGGCCAAGAAATGCCACTGAATCTAACCAGAATTCACACTTTGTGAACTTAGCTCATAATTGCTGGTCTCGAAGAGTACCCAATACTGTGCGTAGGTTCTCCGCATGCTCTGATTCAGACTTTGAATAGATGAGAATATCATCAATAAATATAATCACAAATAAATCTAGATAAGGCCTGTAATACGCTGTTCATCAGATCCATAATACTGCAGGGGTATTAGTGAGTCCAAACGACATCACTAAAAACTCATAATGGCCGTACCTAGTCCTGAATGCAGTCTTAGGTATATCATATTCTCTGACTCTAACCTGATGATATCCTGATCGCAAATCTATCTTCGAGAAGTACTTGGCACCCTGGAGCTGGTCGAACAAGTCATCAATCTTTGGCAAAAGGGTATTTATTCTTGATTGGGACTTTATTTAGCTGTCTATAATATATGCACATGCGTAGAGAGCCATCTTTATTTTTTTACAAATAATACCGAGGCTCTCCACGAGGAAATGTCGGGGCTGATGAGGCCTTTATCTAACAAATCCTTCAGTTGCTCCTTAAGTTCTTTCTGTTATGCAGGTGCCATCCTGAAGAACATGCCCCTAATGGCGTGCTGGTGCTAAGGAGGCAACTGTTGATCTAGCTGGCTGGGATGCACCACTACCACCCCTAGTCAGGAAATCTCTCATGAAATGGTCTTCCTTTTGAAAAATATAACGAGTATAAACTCCTAACATACATGGTCTCAAGTGACGTCTACCACAATCTGGACATTTGGGATATGTCTGACTAGCCGGTATGGTAGTATCACGATGCTTAAATCCTGAAGTCTATGTTGCGTGAGTAGATCTGGACTTAGGAGGTCTATCAGATCTCAGGACACGAGAATTATGAGGTATACTAGCTGGTGGCTGTTTAACACTCTGCTGTCTACTCGCTCCAGACGTCCCTCCAAACGAACCAGAAAATCTGCCCTTCTTGTGTAACACTCTATCCCTGTCGGCTCTCTGGTTCTGCTTCCTCTCCTCAAGTGATAAAGCAAATGCCTGAATGCGTGATATAATATCTGGCTGCATAGCAACGATCATACACTCATTCACCAGGTGTGGACCTACTCACACTACATACCTGTGAATTTTATCCTCCATACTGGCTTTTAGGGTCAAACCTTGCTAAGAAATTAAAGCGATAATTATACTCTTCTACACTCAAACTTCCCTGCCTCAAGGTCAGGAACTGATCAGTACGTGCTCTCTGTGTCTCTATACCATATATTGATGAAGGAAGGTATCCAAGAATTCCTATCAAGTCGCTGGAGTAGAACTGGTCCTTTGGTAGCTCCCACGTCTGATACCACCATGCTGCTAGGTCATGCAATCTAAATGCAGCTAAATCTACTGACTCTGTGTCTGAAACGTGCATGACCCTCAATACCCTAGCTATCCTCACTAGAAAATCCCGAGGGTCTTCTCATGTACGAGATCCAGTAAAGACTGGAGGCTTTAGTCGGATAAAATCCTTGATCCTGGATCCAGTATCTCCCTGAGCATCTGCACTATGCTGTCCAGTCTGAGCAACTCCAACACTGGTCAATAATCTGATGGCATCCCTCACTTCATATCCTTGACTATCAGTTTGAGGAGCTGGAGGTATGGCAGCTGCAGTACCTCTAATATCGCCCTGAACTGAACAAATCGGTAAGGCCTCAGATAGAGCCTCAGGTCTGGACTCCTCACTCTCATCCACCTCAGATGGCACTCTACTAATACCCTGGCCGGCAATAGCCTTGCCCTTCTGGGTAGCTGTTAATTTCTTCGGCGGCATCGCTTTGCTGAAAACACTATTGTTAGAGGGCTGAATTCTATAGTCATGACTCTATCGCACGATCTAGAGAAGAAAGAAAGACAACTGTTCTGAAGTGCCTTGTAGCCTCCTGTTCAAAAGTATGGCGCGCAACATACTCCTGAACAAGACTCTACTAGACGCGGCCTGTAGACACCCTAGGATTGAACTGCTCTGATACCACTTTTGTCACGACCCGACCTATGGCCGCGACGGATGACAAACACTAAGTGTCGATCATCACTAATCCTGCTGATAATCTGCTAACCATGAATATAACTGATAAACGGAATAAGCATAAACCTAGCTGATAAGAATTATGCAGTGCAAAAAGCTGACTAGGCTAACATAAGCTGACATACATAACATACTGACAGAACCACACAGGGACATATCTATAGGCCTCTAAGAGTGCTGAACTGAATATACAAAGGACGGGACAAGGCCCCTCCATACCCAAGCTGGCTGACTGTACACATACAAAAATATAAGTAACTCCGGGAGTAAGCGGAGTGACTCCAATAGCTGATAGATGGCATACTAACGTGGTCCAAGCATTGATGTATCTGCACCTGCGCGGCATGAAACGCAGCGTCCCAGAAAGGGCGTAAGTACGATATGTACCAAGTATGTAAGGGATGAGCATATAATATATCATAGCTGAATGAAACTGTAAGGCTGGAATATAAATATGTAAATATGAGCTGGAGCATATCAATATAGCTGGAAATTTGAAGAACGTACTAAACATGATCTGAATATAAACTGAAGTCTAGCTGAATCTGAAACTGAAGACTGAGCTGAACTGTACTGATAAATAACTGTGAATTAACTGACAACTGCTAACTAGAAATTGGAACTGATAACTGTCAACTGTTCCTGACGCTAAGAACTGGTGGCTGGTAACTGAGAACTGATAACTGGTACTAAGCTAAAACTGTACTGTTATCTGAACTGGTACCTGTCTGGTGTTACCGGCTATATCACCCCAAATCAGGTAACTAAAAAATTGAACTAGTACCTGTCTGGTGTTATGGGCTGTATCCCCCAAATCAGGTAACTGAAAAACTGAACTAGTACCTGTCTGGTGTTATGGGCTGTGTCCCCCCAGCCAGTAATATCTAGTCTCTCTGGTTAGAGTGTGTGAATGACACCCGGTCACACTAGGTGTTTCAACTCCCGCCTGAACCAGATGGTTGTATCCCCCAAACGGGTAGTATCACACGCAACCGGACTGTGTGTCCAATGTCCAGCCTCTATGGGGGAATCCAAATCACACATAACTTGATCACAATATAAGCATAAGCATGTATGAGGCATAACAGATGTGGCAACAACATATATGGACTCAAAGGAATGAAAAGAAAACTCTGGATGGAATTATAGACACAACCTGAAACTTAGAATTCGTCTAACTCTTTGATTTTTATAAAAATTTCGGCAGAGTTTCCTCTGAAACTGGATGGTCCGCAAAAACAGAACCAGCACTATACTATACACGGGAATGGATACCCGGATAAATTGATAACATAAACATGTTAAGCGGATAACAAGATGAGACAACTGGATGACATAACAAATCCGCAGATAGAATGTCTGGACAGCACCACTGTCCAGACTTTCAACCTAATTTTCAGAGTGTAGATCAAAGTTATAGACTTTATGGTCTTCATAAAAGGTGTAGATATATGTCTTAGGATTCTGGAAATTCATAAAGAATATAAATATCAATTTTGTACAAGGAGTTACGATCAATATACTAACAACTGTTCAAAGATCAAAACAATTTTCCAGATTTTGAAACGTATTGTCTTGATGATTTGGACGTCTTTCACCTTGGATTTTAGTACCAAATTAAGTATATACAAGGTTTATTTGATACCATACAAGTTTCTCACAAGAAACACTAAGTTTAGAACTAAGAAAAACTTCAAAAGCTAAAATATATATGCCTTGCCAAAAGAAAAGGTTTAGCCTTACATACCTTTGATGTTTCTAGCTTCTAAACCTTGTCTCCTTTGAATTCCACACCTTCTAAAGCTTAAACAAGCTATAAAATAGAATTTAGGTACTTTACTTAGCCATGAAGTAGTTCTAAAACTCAAACTATAGACGAAATTGAAAGTAGCATAATGTTACCCTAATCGCGTAGAGCGTTTTGACGCAATCTGTCTTCAATTTCGAGCTAAGATCAATGTTCTTTCTTCAAAACCATCAAAATACCTTTAAAAACCAAGAGCACACTGTTTCTATCATGAATTGGCTGGAAATGATCAGAAAATGACGAGTTTCCTCTTTTATACTTCAAACATTTCAGTTTTAGTCCTCTTTTGCGCTTATGGCCCTTTTTCTGGCCCTTTTTCTGATGCTCATATCTTCTTATCCAGATATTGTATGAACAAACCGTTAAATGTGTTGAAAACTACAATCCAAGACCTTCAATTTGGTATATGATATGTCCTCAAAAGATCTCATATAACACACGAAATTAACTGCTGAAAAAGCTTCGTCACAAGGCAATTCCTTAGTTTTTCCGCAACTTAAATCCAATTTTTCCCAAACTTTATATTCAATATATAAACATCATATATGATTATATTATGACTTTAAACTAACTTAAATCAATCTGAACATATCATTCGAATGATATACGTTACTGTTGAACCCCCAAAAATTACCCTTTCTTTAAGAAAAGACAAGTTTCGGGTATATTTCAACAAAATGGGATTCCAAAGGGTTTCTTTGGAGTCGCCACCTCATTTAAGGATTATTAGGATAAATAAGATAAGATTTTAATTATGCCGATACTTAGATAAATAAATGACCCAATTTAAGATTAATTAAATGGATAATGAAATAATGATCAATTTGATTAATTAATAGAATAAATAAAGGTTAAATAAAGTTAGATAATTAAATAAAACAAGCAAGATAAACAATTGGATAATAATAAAGGATTAATTAATTGATTGAATAAATAGATAAATAAATAAGTAAATAAATAAATTAAATAAATAAATGAATACTTCTCAATTTTAATCGAATAAAGGAGTAAATGAATAATAATTGATTAATTAAATAGATAAATAAATAAATATTTAATTGATTAAATAAATAAATGATTAATTGAAATTAAATAAATTAGATTAAGTAAATAAATAAATAAATAATGGATTAAAATTTAATTGATTAACTAAATAAATAAATTAGATTGGATAAATAAATAATTGAATATTTAATATAACAAATAAAGAAGCAATTCAAATGCAAATTATGACGAGGGTACGATTTTTAGTCGAATTTTAGATTAAGTAAATAAATAAATAATGAATTAAAATTTAATTGATTAACTAAATAAATAAATTAGATTGGATAAATAAATAATTGAATATTTAATATAACAAATAAAGAAGCAATTCAAATGCAAATTATGACGAGGGTACGATTTTTAGTCGAATTTGATTTTGCACTCATTAATTGACAAATGATTCTAAACACCCATAAATTTATTGGCGATTCGAAAAGAAATGATACAAAGCATTCATATAAAACAATTTAGGTGATTTACAATAGTTATTCACAATTCAAATATCATTCCTATCCTACCGGGCTACTAATCCGGTCTATGGGGAAATCCTATACAACATGCATTTTCTAAGGGAGCGGGGAAGGACGGATTTTAGAAGATAGAACCCGGAAGCGCAAACTCATCATTGAGCCTTGGACTTTGTGATTTTCATTTTTTCGTTTCTTACATTTTCGGGGATATCAAGTCCCGAAAATGCGGAGCGGATCAATAACTCTGAATGCATGACATCCCCGTTTGTGAGTTTTAGCCAACTCGATCCCAAGGAGTGTTCATGTCAAAGAAAATGAGAAAAGGAAGGAAAGGATTAGCAATTTAATGTATTAATTTACTTCTTAACACAGAAAATTAAACTAGGTGCAAATAAACATCCTGACTCCAATCAAACTTTGTTAATTGGATTTTCTAACTCAATTAGATAGCTTATTGACTACACAAATGAAGCCTTCTACTTTCCCATTTTAAGATTTATCCCAAGAAGGAATTTATAACTACCCTCGGCTTCACAGATTATCATACACACAAGCAAACACATTAAGGGCAATACCTTTAATTTCCAGCAACAATACATCCTTTAGGAGACAAACACTTGAAACCAGATCAAATATACCACCAATCTTATTCCCTAGATGTTTCAAAATACCCCTAGATTTCATGCATTTTTCGACTAAAACAAACTTGAACCAAGTAGATAGAAAAGATCTATAGGAACAAGCAACCCACTTGGTTCATAAATGAAACAGCACCCTCACTAAGAATGAATGAACCCCAAACTATTAACTTAAATATACACATGAATTAGGACAAAGCAATGCTTACCACCTAACAGAGAACAACAAACAATATCACTTAGATGACCTACCAATTCAAGCCTAAAACAGCCCTTGTCAAAACATTTACCTCCCAATACCAAACTCAAAATGCTCAAATCAAGACATAGGAAAGCTGGCAAGATAGAATTGAAAGAAACGGGAAGAACTGGACCCCTTCTGCTATGCTAATTGAATAGAACTAGGAGTGAATCTGACCATTAGAAACTTAGGTGAAACTAGAATATTTAGGAGGAGGTTTAAGCTGGAAATTGAACATTTCTCGAAAACGGAAGACCAAGAGAAATGATGGATTGAGTCTCATTGAAATTACACAAAACAGGGACAGAGCAAGACTGAAACTAAGCAATTGACTTCTAGGAATGGAAACTTCATTTTATAGCTGCTATAAGAAGGAACTAGATTAACTAATTCAGAATATCCCTCCACAGACCAACAGGAACCGGAAGCCCTTCTGCATACACATTCTCACACACACAGATCCCAGCAGAAGTCTAAGACTCCAAAACAGAGACCAGATCAGATTATCCTTCAAGAAAAAAATGCAGAAAGCAGAACACACTTCCTCTTAAACAACTCTTCGACTTCCAGGAATAATACTCCCTGAACCCCTACTCTTACTATGCTCCTTGAACTACTTCAAATCCTACATAAACAACATGAACCAGCAACTAAAGCTCTAATACCTTTTCAACAAGTCAAGCAAGAAACTATACACTCACTGCCACCCACGAACTTCTGAATGAAGCTGCAGCAACATGAACCTAAGCTAAGACCTGCATACCCCCTCAACTTCACCAAACAGACACCTACACCAGCCTCCAGAACATCACACTGCACATACTAACCTCTGACCACTCTCCACAAACTGCAGACCTCCTGAACAAGCTGCAGACAAGCTCTCACATACCTTCTCACAAATTGAACCCTTACACACACCTGCACACACCATAGCCTAATAGACCTAAGAAAACCAACCTAACATCTTTAAACAAGCTCACAGACCCTCTCTCATACCCTGACACCCCTGGACATCCTCACACTCAATGACACAGGCCTACAGGAGCCAACACACACAACTACACTGCCTGACCTCCATCACCAAACTCCTGGACACTACCTAGGAACCACCAGAACTCCATCAGCATCCCTGAAACAACATCACATAACACCCCTGAACAAACTCTTGGCTACTGCATATATATCAAAACCTCTCCAAAACTACCTGCTAACACCAGCACCTCCCTCACATACCCTGCACCCTTTTCAACTCCAGAAACTACCAGAATCTCCTTAAGCTGCACCCTCACACTTCTACTACTCCCTCAACTCACCAGAATATACCCCTGACCTCTAACTCTCTCATGCTCACACAAACAACCTAGGACTACTCCTATCTACCTCTGCACCCTCTCTTAAACCCTCAGAGCCTAACAGACCCTTAGAACTATAAGATGACAACTCCTCAGACATCAAGACAAACAACATAGACTGCCTGACAACTCCCTCACTACATGCAACCTCCCTGAACTTTATAATGACTACCAGGACTCCATCTTCTCTTCAAGGCAACAGAGAACTAACCCAGAGCACCCCCTTGCTTGCCCTGCACTCACACATTCACATTCACACCCTAAACCAAAACTACTAACTCTTCAACTCCTCTGCACAAACTGCAGACCTCCTTGTTTCTTCATAAACAAACAGGAAATCAACTTCCCTGACATTGCCACTGCTTCCCTTCACTGCGTGAACTTCCACACACACACTTCACAAACTTGCGCATACAAGCACACACACACACGCAAAATTAAACCAACAGACCCCCTCACACTCTAATCAGCCAGTCTGCACACCTACTCTAAATTGCAAACCACCTGAACCAAGACCATAAAAGAAACTTCCTGAACTCTTTACACCCACAGCAATAGGAGACAATAACTCCTGCAGAAACCAGGCACTCACAGACTCCCAAAGATCATGACTTGAAGAAATATATTTTAACAATGGTGTTGACATATATAGACAAAAGATCAAAACTTTAGCACGATTTAAATCTTTAGGAACTATTCAGGTTTTACTCTTATTATAATAGAATGTAATCAAAACAACAAACGAACTCCAAATACTATGAACGTGTTATGCAGAAATTCAAGTCGTTGCACTTTTTTAAGTAAACTTTTGTAAGAACCTAAGTAAAGTACCATAAGCAGGCTACATTTTCAAACAAACACGCTAAAATAGAAATAAAAGGTAAAGGTGAAGTTTATTACCTCTTTGCGAGCAGTGAGCTAAGGCGTTGAATCTGAAGAAAGCGACTCGAATAAAGTTGTCGACTCGACCAACAATGAAGCGACTCAACTAAAATAATGAAAGCGATAACAAGAAAACAATGCCAAGAACAACTAAAAACAGTAACCCTATTACTATATTTTGAAAGGAAAACTGAACTCTAAAAATATTTTTTCTACTGCCGTTTTTCTTATGCCAAAATTCAGAACCCCCCTAAAATGAAAGAAACAAGGAAATATATATCTCATACCTTAGGGTTTCGGGTTTCTTTGAATACCCCCAAATAATCCTTGCTCATTTTTCTTTTCCCTTTTGAAACCAGGGTTAAAATAGTATAATCCTTCGGATCGTACTAGTTTAACTCTGATTTCAAAGAGAATATGAACGTTATGATATCTCACGAATTGGATTGATTCTAATTCGAAATGAACGATTGAGATGCGAGTGATGTACTGGAGAGAGGGCAAAAGGGAATGGGACCAGATCGTACTGATTTCTTGGCTGTCTGTGAGAATCAAAGGGGAAAATTGGAAAGGGAATTGGGTGAATTGGATCGGGTCTAGGGATTGAGGGTATTTGGGGTTGACTGAAATAGGTAAGGGAAATAGGCAAAAAATGGGTGTGGGCCGGGTTATGTAATGGGCTGATGGTCCAGGGAGATGTAGTGTATATTGTATATATGTGTGTTGCACGAATAGGCTAAAACTTAGGGCTGGGAACGGGTTTAGCCTTTTTTAGGATTAATTGAATAGGTAGAAGTTGCGCATGTGGGTCAGATTTTAGGCTACGCATTGCAAAATTTGGCTTTTTCCTCGGAAATTAATTCATTACATTTAATTTTCAAAATTCCCCTTTAATTAAATAATTAGATATTTAATTAAATTTTTTGGGACAAAATTGGGTGTCAACAGCTGCCCCTCTTTACCCGGAAAAGGATGAAAGAGTTTTCAGGGTAAAGAAAGTTGACGGGTAACCAATTTTGTTACGATAAAGCCAAGAACTTCGATTCTAAGGATCAAAGTGCGAGGCTTACGGACCTGGCCGAACTCCGGTTTCCGAGTTTCCTACATATCTCGGGCTAAAAGAGAATCAGGCCATATGTAGTTCGACGACAGTTAGAAACGAAGATTCGCACGATTGACAAAAGAAAGGACGCACGAATAGGAAAGAATTCAAACTGACGCCTAATCTGAAATGAAAGATTAGGATAGAATTTGTTGGTTCGAGTGCGCTTCTTCAGATCCGCGTTGACGAGTCTAGCTCATATCAACGGTTGCCCCAGTTCACTGCTAAGAAAAAGTTCCACGTTATGCTCCAAATGCTTCTGCGGTATTGCCAAAATTCTGTAAAGACTTAACGAACGGTAAGCGAGCAACTGCTAATAAACTGTAATAATTGGAATGAGAAATAAATAAAGGGATAATATAAAATTGTAAATGCTGGTTGTGATGTTATCACCAAGTTCTTCTCTCGATCAACTGACGAGGTACTCCGCCCGGGGAACCTCTAGGCTGATCATTATTCTGAAACGGTAAAGTGAAACAATAAGTAAAGTGGGAACGAATTCGTAAAATGCGAGGCTTTCGTAAGATAAGTTGACTAACGAGATATGGTGTCTCAAGTCGAACCGCCTATCTTTATCATCTACTTCAATTATAAACATGCCAATATTGCAAGACAACCGACATCGCGAAACACTCCGAAAGCGGTGCTCCAGCCGACTTGTCTTAGACTATCAATCTACTTTAAATATAACATGCCAATATTGCAAGACAACCGACATCGCGAAACACTCCGAAAGCGGTGTTCCAGCCGACTTGTCTTAAACTATCAATAAATGCCAATATTGCAAGACAACCGACATCGCAAAACACTCCGAAAGCGGTGTTCCAGCCGACTTGTCTATCAATATCGCGAGGTAAATTCTACAACAATGTTAAGATTTTGAGAAAAGAAAAGCGCCGCCTTTTCGGCAATAAACCATGACAAAGCATAATGCTTTAAATCATGAAGGGGTAGTCTACAATGCAATCTCGAAATGTGCTCCATTCAATTGATAAAGCAACGAGGCGTCGGGTCATAAAGCATCCAACGTCCTAGCGCAATTTGAAAAAAAAAAAACCTGCATATCCTATTTACAGGTGGATGAACCCGAATTTTTCATTTATAAGGCGAACGGGCCCAAAACGTTTATTTATAAGGCGAACGAGCCCAAATCATAAAATAAAGCAAAAGATACAAAATTCATTAATGCATATGCTTCTTCAAACTTAGCAATGTCTGCAAATCACAACAATGGAATTTTAGTGAATGTTCTCATAGCGGAATAGAAATAAAACTGATATTTTAACAATTGCGAGAATTATAGGAAGGAGAAATGCCGCCTTTCGGCAATAAACTATGATAAAGCATAACGCTTTAATGATCTAGTGACAGTTTGCGATTTAATCTTGAATTCTGCTCCAATCACTTGACAAAGCAAATGAGACGTCCAGTCTTGAAGCATCCAGTGTTCCAAAGCGACTTGAAGTAAATCTGCATATATGATTAACGGGTGGATGGACCCGGATCATTCATTTTTAAGGCGAACGGGCCCAAAACATTCATTTATAAGGCGAACGAGCCCAAAACGTTCGAATATAAGGTGAACGAGCCCAAATTTGATAACAGCCTGCGAAACAAAGTTGCAAATTGGATTAATTAAGGCAAGATAATACAAAACCAATAAGCAAAGCCGGGTCGCGTTGCTGTAAAGAGTTGAATGCTGCCTCCAGTTCATATTGAATCTGATGTTCAATTCTCTTCCATTTTGTGGAATTCCTGCGCTCAAAGAAAAGGTCGTGAGTTCTAAAAACTGTACGAAGCCTTAGTGGTTTGCTTTGCTCCTCTTGTCTTGATGTTGAATTCTTCGGTAACATGCAAACACATTTTGCCCCTGTTTCCAAAGAAAAAGTTGTTAGGTTTTGGACAAATAGTGGCTGGCTTGATTGAACACCTAATGCGGCTTCAAATCTGCATCTTCTTATATGGCACTCAGATGTACTGCTGCTGCGAGGGTTTGATGTTCTTGAAATTCTTCTTTTGCACAAAAGGATATCATCCATAATTGCTTTTGGCTTGGCTTATTTGGGGAAAATGAATTTTCATTGATTTCGGGATTAAAAGCCCAATAAAGGGTACAAGATAGTTCATTACATAAAACTTCAAAAGAGTAGGCAAACATAAGATAGTTAGGCAAGGAAATGCCATTTTCAAAAAACAAAGTGTTGTCATTTGATCTTCTTGCTAAGCTTCACGCTTCCTTTTCAAATGCCTTGGTGCCAATTTTGATGAATCACCTCTGATGATAATTGCATTTGCTGCCGAATGACCATAGTTGCTTGCTTGCTCTTGCTTCACACTTATCTTGTCTTTTTCAATCATATTCTGGATTTTGTGCTTAAGTGCCGAACATTCCTCTGTATCATGGCCTTGAATATTTGAGTGGTATGCACACCTCTTTGATAAATCAAATCCTTAAGGCGGATTCTCATGAATCCATCCCCTCTTTGCTTGCAATAACCCTTCTGCTTTCAGTCAATCGAATATGTCTGACAATGATTCATATAGAGGAGTGAAAGTACGAGGTCTAAACTTCTTCGTGCTTTGATGACCAGATGGTGCCTGATAAGATCGATGCTGGCGACTTGAATTTTGCATATCATAATTGTAGTGCATTTGCGAAGGCTGAGAGTCTTGAATATTTTCAGGTGCATCAGAACAATTGAAAACTGGCATTGTAGTGTCATAGTCAATCAACCTTCCGGTTTGAAACTTTTCTTCCAAAATCTTTGCATACCGGATTAAACTGGGAAAATCCTTTAAATTGGCAAAAAGTAGCTTTTCGTAAAATATGCCTTCTTGAAGGTCAATGAAAGTTGCTATCAGCTCATCTTCAGGCAATGGAGGATGCATCTTAGAAGCCTCTAGCCTCCATCTCACAGCAAATTCTGCAACAGACTCATGCGGCATCTTCTTGATTTTGCGCATATCAATTAGATAAGGATCTCTTACTATGTTGAACTTGTACTGTTCCACAAAGTCTCGAGCCATGTCTTCCCATGTGTGCCATTTGGTAAAATCCTGTTTAGTATACCATGCAAGTTCCATTCCTGATAAACTCTGACTAAATAGTCTCATTAGCAAAGCTTCATTCTTCCCAATTCCGATCAATCTGCCGCAATAATCTTTCAAATGAATGTAGGGATTTCCCTTTCCATCGAAAGTGTTGAGTTTTGGTATGTTGTACCCACGTGGAAGCTCAATATTCGGATGAATACACAAGTCTTCATAACATAAACTCTGAATGTTCCTAGAGCGCAATTCTTTTCCTATGATCTTTCTCAAAATCTGTTCATCCACCTGGTGAGGATAAGTTGTCTCAACTTCTTTCTTAGGCAATTCTGGTGAACGCACTATCAATTGATTTGATCGACTCTCCACAACAGATATAGTGATAAAAGGTGGTTGGTATAAAGTTGCAGCTGGCCAAGCATTTGGATTGGTAAGATATTCTTGTGGGATTTGTGGATATATAGGCATTTGGTAATTAGGCATTGTTAAGTAAGGTGGATTGGAGGTAAAGCTTGTATTTGGCAAAGGTTTGCTAGTATTGACAAAGTTGACAATCCTATTCCTTTGGACCACATGTTCTTCAACAACATCATTTTGCGCTTGCAAGATACTCATACCAGAACTGGTTGGCCGAAGCTGCTTTGCCATGTTGTTTTGTCCTTGATGCAGATTCTCAGCCATTTCAGTGTTCAATGCTAGCCAACCTTTAACAAATGAATTCTCTTTTTGAACAAAAGCAAGTTAATATATAAAATGATAATGCATGCATAAAATTTCAAACGTAAAATAGGCCATTAGGCCGAATGGATGGGACCAAAACCCCGACTCAGCACATGAGTAAAATATTTAAGAGTTCGAAACTCAATGATCAATAAAATTTGATTTTCAGGACCGAATTGAGGAAAACAAGAAAGTTTTTACTAAATTAGTATGCGTGCTAGACCATTTTGACACAAATTGCTAAAATGGTCGGCTTATTTTGAACATCAATGCTTTGCTCGACTATCGATTCTTGTTTGTCGCATAACAATCTGTACCAATTCATAGAAAAAACCGCTTCTGATAACTATGAAATCAACATCAATGTCTTCAATTTTCCTTTGCACAATTTTGCCCCAGTTATAACTTCAACATCTCAACTTGCTTGCGAAATTGCCCCAGTTATGATTTCAACATTTCAACTTGTTTTGCAAAAATTGCCCCAGTTATTACTTTCAAAACTTCAAACTACTTATCAAAAGCTGCCCCGGTTGCAATCTCCCACGTCTTCTACTTGCTTTGCAAAATTTGCCCCAGTTTATATCTTTGGGAAAATTAAAATTTAAATACTAAAGGGTCGAGCCCGATGGAGGAGCCTACGTATCCCTCCTTGGGAATCAGACCGTGCGTAGTTCTGCTTACACAAAAGAGAATTTTCAAATGCTGGTGTAACCGAAACTCGATATGAGTTGCCTACGCTTCCCGCCTTGGGAAACCGGTTACAGTAGTTTGCTTACATAGAAATGGATTCAGACATTCATAACTTGATATTCTTTCTTTCTTTCTTTTTTCAACAAAACTAACAAAAGAAAATTACAATAGTTACTTCTTAATAATGCAAATAAACTAACTTCTGCTTCTGCAACGCTACTGCTTTTCTGGAACTTGATAGGTGCCTAAATGCCCTTCTTCGAGAAAACTCCCTTTGCATATGGAAAGATTGCGACAAAAGGTTCGCCAGTGCCATTTGTAGGTAGAATTTTGACCTGGCCAGAGTTAATCAAGGTCTCAACTTTCTGCTTAAATAAAGTGCATTCTTCAATAATATGCCTCTGCATCCCTGAATGGTAAGAACAAAATTTTCCCAAATTGTCAGGCTTATGTGACCAATACGGCTTTGATTCTATAGGATGTACCAAACTGAATCCCTTGAGCCTCTCAAACAATCTTGTGTAAGATTCTGGGAGCCGTGTGTATGCGAAAGCAGATCTTTTGGCGCGGTTTGACTGTGAACTTGGATTGACAATTACTTGCATGTGTGTACTAGGTTCCCCTACTATGGCTGGCAAAGGTTTTGACATGACAGCCTTTCCTTTGTCTTTGGACTGTGCCTCAACCAATTCACACTTTCTCTTGTCAGAAATTATTGCAACCGGCTCTTCTTGAAGCTCTACAGATTTTCTTTTCAGTGGATTGCCCTTTGCAAAGGTTAGGTTCGGGAGTTCGTACTGCTTGACAAAGTTACGAGCTAAGTCATCCCATATGAATCGCTTTCCAAGGTCTTATAGTGCAAACCACGTTAAAGCCGGCCCCGCTAGCGTCTTAACAAATAACCTCAACTTGATTCCATTGCTTTCTCCAAATATTGCCACCCAATCAGTGAATGCTTTCAAATGATCATGAGGATTTCCTATCCCATCATACACTGGTGGATCAACCACGTCAAGAACATTCACATTTTCTTTTTCTGCTTCACCTAAGCCTGCTTGAGATGTTAGAGCATTCTCATCTATCATTGTGACATTGCTCTCTTCAACCCTAGGAAGCCCTTCCCCGTTGCTTTTCTCATTGCTCGTCTTTGAGAAGCCACCAAATTCCTTTTCCAACAGGAATGCATGCAAATTAGGGAACTGTTGAGCATCACACTCAAATACTGGAGCTACTTGCATTGTAGGAGGTGCAACAGTATAGATAGGAGCAACAGGAGCGCTTGGTCCTGGACTTGGCGGATTACGCACTGGGTTGCGAGCATCCATGAGCGTGACAACCAATTCAGTAAGGCTATCAAGTCTCTTCTCCAAACTTGCTACAGTTGCTTCAAGCTTGTTAACCTTGTCTTGGTGGGATCCATCATTTCCAGTCAAGTCAATCACAACAATTTGACGAGCCATAGGTCCTGATCTTGATGTTCAAATAATTAACCCTTTAGCAACGCATACCGAATTTAATAAAAATTTATTAAAGATGAAACTGACGGTTCAACTTATTCCAAAATGGATAAATTGAGATCGTACTGAAAAGACCCAAAATTTAGAGCAAGGCACTCATTTTGTTAAAGCAAACCAGATGCGAAAACACTTGTTTAACTCTGAAGTTATTTTCAAAAGGAAAACATACTTGCGAATACTTTAAATATGACGCTAAACAATATTTTGCAAAATGACAAGACTGGGGTTAAGATAAACAAACTAACATTTAAAAGACGTTTTAAAATAATGGTATGCATGAATTCAGATGATAGGTGAATAAACAACTTCATAGAGCGGTTAACTTTTACAGAAGATAGGTCGAAGTAACATAACATTAATCTTACCATACTGCTGAACAAATTCAATCACTGCGCAATCAGTGCCAACAAATTTCAAGTAAGATGCACATATTTAGCAAGTAATCGCATATTAGACAGACAATTTGACATGTGGCAAACACGAGTAATTGAGCGTAAATAAAATACAAACGCGTCCTACCTTGTAAGGTGCCTCTTTTGTGCCAGAGGTAAGCCTAAGACGCGCAAACAAGTGGTAACGAAAAATAGTTCATGCCAGTTTTGAGCAATTCAGATTTAGAGTAAGCGATAAATAGTGACAATAATTTATAACAATCAGCTCTCCGCCTCGACATTGCAATTCCATTATCCCAACTAACTTCCAAAAAGTTGGTGTCAACTCGAAATTTAACACAGCTCCTGCTCTTCACAACATCTGCACCAAATCTCTAAACCCAAATGCCTAAAACCTGAAACAAATCTCTATACCTTTTGCAAACATCAACGCTCCTCCAAGCGCAACTCCCAATTATTTCACAACATCCAGGGGTGAGATTTCTAACTGCCTTCACAATACCAGACTGCAAATCATGAAAGGCGCCAATTGGCCTTTCAAAATAAAACCTCACTGATCCTCGGCTTTAGACAAGCCTCTCAGCTTCCTAGGTTTTGCAAGGCTCACAGACCTTGTTCATAGGGCTCCTCACTGGTCCTCGGCTTTAATCAAGCCTCTCAGTTTCCTAGGTAGCCAAGACCGCACTGGTCTTCAAGGAGGGACCCCATCGATCGTTTATAGACATAGGGGCTTCACTCTCCTAGTATGCGACAAGCATACTTCATTCCATAAGAATTTGCAGCTGGTTAGTCAACATGGGCCTGCACACACGCAAAGCCATTCACGAGAGGGACCCCACTGATCTTTTAAAGACACCAAGGGCTTTGCCTCTTAGATCTCACTACACCATACCATCTCCGAAACTCAAACCAACCAAATCTGCCTAACTTTCCCCAGACTACAATTCTACCTTGTTCACAAAAATCTACATTATGATCTCAATTCTGCTAAATTCTTCCATTTTCTGACCTAAAAGACAACATAGGAGACAAAATTCTAAATCTGATTTTGCTCAAAATATGGTTAGGACTGAGGATTCGTCATCACATAGCACATAATATGCATTTGCCATTGGGTTTTTTTTTTAAAAAAACCCGCTGACGTAAGGGTGGTTTCCTAACTATGGAGGCGGTACCAAGGATCGGGTCCAGACTAAAGTGTAAATGCATGCATGCTCCTAAAACTCCGTCTAAGAGTGGGTTAAGGGTTGAGGCTAACAGGTGAGTGGCAGGCGGCTTCGTGGTCGAATAACTCCCACGACAATCCGCCGGTACACCAATTCGTCAAAGGGTTCTTTAGTGGAAGAAATTGCGGGTGCGTATGCACACACCTCGCGGATATTTGAGTGAGAATGCAAGAGGTTCCCAGGAGTGGGGGAAGTATGAACGGAATGCCAGTTTATATGTGCACAAAGAGGGTGTAGTGACATGCTTTCGTGACACACAGCAATCAATTAAATTAACTAAGCATGCTCGCAAATAAACCGTAGATATAATCATGCCAGTTTCAACATACAAACGCAATAATTAAATAAGCTACGCATACTAGTATCGGCATACAACTCAAACAATACAAACAAACAAATTCGTGAAAGCCTTTTGGTTAGAACCATTTGTGTATCCCCAGCGGAGTCGCCACGCTGTTGAACCCCCAAAAATTACCCTTTCTTTAAGAAAAGACAAGTTTCGGGTATATTTCAACAAAATGGGATTCCAAAGAGTTTCTTTGGAGTCGCCACCTAATTTAAGGATTATTAGGAACCTAAGTTAACTAATGAGTGCAATTTATTCTTTATTTAAAGGAAATTAAATTAAAATCAGAGATTCTAGGTAAGTGGTTCTATTAAATTCGAAAGAAGGTCCCTTGCAGGAGCACTTTCGAAAATCCGCTAAAAGCGGTTAATCCGGCGGTTTTCACGAATTTGTTAAGGATAATAAGTATATAAAGCTAATTTTATATAAGGATAATATGAATAATATAAACAAGATAAGATTTTAATTATGCCGATACTTAGATAAATAAATGACCCAATTTAAGATTAATTAAATGGATAATGAAATAATGATCAATTTGATTAATTAATAGAATAAATAAATGTTAAATGAAGTTAGATAATTAAATAAAATAAGCTAGATAAACAATTGGATAATAATAAAGGATTACTTAATTGATTGAATAAATAGATAAATAAATAAGCAAATAAATAAATTAATTAAATAAATGAATACTTCTCAATTTTAATCGAATAAAGGAGTAAATGAATAATAATTGATTAATTAAATAGATAAATAAATAAATATTTAATTGATTAAATAAATAAATGATTAATTGAAATTAAATAAATTAGATTAAGCAAATAAATAAATAAATAATAGATTAAAATTGAATTGATTAACTAAATAAATAAATTAGATTGGATAAATAAATAATTGAATATTTAATATAACAAATAAAGAAGCAATTCAAATGCAAATTATGACGAGGGTACGATTTTTAGTCGAATTTTAGATTAAGTAAATAAATAAATAATGGATTAAAATTTAATTGATTAACTAAATAAATAAATTAGATTGGATAAATAAATAATTGAATATTTAATATAACAAATAAAGAAGCAATTCAAATGCAAATTATGACGAGGGTACGATTTTTAGTCGAATTTGATTTTGCACTCATTAATTGACAAATGATTCTAAACACCCATAAATTAATTGGCGATTCGAAAAGAAATGATACAAAGCATTCATATAAAACAATTTAGGTGATTTACAATAGTTATTCACAATTCAAATATCATTCCTATCCTACCGGGCTACTAATCCGGTCTATGGGGAAATTCTATACAACATGCATTTTCTAAGGGAGCGGGGAAGGACGGAGTTTAGAAGATAGAACCCGGAAGCGCAAACTCATCATTGAGCCTTGGACTTTGTGATTTTCATTTTTTCGTTTCTTACATTTTCGGGGATATCAAGTCCCGAAAATGCGGAGCGGATCAATAACTCTGAATGCATGCCATCCCCGCTTGTGAGTTTTAGCCAACTCGATCCCAAGGAGTGTTCATATCAAAGAAAATGAGAAAAGGAAGGAAAGGATTAGCAATTTAATGTATTAATTTACTCCTTAACACAGAAAATTAAACTAGGTGCAAATAAACATCCTGACTCCAATCAAACTTTGTTAATTGGATTTTCTAACTCAATTAGATAGCTTATTGACTACACAAATGAAGCCTTCTACTTTCCCATTTTAAGATTTATCCCAGAAGGAATTTATAACTACCCTCGGCTTCACAGATTATCATACACACAAGCAAACACATTAAGGGCAATACCTTTAATTTCCAGCAACAATACATCCTTTAGGAGACAAACACTTGAAACCAGATCAAATATACCACCAATCTTATTCCCTAGATGTTTCAAAATACCCCTAGATTTCATGCATTTTTCGACTAAAACAAACTTGAACCAAGTAGATAGAAAAGATCTATAGGAACAAGCAACCCACTTGGTTCATAAATGAAACAGCACCCACACTAAGAATGAATGAACTCCAAACTATTAACTTAAATAGACACATGAATTAGGACAAAGCAATGCTTACCACCTAACAGAGAACAAGAAACAATATCACTTAGATGACCTACCAATTCAAGCCTAAAACAGCCCTTGTCAAAACATTTACCTCCCAATACCAAACTCAAAATGCTCAAATCAAGACATAGGAAAGCTGGCAAGATAGAATTGAAAGAAACGGGAAGAACTGGACCCCTTCTGCTATGCTAATTGAATAGAACTAGGAGTGAATCTGACCATTAGAAACTTAGGTGAAACTAGAATATTTAGGAGGAGGTTTAAGCTGGAAATTGAACATTTCTCGAAAACGGCAGACCAAGAGAAATGATGGATTGAGTCTCATTGAAATTACACAAAACAGGGACAGAGCAAGACTGAAACTAAGCAATTGACTTCTAGGAATGGAAACTTCATTTTATAGCTGCTATAAGAAGGAACTAGATTAACTAATTCAGAATATCCCTCCACAGACCAACAGGAACCGGAAGCCCTTCTGCATACACATTCTCACACACACAGATCCTAGCAGAAGTCTAAGACTCCAAAACAGAGACCAGATCAGATTATCCTTCAAGAAAAAAAATGCAGAAAGCAGAACACACTTCCTCTTAAACAACTCTTCGACTTCCAGGAATAATACTCCCTGAACCCCTACTCTTACTATGCTCCTTGACCTACTTCAAATCCTACATAAACAACATGAACCAGCAACTAAAGCTCTAATACCTTTTCAACAAGCCAAGCAAGAAACTATACACTCACTGCCACCCACAAACTTCTGAATGAAGCTGCAGCAACATGAACCTAAGCTAAGACCTACATACCCCCTCAACTTCACCAAACAGACACCTACACCAGCCTCCAGAACATCACACTGCACATACTAACCTCTGACCACTCTCCACAAACTGCAGACCTCCTGAACAAGCTGCAGACAAGCTCTCACATACCTTCTCACAAATTGAACCCTTACACACACCTGCACACACCATAGCCTAATAGACCTAAGAAAACCAACCTAACATCTTTAAACAAGCTCACAGACCCTCTCTCATACCCTGACACCCCTGGACATCCTCACACTCAATGACACAGGCCTACAGGAGCCAACACACACAACTACACTGCCTGACCTCCATCACCAAACTCCTGGACACTATCTAGGAACCACCAGAACTCCATCAGCATCCCTGAAACAACATCACATAACACCCCTGAACAAACTCTTGGCTACTGCATATATATCAAAACCTCTCCAAAACTACCTGCTAACACCAGCACCTCCCTCACATACCCTGCACCCTTTTCAACTCCAGAAACTACCAGAATCTCCCTAAGCTGCACCCTCACACTTCTACTACTCCCTCAACTCACCAGAATATACCCCTGACCTCTAACTCCCTCATGCTCACACAAACAACCTAGGACTACTCCTATCTACCTCTGCACCCTCTCTTAAACCCTCAGAGCCTAACAGACCCTTAGAACTACAAGATGACAGCTCCTCAGACATCAAGACAAACAACATAGACTGCCTGACAACTCCCTCACTACATGCAACCTCCCTGAACTTTATAATGACTACCAGGACTCCATCTTCTCTTCAAGGCAACAGAGAACTAACCCAGAGCACCCCCTTGCTTGCCCTGCACTCACACATTCACATTCACACCCTAAACCAAAACTACTAACTCTTCAACTCCTCTGCACAAACTGCAGACCTCCTTGTTTCTTCATAAACAAACAGGAAATCAACTTCCCTGACATTGCCACTGCTTCCCTTCACTGCGTGAACTTCCACACACATACTTCACAAACTTGCGCATACAAGCACACACACACACACACAAAATTAAACCAACAGACCCCCTCGCACTCTCATCAGCCAGTCTGCACACCTACTCTAAATTGCAAACCACCTGAACCAAGACCATAAAATAAACTTCCTAAACTCTTTACACCCACAGCAATAGGAGACAATAACTCCTGCAGAAACCAGGCACTCACAGACTCCCAAAGATCATGACTTAGAAGAAATATATTTTAACAATAGTGTTGACATATATAGACAAAAGATCAAAACTTTATCACGATTTAAATCTTTAGGAACTATTCAGGTTTTACTCTTATTATAATAGAATGTAATCAAAACAGCAAACGAACCCCAAATACTATGAACATGTTATGCAGAAATTCAAGTCTTTGCACTTTTTTAAGTAAACATTTCTAAGAACCTAAGTAAAGTACCATAAGCAGGCTACATTTTCAAACAAACACGCTAAAATAGAAATAAAAGGTAAAGGTGAAGTTTATTACCTCTTTGCGAGCAGTGAGCTAAGGCGTTGAATCTGAAGAAAGCGACTCGAATAAAGTTGTCGACTCGACCAACAATGAAGCGACTCAACTAAAATAATGAAAGCGATAACAAGAAAACAATGCCAAGAACAACTAAAAACAGTAATCCTATTACTATATTTTGAAAGGAAAATTGAACTCTTAAAATATTTTTTCTACTGCCGTTTTCTTATGCCAAAATTCAGAATCCCCCTAAAATGAAAGAAACAAGGAATATATATCTCATACCTTAGCGTTTCGGGTTTCTTTGAATACCCCAAATAATCCTTGCTCATTTTTCTTTTCCCTTTTGAAACCAGGATTAAAATAGTATAATCCTTCGGATCGTACTAGTTTAACTCCGATTTCAAAGAGAATATGAACGTTATGATATCTCAGGGATCGAATTGATTCTAATTCGAAATGAACAATTGAGATGCGAGTGATGTACTGGAGAGAGGGCAAAAGGGAATGTGACCAGATCGTACTGATTTCTTGGCTGTCTGTGAGAATCAAAGGGGAAAATTGGAAAGGGAATCGGGTGAATTGGGTCGGGTCTAGGGATTGAGGGGATTTGGGGTTGACTGAACTGGGTAAGGGAAATAGGCAAAAAATGGGTGTGGGCCGGGTTATGTAATGGGCTGATGGGCCAGGGAGATGTAGTGTATATTGTATATATGTGTGTTGCACGAATAGGCTAAAACTTAGGGCTGGGAACGGGTTTAGCCTTTTTTAGGATTAATTGAATAGGTAGAAGTTGCGCATGTGGGTCAGATTTTAGGCTACGCATTGCAAAATTTGGCTTTTTCCTCAGAAATTAATTCATTACATTTAATTTTCAAAATTCTCCTTTAATTAAATAATTAGATATTTAATTAAATTTTTCGGGACAAAATTGGGTGTCAACAGTTACTTTAGACATACGGGGTGTAACACTTACACAACAGAGCATATACCAAAACAAGACTGGAAGAAGCTGAGTGGAAAGCTACTGGTTGAGGCCCCAACTATAAGAATCGTTTGAATCCTCATATCGCGCCGAGGCGTCGCGAGGAAATTCAAAGCATAGGTATGAACCGTACACTTCACCGAGGTAGCGTATTAGCCAAAGGTTTGAAAATTCACATGTGAGCCAACAACTCGGTGGGAAAGTCTATTCCAGCACAAATCAAAGGAACACCTCGGGCCCAGCTCTGGTTTCCAAGAACAAGCAGTTACCTTGGATCTTCGATTATAACTTTAACATATTGACCTCAGAGTTGGTCAATGTTGTGAAAGGGATGGCAGGAATAGGAGTGTTGACACCCAATTTTGTCCCTCATTTTCTCCATAATTGGCTATATTTGACTTCAAGGTGCAATATTGATTGTTTAAGCGAATTCACATTAGGAAGCATGTATTTACGTTATAAATTTAATCGTGATTATATTACGTAATTCGGCATCATATAGGTTATATGTGAAGTACGTATCAAGCTATGGTTATTTGTGAAAGTTACTATATTTATAACATTTATTAATTATATGTGATTATTTATACTTAATTATTTTATATGTGCATTTTCTTATCTTTATACATAATATGTATGCTAAAATATTTTTATTTTTTGCACCGTTGAGTTAATTATCAGTCCAATATCTCAATCCAATTTTAATACTTTTAGAATTAAAATTCTTCTAAAATTGAAATTATTCCAAATCCTTTCATTCCTTGAACCTAGACAAAGAGTGGTTCAAATACATCCACCGTATTTTGAAATTAAAAAAGTTATCCATTTTCTTTTGTTTAATTTGGATAAAACTTGCAAGATCATTTTTTTCCTTTCCAGTACCTCCCCAACGTCTATACTCCCAAAATCCCCTATATCTCTCCATTAATCCTCAATCTTCTCCACCATTTTCCTTAATCTCCCTTTTAATCTCTCCCTATCAACCCCCTAATGGCTAACTCCACAGTTGGCTCCATCAGATCCCTTAGCTTAAGGGCTTTACTCCAACGTCTCTCTTATTGTTTACACAATATATACACTTGAAATCTGAAATTAAAAGGGGGGATATACAACACATACAAAATCCCATTACACACACACCCAATTCTTTTCTGATCTAAAAGGAAGAGGGTTGAGGCGATGACGCTAGTTGAAGAGGAGATCGGGACTAGGGTTGCGTGTGGGTTGGAGTAGAATCCATCACCACCAGTGGTGGCTCATGACGCCGAAAATATTCACCACCGGGGATCTTCATCTCCTCTGTTTCCCTTTTGACTGTTCAAAAATACAGGAAGAAGTAGGCACGAGCTGTGAATTGCAGCGACGCCGCGAGAAAGCCGTCGTCAGCGTCGCTCCTCTTTCTCTGACTTCTCGCTGCTATTCTGTCGATCCCCACGCTTTGGGTGATGCACCGCTGCCACCATTCGCCTCACTGGAATTTGTTTCCTGGTCTTCTCCGTTCGTTTATTTCTGCTGAAAACAATGACATTTCTAGTTAATTTGTGATTGGAATCGAAAAATGAGTCGGTGGTGTTGCGGCGACGCCGCCGAGGCGGGTCTGGCGTCGCTCCTCCTCTGTTCTACTGTGGTTCTATTGTAGCTCGTGTTTTCATCGGATAAACCGTGACCCAGTTTATTGGTTTCATTCATTGCTTGTTTCTGTTATTTTTGATTTATATGAGTTATTTTCCGACTATGGAGAAGAATGACAAGGAAACTTGCTGGTAAACTATGCAAACAATTTGTTTGGAGTGTCCTAACAGTACTGGTGTACAAGATATGGATGGCACGTAACAACAAAATGGGAATACAAGGTGCTTTTGCCACAAAAGATAGTGCAGAGCATAAAGGAAGAATGTAGAGGCTGATACCAACAGGTCGCAAACAAGAAGAAGAGCAAACAAGCAGCAGCCTGGATAGAGAACTTATACAATAAAAAGTAGTTTGGAATCAGTAACTAAATTTACATTAGATAGATTGTCATACTTAATATTGTATTTTACTAGCATAGGTACAAGATAGCAGGAGGTAGAGTATCAATGATGTAAATGAACTATGTTTGGTGATAATAAAATCTTTTGATTACACCAAAAATATTGTTGTATGATTCTGCTCTGAATTCGATCTCATTTCTTGATGGTACTTCTGATATTCTGTTTTATCACATTATTTAGAGCTGTCATGGTGCTGCTAATCTTTTGAAGTAATTTCCTGGAGAAAGTGCAGGTGCTCGAGGTCTAATTTGTTGATAGAGTTTCCTAATTTTGGGCACTATCGCACTTTACTGATGGACTTGCTTTTGATCAAGTTTTGCTACTACTTTGGACACTTATTATGATTAAGTTAGCCAATGAAAAAATATATACATGCTACAAGGCCAATGACGTTTGGAGGCGGCCAATTCAAGTCCCGTCCCGTACTTACCGTCCCTTACATGTCCGAAAAACAAACAAAAAATGGCGATGACGATAATATACATACCATGTTGCAAAAACAACCGAGATAGGTAATGGGACCCATACTTGGCATGGCAACACGATCGGCCGGCGTGTTTGTGGCCGTGACGGTATCCTTGACCCCCTATCACCCAATCTGAGCCTGAACTTTTACAAAATTTATTTTTTCCTTTTTATTATTATTATTATTATTATTATTATTATTATTATTATTATTATTATTATTATTATTATTATTATTATTCTTAATCTTATTATTATTATTATTACTACTATTATTATTAGTTTTTTTCTATATTGTATTAATTATCGTACTAATCTGTTTTTAACATTTTTTTGCGAGGTACATCTCGGCGAAACTCGCTAAAGACGACTTTGTTGGAGAAGACAAGCTTTTTAAAAATTGCTATTGCATTTTCTTATTATTTTATTTGTTTTAATTTTACTCTATAGATTTGGCGTAATAAATTATTTACTTTATTTGCAAGGTATATTCGGGTGAAGTCTTGAAATCCATGGCGAATATTGAATGTTCATTTACTTATGCAGTTATTTGTATTCAAACTATATATTATAGTAGAAATTATTTTACTTGCTTTTAATTTATTATTCGAATTCCAATTATATAGTCCGGTTGGTAACCACATTTGGTGGAACCCGAAAGGTACCTAACACCTTCCTTTCGGATTAATTTGAACCCTTACCTAGAATTTTGGTTTGCATGACCATCTTTTTAAAGCTGAAAATTGGCTAGAAACAAAGTAGGTGCCCTAATACGCCTATTTAAAAAATATGTTAGGTGGCGAGTCCAAGTCTTTACACGTGAGTCCCAATAAGTCGAACCCTATTTTCAAACTTTAACCGGTTCGGGAAAAAATGGGCGTCGACAGAATGGCGACTCCGCTGGAGATATCAAGGTTCTAACCAAACAGACTTTAAATTGGGATTTTTCGCATTTATTTTCTTTTTCCTGTTATTTCTCAAGACTAATATTTCTTTCTTTTTCTTTTGCAGGTTTGAAGTTTGGTTTTCTATTTCATTAACATTTTGTTTTAATTTATTATTTGTAATTGTTATTTAGTTTATATTTCCTCCCCTCCTGAAATTTTTTACACTTTCACACACCAAGAACGATTACGTGGACCCCATGGTCGTTCCACCTTCAAAGTACCTTTTAGGGAAAGCTCGCATAATTAGCCAAATAGCGAAGCTTTTGGGAGTTTATAAGCTTTCAACTTTCAAGTTGTCCGCTTGGGAGAAACATTTTCTAGAAAAACCCACTCCTCAATTAGAAAAATACCTCACGACACTTACTCCAACGATCTTTCAAATTCTCCACGAGTTTGTTAAATCCTCTAATTTATCGATTTCACTTGTAACTTTATTTCTGTATTATCTTGCATAATTATTTTATACCCCGGGACTAACCTGTTTCTTTTATTTTTCTTTTTGTTCTTTCTCTCTGTCAAAATTAATTTTTGAATTATTTTTACATGTGCATCCTTTTTTTCAAAATTCACACATTTTAGAAAATATGTGCATTCTTTCTCAAAACTCATGCAATTTTTTTTAAAAAAAAATATATGTGCATTTTTTTCAAAACTTGTACATTTTTAAACTTTTGCATACCGCTCACACCTCCCGCCACTCCTGGCAATTGTAAAATAGTGTGTTAAAAATACGGTGGTTACAACCGCTTCTTTCCTCACAAAAATTTCTTTAGGGGGTACAACTTGGAACCTATTTGGTCCGTGATGTTCCCGCTCCCGAGTCGTCCGCTTGGGAAGATAATAATACCTGGTTTAGCTATCTCCATTCCTTAGTAGCAGCTCTAGGATCATGCATCACGACGTATCATTAGTCGCCTTGTTCTCAAGTCTGATAGGCCAACGTTCAAGCAATCTGAACGGGTTTTTGGCCCTAAAGAGTGTTAAACATTATTTATTGGCATATAATTAAAGGATTGAACATGCAAATGTAGACCGTTTATTGGAATCATTCTGTGTTCAATGTTATTCAAAGGCACAAAAGGTAACCGAAGAGGCATCAAAGCCGAAATTGAATCAGAAACGACTGTTTATTCCTAAGTGGTTGGAATCATTCTGTATTCAATGCTATTCAAACTTACAAAAGGTAACCGAAAAGGCATTAAAGGCTCAATTTGAAGCAGAAATGACCCCTTGATAGACGGGATTGCACATAATGTGCATTTATCCGTTAGGCATTATATAAAGACTTGCCATCCGTGGTTTGCCAAAAGTCCATTAGCAACCTTTGTCTAAAGTGTCTAAAAAATTCTCAACCCACAACGACACATCTCTTCATATTCTCTATTGCATTGTTTTCAAAAGCTTGTGCCACACGTTGATCATTTGTTTGCAGTAAAGTGAATTTTAGGCGTTTTCTTCTCCCTTTTTCTTAACGTCCATCACCTTTTCCAAAAGATCATGGTCAATAGAACATTTTACATGGTTGTTGAAGTCCCTCAGTTGCTAAGAGATTGGTGGGAAAACCTAAGCATAGATCAACAAAATCAAGTCAAAATAGTGTTGGAGAATCTAATTTCACTAACAGTACACACTGCATTGAAAGAGATAGTAGAAGCATCAGTATATTATTGAGATGCGGACCGAGTGGTTTTCCACTTTGGAAGTGTAGAGTTAACATCATTGCTGGAAGAAATAGGCGGATTGACTCAACTCCCATTTGATAGTGATGAGGTATTGATGCCTGAGAACATTACACCCGAGGAGTTTTTCAAAATGGTAGGGCTTAAGCCCGAATTGTGCACAAACAGTGTGAGATAATTAGAATTTCCTTGACTTCCCTCTACATCAAATTTGGGTATGGAGAAGCATTTCAAGAATTCGAAGACTATTTCAGCATTAACAATGCAGATTGGCAAGAGCGGAGAGTACTCGCTTTTGTCACCAGCTTTTTAGGGACTGTCGTGTTTCCAGAACACAAAGGACGGGTTGATGTTTGCATGTTATCAATCGCCGATACCTTACTCAAGGACTTCAACAAGAAATACACTTTGGTACTGATGATCGTTTCAGAAATGTGCCGAGCTTTAGAAAGATGTAAGAAAGGTGCTAGCTTTTTCGAAGGTTGTAGTTTACTCCTACAAATTTGGTTGATGGAACATTTGCCAAGGATGAACAGCACAGACCAAGGCTCCACTCCGTACTAAGAAAAAACTACATCTTGACACATACCGCCCACATGGACAGTGCTCTTGAAAAGTGGGACCGGCTAACAGCCACCGAAGGCTGGCACCACAGGCTTTCTCAGTTGACATCAGAAAATATACAATGGATGTTTGACTACTTTCCCAATATCACAGTGATCACACGATCAGAAGGAGCTTCATTTTTTATCTTGGTTGGGTTTAGAGGAGTTTACCCATACACTCCTTTAAGGGCACTTAGACAAGCAGGGAGAAAGCAGATTGTACCCCAAATTGCGGAAATCAGAAGTTTCAAAGCATATATTTTCAAAGGAGTGATACCATTCAAAGACAAGATATTAGAACTTTGGAAAGCAAGGCATCAAATGGAGTTTGAGACTATTGGACGAGACAGGTTTGACGCATGCTATGATGAAGATTATCCAGAATGGCTAAGGAAAGACATAGCAAAGGCACTTCAACCAAGAGCAACAAGAAAAAGGAAAAGAAATGTTGATGAATTAGAATCTGAGTGCAAGAGGCTGCACAAACAACTGGCAAAGGCACATGAGAAAATAGCGAAAAAGCAAAGCTTGGTCGAAGCAAAGAACAAAGAATAAGACAAATGGCGCAATAAGGCAGAACTCCTAATAAAAAGCATAGAGTCTATTGGTGTATCGGCTAGCGAAGGAATGGACTCTATAGCTGACAAAGGAATAGAGGAGAAAGGAAGGAAGGCTTGGGAAATGTTAAAAAACTTCACATTCGACATATCCCGGCTCTTAACTAATGCCGACAATATCATCTTCCAAGGAGACTCGTCAGGGGCAAGTTCGTCTAACGAAGATTCGTCCGAAGAGGAAGAAGATGAATCTTCTGAGGATGGATCAACATGAAGAATTCTCGCTCAGGCCATGATCTGACTTCCTACCGTTGTTTAGTCCTTTCCTTCTCTTACACTGTTTCAATATCAACCGTTGTAATAAAGATCAATGTTCAATAAATGCAATATTCTCTTTTAGACTCCGCATTTTGTGGCAAATGAAATGATACATGTGGCACAAAGCGCTTTTCAAAATCACCGTGCGTAAAACGGTCCTTCATATTATAGGATGCATTTCTTATTTGATATGTGCATTGCATGAATTCGTCTGTTGTTCTGAGTCTCTTTCTACCTAAGGAATCTCCCTTCCCAAATCCAATCTCCTACCAAGGCACCTCATCTCCCTACTCTATGCCCAAAATTCCGATATCAGAAATCTTTCGCATGTCTTGATAATTCCCTATCTCTTACGAACTCAAAAACCTATTATTCAAAAGGTTGGCTTAAATTGAATACCAAGGTAGAATATTTGGTTAAACAAAGTGCACTTATTAGGGATTTTTCAAAGCAAGGAGAGTTTGTAATAGCAGGCACTATACACACAAAGCAGAAAATTGATAGGGCAAGAGATTCGTTGGTCAAAGGCACACATGACTTACCGAAATACTTCATTTTGACACAATATCTGAGGATCATTTTGTTGGTCTAGTCCATATTGTAATACATTCAAGGCAATCTAAAATATTTCCAAACTTGTATCTATTCATGGCCCAAAAGACGTTCAAAGGGTTATCACAAGGCAATAAGGAAGTGAGAAATGATCGAAACCCGCTTGATGATACAAAGGTTTATGCATAACAACCAAAATTAGCAGGCTGATTCAATTTGGAAAAGAATGCAAAAGCGCAGTATCAAAAATTCCATTATATGACGGAGCTAGAAACTCTTGCTGAGTATTGAAAGCATATCCCTACCAACTAGCAAGTGTAGGACGAGAAGATGAACTCAAGATGAAGCTATTTGAGACACTTACAAGACCAAGAATTAATTTGATACAAAACAGGGACAGACAGATTTCTTGGAGTGATTTTGGTCAAAAGCTTTATTTGAATAAATTTTGATGACAAACAACTACATGGAGCAAGGAATACAATATGGTCAACCTCTAAAACGGTCTTGACTGAAGCAACGATCTAAGAATATCCATGATACACCGGGATCGGTCTCTTGGCAACACAAAAGTTGAGGCAAAAATTGAACTGCAGCAGTTGGTTGACAAGTATGAAAAACATTGAGTATCTTTTTCAAGGATGCACATATGCGACATGCCTAATTCACAACGAAAGATGAAAGATTCACTTAAGGTGTTGGTGTTCAACAAAAGCCAACCTCCTTTCTCTCAACACAACCTATTCTTTGCACAACATCTTTACCACCTTTCATTGACATTCAACTTCTCATCTCCTGCTTAAACGAGCATCGGTCATTCGACCAGAATCTTTATCTTGACTGCTAAAGCACTCAAGCAATCTCTTAACCTCTATACAATTTGTCATAATCTTCAGAATCAAGTGCTAATCTATTATCCACGGTCTAGGCATTCTCTTAAGCTATATGTGTTGTTTTTGCATCAAATCTTTGCTAAGTGTCCTAACACAGTTTTGCGCATTTTACCGCTCTATTACGGTCGCTTTGCATCTGACACTGAAATTGGTCAAGAATTTGCATTTCGAAAAGCCGAAATGGCATGCCAAGCTGAAAACGTTTACCGCGGGATAAAGTCTTTTAAACTACTAGCATATGATACCGAGAGAACCCAGACAATCCAAATTCCATTACTGTACAACTTGGGATGTGGACAACCAAAATCAGCCAATATTTTACCCACACATGATTCGCAAGAAACAAATCTAATCACTATAGAACCGAAACTGGTAAAACTCACAACCTCACGCCTTTATTCCTCTAGCTCTGTCATGAAATATTGCAACCGACAAACAAACTATTCCATAAATACCGATTTCGAAATTCGATCCAACAAAGATCTACACTCGTCACTCAAACATTCAATACCATGATATCAGAAAATATCCAGCACCGAAATAAAAAATTCAGAGTCTGATTGACCATAGGCAAGATAATGATACAATTGGAACCAACAAGGGGAAATCTAACACCCAAACCACAAATACATTTTTTATAAAAACCAATCCATCAAAGTTAGCTCCATGTCTGTCGAAAAGAAGAGCACGAAATATAAAGACACTTTGTCACAACCCAAGACAAATACAATTTTGGACAACTTCTAAGTCCGACAAAATCCAAACACCAAACCTCAGTCTAAGCATGCAAGTACCCACATAATCAGAGTCATCAAGATATCCAATCGTCGCACTAAAACACAAATGCAGATTCAAGCCAATACATTGGTGTTCAATGCAATGCAACCACTTTGTTTTGAGTAACGAATCTTTCAGCACAAATACAAGATTAGCAGGCAATCACAATAGACATGAAAACCAGCCACGTCAGGCTTATAATATGACGATCAGCCTCGTCAGGCTTAAAATATGACGACTAGCCACGTCAAACTTAAAATATGACGACTAGCCACGCCAGGCTTAGAATTTGACGATTAGCCTCGTCAGATTTATAATATGACAACTAGCTTCGTCAGGCTTAGAATATGACGACTAGCCACTTTAGGCTTAAAGTATGACGACTAGTCACGTCAGACTTAGAATATGACGATTAGCCACGTCAGGCTTAGAATATGACGATTAGCCATGTCAAGCTTAAAATATGACGACTAGCCCCGTCAGGCTTAAAATATGACAATCAGCTCTGTCCGGCTTAAAATAGGACAAACTGATATATTTTAATTTGCAGGCACCACTACAATAGGCTAGTCCGCCTTAGAATTAGACATTCACACATATTTTATGTTTGTTTTGCAGGCACTACCATAATATGATGATATATCAAAGGCAAAAGATGCAAGCTGAAACTGGGGCAGAAATTTCCTCAAAAATTTCAAGGGAGACGAATTACAGAAACTGGGAATTCACTAAGAAAGCTTGACCAAGTCCCAACAGTCATGAAAGCATTATAAAAGCAGAAACATGATGATTTTCCTAGCAGCATTGCAGACATAATAATGGCATTTTATTTTATCATTTCACTTTACTTTCTATTTGCAGGGTACACAGCCCGACGCGACAGGCACTTTACTTTTGTTCGCAGGGTACACAGCCTGACGTGACAGGTACTTTACTTTTGTTCGCATGGTACACAGCCTGACGCGGCATGCACTTTACTTTTTGTTTGCAGAGAACACAGCCCGACGTGACAGGCACTTTACTTTTGTTCGCAGGGAATACAGCCCGACGCGACAGGCACTTTAGTTTTTGTCCGCAGGGTACACAGCCTGACGCGACAGACAAATTTCTCCCTATGAGAGCACTTCACTTTACTCGTTGTACGCAGGGTATGCAGCCAGTTGCCACAACCAAATATCTCCAGAGGAGAAGCATATATTTCCTAATACTCAAAGCACCTGGAAACAGACTAGACAACTACATGACAAAGGAGAGCTCAACTCTACAGGGGAGTTTACTTTATCATTACCTTTGGTTGCACTTATCCTACTTTTGTTGCAGGACACTCTCCGACCCCTTGACAAACCCCTGCTCCATTTCACATACCCTTACACTTACTCCCCAGAAAATCACTATCGCACAACCTCAAATGCAAGCTATGCACCGTTTTGGAACTCTATTCAAGAAGCCTAAACTATAGACAATGCCTTTACTACACCCGCAGACTATCTATTTTGCCGAGTTTCAAAGCGCTCAAATCTGAATCTCCGTCCTCGTACCAGCAATCTACCTAATTTCATTCCAGATTGGATGTCAGTTCGTATTCTTTCCCATTCATTGCTTATCTATGCCAATCGTGAGTGTTCTCATGTTTAATTATGCCCATCTGTTTGAATCGTGCGCATTTTACTTCTCAATATTCACCAATTTGGTCGAGACAGTATTGAAGGGAAGATGACTAAATTATCGAGATGAAGTGGAAACTATGTCCGTGTAAACTCCTCTTTATGGGTGTATCGTGCACCACATCTTCATAACTAGGATGATTATAAGCTTTTTTCCCACGCTCGATCTATTGACGATATTCCGTCTTCGATAGCGCCTCTGCTTTATTCTTCAATCATTTATCTCACCAAGAGGCAAAGCATACACAAATTTAAACTTCGCATACTTGGACAAGTTCATTTTTTACACCTCAATCGTGCGTCATAAACATCTCACACAGGCAACATGTCATTCTAGAACTACACACGACCCGATTCTCGTGAAACTCGAGATATGTAGGCAACTTAGAGGTCGGGGTTCGGCCGAAACACCCCAAAACACTCATTTTTCCTTCCCACCATTTTGCTTGCCAGTCGTGACAAAATTGGCTACTCCGTCAATTATCTTTACCCGAAGATTCTTTTCATCATCCCCGGACAAAGAGGGGCAGCTGTTGACACCCAATTTTGTCCCTCATTTTCTCCATAATTGGCTATATTTAACTTAAAGGTGCAATATTGTCTGTTTAAGCGAATTCACATTAGGAAGCATGTATTTACATTATAAATCTAATCGTGATTATATTATGTAATTCGGCATCATATACGCTATATGTGAAGTACGTGTCAAGCTATGGTTATTTGTGAAAGTTATTGCATTTATAATATTTATTAATTATGTGATTATTTATACTTAATTATTTTATATGTGCATTTTCTTATCTTTATACATAATATGTATGCTAAAATATTTTTATTTTTTGCATCGTTGAGTTAATTATCAGTCCAATATCTCAATCCAATTTTAACTCTTTTAGGACTAAAATCCTTTTAAAATTTAAATTATTCCAAATAATTTCATTTCTTGAACCTAGACAAAGAGTGGTCCAAATACATCCACCGTATTTTGAAATTAAATAAGTTATCCTTTTTCTTTTGTTTAATTTGGATAAAACTTGCAAGATCAATTTTTTCCTTTCCAGCACCTCCCCAACGTCTGCACTCCCAAAATCCCCTATATATCTCCATTAATCCTCAATCTTCTCCACCATTTTCCTTAATCTCCCCTTTAATCTCTCCCTATCAACCTTAATGGCTAACTCCACAATTGGCTCCATTAGATCCCTTAGCTTAAGAGTTGTACTCCTACGTCTCTCTTATTGTTTACACAATATATACATTTGAAATCTGAAATTAAAAGGGGGGATATACAACACATACAAAATCCCATTACACACAGACACCACAGGAAAAAGAGGGGAAAAGCAAGGGAGAGGGGTTTCGATTCAAATTCGGGTTGAGGCAGTGACACTAGTTGAAGAGGAGATCGGGACTGGGGTTGCGTGTGGGTTGGAGTAGAGTCTATCACCACCAGTGGTGGCTCATGACACCAGAAATATTCACCACCGGGGATCTTCATCTCCTCTGTTTCCCTTTTGACAGTTACAAAAATACAAGAAGAAGTAGGCACGAGCTGTGAGTTGCAGCGACGCCGCGAGAAATCTGTCGCCAGCGTCGCTCCTCCTTCTCCGACTTCTCGCTGCTATTCTGTCGATTCCTACGCTTTGGGTAATGTGTCGCTGACACCGTTCTCCTCGCTGGAATTTTTTCCTGGTCTTCTCCGTTCATTTATTTTTGCTGAAAACAATGACGTTTCTGGTTAATTTGTGATTGGAATCGAAAAATGAGTGGGTGGAGTTGCAGCGACGCCGCCGAGGCGGGTCTGGCGTTGCTCCTCCTCTGTTCTACTGTGGTTCTATCGTCGCTCGTGTTTTCATCGGATAAACCGTGACCCAATTTATTGGTTTCATTCATTGCTTGTTTCTGTTATCTTTGATTTATATGAGTTTCATTCTGACTATGACTATTGTTGCTTGATTCTGCTATGAAATCGATCTCATTTCTTGATGGTACTTCTGATATTCTGTTTTATTATATTATTTAGAGCTGTCATGGTGCTGCCAATCTTTTGAAGTTGTAATTTCCTGGAGAAAGTGCAGTTCCTCAAGGTCTATTCGTTGACAGAGTTTCCCAATTTTGGGCACTATCGCACTTTACTGATGGACTTTCTTTTGATCAAGTTTTGCTACTACTTTGGACACTTATTATGATTAAGTTAGCCAATGAAAATATATATACATACTACAAGACCAATTATGTTTGGAGGCCAATTCAAGTCCCGTCCCATACTTACCGTCCCTTACATGAATAAAAAAAGGCGATGATGATAATATACATACCATGTTGCAAAAACAACCGAGATAGGCAATGAGACCCGTACTTGGCATGGCAACACGACCGGCAGGCGTGTTTGCAGCCGTGACGGTATCCTTGACCCCTTATCACCCAATCTGAGCCTGAACTATTACAAAATTTATTTTTTCCTTTATTATTATTATTATTATTATTATTATTATTATTATTATTATTATTATTCTTCTTCTTCTTCTTCTTCTTCTTCTTAATCTTATTATTATTATTACTATTATTATTATTATTGGTTTTTTCTTATATTGTATTAATTATCGTACTAATCTGTTTTAAATATATTTTTTGCGAGGTACATCTCAGCGAAACTCGCTAAAGACGACGTTGTTGGAGAAGACAAGCTTTTTAAATATTGCTATTGCATTTTCTTATTATTTTATTTATTTTAATTTTACTTTATATATTTGGCGTACTAACTTATTTATTTTATTTGCAAGGTATATTCGGATGAAGTCTTGAAATCCATGGCGAATATTGAATATTCATTTACTTATGTAGTTATTTGTATTCAAACTATATATTATAGTACAAATTATTTTACTTGCTTTTAATTTATTATTCGAATCCCAATATATAGTCTGGTCGGTAACCACATTTGGTGGAACCTGAAAGGTACCTAACACCTTCCTTTCGGGTTAATTTGAACCCTTACCTAGAATTTTTGTTCGCATGACCATCTTTTTAAAGCTAATATTAAAATTCGCTAGAAACAAAGTAGGTGCCCTAATACGCCTAGTTAAAAAATATGCTAGGTGGCGACTCCAATCTTTACCCGTGAGTCCCAATAAGTCGAACGCTGTTTTTGAACTTTAACCGGTTCGGGGAAAAATGGGGTTCGACAAGGAGTAGCGAAGGAAATGAGAACCTCTGCGGATAAGAGGGATCAAATCTGCATTGTGAGTCCCCGCGGACTACGGTCACCGCACCGAAGACTGCAAAGCTTTGCGTCTCAAGGTGGCGCATTTGTTACAGAAGGGTATCTTGGCTGAATTCTTCACAGATAAGGGGAAGGAAAATTATGCGAAAAGCCGAGATGATGGTCAACCACCCAGGGAATCACCCCCTGAAAGAGTTGTGAATGTAATTATTGGGGGATCAAAAGTAAATGGTGTGAACTTCACAGCTGCCAAGAAATTTGCAAAGTTATTACTAATAATGGAGAAAAGGACTCGAGTTGGAGGCTCGGGAAAAGAGATATTGTTCGATGATGATGACTGTGATGGGATGATGTTTCCTCATCACGATGCTTTGGTCATCATGCTGAGGATCAACGACTTAGACATCAAACGGGTCTTGATCGACCCCGGTAGCTCTGTCAACATAATCAGCCACGGGGCTGTCAAGAAGATGTGGCTGAAAGCAACCATACTGACTAGTTTCAATAACTCAACCGAAAAAACATTGGGCGAAATTACGCTCAACACTCATGTCAAAGGATATGGCGTATAATGTAATCCTCGGAAGACCATAGATTCATTCTATGGAGGCTATTCTATCCACTCTCCACCAAGTCATCAAATTCCTTACCCCATGGGGAGTTTGTTCGATTAAAGGGAGCAACGGGTAGCGAAGAAATGCTATTCGGTTGCGCTGAAGAATGGAGTCATCCCGTCAGGACCAATAAAATAGCAATCAATACAACCGGGGTCTAGCGAAGAGGGAGAGTCATGTCCCCAAGATGATTCCCAAAGGGGAATAGAAAAGATCCCGGTGTGTATTCAAGAACCTCGGAAACAAAAAGCCACAGACTCAACTATTGAAGATTTGGAATCTTTCATGTTATCAAAAGATTTCCTAGAAAGAAAAGTGTTCGTCGGCTCGGAGTTGGACCCGGTGTCGAAGAAAGCTATAATCAAAGTCTTGAAGTCCAACGATGATTACTTTTCTTGGTCTCATCCAGATATGGTCGGCATCAATCCGGAGATCATGACTCATAAGCTGAATGTAGGCCCATGTTTTACTCCGGTAAAACAAAAGAAAAGCTCGCACGCTGGCGTCAATTAAAGAAGCAATTGAAGATGAGACTATGAAGCTGCAGGAAAATGGCTTCATAAGAGAAGTAAAGTACCCTGAATGGTTGGCCAATGTTTTAGTTGTGCCCAAGAAGAATGGCAAATGGAGAATGTGCGTGGATTACACAGATCTGAACAAAGCTTGCCCCAAAGACTCTTATTCATTGCCACAGATAGACAGGTTAATAGACTCCACGGTGGGAAATAAACTATTAACCTTCTTCGATGCTTATTCGGGGTATAATAAGATTCTCATGGATCCGAAGGATGAAGAAAAAACCTCGTTCATCACTGACCGAGGTACCTTTTACTACAAGGTGATGCCCTTCGGGCTAAAGAACACCGGGGCGATATATCAACAATTAGTGTGTCGCATGTTCAAAGATTATATCCGGAAATCTATGGAGGTGTGTATAGATGACGTTCTGATGAAATCTGTTCGGATGGAAGATCACGATTGAACTAACTTGTCTCTTGGAAAATTCCAAGACAATCTTATCTTCGGAATACAACACTTGAAGCGATAAAAGGAAATTCCTAACATATAATTCATTCATTTGGAAAATATTTACATTGATCGGTCAGACGACCTCATCGTTTCAAAACTGAAAGATCAAGCTACTGGTCGAAAATAACTAAACAAAAGCAAGCTAAAATTATGATTCATTCATCTCCGTCAGCGCCTTCATCGGAGGAGCTTGGAGGGAGACCGAGATCCTCATGAGAAAGCCTTATAATGGCTATTGCTTCATCAAACTCAGTGGGAATATCGATATTTCGATCAAGCATCTCTCTGAGCACATCGCGCCTCGACTCAGCAAGGATCAAGTCTTTCTTCTTCTCGAATTCCTCTTCGAGGTCGCGCTTCAGGTTGGTTGACTCCCTTTGAAGTACTCGATTTCTCTCCACCAGACTGTTGGCTTGAGCATTTAGATCTTTATTGCCCTTACGAAGAGTTTGAAGCTCTTCGGACATCGCAGCAAGCTCTCGATCTTTGGTCTCTAAAATGGAGCTGAGTTCGGCACACTTCATCTCAGTATTGGCCTCATGTTGGCTGAGCTGCTCGTTCAAGGCTCGAATCTGAGATTCTAACTCAGATTCACGAAGAGCATGCTCATTCTTGCTTTTATCAAAGTTAGCAAAAAGCTCAGCATGCTTAGTCTCCAAAGCTTTCAGCTTCCGATGCCACTCCTCCCCCACCGAAGTCAGCTGAGCAATTTGATCGTTCAAAACTTTGGCTCCATCTTGAAGTTGGTGAATTCGATCAGCTGTTTAGATCACCATTATTGTGTTCTGAAAGCAAGTCATATGTAAGTTTTAACAAGTAGGATATATTCAAAGGAAAGGAGAACAGATGAAAAAGATGTTACACCCCGTATGTCTAAAGTGACGTATATCATTCTAATGACATGTTAAGACTGATTTAAGTGATTTTAAAGTCATAATATTACAATATATGATGTTTATATGTTGAATATAAAATTTAGGAAAAATCGGATTTAAGTTGCGGAAAAATCGGCTAAGGAATTGCCTTGTAACGAAGCTTTTTCAGCAATTAATTTCGTGTATTATATGAAGTCTTTTGGGGACATTTCATATACCAAATTGAAGGTCTTGGAGTTTGGTTTCCAACAATTTTTATGGTTTGTTCATACACCATATAGATAACAAGATATGAGCATCAGAAGTCAGGCCAGAAGAAGGGACATAAGCGCAAAAGAGGGCTAGAACTGAAATGTTTTGAGTATAAAAGGAAAACATGTATTCTTTTTCATTATTTCAAGAAAATACACGATAGAAACAGTGCTCCCATGAAGTTTGAAGCCATTTTTGTGATTTTGAAGGAAAAGGACGCCAATCGTAACTCGAAATTGAAGACGAATTGCGTCAAAACGCTCTACGTGATTAAGGTAACGTTATGCTACCTTCAATTTCGTCTATAGTTTCAGTTTTACAATTATTTCGTGGCTAAGTAAAGTACCTAAATTCTATGTTATAGCTTGTTTAAGATTTAGAAGGTGTGAAATTCAAGGGAAACAAAGTTTAGAAGCAAGAAACATCAAATATATGTAAGGCTAAACCTTTCTTTTGGCAAGTCATGTATCTTGTAGCTTTTGAAGCTTTTTTTAGTTCCAAAATTTATGATTATTAAGGGTAACTTGTATGGAATAAAGGTTACCATATATGTGCTTAATTTGGTGCTAAGAACCACGGTAAAAGATGTCCAAAACAGCAGCACAAAATGTTTCAAAATCTGGAAAATTATTTTTATCTTTGGACAGCTGTTAGTAGTTTGAGCATAACTCCTTGCAAAAAAATTGATATTGAGATGATTCAACATTCCATGGAACCCTAAGACATATATCTAAAACTTTCATGAAGTCTATAAAGTCAATAACTTTGATCTACACTCTGAAAATTAGGTCGAAAGGAAGGACACTGGTGCTGTCTAGACATTCTATCTGCGGATTTGTTATGTCATCCAGTCGTCTCATCTTGTTATCTGTTTAACATGTTTATGTTATAAGTTTATCCGGGTATCCATTCCCGTGTGTAGTATAGTGCTGGTTCTGTTCTTGCGGATCATCCAGTTTCAGGGGAAACTGTGTCGAAAATTTTATAGAAATTTAAAGAGTTGCATAAATTCTGAGTTCTAGGTTGTGTCTATAATTCTAACATGAGTTTTCTTATCATTCCTTTGAGTCCATATCTATTGTTGCCATATGTGTTATGCCTCATACATGTTTATGCTTATATTGTGATCATGTTGTGTGTGATTTGGAGTCCCCCATAGAGGCTGGACATTGGACACACAGTCCGGTCGCGTGTGATACTACCTGTCTGGGGTAACAGCCCCTCTAATTCAGGCGGGAGTTGAAACACCTGGTGTGACCGGGTGTCATTCACACACTCTGACCAGACAGACTAAATATTACTGGCTGGGGAGGACATAGCCCATAACACCCGCCAGATTTGTTATGTATGCGTATATAGCAGCAGTATGCACTACATGATTATACATGAGGCTAGTTAGGTTTTCAGTTACCGGATTTGGGGGGATACAGCCCATAACACCAGACAAGTACTAGTTCAGATGTTCAGTTACTTGATTTTGGGGGATATAGCCCATAACACCAGACATGTACCAGTTCAGATAACAGTTCAGTTTTATCTCAGTACCAGTTATCAATTCTCAGTTATCAGCCACCAGTTCTTAGCGTCAGGATCAGTTGACAGTTATCAGTTCCAGTTTCTAGTTACCAGTTATCAGTCATATTACAATTATTTATCAGTATAGTTCAGCTTAGTCTTCAGTTTCAGATTCAGCTAGACTTCAGTTTATATTCAGATCATGTTTAGTACCTTCTTTAGATTTCCAGCTATATTGCTATGCTCCAGCTCATATTTACATATTTATATTCCAGCCTTACAGTTTCATTCAGCTATGATATATTATATGCTCATGCCTTACATACTTGGTTCATATCATACTCACGCCCTTTTCTGGGGCGCTGCGTTTCATGCCGCGCAGGTGCAGATAGATCAATGCTTGGACCACGTTAGTAGGCCATCTATCAGCTATTGGATTCACTCCGCTTACTCCCAGAGTTACTTATCCTTTGGTATGTGTACAGTCAGCCAGTTTGGGTATGGCGGGGCCTTATCCCGTCCTTTGTATATTCAGTTTAGCACTCTTAGAAGCCTGTAGATATGTCCATGTGTGGTTCTGTCAGTATGTTATGTATGTCAGCTTATGTTAGCCTTGGCAGCTTTTTGCATTGCATAATTCTTATCAACTAGGTTTATGCTTATTCCGTTTATCAGTTATATTCATGGTTAGCAGATTATCAGCAGGATTAGTTACGATCGACACTTAGTGTTGGTCATCCGTCGCGACCCTAGTTTTGGTCGTGACAAAAGTGGTATCAGAGCCAGGTTCAGTCCTAGGGTGTCTGCAGGCCGTGTCTAGTAGAGTCTTGTTCAGGATTATTTTGCGCGCCATACTTTTGAACAGGAGGCTACAAGGCACTTCAGGGCAGTTGTCTTTCTTTCTTCTCTAGATCGTGCGATAGAGCCATGATTATAGAATTCAGCCCTCTAACAGTAGTGTTTTCAGCAAAGCGATGCCGTCGAAGAAACTAACAACTACCCAGAAGGGCAAGGCTATTGCCGGCCAGGGTATTAGTAGAGTGCCACCTGAGGTGAATGAGAGTGAGGAGTCCAGACAAAACTTCGACCTTTATCAAAGGATCAAAGTTCAAGACCTTAACTGCAAATGTGGACCTTGCATATTAAAGAAGATATCAAGAAAAGTGAAAACTAAATCTTCAAGAAGCAACACAACCTTTTAGGTGCACATCCTAAACACATTAAAGTAAGGTTTACTCTAAATGTCGGTACCTTGCATATTAAAGGAGACATAAAAATTGAAGGTTTATGCTCAAACAGTGGATATAATGCAGAACATTACCTTTTTCAAAGACGGAACGCCAAAATTTGAATGCCCTGGTGGATTAAATGTCTATCGACTACTCCCTCAAAAACTATTTTAAGTTCAAAATACTATTTAAAATGATGGATGAAGCCACTACTTCAAAATAGTAATGACAGAGTTCATATATCATTTGTATCGGTGGAGACAACTCATACATCATGAAGCTCTATTTCTCAATTGGATAAACAATTAAAGAATAATACCAAACTCATAAGAAATAAATTCCAAAGCAAATAAGTCATTTTTAAATTATACCTTTAGGTGTACAATTACAAAAGACTCATGCTATGTGGCCAAAATCAAAGATTCTAGAAGAAATTATTCGAAAGACAACAAACTCATTTTATGAATACAAAATTATTAGGATGCAAAGTAGGACTCCCACAAGCATGCAATAAGTGTAGTCATGGTACTACCTAAGATTGACCTAAAACAGATATTAGATTGAGCAGTACTTTTTCAAAAATTGGACCATGAGATGATCTAGAGGAATGTAGAAGATTTTGCACACTCACAACCTGCGTACCACTTGCATCAACTGGAGAAGGAAGGTTAGATCCTTAAATGTTCTTTCTTGAGACAGATTAAGAGAGTTAATAAGATGACATGATTTTTAGATAATCTAAAAAGAATCATGACTCTATCAAAAGATTGGGAAAGACCAAAATGTTAGTGAGAACATCAAATATTAGAACACCAAAGTTGAAAATGTTATGTAGTTCCTTATTTCTCTTATTGAGTGAACCGATTAAAATGATTGAATACAACAAGGGAAAATAAAAAATCTTTTCAGCTTCTCCGCAATCAGCTATCATATCAGTCATTTCCTTCCAAACGGAAACAGAATACTAATCTTACTATTGAATATATAGTGTATAGGGTAAATTGTACCGGTCCAATTCCGGTCGAGTAACCTAGTTTCTAATCTCATAGCGCTTTTCTTTATGGCTACAGAAAAAGGAATACAATAAAACAAGAAACTTTGAGAAACCCATTAAACAAGATAAGGAAAAATACGAATTTTAGAGAAGCCACATTGAGATGTACAAAAAACTTCAGAGAAATCTTACCACAATCTTTTGGAAGATCTGCAGCAACTGAAAGCCCTAAGCAATGAAATTTCCATCCCTCATGAAAATCTGCTTCACCCTAAACGGCGAACTAGGTAAGGGTGGATATTGTATTCGATAAAAGCTGACGTCACTAAAAAGGGACACGTGTCTGCCACGTAGCACGGACAGAATTTTCCCCGGGCAGACAGTTAGCGGACAGACATCCAGCGGACAGATGATTCGCTAGCCGATCGCCACGAGCAGAATTGTGTTGCTTATCAAAACAGCACAATTTGAATGAGCAGTTACCTGATTATGCGCGATTGAATAGTCATGAAGGCAGCGGTTACACAATCCAGCGGTTACACAAATCCAGCGGTTATATATCCGAATGGTTATGTGCCCAGCGGTTACAACTCCAACGGACGCCTATCAAGTCTATAAATAGTACTCATTCCAAATCATAGAGGGACAATATTTTATGCTCTGAATATACAACTTACTCTCTGCCTACAATATCAATAATAATACTCTCTCTCAATTTTACATATTGCTCGCCATTACTGTTCTTCATTATTGTTCTACATTCGCACTCGCTGATTATATCACTGTCACGTCGCTAAGCAAAATTGGAAAGGGCAAGGGATCCTCGCCGGGATCGTGCGACTCGATACAGTTCTATTTATTTATTCTATCGCATGTTAATCTTATTTACTTCTGATTATATCCTGCCATTTACGTATCGCTAGAATTGCGCACATATTTATGATTAAGCCATTAATTCGATTCCACACTTAATTTGGTTAGACCGATTAATCTAATCTATTGACCGTGACTCCGCAAATACAAATTTAATTGTTAATTGGCCTAAAATCGAATCTAGGTTAAATAATTTGGCGACCACAGTGGGAGCCGGTCAATAGCTTTTCATAGGTTAACAGTTTATCTTTCCAGTATTACATTTCTTCTTGTCGATCTTTCCGCTTCACAACTGACATGGCGGAGAATGGTTCACAACGAACTATCGTCGGCGGGAGTCAGGTACGCACCCCTTCACCAAGTCCCAATATTCTCCCGATTATTCGTCCGACGGGCAACAACAGTTTTCCCAAGGACAGGCCAGGCACCGAAATAGGCGCGAGCACTCTCAAAGCGCCACTCCGCCTAGGAGAAGACGCCATAGGAGTCTCTCCCCTGGCCAAGGGAACCTCCAGGAGACACTCTACGCATTTTTGCAGGAACAGGCAGAGGTCAACCGAGGGATAAATGAGGCGCTCAATTCTCTCCGTGGACAAAACCCCCCAGTTACGAGAGTTGACACTGCAGCGCCGATTCACGATGTTCCTTCTTCACATAATTCGAGGCAAGGCGGAGAGCGAAACAAGGGAGGATCTATGGGGTCCACCGAAATGAGCGTCGTCGTGGAGACTCTTACCAAGCAATTCAAGGAAAGCCAGGAAGCACTTCAGAAATCTCTCCACGAGAGAATCGATCAGATACCAGGTGCTCCACCTACGTTGAAAAAAGTTGATGTCCAACGGTATTCCCAGCGGCCCTGGAAGAAAGAGGCAGCCCCGAAGGCGATACCCAAGACATTCAAGATGCCCAATATTCCAAGATATCGTGGGACATCTGATCCCAATGATCAACTCATGATGTTCAGCAACTTTATAAAAGCTAGCGATCTCACCGATGAGGAGACGAGTCTGTTCAATTGAAGAAGTTCGTAGAGACCCTCGCAGATAGAGCTCTACGATGGTACTCAATGTTACCGCCAAACTCCATTGGGTCCTTCACAGAAATGGCTGAGCTGTTTGTAAAGGCACATACAGGCGCTCAGACGGAGACTCGTGTAGAAGATATCTTTGAGATCAAACAGAGGCCCGACGAATCTCTCCGTAAATATGTGGATCGCTTCCAACGGGAACGTATGATGCTACCCAAAGTACCAGACCGATGGGCAGCGATCGCATTCACCAACAGTTTAGATATCAGAAGCTCGGAAGCTACACGCAGACTCTATGAATCTCTTCGCGAGTTTCCAGCAACCAGCTGGTCGGACGTCTACAGCCGCTACAATTCAAAGGTACGTATTGATGAAGATATGTTAATTGGAACAGGTACCCGAGAAAGGACTCAAACGCGTAGCGGTGGTTCCGGGGGAAAGGCGGAGACTGAGAGGTCAGACGTACGTTACGAGCCGTACCTTGACCGGTCACGCACCAACTCCAAAGGACGTAGCCGCAACAACAGAGGGCTATCCCGAAGAGATGATGCAGAATCCAGCCTCTACGGAGCCCCAAACATGCCGAACTTCAACGTGGAAATATCTGAAGTAGTGGCAGCGCTCAAAGACATGGGAGAGAAGGTCAAGTGGCCGAAAGACATGAAGACCGACCCAAGCAAGCGAAACCAGGCCTTGTGGTGCGAATTTCATCGCGACCATGGTCACACCACCGAAGACTGCAAAGCACTAAGGTATGAAGTCGCACACTTATTGACACAGGGATTCATGAAGGAGTTCCTGACCGAGAAGGAGATGCAGACCCACGCGAAGGCACAACAGAACAAATCTGGCCCTCCACGAGCGTCTTCCCCAAGAAGGACAGTCAATGTTATATCAGGTGGGATCGAAGTGGATTCCGTCACCTTCACAGCAAAGAAGTATGAAAAGGTCTCTATCACAAATACCAAGCGCCCACGATCAGAAGGGACGATAGCATTTGAAGACTCCGACACAAATGGGCTGCAATTCCCGCATGCTGATGCTTTGGACATAACGCTGCGTGTAGCAGAATTTGATGTCAAGAGAGTGCTCGTTGACGCAGGCAGTTCTGCGAACATCATCCAGTCACGAGTCATCAGGGAGATGCAGCTGTCGGAGAAGATCGTGCCAATCTCTCGAGTCCTTTCCGGCTTCAACAACTAAAGTGAAAAGACCCTTGGCGAGATTACTCTCACAACTCTCGCCGAAGGGGTAGCGAAGGAAACGACATTTCATTTTGTCAATGCGGATCTAGTTTACAACATCATCCTAGGAAGACCTTGGATCCATGATATGCAAGCTGTTCCTTCCACTTATCACCAGGTGCTGAAATTCCCATCCGAATGGGGGTACATGAAGTTCGAGGAGAGCAACGCTCTGCTCGAGAGTGCTATTCAGTAGCTTTCAAGCTGCCCGAAGAGAACTAATAGCAATCACAGCGACCGGGATCAGACATGCCACACGAAGAAATGAAGTACGAGGTCCCGGAATTCGTTACAAAGCTGGACGAACGGGAGAGCCGCATGCCAACTGTGGAAATGTTGGAGTCCGAAGAACTGTTCGCAGACAAGTCGGAGCGGAAGGTCTACATGGGGACCGAGCTGAGTGAACGCTTACGAAAAGACATCCTCCAGTTCCTCAAAAAGTGGCACACAACGGTTGCCTGGTCTCACGCGGATATGACAGGTATCTCTCACAGGTTGAACGTCGACCCATACCACCGCCCGGTGAAACAGAAAAAGCGCCAGCAAGGAGCTTTCCAGAATCAGGTCATCAACGATGAGGTTGACCGGCTGTTAAAAATCGGATCTGTACGCGAAGTCAAATACCCAGACTGGCTAGCCAACGTTGTCGTCGTACCCAAGAAAAATGGCAAATGGCGAGTCTGCATTGACTTCACAGATCTAAATAAAGCATATCCGAAGGATTCATATCCCCTCCCTAGGATAGATCAACTGATCGATGCAACAGCCAGACATGAGGTGCTCACCTTCCTTGACGCGTATTCTGGATACAACCAGATATTGATGGACCCCGATGACTAAGAAAAGACAGCATTCATAACCTGCTGAGGTATGTATTGTTATAAAGTTATGCCATTTGGATTAAAGAATGCAGGTGCAACGTATCAACGCCTAGTCAACCGAATGTTTCATGACCATATCGGTAAGACTATGGAAGTGTACATCGATGACATGCTGATCAAATCCAAGCGAGCAGAGGACCATCTAGCGCATCTGGAAGAAGCTTTCGAATACTCGATCAGTACAACATGAAGTTGAACCCGGAGAAGTGTGCATGTGGAGTCGGGTCGGGAAAATTCCTAGGCTTCATTGTTTCTCAGCGCAGAATTGAAGCCAACTCAGCTCAGATCAAAGCCATCGAGTCAATCCCCGACGTACTCCATAACCGGAAAGACGTCATGAAATTGACCGGAAGAGTGGCAGCCCACGAAGATTCATATCCCGATCGTCAGACCGATGCAAAAGCTTCTTCGATGTTCTGAAGCAAAATAAGGAGTTCAAGTGGACTCCCGAATGCCAACAAGCGTTGAAGGATCTCAAAAAGTACCTGTCCAATCCACAACTGCTCTCCGCACCTCAACACAGAGAGCAGCTGCTGATATATCTGGCAGTATCAGAATCCTCGGTAAGCGCAGTACTGGTTCGAGAAGAAAAAGGTAAACAACTTCCCATCTATTATATTAGCAAGGCTTTAATTGATGCGGAGACACGCTACCAACCTTTGGAAAAATTAGCCCTAGCACTAGTAACTGCTGCTCGTAAACTACGCCCTTATTTCCAAAGTCATTCGATAGTTGTAGTAACAACCTTTCCTTTGCGAAACGTTTTACACAATCCTAAATTTTCGGGAAGGTTAATAAAATGGGCTATAGAGTTAAGCAAATTTGACATCACCTATCAACCTAGGGTAGCAATAAAATCACAAGCCCTAGCAGATTTCGTGGCAGACTTTAGCGCTAATATATATCCTGAAGCAGAAAAGGATGTTGTTCTATATGCCAGGCAGGCTCCTGGCGCATGGACCCTATACACTGATGGCTCTTCGAGCGTCAAAGGGTCCGGTCTCGGACTGGTTCTCATCACCCCCGTCGGGAGAGACCGTTAGGCAGGCAATCAAATGCCCATTTATTACTAACAATGAGGCCGAATATGAGGCCGTTATTGTAGGATTGGAGCTAGCCGTAGTTATGGAGCGAACATCATAAAGCTTAAAAGTGACTCTCAACTGATAGTCAACCAGGTAACCGGAGGCTTCATCGCACGGGAATCCAGAATGCAAGTGTACCTTGCCCGTGTAAAAGAACTCCTGGCCCAGTTTGACGAATGGGAGGCACTTCAAATTCAACGGGAAGAGAACTATGAAGCCGATGCTCTCGCGAATCTAGGGTCAGTGGCAGAAATGGGGGCGGCCAGCTCTTCAGCTGTCGTTCAACTCCTTTACACGACCATAGACCGGGAAAAGTTTGAAGTCAACACCATCAACGCAACTTGGGATTGGCGGAACGAAATCACGAACTATCTTCTTCACGGAACTCTGCCCATCGGCGCAAAGGCCGCCCGTAAGCTCTGAATAAAAGCTGCTCGATATACAATCGTCAACGGCGATTTATACCGCAAAATGTTTGCAGGACCACTCGCAAAATGCCTCGGACCAAGTCAAGTCAACTATGTGATGAGGGAAATTCACGAAGGCTGCTGCGGCAATCATTCTGGGAGTAAAGCATTAGCGCGTAAGTTGATTCGTGCAGGATACTATTAGGATAAAATGGATAAAGATACAAACGAGTTCGTCAAAAAATGTGACAAATGCCAAAGGTTTGCACATCTTCTTCATCAACCGGCAGAACCGCTTCACTCGATAATCTCCCCGTGGCCCTTCATGAAATGGGGGATGGACATAGTTGGTCCTCTCCCCGCGGCTCCAAGAGGAATGCGCTTCTTGTTGATCATCACCGACTACTTCACCAAATGGGTCGAAGCAACAGTATACACAAAGATACGACAAACAGAGGTCATTGACTTCCTATGGCGTTTCATCGTATGTCGTTTTGGAGCACCTAAGGAAATAGTCATGGACAACGGCCCGTAGTTCATCGGCCAGAAAGTGACTAGATTCTTGGATGACTTACACATCAAAAGAATCACTTCTTCTCCATACCATCCGGTGGCCAATGGACAAGCAGAATTTACAAACAAAATAATCGTGGAATCTCTCAAGAAGTGCCTCGAGCAGGCCAAGGGTTGTTGGGTAGAGGAGCTGCCCGGCGTATTGTGGGCTTATCGCACGACGATAAAAATGAGCACTGGAGAGACACCTTACTCACTGGTGTACGGTGCTGATGCCTTAATCCCAGTCGAAATCGGAGAACCCAGCTTGCGATATGCGCATGCCACTGAAGAGTCCAACTCGGACAACCTCTCCGAAGAGCTGGACTTCCTCGAAGAACGAAGGGAGCTAGCACTCGTACGAGTAGTCGCCCAGAAAGAACGAACTGAACAATATTACAATCGGGGACTGCGCGTACGAAGTTTCCAGGTTGGAGATTTTGTACTAAGAAAGGTGTCGCAGAACACTCAGGAAGCGAATGCGGGGAAGTTAGGCCCTAACTGGGAAGGCCCTTACAAAGTAATCGCTTCAATCAACAAGGGATCTTATCGCTTGGCACGACCAGATGGTTCATCTGTCCGGAACAGTTGGAACGTGATTCACCTCAAGAGGTATCATTTCTGAGTGGTAAACCGGTCAGTTGTCCCCTTCCTACCTTTTACTTTTTGATAATTCTTACTTTTATTATACTTCTTCTAAATGGTACTAACGACAAACAAGGTCGGTTCCGTTTAGCTCAACTGGTAGAGCTCGAAGTTCTTCAACTTCGCGGCTGTGGGTTCGACTCCCACAACGGACACACTCCTTGTTTAGTTATATGTGTTCTTCTAATCAACAACTTGCCTTAACTCTTTTTTCTTTATGTTATCACTTCCCGTGTTCCAACATAAAAACCAGGAGGGCGGTGAGAGGCCCCTGTAGGCCAGATAAGACCTTCATAAGGGCAAAAGACCTTGTACGAAAAGGCGAGTTTTAAAACTTTTTACGTGACAAGCTTTCACGAAAATAAGAGAAGTCGTTCATAAGGCCGGCAACTTGGCCAGAATTAAGCTACAAACTCCTGCGACAACTTTCAACTATCAAGGCGATAAGCAAAGTTGTCTGCAGAGGCCAGCGACTCGGCCAGAAATCTATAGACCACGACTCGGTCAGAATAAAAACATCTGCGCAGATTACTCACAACTTATGACCTCTTCCTTTGGAAAGGCTGAGTTAAAAATATTCGAACAGACTTTTGAAGACCGGAACTTAATAAAGTTCAAACTTCAAAAAGTTCCTAGACATAAGGCACGAAGGCCACAATACATATAAGCGAAAGATCAGAAGTTCAGGCTAAATATAGTCATTGAAAAGATCTAAAGTTATATATACACAATCCTGTAAAATGTTAAAATGCCGAAGACGGCTGACAGAAGTTTTACAGAGTGATCAAAGGCCAAATGGAACCGGCCAAACAAGGATCAGAGAGTCCCTACGAGGCCTCTATCCACAACCAACTAGTCCGGCTCTCGCCGGATGAACTAACTTACAACTCAGTCAATTTTTTGGGATACGACCAGAACTCGACGCACCAGCTCCGTCGATTCCGTCATCGTCCCCCGAGTTTTCACCATCATCTTTATCTTCATCGTCTTCATCTTCGGACTCTTCAGGAGAAAGATTCAATATTTTTCTCACTCCGTGAACAGCGCCCTTTGTCTTCTGCAGCATCTCCTCGACGTCGATCTGCTTAGACTGGACCTGCCCGAGTAGCGAACGCTTAGCCTCGAGCACAACAAGCTTTGCTTTAATCTCAGATTGATCACGAAGGTTTGCCAAGTCATTAGATATCGTTTTTGAGCACTCATCGACTGGGCAACCTGATCTCTAGCAGCTTGAAGCTCAGCTCTAGCCCTGGCAGACTCTTCATTTGCCCTTTGCAGATCCATCTCAAGAGACCTACGCTCATCAAGAGCTATGTTCAACGAAGCTTTACATTCTTCGAGCAGAATCTCTAGACCCTGGGCAGATCGTGCGAACCCCTCTTTCTCTTCAGAAAGAAGGTCCTTCTCCTTGGTGAGTTCATTAATCCGCTGAATTCGCTCATTGTTAGCTTCGGATAATTGATTAACTTCACCCCCAAGGAGACTACACTGCTCTGTCAGGATCCTGTTCTCCTTCAGAGCATCCAACAACTCTTTCTTTACCTCAAGAACTTGATCGACGTTGTTGATCCTGGAACGGAACATAAGCTCGGCAGATATCATGCTCGACTGAAGAGCAAAATAAGCAAAAGTCAGAAGTCTGAAATCAAAATTATTTCCAATACTACTGGTAAACGCTTACCCGGGCAGAATCAGCGGCAATGGTAAAGGCCAACTCCTCGTCACTCATTTCCCTCATTATCCACTCCTCTCGTAGACCGATAAGTGACGAAACCGCCTAGGCTAAACTGCCTGGCCTGGATATGAAATTGACATCAGGGTCCAGCCTCATGGTATGCTTCCTCTTGTAGAACCTGGGTTCCCAAGCCTGTTCAGAAGGGTAGTTTGGACCAAACTTATAGCGCACACCCCTGATATCCTTCAACCCGGTCTGACCGTTGATGACTGACCGCCAGATAAGCCTTGTCGCTGATAAGTCGGAGTCACCTTCCACTCCAGGATCTATTGTATCGCATTCATGGAGACCAACAGGCGTCGCCCTCTCACTGGCCACATTTTCTAGGTCCTCAAAACGAAAAACACGAGAACCTCGGCCATCCTCTTGGGAAACCTCTTCCCTTGCTTCTTCTTCTTCTTCTTCTTCTTCTTCTTCTTCTTCTTCTTCTTCTTCTTCTTCTTTTTCTTCTTCTTCACCCACTTTCCTTTTCCCTTTGTCCACACGGGAAGGAGCCGCCTCCACCCCGTCATCAACTCGGGGACTCCTTTCCGGAGTACGGGCAACTTCCTCCTCATTTTTTCTCTTGTCGCTCCGGAGATAAGGTTTTCGCACAAGGGGCTCGTGAGTTTCAGTCTCAGTATCTGAAACATCAATCACCACCTTGTCCAAACCCTCTCCCCGTGCGGACTCGGGGACTTCGGCAGCGGTTTTGATATTCTCTTCTACAGATTCTGGTATACTGGCTTTGGGCAAGGGTTCACCTCCAGCAGTTGAGGTTTGCCCGGTAGCGACGGAAGCCTTACGTGCAAACTTCTTCCGCGCTCCGCCCTCACCTTGGCTCTTCTTCTTTCTCTTCAAAGAACCAAGGCCACTGGATAAAAGCCCCTCACCACCTTCCCTGCCGTGCAGTGCTTCCATTGAAGCTAGTATAGAGGCGGCTTCAGCATCGGGATCGGCAACGGACTCAGAAGGCACGGCCTGAAGGGGAGGAGGGAAAAAATCCCCCTGAATTCCCAGACCTGTGAGAAGACAGAACAATCAGATACGGAAAAAATACAAAAGGAAGAAGTGGTTACAACGGTAGAAAATTCTCACCGTGAGTCTTCACGGTCAAATTCTTCTGCGCAGCAAAGTACGCCCATTCTTTTTTTTTCAGGAGAAAACTCCTGCAAAATCGCCTCAACCCATGTCGTTAGCTCATCGACTGATATGAGCTCGTCGTAGGGTCGCTAGGCGGCTACAAAAAGGAACCAAAGGAATAAGCCAACAAAAGAAAAGAAGAAGTACGAAGAGAATTCAAAAAAAAAAAAAAAAAAACTCGGGGACTTACGCTTCTTATTCCAGACTTCAGGAAGCAAAGTTTTGGAGTTGAAGGACAAAGCCTGAGTACGCACGAATACATACCGGTGCAACCAACCCTGGTCACCTGTATCCTCGGAACTGCGTACCAAGCCTTTGCTCCCGCGCATCCTGGCGTTCACAAAACCATCTTTGAAAATTTGTATGCTATACAAAGAAATAAAATGTTCATACCCAAAAACTTGGTCGGTTTCCGCTGCAAACCAATCCAAGAGTGTCACTATTCTATACATACTAGGGCACAGCTGCCCCGGGCAGAGTAGGTACTCTCTGCAGAGCCTCTCGAGCACAGGATGCAGGGGTAGTTTACATCCAACTCTGAAAGGGTAGGTGCACATGGCTGTCCACCCAGCCCTGTGTGAAGTAATGTTCTCCTCGTCGGAGATCGGCAGAAGGGGAATATTCGCATCCCAATTGCAGTCTGCCCTAACCCGAGGAATCACATCCGATGTGATCCCGGATTTGAACCTATACGCCGGCCAGTTGCATATATCTCCATGATTGCTGGAGGCTTTAATGTTACAATGCTTTTCCAGTTTACCCCACCTCTTGGGGATAATCTCCGCTGCAGTGGCCTGAGCGGCCCTTGGTCTGGGAATAGCTACCGCAGAACTGTTAGCGGCGGCATCCATGTTTAGATTTTTCTTGGCTTTTGGAGACATGACTAAGAGAGAATTAGAAGTTTGAAGAGAAAATTCGAAGAAAATTCAAAAGATTTCTTAAAGGATGTCTCAAAGATTTAGATGCTGTAAAAATGAGGGCAAGTAAAAGGATTCAGAATCAGCAAACTCATATTTATAGAGGGAATAAGATCCGGCCCGTTAAATTCCCACGGGACACGTGGAGGTCATCGAGGAGGCCACACCCAGATCCAGTCGTCAACCGGATTTCAAGGCAGCATCATTACCCTGAAGCGCAGCGGTCACCTCGTAACTGACAGAGGACGTGTGCGCATAACTGAAGCAGTTAAAATCTTTACTTTTCACTCTAGGGACGTGCGGTGGTCATACCGAAATTAATGCCAGACGCACGGGCATACTCGATGCGGCTACTTTTTGCAAAGCGCATTTAATGCGCACGTCATTATGGTTTGTCATGATTTGGGCAAGATACACACGTCAGTGGGGGACGTCACACTACAAGGATGAGAACTGAGCCTTGTAAATATGATTTCCCGCCAAAAGGTCACATCCACTCCTCGAACAGAAACTCTGCTCGAGAAGTGCGGGGACTATCTGTATTGGATAAAAGCTGACGTCACTAAAAAGGGACACGTGTCTGCCACGTAGCACAGACAGAATTTTTCCCGGGCAGACAGTTAGCGGACAAACATCCAGCGGACAGATGATTCGCTAGCCGATCGCCACGAGCAAAATTGTGTTGCTTATCAAAACAACACAATTTGAATGAGCAGTTACCTGATTATGCGCGATTGAATAGTCATGATGAAGGCAACGATTACACAATCCAGCGGTTACACAAATCCAGTGGTTATATATCCGAATGGTTATGTGCCCAGTGGTTACAACTCTAACGGACGCCTATCAAGTCTATAAATAGTACTCGTTCCAAATCATAGAGGGACAATCTTTTATGCTCTGAATATACAACTTACTCTCTGCCTACGATATCAATAATAATACTCTCTCTCAATTTTACTATTGCTCACCATTACTGTTCTTCATTGTTGTTCTACATTCGCACTCGCTGATTATTTCACTGTCACGTCGCTAAGCATAATTGGAAAGGGCAAGGGATCCTCGCCGGGATCGTGCGACTCGATACGGTTCTATCTATTTATTCTATCGCATGTTAATCTTATTTACTTCTGATTATATCCTGCCATTTACGTATCGCTAGAATTGCGCACATATTTACGACTAAGCCATTAATTGGATTCCACACTTAATTTGGTTAGACCGATTAATCTAATCTATTGACCATGACTCCACAAATACAAATTTAATTGTTAATTGGCCTAAACTCGAATCTAGGTTAAATAGATATATCTTAGAGCTCGATAGAAGAGCATTAAAGTTTTGCTCATTGAATTTTAGGGATATTTTCTTTGAATAATTACAGGGAAGAAGAATAAAGGGACTTTCTGTTTATCAAAGTTTGAAATTTTAGACCAATATTTTTGGGGGGAAATTTTTCGGAAAAAATATTTCAGCTGGAATTTTAAGGATAACTTTGGACAACGTTTATGAGGAGTGTTTTTTACAAATATAAACAACCGCATCTTTTAAAGCGTTGTATTCTCAGTTAAAAAGCGTAGCCAACTGTTTCATTCTTTAGCAACAGTGTATAAGCTTAGTCTTTGATAATAAACGGAACGTTAAGCGTGGCGTAAAATCTGTGGCCAAAAGTCTCCAACAATGGCCACTCATGGAAAAGCGTTCCCGTAGAGACTTTTGGCAATACTTTTTTGGTGTTGTCTAAAATTAGTGTGGCCATAGGCCAAATTTGTTGTAGTGGGTCTTTCCATTATGTTTGACTCTTTCTTTGCTCTATTCTTGCTCTCTTATTATGCATTCTCATTCTTTTAATGATTTTATACACATGACTTTTCATATTTTCCTACTCATTGTTGGTACATTTCAATTTCCACCATTAGGAAATATTAAGTACTTACCCAAAAAAAAAACAAACAAAAGAGAAAATATTGATCTCAGAAGCTTATTTCATTACTGGATAAACCATATGTAGGAGGAAATAGAGAAGATTGAAAGCCGAGATGGCTTGTCAAAGAAAATTTCATAAGTCGATTTAGTTGTACGTGTGCTAGGGAAAGAACATCCTGGTCGAGTTCGAGGAGTGGTCTATGGGCCGTGTCCTACTCAAGTATTATGGGCGGATACATTTAATTCGACGGTATATATTTTACCTTCTTTCTTTTTACATTTTTTTAAGTTATGACGTGTTAACTTGTTTATCTGTTTCACATTTGTTTGTTGTTTAGTTTCTGAAAAGGCACATTACATTTTATCAGGCAGTGACAAGTGATCTATTATAAGGCATGAAGTGAGAAGTAGCATTAAAAATATATGAGATTCTTGAGACTTTATAAGGCAGTTAGTGATAGTTCAAGAGAGATCTCTTAAATCCTGATATGTGAATTAAGATCAGAACAATTGGAAAAGTTAACTTGTTTATCTGTTTCACATTTGTTTGTTGTTTAGTTTCTGAAAAGGCACATTACATTTTATCAGGCAGTGACAAGTGATCTATTATAAGGCATGAAGTGAGAAGTAGCATTAAAAATATATGAGATTCTTGAGACTTTATAAGGCAGTTAGTGATAGTTCAAGAGAGATCTCTTAAATCCTGATATGTGAATTAAGATCAGAACAATTGGAAACAGTAGTATAAGAAATGACCTTTCCTTTTTATGTTGAAAGTATTGAGAGACAAAAAAGAATTGAGAGAGAAAAAAGGTAACAGAATAAAAGATTTTAGGTTCGTAATGTCTTATAGGGAACCAAATAAACCAAATCTTTATAATTTGCTCAAACTGTGAACTTACCAGTAGTGAATCACTAGATTGAATCTGTTCATACTCAATGTTAGACAAAATGAAAGATAGACTTTGATAATTGTTTTTGTGCTGTTTTCCTGGCATTCTCTTTGGTAAGTCTATCAATTTTAGTGTGGTATTAACACATTACAAAATCATGTCTTTATACGTTTTGCCTAGAATCATGTTTTAAGTCTGAAGTTTTTGTCTTTTCCTGATTAATGTCGCTTTATATAATGAAACCAATTTCAGGAAGTTTGATTCATTAGTTACTTGGTTTAACTTTAACGTTGGTCTTGGCTTGCTCTTTACTGGTTATTTTGTTATGAAAATGAAGTTAGTTGCCAATTACTGATTATTTGAACTTTTAGTATCATATCCTCTATGTTGTCATTTTGAAACTTGTCAATTGTCCCACTTGTATTATAATTGTCAGTGTTTTTAATATTAGTTGCAAAAGATTCACAACTTTTTTATATTTCAGGCTTCAGAGGAAGAAAGTGACCAATGTCACGGCGGTGCGGGTCATCTTCCCAGTTAAGATGTTGAAAGCTAACATGATAGCTAATCAAGTTGGAAAATACCTGTTCATGACTCTGGATTTTGCTTTTGATGGATTCCAGTTTTATTTTTGTTAACATCAAACTTTTTGTTGGTTTCTCGTGAATTTTAATTAGTTTGTCACAAATGCATACTTTTGTTGGTTGGTTGGTTTTGGTTGGATGGTGGAATGTTGGTTTTGTTTAAACAGTTGAATGTTGGTTTTATTTGAATTGTGATGTTAGATTTCTACATTAATATTGCGAACTTGTTTATAGGTATTTTATTTGCATGTTGTGAATTGATATAGATCAATTGGTATAAAAGGATGCTGGAAAAGCCAGCAAGTTTATTAGCGACAATAGTACAGAATAAACCAGTTTATTAGCGACAGTACGGAACCGCCGCCCAAACAAATGCCCCCAAAAACGCCGCCAAAATAAACCAAACCGCCGCTGTAGGGACATTTTGAGGCGGTTATTCTAGCGGTTGGTTTGAATTTCCAAAAATTGGTTTAACGACGCCTCAATAGACGGCAGTTTGAAACCGCTGTTAATTTTACATTGCGACAGTTTAAACCGCCGCTAAATGTCAAAAAAAACTGCCGCTAAGATGCACTTTTTTTTGTAGTGTGGTGCTGAGTGAACAATGAAAAGGTTCACATTTAAAGTTGAAGAAGAAGTTGTTCAAATTGATGTTCGAGTTTGAGTTGAAAAAGGAAAAGAGAACGGCTGGAGTACAAGTCTCAATCGAAGTTGAAGAAGGAAGGGCTTAGAAGCAGCGTTGAAAAGAAGCAGTTTTCCAGACGGAAAAGGATTGAAGACTTAGGCAAAACAACTTAGGTTTCAAATAAGGAAAAGTTTTCAAACCTTATTAGAAACAGATTCCAAATTGAAAGAGGAGTTCCAAGCGAAGGTGAATAAGGATTTCAAAAACTCTATAAATACAAGTTGTTTTGGCCATAATATTTTACGCACTCAAGAAATCTCCACAGAGCAAATCGAGAGTAAATCATTGTGAGAAGTATTGTGTGCAAGAGCAGAAACAAGACGGCATAACCTGGAGGAGTTCGAGTTTCATTGTTTAATCTGTATGTATAGTTTTTGTTATAGATTTTGAATTGTAATTCTATCAGCTTGTTAAGAAGCAATAAGTAGAATACTTTTTTGTGAGGTAGTTTCAACCTTACAGGCTATAGTGAAGCTTGGAAGGTTCTAGGTACTAAGAGTGTAAGTTCCTTAGTTATAGAGTTGTAACCTAAAACTTGCTCGGTTTTCAAGCGTGTTGGGTCGTGGTTTTTGATCCCTTGAGCAAGGAGTTTTTCACGTAAAAATCTCTGTGTCTCTTTATTTCCGCAATTATTTTTAAGTATCAGAGATAGGTGAAACTCATTGAGAACCAAGTTCTTGGTGAGTAAAGGAACTTAACAGGAAGCAAATTTTGAAAAATCAAAAATCGGGTAATAACACTATTCACTCCTCTCTCTAGGGCCTTACAGAGGTACACCAAGTGCAACAGAAGTTAACTGTTGGAATTAATTCAAGGTATCGTCATTGAACTTCACTCCCTCAATTTTAATTTACTCGCACTCTAGCTTATAAGAATAGCAAAGTCACAAAAAAGCCTGATCCACTATTACGTTACTTTGATGAGTAAGTTTTGTATAGTGGACCTTGATGAGTAATTAAGTACCGAATAATGAATAAATAGTTAATTTAATGTAACAAAAATAGTTTCGCAAGTATATATACGATATGTTATTGTAGAAAATTCAGGCATAACTATTTCAATGAATGGTCACTCACTTTTGGAGTTATCTTAGTCTCTAAAAAAAAAAAAAAAAAGCTATATGTAATGATACCTGAGTAAGAGAATTATTTGCATCTAGCATCTCCAATTCCTCCACTCATGTGAAGTACTTAACCAACTTCCATCTCTCTGTCGGTCTATAGGATCTTTTCTATTTTTTTCGTATGTTGGATACTCTATTCTTGGCTTGAGCAAAGTTCTAATATTGGAGGCTCACTTATCTATAGATGGAATTTTGTATATTTCAGTACATTTTTACTATAAATGGATAAAAGGTAAGAGTATAGAGATGTGGTATACTACGAATTGATTATTTAGTCCATAAGTTCTTTCACCACCAATGGTTGGGGTGAGGTTGGTCTCAAAACCAAGGTCTGGCAATGAAGTCAAATTGATAAAGAATGCTTTACTATACCTTCTAAAATTGGGATCTGATGGTGTGTTAAGACTGGTCTTGGCTGGCACAAAACTGATATCAAACGCCGAGTGCATAATGCAACAAAAAGGGGAAATTTACACCTACACAAACTGTGAAGAGCATTTGACTTCATTCTGCCCAATATTTTATAAGCTTTCAACCGATACCATTATTTGATTTGTAATGTCATATTTTCCAATATTCATGTTTTTGCGCGCAGCTAGAGCCTCTGTCATATTTTTGGCCTCGATAGGGAAAGAAGATCCTGGCGATCGGAAGAGCCACAAGGGGAAATTCCTGGTGATGCCTAGGTTCTGCTACTAATCTTATGATGGAGACACTCCTATATTGAAGTGGTCTATATTTATTAGAGTTTCATAAGAGAACTCCTTTTTTCCATCCCACCCCTTGCTTACTATAAAGAGTAAACCGGAATTTCAACCTGTAACTTTTCCGGCCGGCAAAAGTAAGGTAATCCTACACGAAAAGTTCCCAAAAGAAGATCAACTGTATTCTGATGAGTGGTTTACTTAAAACTATGGCTTTTTTTCATCAATCATATTTTTCATTATTGAGTTGTTTCTGAAATAAGCCCAATAACTACTATATAAGATGGTATTGGAAAATTAGCTAATTATTGTCTCGGGGATTTCTATGTCAATTTGTGGGAATATCATGTAAGTTGTCTCCATTAAATTTCTAGCGAATCTAAAAGACTCTAAAATTTGTCAAATTAATAGAAATAGGTTGGCGAAAAATGAGTAACACAATGAACTCCCTTAATATTCTATCTTAAATATTATTGAGCACACTAAGTCTTAGTTGCACTGGAGAAGCTGAGCTGGTGCTGCATTGGAGATGCTGAGCTGGAATTGAGCTGAAGCTTGATGAAGAATGTTCCAGTAAGTTAAGTTAGTAAGAAGATATTTGTTAGAAGTAGCTACTTGTCTATAAATAGGGTCTTATCTTATCTTTGTAAAGATGAGATCATTTTTCAGTTCAATAAAGTTGATTACTCCAAACACTCTCTACTTTCTCTCTCTAGCCTCATCTTCTTAGCTCGTCTTAGCTCAAAAGTTAATATGGTATCAGAGCCTAGTTCAATTTTGCAATTTAATTTTTCCCCAATTCCATGTAAAATTTCAAAATTAGGGTTTCGAACCCAGCTAAAATGGCTCATCAAAATACTGTGGCTTCATCGAGTAATAGTGTGATTGATCAGAATCACCTACTCTTTTTGTACCCATTTGATGCCCTAGGTGCACATTTGACCTCAATTCAGTTGCGAGAAACTGAAAATTACACATTGTGGAGTCGTGCTATGCACATAGCCCTAAGAACTAAGAGTAAATTAGGGTTCATTGATGCAAAATTGTTAGAAGGACAGTTATGATGAGGTTCTTCATGAATAATCGGAAAGATGTAATGCTTTTGTATTAAGTCGGATCATGAATACAGTGACTAAAGATTTGTATAGCACAGTGGTGTATGCATCAGATGCTTATCGTGTCTGGATAAATATGAAGGATTGATTTGATCGAATCAATGGTTCGAGGATCTACAATTTGCATAAAGAAATTGTCACACTGAAATAGGGTAGCTTCAGTTACAAGCTACTACTCTAAGCTTAGGGATTTATGGGATGAGTATGATGCTATGGTACCCTTGCCATCTTGTGGTGGTAATGAATCAAAGGTGTACTCTACTCATATGGAGCAGGGAGGCTATATCAATTTCTGATGGGTCTCGATGATTCATTTGCACAGGCTAGAGGTCAAATTCTTATGATGACTAAAGTTCCATTAGTTGATCAAGCTTATGGAATGATTGTTCAGGATGAGAGTCAACGAGCTAAGCCAAATGAGCTTAATGAAATAAAGATGGGAGAAAATGCAGTAATGTATAAGAATAGGAATGAATCAGGCTATAATGCCAAGAACTCAGGCTCTTTGGGGGTGGAAAGCGATGCAGTAGGTTACAAGAATAAGAATGGGGCAGGCTATAATAATGGTTACAATAGTGATTATAACAATAAGAATAAGGGTTCAAACAACAATCACAAGCAGAACAAATGGTATGACTTCTGCAGAAACAAAGGACACACTTGGGATGAATGCTACAAAAAGAGAATGATGGGGTCCAACATGACAGCAAATAATGCTCAGGCAGTTTATTTTGAGAATAACACTGAGCACAAGGAGAACATAAGTCCAAATACTGCAATGCCCTTCTTCACTCAGGAACAACTGCAGCAAATTCTGCAGATCCTGAACAATGGGATGAATTCTCATAATGAGAATGCAGCAACACCAAATGTGAAAGGTACAGTTTTATCACTTATGACTGCAGCTAAAGAAAGCAGGTGGATTGTTGATACAGGTGCTTCTAATCATATGATATCCTGCTTAGATATGTTTCATGCTCCTAGGAGATTAAATACAGTAAAGCAGGTACACTTGCCCAATGGTGAACTGAGTACCATTACACACACTGGTTCCTGCTACTTGTTTGAAGTCAGAATGATATGTGTTATATGTCCTTTCTTTTAAATACAACTTGTTGTCAGTTTCTAGACTTACCAAGGAAACTGGTGACATCATCACCTTCTATCCTGATCACTGTGTGTTTCAGCACACCTAGAATGGGAAGGTGAAGGGGATTGGTAGAACTGAACATGGATTGTACATACTGGACACTCAAGGAACTCTGCAGAAGGAGCATGCCCAGTCAAGAGTTAATTCATCTCTTGTTGTAAATAGAATAAATGAGCAATTATGGCACAAAAGATTAGGACATGTGCCATTTGATGTTCTTAGTCATTTTCCTGCTTTTAAGAATGCTAGAATTGATAATTGTGCTTAGCACTGCGATGTATGTTCTGTAGCCAAGCAGGCAAGACTTCCTTTCCAGTAGAGTGTAAATAAAAATGCTGCAATTTGTGACTTGATACATGTAGATGTCTGGGGTCCTTTCAGAGTTCCTACTCATGATCATAAACGATTTTTCTCATATTAACAGATGATTACAGTAGGTACACTTGGATAGTTTGATGAATAAAGATGAATCAGTAGTGTTGTTGAGGAACTTCTTTAAGCTGATTAAGAAGAAGTTTTCAACTACTATTAAAACACTGAGAACGGACAATGGTGGTGTGTTCTTTAATGCTCAAGTTAAGGACATACTAGCATTAGAAGGTATCACTCATCAGAACACTTGCCCTTACACTCCCCAGTAGAATGGAGTGGTTGAGAGGAGACATAGATACATTTTGGATACTGCTAGAGGCCTGAAATTTCAGGAAAATATTCCCTTAAAATTTTGGGGTGAATGTGTGACCACAACATTGTACATCATCAATAGAATTCCTTCAAGAAATTTGAAGGGAAGCTCTCCTTTTGATCTAATGTTCGGTAAAGCTCCTAGTGTTGATCACATGAGAGTTTTGGGTGCCTAGACTATGGTACTAATCTAAAGAAACTTGATAAATTCTTTCCCAAAGAACCTTCTTCAGTGTTTATGGGTTACTCTATGCTCCAAAAGGGTTACATAATGTATGATATCCAAAATAGATGCTTTTATGTCATTCGAGATGTTGTCTTTAAGGAAGATGTGTTTTCCTTCAAGCAATCACAACAACCTGTTCATGCCACACCACAAAATCTGGATGATATTTCACCAGTTCACATACCTCAATCTATGCCACCTTCCTCAAAGAATAATTCAGCTGAGCCTGCTTCTACCCCTAATGTTTCTGATGTGACTGCGTCTGTACTGCAGCCACCCATCAAACCTCACCGACATTCCAAACCACCTATCTGGATGAATGATTATGTAGTGCCATAGAAAACTCACAACAATTGTGCTTACCCTATCTCAGCTCATGCGACTTACACTCATCTCAAAGAAGGTTATCAATAGTGCTTAGTTTCTTATAATGCTGAGGTAGAACCTATAAGTTATGAAGAAGCCTCAAAGCATCCCAAATGGATAGAGGCTATGAAGCAGGAGATTCAGGCTTTAGAGGACAACAAAACATGGAGCTTAGTTCATCTCCCTTATGGCAAGGTTCCAATTGGTTGTAAATGGGTCTACAAGATCAAATACAAAGCTAATGGAGAGGTAGAAATGTACAAAGCTAGGTTGGTTGCTAAAGGATACATATAGCAAGAAGGCATAGATTACAAAGACACATTCTCTCCAGTTGCAAAGATGGTCACTGTCAGAACAATTGTGGCTATTTCATATTTCCTAAGACACACCACTATTACGTTAAGGACCAGTTTCTTAGATGTGTTCCTTTACTTTGTTAAGTACGGAATAAATAAAGAACAAGTAAATGAACACTGGATTTTAGCATGGAAAACCCCCGACAACTTGGGATAAAAAATCCACGACCTACTCTCTCAAGTAGGATTTCAACTTCACTATTTGAAAGACTCACTTGGTTACAAGACTTCCTTCTTACTAACCTAGGACTAACTCTAATCCTATCGTGTCTCCTTTCACAATCAGTGAATTTTCTCCAAGTACAAGACTTGAATGTTGCGTACTCTTACAGAACTTCTATAAAAGTAAATAGTACAACTCAATAGATCCTACTACAGATTAACTAAGACTGAGAACAACAAGACTCAACCTAAGGAATAAGTTCTTCACTTAGTTCCTAGTAGCTTAGTGACTTTTACAATTTTAGACTACTTCAATGTTATAGCTCTAATCTCTCTTTATTTGTGGTATCTTCAACAGCTGAAATGCTTCTCAATTTATAGACTTGGAATCTTGAGAATTCTTGTGCAATTAGAACTCCAAAGTCTTCCTGAGTTTGATTCCTAATTGAACTTCTTGCTTGGATAGATGAAATCATTTTGCCTTACTACCTCGTGCATTCCTACATAATTATCAAGATAAACATCAGACTTTAGAATAATAATACTTTTCCCGCTTAATTGATTTTGCATAAATATTTATTCAGCTGCAGTGATTCAAAGGAACATGTCCTTTGATATATTCCTTAGTCATCAGTCAAAACTCCAAGCTAACATCTTCCCCCATTTTGATGATGACAAACTCATAGACTTTGATTCTTATCCTTCATGACCTGGATCACGAGTTACATCTCAAAAGCACATTAGTAAAAAAAATTTATCATTAAGGGCCAGGTTCTTAAGCAGGTTATAAATATCACAAACAAAATCAATCTCACTTTTCCCTCTTTTGGCATCATTGAAAAGGTTGCATAAGTTAGAATTATGTTAAATAATGCAGAAAGGAACAACTCATAATCGTTTAGGCAACTTAGGATGCAAACATAATATTGCAAAATCAACTTCATTAAAATAATATTAGCCATCAAAGATATAACATCATAAGCAACAGATATTTACCAGGGGAACAAACTAAGAGCAAATACTACAAAACTATTCAAAGACTAGAAAAGGAAAAGACTAAGGCACTACAACTAGTCTAAATCCACTGGATAAAAAGATGACTTTGGGTTGGCTAATAAGGTTCCTGAGTTTTTCCTTGCTACATCTCTAACATCTGTTTGAGCATCCCTTCATTTATTTCTTTGGCCTTGGTAGCCTCAGTTTTCTAGAAATCCCTTTCTTCCTCCAACTTCTTGATCTCAGCAGCTTGCACCCTATCTGCTGCCTCAAAGCTCTAACCTTATTATTCAATGGCCCCTTGGAAGTTCTGAAACGACCTCGGTCAGTCGTTTCGGAAGTTAGGACTCCGATTGGCATGTCGATAATTTTAAAATATTCGTAATGTCCATTAGGACATGTCTGTAAAATTTGAGCTAAATCAGACCTCGTTTGGTAGGCATCGGAAGAAGGTTTCAGTTTTTATTGACAATAAATATTAAAAGGAGATTTTAGAGCTCGGTTTTGCCGAATGAGCTCCGATTCGAAATCCGGAAGCACCGTTAGGTTCGTATGATTATTTGTAATTTTTGTAAACTTTCGAAAGTGAATTTCGGTATTTTTCGGCTAGTTTCCGCTAAAATGCCGAAAGTTAAATAATTTGACTTCTTTTCATTTAAATTCGCATCTTGAGTTTCGAGAGTCCAATTTGAGATCCGCCTTCCCGAGTATGTTTCATATATTTTTTATAACTTGTATGCAAAAGTTGGAATTATTTCGAATATTGTAGGGTACCGTTTTAATTTTTACCGTAACAACGAATTTTTTTTTAAAAAAAGGACAAAACATAAAAAAATGGGAATCGGCGTCAAAAGGGATTAAGATCCCCTTAATCGATCTTAATCCCTTATCTTCTATTCAGCCAAAACAGTAGCAAAATAGAAACGCAAAGGTGAAAACGCAATAGAAAAAAATGCCAGAAAATAAGAAAAGGGGCCGGGAAAAAGTAGAATTTTTACCCCGAAACATTCAGGTAATGATTATAATATATTATTTGAGTTTATTACGTGTGTTTCAATTTATTTTGACGGTGAAAATTGAGATATTAGACATCGTCCTAATAAGTTCAATTAATAGTTTCAAGGGTCAAATGGACCCCGATAATGAAATTGAATATATATTCGTACTCAGTGAGTTATGGGCAACATATAAATGTAATTTATTTGGGGTTTGGTTATGTGATCTTAAACCCTGTATATAGGCCTGGCCTGCGTATTGAGTATGCAAATAGGGTATCAGGTTCCTACCTGGATTACCTTAAGATGTGAGGAATGAAGCCTTTAGCCTAATTTGATATATTTTTCTGCTTATTGAATAGAGTGGGATCGTTTGGCAATGAAACCAAAGGATAAAGCGGTTATTGATTAGCAGAGCTAACTTTTGGAAGAGGTAAGTATTTATATCCATTTCTTTGGAGGCACCTAGCCTCGTGGATTTTCTACCACGTGTTCCTTACGTGTGTAGCTGCCGATAGGCGTACTCATTACGCCTTAGCTTTGGATTTATATTCTATATTATATGTTATGTCCTGTTATTGGTATTGCATTGAGAATCTGAGTATTGTACTTTGGCTGTGAGTTGGTATATACTTTCCAACTGTCGATGAGAGTCCCGCGCTGGTGAAGGGTTATTATTGCATCACATTGCATTCATATACATTACATTGCATATCATATTGGGTGCAGGAGTATTCCGCCCCAGGAGCAGGAGGATTCCGCTCCATTGTATCATATTGAGGGTAAGAGGATTCCGCCCTATGAGCAGGAGTATTCTGCTCTTATGTCAGATATTGAGTGCAGGAGTATTCCGCCTCAGCTTTACATTATATCGGGTGCAGGAGTATTCCGCCCCAAGAGAGTGCAGGAGTATTCCGCCTCTGGTTTATATTATATCGGGTGCAGGAGTATTCCGCCCCAGAAGCAGGAGTATTCCGCTCTAGTTGGTTATCAGATTAGATTCCCCTCGAATGCAGGAGTATTCCGCTTCGGGATGGGATTACGGGCACATGTGACCCTTCGCATCATATTTCATCCCATTTCATCTCACTTCATTTTATTTCATTTCATTTCATACCATTGTGTAAACTTGTGGTACATAACTATTGTCATGCTTATATGTGCATTTCTTATTTGTTGTTATGTTTCTGGCACGCATCCTTGGTTGAGTTTATAAGTTTCTTACGTGTTTTCGGTTGTTATTTGGCTCTATCTTTTTATAATTTAAATAAAAGAAATTTGGTTTATCTGTTTCTTCTCCCTGGCTCGCTATCCTATTCTTTGAGGTGGCTAGTCTGCCCCACTTATTGAGTCCTTTTGACTCACCCTTGTTTGTTATTTGTTTTTTGTCTATCTATTTCGTTTCGGCAGGTTCGCTCCAGGATTGAGTTCGCCACGTTGTGAAGGAGCGAAGACGACTTCAGCTGTCAGGGTGAGCCAGCTTTTATTCCGGATGGCCACCAGTTTATTGGTTATTATTTAAGTTGCATTTTGCTCCCTTCAGGAGGTATTTGTCTTCTTTGTACTCTTAGATGTCTAGTCTGGATAACCCTAAACCTAGTATGTTGGGTAGTCAGCTGTAATTTCTTTTGTACAGCTTAGAGGTACCAGTATGTCTGTGTTTTTGTTTTAAGTCTTGTCCTTATTTATGAATTATTATATTTATTTTCCTAATTTAATTGGTACCCGACGGGTCAAGGGGAGGATGTCGGGTGACCGCACGGCCTAACCGGATTCCGGGTCGTGTCAGTTGGTATCAGAGCCCAGTTTAGAGTCTATCCAGACTAAGACAGTGTCTAGTAGAGTATCGCTGATGGGTACGTAGATGTCCGTACTTATCTACGAGAGGCTATGATGGCATCTAGGAAGTTTCACTTCCTTCATTTCTGATCGTGCGTCGGTCTAGGATTCAAAAGTATTTTCGTTAATTCGTTAATTCCTTCGTGGTAATTGTGAACCCCTGTGCGACAAATCAGCAAACGGTATGAGTTCAAGACGAAGCAGTCTAGCCTGGGGCTAGCACTGATGAAGCCTTGAGAGTTTTTTTATCGTACTGACGATCTAGTTACGGAGGTCCCAACCGTACGAGCTCGCGATGGGCAAGGGAGCACGGCCTTGAGGTTCCCTTGGCTCTCTACAATGCTTTTACGAGAATCTTGGCGATGCAGATACCGTAAGAACCTATTATTCGCTGGGCAGCCTATCAGGTTGCCGCATGTATAGACGTTCGATTTCAGGGAGCTCCTTTTCTGGTTCTTAATATTGCTGCAGTAAATTATATTCCGGAGGTAGTATGTGTTGTACCTCTAATTGTTCCAGCTGGTTAGCCAACCGAGGTAACAGTTCAGTCCGAGCGCCCAAAGAGGTTGCATTATTTTACGCGGTTGAACCTTCCGATATTCTTAAGCAATGCATCAGGTAAACCTCGTGATTCTTTTAAAAATAAAATAATGTGAGTGTATCATTCAGGCTCTTGATTGTATCGAGCGGTATGGTGTTGATTATTCTTCATTCCAGTTTCAGGGGTCCAGGCTTGAATTGGTGGGCCGCTCTCTTATTAGCTAACTTGGTTCGGTTTTCTTCTAGATTCATGGAAAAGTTCCTTTCGAGTAGCGAGCGAGATAAAAAGTGTTTCCAGTTTGAGTGGATTGGACAGGTAGCCTGTCGGTTAGCCTGTTGGTGTTTCAGAATATGAGATTGAATTCTATAGAATGGCTGGATATGCATTAGAACTAGTTCATGAGCCTTTCGAGAGATTCAGAGATTTATTGATGACCTTTATTTTTCCTTGAAATCCCAGATGGTTCGAGAAATTGAGGTCTGGATTTTACTTGATGTCGTTGTTAATATTGCCCGAAGGTTCGAGGCATACCATAAGTTAGAGCGGGAAGAGTTAGAACGGGAGAGCAAGAGATCCCGTGGCCCTAGTGGGCAACCATGGCACCTCATTTGGAGGTAAGAGTTCTGATTATTTTGGGAGGTCACCTGCCAGGTTATCTTAGCTTGTGGCGCGAGATTCTTAGAGTGCGCAGTAGTTCGTCAATATCAGACCCAGTTTTTCTCTTTGTAGCTTTCAACAATCTATCCAGCTCCCATATTCAGCGAAAAGGGTGTTATCATTGTCATGACTCTGGTTATCCTTTGAGGAGTTTTTCCTTACTCCGGCAAACAGGCAGTCGTCTTTTCTCTCGTCATCAGGCACCTGCACTGTCGCAGGGATTTTATATAGATCTTAATCAACCAGATATATGCCCTCATTCGATAGAGGTCGAGAATGTGGTGGCAGTGGTTATTCAGAAAGTAATTGTCAGGATAGTGGCTCAACTCAGTTGCAGGGGTAGTTCAATGAGCTGCGAGTCTGGCAGGATGCTGAGATATCCGATGTAGTAGACCCGTGTGTTTCTTCTTCCCTTATCTGTAAATAAGATTTATTTTTCCGATCGATCTGTAAATGGTGTGTCTTATCATGTTTCGACGGTTTTCTTGGATATTGTCGTAATTAAGAATCAGTTGCGGTAGAGGGGTTCTTGGATATTGTCGTAATTAAGAATCAGTTGCGGTAGAGGAGTGAGTTTCTGATATGATTTATTCCTTGCATTGGTAAGACCCTACTAATTTATCTGGTCTGAATATGAGAGATTTGACGGTGAGTATTTATATTGCCTATTTTTGGCATCCTGTTATGCCACCTTGTGTTATTATGTCAAGTCATTTTACCTCTCTCCTCGAAAATCAGTGTTGGTAGGATGATGGGATTCTTAGTCGTCACCATCAGGAAGTGTCGTTGTTTCTTCCGGTGTAAAGTGGCTGGTATATAATGCTCGATCTATGTGTCTCCTCTTGGTTCGAGATTCTAGTACAGTCATGTTATTCTATGAGCTTGTCTTAGTTATAAAAGGGTATTCTGGTAAATTGTCAGAGTTTCCTTCTTATTGGAAGGTTAAATTGGTATGGATGTTTTTCCATAAAGCTTGTTTAATGTCTATCTCTTCAATTGCGTTTCTTTGGCTCGCCTGACTCAGAAATAGTCTAGCTTTTGGTAGCCAAGCAAATAAGAAGATGAACTTTCTGAAGTTCTAATTATTTCTATCCTCGATCCATTTCCATTTCTTCTTCGTCCGGCACTAGTGAGCTTGGGCGATTGGTAGCCGCTTGTGACGTTCACTGTGTTGAGCCAGAGTACGTGTTATTGTAGCCGGGTAAGCATATTATTGTTTTGAATATTAGTTTATCCAGGTATCCATTCCCATGTATAGTATAGTGCTGGTTCTGTTTTGTGGATCATCCAGTTTCAGGGGAAACTCTGCCGAAATTTTTATAGAAGTACCATCCATCAGGCGGTGGTGTTTACGGCAAAGGTATGGTGTTGTGAACTTGAGAGTTGCAGCTGTTTGGCAACTCGAAAGGGTAGTTGGTAGCTCAGGTCGGAGCCGCATTCTGTTTTAGCTAAGTCTTTCTTAATCCAGCAGGTTGTGCGAGGATGAATATTCCTATCTAAATAGCTGCAAGAGTTTGTGCTTTAAGTGGAGGAGTCTTCCTCTAAATACTGAATGGTAATATTAAATCTCTGAGGTGTTGATACCACCTTTCTCACGACCCAAAGTAAGGCCACGACAGAAACCTACAATAAGTGTCGATCATTGCTAAACCCACTAATAATCTATTAATGACAAAGATAAGCTGGCAACCTGATCATATATATACGTACCTATCTGCTGAAAGCATAAATCCTGGAAAGATGACACGACTTTAGCTTGTTGGCAATTAGAACACTGAGCCACAAAGTCAGCTATGTCAGAATTCATTCCGTCCCACCCGTAAATTTGCTTAAGATCATGGTACATCTTAGTTGAACCTGGATGAACAGTGTATTTGGAATAATGTGCCTCTATCATAATCTGTCCACATAAATATGCAACATCAGGAACACAAAGTCTATCTTTATACATGGAAACACCGTCGGTAGTAATCCTGTATGGTGACTCCAATTTTCTTCTGGCTATCTGTCTGTATTCAACTAGAACTGGATCCTCATACTGACGCTGTTTTACTTCATGAAAATTTAGATTTAAAGATCTAGTGCAGCTTATCATCCATCCATCATGGGCATATCTCCTTCACACCTTAACTCCTTGAGAGGTTACTTTAGCGTTGTAAGCGCTCATGTAATCAACTTTGTTGCTGGTATTCTACCTCAGCTCATGGTCCAACTACGTGTCTCCTTTATTTTTATTTTTTCAAGTCATAATATTTCCAATTGAAAGACAATACCCTAAAGTAGATGTTCAGTCTGGAGATCATTCCTGGTCTGCATCATACTATCCAGAAGTATTTGCATGATCCTTATCCTTATATGATAGACCCTGTTCAGATGAACCTTTGACATATATTAGGATATGAGTAGTTACATTCCCACAAAGAGCTTGCGGAACAACACTAACATCAACTGAGATGTTGCATAGTGCGTTTGTAAAAATAACATAGCTTGCATCAAATCCTCTATAGTGTGTAGTGACAAGGTACTTCAAAAGCTTCCCCTATTGCATCAAGCGTGAGCTAATTCTTAGTTCGATCGACCTGTCTATACCGAAAGGTATATCGAAGAGGTGATTATCGGCTAAATCATGTTAACCCATTCAAAGTTCCGTGTATCTTTGCTTCGAAAATATAGAACTCTCCTCTCGTGATCGAGGAAGGATCATCTTAGTCAGAATAATCCGGGCAACGGTATTATCATATTATCCAGATATATTTTCTTCCAAGAATTCGGTATTCGTGTTATAGTTTTAATTCTGTAATCATGAGAAAAATTTCGTGGGATAGTTTATGAAGGTCGTGCAAGTTCTTTTGTTATCAGCGTGAATCTTGCTTTAGATTTAGGTTCGTTCGAGGACGAACGAGAGTTTTAGTGGAGGAGAATGAAACGACCTCGGTCAGTCGTTTCGGAAGTTAGGACTCCGATTGGCGTGTCGATAATTTTAAAATATTCGTAATCTTGCTATAAAATTTGAGCTAAATCAGACCTCGTTTGGTAGGCATCGGAAGAAGGTTTCAGTTTTTATTGACAATAAATATTAAAAAGAGATTTTAGAGCTCGGTTTTGCCGAATGAGCTCCGATTCGAAATCCGGAAGCGCCGTTAGGTTCGTATGATTATTTGTAATTTTTGTAAACTTTCGAAAGTGAATTTCGATGTTTTTCGGCTAGTTTCCGCTAAAATGCCGAAAGTTAAATAATTTGACTTCTTTTCATTTAAATTCGCATCTTGAGTTTCGAGAGTCCAATTTGAGATCCGCCTTCGCGAGTATGTTACATATATTTTTTATAACTTGTATGCAAGAGTTGGAATTATTTCGAATATCGTAGGGTACCGTTTTAATTTTTACCGTAACAACGAATTTTTTTTTTTTTAAAAAAAGGACAAAACATAAAAAAAATGGGAATCGGCGTCAAAAGGGATTAAGATCCCCTTAATCCCTTATCTTCTATTCAGCCGAAACAGTAGCAAAGTAGAAACGCAAAGGTGAAAACGCAACAGAAAAAAATGCCAGAAAATAAGAAAAGGGGCCGGGAAAAAGTAGAATTTTTACCCCGAAACATTTAGGTAATGATCCTAATATATTATTTGAGTTTATTACGTGTGTTTAAATATATTTTGACGGTGAAAATTGAGATATTAGACATCGTCCTAATAAGTTCAATTAATAGTTTAAAGGGTCAAATGGACCCCGATAATGAAATTGAATATATATTCGTACTCAGTGAGTTATGGGCAACATATAAATGTAATTTATTTGGGGTTTGGTTATGTGACCTTAAACCCTGTATATAGGCCTGGCCTGCGTATTGCGTATGCAAATAGGGTATCGGGTTCCTACCTGGATTACCCTAAGATGTGAGGAATGAAGCCTTTAGCCTAATTTGATATATTTTTCTGCTTATTGAATAGAGTGGGATCGTTTGGCAATGAAACCAAAGGATAAAGCGGTTATTGATTAGCAGAGCTAACTTTTGGAAGAGGTAAGTGTTTATATCCATTTCTTTGGAGGCACCTAGCTTCGTGGATTTTCTACCACGTGTTCCTTACGTGTGTAGCTGCCGATAGGCGTACTCATTACGCCTTAGCTTTGGATTTATATTCTATATTATATGTTATGTCCTGTTATTGGTATTGCATTGAGAATCTGAGTATTGTACTTTGGCTGTGAGTTGGTATATACTTTCCAGCTGTCGATGAGAGTCCCGCGCTGGTGCAGGGTTATTATTGCATCACATTGCATTCATATACATTACATTGCATATCATATTGGGTGCAGGAGTATTCCGCCCCAGGAGCAGGAGGATTCCGCTCCATTGTATCATATTGAGGGTAGGAGGATTCCGCCCTATGAGCAGGAGTATTCCGCTCTTATGTCAGATATTGAGTGCAGGAGTATTCCGCCTCAGCTTTACATTATATCGGGTGCAGGAGTATTCCGCCCCAAGAGAGTGCAGGAGTATTCCGCCTCTGGTTTATATTATATCGGGTGCAGGAGTATTCCACCCCAGGAGCAGGAGTATTCCGCTCCAGTTGGTTATCAGATTGGATTCCCCTCGAATGCAGGAGTATTCCGCTTCGGGACGGGATTATGGGCACATGTGACCCTTCGCATCATATTTCATCTCATTTCATCTCACTTCATTTTATTTCATTTCATTTCATACCACTGTGTAAACTTGTGGTACATAACTATTGTCCTGCTTATATGTGCATTTCTTATTTGTTGTTATGTTTCTGGCACGCATCCTTGGTTGAGTTTATAAGTTTCTTACGTGTTTTCGGTTGTTATTTGGCTCTACCTTTTTATAATTTAAATAAAAGAAATTTGGTTTACCTGTTTCTTCTCCCTGGCTCGCTATCCTATTCTTTGAGGTGGCTAGTCTGCCCCACTTATTGAGTCCTTTTGACTCACCCTTGTTTGTTGTTTGTTTCTTGTCTATCTATTTCGTTTCGGCAGGTTCGCTCCAGGATTGAGTTTGCCACGTTGTGAAGGAGCGAAGACGACTTCAGCTGTCAGGGTGAGCCAGCTTTTATTCCGGATGGCCACCAGTTTTGGTTATTATTTAAGTTGCATTTTGCTCCCTTCAGGAGGTATTTGTCTTCTTTTCCACTCTTAGATGTCTAGTCTGGATAACCCTAAACCTAGTATGTTGGGTATTCAGCTGTAATTTCTTTTGTACAGCTTAGAGGTACCAGTATGTCTGTGTTTTTGTTTTAAGTCTTGTCCTTATTTATGAATTATTATATTTATTTTCCTAATTTAATTTGTAAGGGTTGGCCCGACGGGTCTAGGGGAGGATGTCGGGTACCCGCACGGCCTAACCGGATTCCGGGTCGTGTCAAGTTCCAACCACAGCAAGCTCATCATTCACAGTCATATCACATCTTATCAATATAGGAGCACCAGACCTTTCCTTCTTGGTAGCATTCTTCAATTCCTTCAAAGAAATTCCCAACTTGTCAAACAAGTAAGTCAGAATAAAACCAAAAGGAAGTGCATGCTTCTTCTTTCTATTTACAACCCTTGTAATCAAATGAATCATGAACATGGGCCAATGTATCTACTTTTCACTATCGAACAGCTCCATAAGGACCAAGTCCAAAAAGCTAGCTACTCCTCTCTTATCCTGCCTAGGGAACATGATTTTGTTTACAAACTCAAACAATACATGGCGACGAGGCTACATCTCATATTTCTCTACTGCTCTATGTTCATCCTCATCAGTTTTTTCAGCAAATTTGTATGTAATTTCCAAAGAAGTAGGAAGATTAGGTTGATTAGGCCAAACCTTCTTGATGTAAGCATCATAGCCAACAGAAGGAATGCCAAATAGTTCACATAGTTCCTTTGCATCAAAAGAAGTATCTTTATCATTCACAAAACTGGTGATTCTGCCCTCATTTCCTCAACCACCTCATCTCTGCCAATTTCCCTCTAATATTAAGGATCACGTCCTTCCAGTCTTGTTTGTCCAGTTTTTGTAATAACCATATCATTCCCTCTTCTTCCACATCTGCAAGTACTCTACCTTTCAATAATTTCCTTTTGTCAAAATCAACATGCACAGTTTTTCTATCTTCATCGCCCTCACTCTTACTCTCAGCTTCAGCACCCTTATTTTCATCATCTTCCTCAGAGTCACTGATTTCATCTACAAGTGTTCTCCTTAAGGACCTGGTTCTTTTGGAAACATGACAAGTATTAGAGGATTTCTCATCAGTCTTTGCAGACATCCTTTGAGATGATTTCCTTTTTCTAGTCAAAGGAATAGTTTCTTCCAATTCTTCCTTAGAATCCTCAACTTCCACTACAGGCTCAGGCACCTGTTTTTGCTTACCCTTCCTGCTTCTTTCAAGAGCTGCAACCATTTGTTCATCGCCCGCCCTTGCAGTACTTCTGGTTCTCCTAGCTCCACTAGCAGAGGTTGGAGCAGGAGGAACAGTTCCTTTACCCTATGCATAACTTTCCCCCCGCTTTTTCTTCTTATGTCCTGGCTTATAGCTTTCACTAATTTTTTTAGTTCAGCATTAATTTCAAAAACCACTTTAGGATCAATAGATCCCTTTCTTGCTAACTTCCTTCGCATACTTCTTACATTAAGAAGATATTTTATAGGTCTGTCACTATCACTTATAGCATCAGCGGCATCCTCAACATCCACCATATTTTCATCCTCCATGGGTGCTCTAAAAGAAACCTCTGGAGACCCTTGAGCCTCACCATCTGGAACAGGCAATCCTAAACCCTTCACATTTTACCTTTCTCCGTGATCTTCAACAACATTAAGGGGTTCAATGTAGTTTACCTGAAATTTATAGATGATCATAGCCCTAGACAAATCCTTCACTTGTTCTAGCATTTCAACAACAAAAGGAACTGATCCTTCCACCTGAGTTTCAGGTTCAGGGTTTTAAGGGTTTGGATTTTCTATGGATGGTGAAGCAGTGTCCATGGGTAAAGTTGGGTTTGGGTTTGGTGGTTGTTCAGTGGTGGGAGTAAAAGAGGTATTTTTAGGTGAAAGAGACATGGTAGTTATACGTTTTAAGAGATAGTTGACAATTCTTTTTGAAATTTTGAGAAAACTTTAAGAAAATAATGTGAGGTAAGAAGGTGAGTGTGTGTGATTTGAAAGTCCAAGTGGAATTAAGAACTGGTTCTTTGATGGGACTCTTATTCAGAACGTATAACACAAGTGGGATTCTTCTTAAATTCCAGTTACATATAGCCTTTAACCTCTTATAAAATCTGAATAATAAAGAAGTACATACCTGAGATTGTGACAAAGGAATAGTTTCCACACCCAATTTTAATCAAATTGCAAAATCTGAAATTCTAAGAAAATAAGGATAACATCATTAAAAATTAGCAAACTTAAGTAGAAAACATGGCCTACAGTATACATTTAAGTATGGAACTGAGCTATACTTCTGATTGACCTTAATAAATTTCTTTTAGGCCCAATTTTCTAGCTAATTTTAGAAGTAAAGCTAAGTAGACTTAGGTGAATTTAATCATCCATAATTCTAATATGTTCCTTTCAAAATGATCTCTACCTACCGCCTTTGTGAAAATGTCAGCAATTTATTTATCAGTGGGACAAAAAAAGCTATAGTGATCAAACTCTTTACATAATTGTCCCTAAAAAAATGGTGCCTTAAGTCAATGTGTTTTGTTCTCTTATGATGCACTGGATTATTATTCATGTTAATTGCGCTAGTGTTATCACAGTAGACAGGAACAGTTTCTACATCAACATCAGATCTTGTAATTGTTGTTTAATCCACAACAATTGTGAATGACATGAGGCAGCTGCCACATACACAACTTCTACAGTGGAAAGAGCCACTCAATTTTGCTTCTTGGTTCCCCATGAAACAAAGCACTCACCAACAAAATGTGTCATACCTGAGTTACTTTTTCTATCCAAAAGAAAACCTGCATAGTCAGCATCAGTATATCCAACAAGATTAAAGTTTCTACCTTTAGGATACCAAAGTCTCAAGGAATCTGTTCCTTTCAGATACCTTAAAATTCTTTTAACAGCTTTCAAGTGTGATTCCTTAGGATCTGATTGAAATCTAGCACACACACCAGCACTAAACACAATATGAGGTCTAGTAGCAGTTAGGTAAAGCAAAGAACCAATCATGCCTCTATACAATTTTTGATCAACTGAATTATCATGTTCATCAAGATCTAATTTAGTGGCAGTGGCAATTGGTATATCAATTTTCTTAGCATTATCCATGTCAAACCTTTTAAGCAGTTCCTTAACATATTTTTGTTGATGGATCATAGTTCCATTTGAGATTTGCTTGATTTGTAAATCCAAAAAGAAATTAAGCTCACCCATCAATGCTCATTTCAAACTCACTCCCCATCAAGCTTGCAAATTCCTTAATTAATTTTCACAAGTAGCATTAAAGATTATATCATCTACATAAATTTGAACAATTAAGAGATGTTTACCTTTTTCTTTCAAAAATATTGTGCTATCTATTTTACCTCTTTTGTATCTACACTGAAGCAGGAATTTAGACAAACGTTCATACCAAGTTCTTGGTGCCTACTTGAGTCCATACAGGGCCTTGTCCAACTAGTAAACATGCTCAGGGAACTGTTCATTCTCAAAACCTGGTGGTTTTTTACATACACTTCTTCTTTCAAGTAGCCATTCAGAAATACACTCTTCACATCCATCTGATGTAGAGTGAAATCCATGTAGGTGGCAAAAGCTATAAGAAGTCTTATTGCTTCCAATCTTGCAACTGGAGCAAAAGTCTCATCATAGCCAATGCTCTCCTCTTTGCTATATTCCTGAACAACCAATCTGGCTTTATTTCTGGTCACCATACCATCCTATCAAGTTTGTTCTTAAATACCCATTTTGTTCCTATAATGGACCTGTTCCTTGGCTTGGGTTCCAAATGCCAAACTTGACTTCTTTGAAATTGATTCAACTCCTCCTGCGTAGCATTGATCCAATTTGCATCCTTCAGTGCCTCTTTTATAGTTTTGGACTCAACAAGAGATAAGAAGGCACTAAAGGCACATAAATTGCGATTTTTTACTGCAGATCTTATTTGAATTCCAGCAGCTTTATACGAAATTATCTGATCCACAGGATGTGAACCTTGATACTTGTAAGGCTTAAGTATCAACCCATCCTCAGAAGTACCTTGCTGAGGAACAGTCCCTGATGTAGTAGCACTACAGGTTTGGAAGGTGGATCCAAAATATGCTCCCCCTGTCTCTGTGCTACTCTGCTCAGTTCCATCTTGAGGAACAATTCCTTGTGATTCCTTTCTCACAGAATCCCCAGCTAGTGTCTGCATTTGTGGGGGACCAGGTTCATCATGCCTCAACATTCCAATTTCTTCATTTTCATGTACATGTTCTTGAGATAGACTGTCAGATTCATCAAACTTAACATACATGTTTTCTTCAATTTTCATAGTTTTCTTGTTAAATACTCTATAAGACTTTCTATTTAATGAATAACCAATAACTCCATCATTACTTCTAGGATCAAATTTTTTTAAGGCATCTTTTCCACTATTGTGAATGAAATATTTACGACCAAAAGTCCTGAGATGTGAAATATTAGGTTTTCTTCATTTAAGCAACTCATATGGGGTTTTTTCTAACAATGATCTTGTCATGCATCTATTAATTATATAGCAAGCAGTATTTATAACTTCAACCTAAAAACATTGTGGAATGTTTCCAAATAACAACATGGCTCTAGCCATTTTTTCTAAGGTCCCTTTCAACTACTTCATTTTGTTGTGGAGTTCAAGGTGAAGAAAAATTATGATAAATGCCATTTTCATTACAGAAAATAAAGAACATATGATTTTCAAATTCAGTACCATGATCTAACCTAATAGAAACAATATGACTACCTAGAGTTCTTTGAGCTTTCTTAGCAAATATTGAAAATGTATTAAATGGTTCTTCTTTAGATATATAAAAAAAAAAAAAAAAAAAAAAAAAAAATTAGTCGAAGTGAATCTAGAGTAATCATCAACTAGTACCATAACATATTTCTAACCCCCACGGCTCATTATTCTTATTGGTCCACAAAGATCCATATGGACAAGTTCCAAAGGTTTAGTGGTGATGTCTTGTTTCTTTGGTTTAAAAGAAGACTTTACTTGCTTCCCCCTAGCACAAACCTCACAAAACTTTTCTTCCTTGAACTTAATGTTAGGAAGACCTATAACCAATTCCTTAGAAACAAGTTTGTTCAACTATGAAAGACTAGCATGACGAATTCTTTTGTGTCATAGGAGGAGATCATTTTGCATTACACTTAGACAAGTCATGCTACCATCAGCTAGTGATAATAGATCTACTTTATAAATATTTCCATGTCTATTTTCCCATAAAATAACCTCTCTAGTAGTTTGGTTAGTCACAGTGCAACCAGTAGAAGAAAAATTCATATTATTTCCTTTGTCACACAATTGAGATATACTCAATAAGCAATGCTTCAGTCCATCTACTAGAAACACATTATCTGTGCTATGTGAGTCACACCTACCTACCTTTCCAATGCCAATAATTTTCCCTTTCTTACCATTACCGAAGGAAACACTTCCTCCTTGAAAAGCTGAGAGCGAAAGAAATAGTTCATTGTGTCCTGTCATGTGCCTTGAGCAACCACTTTCCATGTACCATTTGTGGTTTCTCACTTTCACTCTAGCCTGCAAAAGAAAACTAGGGGTTAACTTTAAGAACCCAAACTTCCTTTCTTTGAGAAAATTGATGAATTAAATCTTTCTTAGCCCAGACTGGTAATGTTTTCTTTGCATGAACATTTTTCTTAGCCACATATTTTTGGACAAGTTTGTAGGACCTGTTCCTTTGTGTAGCTTTGGCAAAGATAGACAATTTTCTTTTATTTGACCAGTATTTCCATAATGAGTACATAACATATTTTCAGAAAGTATCAGATACTTACTCTTTGGATCCCATTTGGGTACTGATTATGATTTCATAAACCCAATATCCTTCATGTTACTACTATGATTTTCTTGTAACCATTCTAAAGCTTCAGAGGACTTGTTCCAATCGACAATTTTGTTCAATTCCTCTTCCAAAGATCTAATCTTTTCATCTTTCTTATACAGTTTTTCAACTGTAACTTTCAGTTTCTCTTCAGCATAGAGCTGATGAGTATTAGCAATGCTTTTATCATTTTCAACTGTACTGACTTTTAAAATCTCATTTCGTAATTCCTGAACAGTTGATTCAAATGTAAGGACCTGTTCCTTTAGCATGCTACTTTTCCTTTTCAGAATGTCATTTTTTACTACAGTTTTCTTATTTTCAGTTCCAAAACTCTCAATTTCATCATGCATTTGATCATTAACATTGCTTAGAGATTTAAGCTCATTTAACACAGTATGAAATACTTTGACTAATTTCTCTCTAGGCATGTTGTTTACATCATTTTTAAGTTTAGAAACAAATACCTCAACATCTTCTTCAATTTCTGAATCTTCAAAAGCCATTAGAACAAGCTCATTATCTAAATCATCATCAAACTTCTCATCTTCACTATCTTTCCAACCAGCAACCATAGCTTTGGGAGATCCACTTTTCTGCGGACCTGTTCCTTAGCCTTTCTTCATTTTTCAACATGCTTCTTTCTCCATTCTTCTTCCATAACTAGACATTTGCTGATGTAGTGCTCCATGCTTCCATATTTAAAGCATTCTCCAACATATTTCATGTAAGAAGACCTACCCTGCCAACTAGACTCCTTTTTCTTATTCAAGAATCTATGGACACTTCTAGCAATCAGGACCAGTTCCTTCTCATCATTAACATATTTATCAGCAACAGTTAAAGCTAGATTAGGTTCAGTTTTAACTGGTTCTCCTATAATTTTAACCTTTTTCCTTAGCTCATAAGTTATTAAATTACCTATAAGCTCATCTAAGGAGAGTTTAGTAAGATCCTTACTTTTAATGATAGCACAAGCCTTAATTTCCCAAGAGTCTGGGAGAACTCTAGTCAAGATATTTTCAACCTTATCTTCAATAGTTAAAACTCTCCCCAAGGAAATAAGTTAAGTTGAAATAGAATTAAACTAAGTGTACATTTCAGAAACTGATTCTCCTACTTTTATTTAAAGCTTTCATATTCAGCAAAGAGAAGTGTACCTCTAGATCTTTTCACCTGGTTGGTTCCCTCATGAGCAACCTGCAAAGCATTCCATATTTCTTTGCCAGTGGAGTAACCTTGAATCCTAGTGTACTCATCAGGACCAAGTCCACAGACAAGCCACTTCTTAGCCTTGGCATTCTTTTCCCATCTCGCACAACTAAAGCTAGTTCTGCTGCCATTCCTGTAGGTAAAGATCAAGCAGGACCTAATACCTGAAACAGCACAAAACTCAAAACAAAAATTAAACCTGAATAGAAAGTAATAAAATGTTCAGAAAGAAATCAGTCAATAATTTAGTCCCCGACAACGGTGCCAAAAACTTGTTGCTCTCAACGCACACGCAAGTATACGTGGTCGACAAGTAATAAAGTGATAAATCGAGTATCGTTCCCACGAGGACTATGCAGACTAATACTTAACAAACAATTTCTAAAAGCTATTCAGGGATCTTTTTCTTTGATGGTGAGAGTTTTAATAACTAAAAAGCAGTAACTAAAGTGCTAGAAGTGTAGTCAAGCAATGGTGTAAACTTTGGTTGTTAACAATATTAAGACGACGGTCCAGGGTCAGAGTTACGAACAATCCAGTTGAGTTTTCCAATTGATTCCACTTCTTAAATCCCGGGTTACTAACTGAAAGAGTAATTGTAACTGTGAAAATCTTTCAGTTCTTCACAGTCTATGCAAGCTATTTCAATCCCTATATGTCTATGGGTTAAATCACATGCACGCATTAATGAATTCTGCAATGAGTTAAACTAGGCAAGCAAGTATATGTCTATCCTACTCACAAATTGGTTCCCCGATGCCCGGGTTCACAAACTAGTCCTATTCTTTCTTATTACGTAATTAAATTCCCTCTTTCGAGTTCAATCTAAAAACCATAGATAATGTGTAATAATCGGGCCCTGACAATTACACAAGTGAAATCAAGAAAGAATAAGCAACCCATTATGGGGATTCAATAGATGGAAACCAATCTTCAAACATCAACTTTCATGAAATACTCTAACCCTAGAACGATAGATTTAGCTACGCATACTCATATTAACAACACAAAGATTTGATGAAATAATGAAATAATGATGTAATAAATTAATGGAGGAGGAAAAACCCTTGTTCAAGATGTTATGAGCTCTCCAATTTGCTCCAAAGTCTGAACTCCCATAAAAAACTAAGTAAAAGAGTATTTATAGGGTTTACAAACACCTAGTAATAAGTTAGACCCAAGCCTAGACGAAATAGGAAGTAAAAATCCGCTCCAGGGGCGCTATAACGGGCGCCCCGCACCCCCGACCGCGCTGGGACAACCAGTGGACGCCAAACTTTGGGCGCTTTTAGGGCGCCCCACGTGGGAAAAAGCGCTAGGCACTGGGCGCTATAAGTGGCGCCCCACGTGCCCCAAAGCGCCAGTGCAAATTTCCTGTTTTCTTGCTCCGCAGCTCGCTTCGTGTCGTGCCTTCGTGTGTTCAATCCAATCCTCAATCAACCTCCAATCATTCCTTGCTCGATCATGCTCTATAAAGCTCCAAATGCACTTCATAACAACCTACATACACACGACATAAAATTAGTTCAAAACCACATTCATAAACTATAAAACGAGCGAATAACAAGCTCAAACATGCGGAAATATTAAGGAAACTTTGGCGTAAAATGCCAAACATCACCACCCCACACTTGAACCTTTGCTCGCCCTCGAGTAATTACAAATAACTTTCCAACCTAGGTAAAATAGGTCTGCCTATGACTATGGTTGATACCGATCATTGAACAAATGCATACATGACTACTATGGGTCCAACAAACATGCCAATAATATAACAAACTCAAAAATATGAGAACAACCACCCCAAACTAGCTCAAACGCACAAACTCAACTCATTGCAACCATGCTCCCACAAAATTACACCTATCTACTCAACCAAGAAACCATCAACTTAACCTATTTCATGCAACCATGTGCCCTCACCAATATGAAGCAAAAGAGTGCCCTCCCCCAAAGATCACACACAACAATAAAAATCATGAATAGAACGGGGGCAATAACAAACAAATTCACTCACTCTCATGAAAGTCTCACATGTCACACACAATGCACCATAGGCTTGCCCGTAGTGTAGGACTCCACTAATGTAAGCTCACTCCAATCGGGATTAACTAGGACTTTAAAAAGGTCGTAATGTAGGCTAAGGGGCGGGTAGGATACATATGGTAATAGTGACTACCTCCCTAAGCACTTTAAAACATCACAACTATTTCAAACACAATTCCCATCAAAGCCACCCGATCAACAACTTTCACACACACCTTCTCAACAAGCAGCAAAAATTTTTTCTTTTAAGCACACACTAGCAAGGATGGATATTCTTCTCTCTTTATTTCTTTTTCCACAATTTTTTCTTTTCTTTTCACCTTTGCTCTTTTTCAATTACATTACTTTCCAACCTCGCCAATGCTCATAAACAACTACTACATAATTTTAACAAGTATTCCTCTTCATTAGTTCCACTCAAAAACCTCCCAATATCCAACCACAACTCCAAAACAATATCACAATATCAACTAAAGTGTTTAAGGAGTAAAGGGCCAAAAGAGAACAATTTAGAACAAGTGGGTAGGCTTGGGGTATGGGTGCCAACAAAAAGGGTCAAAGAAATCACAACAATAATTTTTTTCAAGGTGTATATGTAAGGGTAGGGAAATCAAAAGAAGGCCTTGTATCATTTCCCGACTAGAGCAAACCTAGGATTTCGCTTTGCACACACACGGGGCAAGTTCTAGATATTGATATGAAAATATGGAGCAAACAAGAACATGCCTCACACACACATTGCACATGAACCACACAAAAAGGTTCCATCAACAACTCTCAATCAAGCATTTAGAGTGCAACTTGTGGAAAATTAAGCACTAATGCACAACGGTTCACAATAAAATCAAGCAAGTGGACTCAAGCATCTCAAGGAGGTCATTCCATTTTTTTCTCTAGGCATGCATCACAATTTAAAACCAAGGACACCACAAATAGCACATGCAATCAAGTTCAAGTCCACCGGTATCAAACAAATCAAAGGCACCTAGCATTCCACCTATTCCTTTCGTCTAGGGCCACCTATAACTAACTACTCTAATCCTAATAAAAATAAAAACTACCCGGTTCAAAGGTCTCCCTGTGGAAAAGAATCGAGGCCATAAGAAAAACCACGGGGTGGATGACATGTACTACTAATAAAACTAAAAGGAAAATCTTTTTGGAATTTTTCATTGGTTTCCTAATTTTTTTTTCATATATTAAAGCAAGAAACAAATAAAAATAAAGTCAAGTGACAAAAGAAAAATCCTACGGTACATGCATCCCTAACCTCAAAAATAAATAGAAGGGTAGTTCCCCCACCCCACACTTAAACTAAGCATTGTCCTCAGTGCTAAAAATAAGAAAGTGCAAGGTAAAGAAAACTTCCCTGAAGACTCTAGTCCTTGGTGCTAGCATCCTCCAAGCTTGCATATAGTATGAGGTACTCAGACTTCCCTCATCAGGTCATCAATATTAGGCAAGGGTGTCACCACCCCACACTTAGCCTCGTCATTACATGAACCTGCAATCCAAGGAAAAACAAAAACTACGTGACACTATAAATAAAATAATACAAGTACAAAGTCGGGTTGCCTCCCGAGAGGCGCCTTAGTTAACGTCGTGGCACGACGACACTTTTAGCTCACTTCCAGCATTTACGTCTTCTCTTCTTACAACGAACTTTTGCTTTCTTCCCTTCTTTGAAAGAACCCATCTTCAACTTCACATTTAGTTTACTTCCATGTTCTTGTTGGACATATTCAATCATAGAGCACTCTTCAATTTTTGTTCTGTGCTCCTTCTCAGTATACACCTTGAAAGTAACCTTTTCTCCATGCGCTCTAACAGCCATCTCACCCAGCTCCATGTCAATAATTGCCTTCGAGGTGACTAAGAATGGTCTCCCCAAAATGATTGGAGCTTCCCGATCCTCTTCATAATCTAGGACTACAAAATCAGCAGAGAATGTAAACTTACCAACTTTAAGCAACACATCCTCCAACTTACCATCAGGGTGAGTGAGTGATCCATCCGCCATGTTAAGAGTAACTGTAGAGGGCTTGATCGCTCCTAGCCCTAACCTTTTGCAAACAGACAGAGGCATGAGATTTATGCTCGCACCCAAATCACACAAGGCACCAGTGATATTATGCCCTCCAATGGTACAAGGAATAGTAAACCTCCCCGGATCTTGAAGTTTTGGAGGTAGCTTGCTCAAGATTGTGCTACACTCCTCAACTAACTCAACTGTATCTATCTCTTGAGGCTTTTTCTTCTTGACTAAAATCTCTTTTAAGAACTTCACAAAGGATGACATCAATTCAAACACATCAGTCAAAGGAATATTAACTTGAAGTTCTTTCAACATACTCACAAATTTTTTATACTGGGCCAGATCCTTCGATGGTATAAGTCTCTGCGGGAATGGTGGAGGTGGCAGAGGTGCCTCCTTTCTCTCTTCTTTCTTCTTTACCTTCTCCACTTTTTCAACTATTTCTATTTCAGCTCTCTCCTTGGACTTGGCCATCAGCTCTCCACCTTCAATTAAAGTCACTGCAAGATATTGTTCAGGCTCTTTTTTTACAGTGCTTATTTCTCCCACCAACTGCCCCAACTGGTGCTCCAGGTTCTTGTGAGCATTGGCAATATCTTGTATGGCCACTGCATGGGCTGCAGTGTCAACTATCATTCTCTGCTGGCCCGCCATTATCTGCTTTAGCATATCTTCAACTGAACTGCTAACCTGTTGTGGTGGAGCTGGAAGTAGGTGGTAATTATTCGGGGCTCTCGTATTGTCTTGATAATAACCATTACCAAACTGATTTTGACCCTGCAGCCTGTTTTGATTACCCACGTAATAAACTGACTCTGGATTAGAGGGGCAAACCTCTGTAGCATGGTCTTGACCACAAACCTCACAAAAACTCTGGAGTTGTTGCACTGGAGCCACTGGTTGCTGAGTCTTTGGCAGAGATAACTTGCTAATTTGATTGGAAATCCATCCTCGCCCTTAGCTCTGAAACTGCATCTAACTGAAGTACCCCTGCAGATTTCTGCGTAATAGCTCTACCATCTCCCTGCCAATCAGGATTGCTCTGCGAAAACTTATCTAGCAAATCATAGATCTGGTCAAAATTTAAGGCTAATACTTGGCCTCTAGCAGCAACATCTACCACGATCTTAGTATGCGCATTCAACCCCTCACAAAAGTATGGGCAACAACCTCATTGGATTGGTTGTGGTGTGGACAATCTCTCAATAAAGCTTTAAATCGCTCCCAGGCTGAATACAAAGACTCTCCTTCTAATTGTCTGAAGGACATAATTTCACTCCTCAGCCGGGCTGTCTTGGCAGATGGATAAAATTTAGCCAAGAACTTCTTAGCCAAATCCTCCCAAGTAGTGATAGACCCAGGCTTCTCAGCCTTTAACCACTTCCTTGCTACCCCGATCAGTGAAAATGGGAACAACGTCAAGCGAACATAATCAGTAGGAACTCCCGCCGGTGTATAAGTATCACTGATCTACAGGAAATTCTTAATGTGTTGCTGCGGATCTTCATGAAGTAATCTTCCATATTGTCCAGTCACATGCAGAAACTGAATCATGCTGGACTTAATCTCAAAGTGCTCGGTGATAGCGGGCTTAACTATGCTAGACGCTACCCCCTCCAGGCTGGGGAGAGCAACATCTCGCACAGCTAAAGCTAGTTCTGCTGCCATTCCTGTAGGTAAAGATCAAGCAAGACCTAATACCTGAAACAGCACAAAACTCAAAACAAAAATTAAACCTGAATAGAAATTAATAAACTGTTCAGAAAGAAATCAGTCAATAATTTAGTCCCCGGCAACGGCGCCAAAAACTTGTTGCTCCCAACGCACACGCAAGTATACGTGGTCGACAAGTAATAAAGTGATAAATCGAGTATCGTTCCCACGAGGACTATGCAGACTAATACTTAACAAACAATTTCTAAAAGCTATTCAGAGATCTTTTTCTTTGATGGTGAGAGTTTTAATAGCTAAAAAGCAGTAATTAAAGTGCTAGAAGTGTAGTCAAGCAATGGTGCAAACTTTGGTTGTTAACAATATTAAGACGACGGTCCAGGGTCAGAGTTACGAACAATCCAGTTGAGTTTTTCAATTGATTCCACGTCTTAAATCCCGGGTTACTAACTGACAGAGTAATTGTAACTGTGAAAACCTTTCAGTTCTTCACAGTCTATGCAAGCTATTTCAATCCCTATATGTCTATGGGTTAAATCACATGCACACAATAACGAATTTTGTAATGAGTTAAACTAGGCAAGCAAGTATATGTCTATCCTACTCACAAATTGGTTCCCCGATGCCCGGGTTCACATACTAGCCCTATTATTTCTTATTACATAATTAAATTCCCTCTTTCGAGTTCAATCTAAACACCATAGATAATGTGTAATAATCGGGCCCTGACAATTACACAAGTGAAATCAAGAAAGAATAAGCAACCCGTTATGGGATTCAATAGATGGAAACCAATCTTCAAACATCAACTTTCATGAAATACTCTAACCCTAGAACGATAGATTTAGCTACGCATACTCATAATAACAACACAAAGATTTGATGAAATAATGAAATAATGATGTAATAAATTAATGGAAGGAGGAAAAACCCTTGTTCAAGATGTTATGAGCTCTCCAATTTGCTCCAAAGTCTGAACTCCCATAAAAACTAAGTAAAAGAGTATTTATAGGGTTTACAAACACCTAGTAATAAGTTAGACCCAAGCCTAGACGAAATAGGAAGTAAAAATCCGCTCCAGGGGCGCTATAACGGGCACCCCGCGCCCCCAACCGCGCTTGGACAACCAGTGGACGCCAAACTTTGGGCGCTTTTGGGGTGCCCCACGTGGGAAAAAGTGCCAGGCACTGGGCGCTATAAGTGGCGCCCCATGTGCCTCAAAGCGCCAGTGCAAATTTCCTATTTTCTTGCTCCGCAGCTCGCTTCGTGTCGTGCCTTCGTTTGTTTAATCCAATCCTCAATCAACCTCCAATCATTCCTTGCTCGATCATGCTCTATAAAGCTCCAAATGCTTTTCATAACAACCTACATACACACGACATAAAATTAGTACAAAACCACATTCATAAACTATAAAACGAGCGAATAACAAGCTCAAACATGCGGAAATATTAAGGAAACTTTGGCGTAAAATGCCAAACATCAGTTTCCTTGTGGTTCACTCATTCTAATCCCTAGGTGTTAGCCTCTTCAAAGATAACCCGCTCAGATACCAATTGATATTTCCAAAGACACACCACTATTACGTTAAGGACCAGTTTCTTAGACGTGTTCCTTTACTTTGTTAAGTGCGGAATAAATAAAGAACAAGTAAATGAACACTGGATTTTAGCGTGGAAAAACCCCGACAACTTGGGATCAAAAAACCATGACCTACTCTCTCAAGAGTTCCTTCTTACTAACCCAAGACTAACTCTAACCCTATAGTGTCCCCTTTTATAATCAGTGAAGTTTCTCCAAGAACAAGACTTGAATGTTGTGTACTCTTACAGAACTTCTATAAAAGTAAATAGTACAACTCAATAAATCCTACTACAGATGAACTAAGACTGAGAACAACAAGACTCAACCTAAGAAACAGGTTCTTCACTTAGTTCCTGGTAGCTTAGTGACTTTTACAATTTTAGACTACTTCAATGTTAGAGCTCTAATCTCTCTTTATTTGTGCGTATCTTCAACAGCTGAAATGCTTCTCAATTTATAGACTTGGAATCTTGAGAATTCTTCTACAATTAGAACCCCAAAGTCTTCCTGAGTTTGAGTCTCAATTGAACTCCTTGCTTGGATAGATGAAATCTTTTTTCCTTATCCAATCTTATGCAATATTTTCTACCTAGTGCATTCCTGCATAATTATCAAAATAAACATTAGACTTTAGGATAACAATTACTTTTCCCGCTCAATTGATTTTGCATAAATATTTATTCAGCTGTAATGATTCAAAGGAACATGTCCTTTGATCTTTTCCTCAGTCATCAGTCAGAACTCCAAGCTAACACTATTGCTGCTCAGTATGGTTGGCCTTTATTTCAGATGGATGTGCACAATACCTTTCTCCAGGGTGATTTGTTTGAAGAAGTTTACATGACGGTGCCACAGGGCTTTTCTCAGAAGGCTACAAAGCAGGGGGAGTATCTTGTATGTAGGCTACATAAGTCTCTTTATGGACTTAAGCAAGCCTCAAGGCAATGGAATCTCAAGTTAACTGAGGCTTTGCAGGAGATGCATTTCAATTAGAGTCCCTTTGATTACTCTCTTTTTACTAGGAGAAAAGGTCTAGACATGGTGATAATTTTGATATATGTTGATGACCTCATTATCACAGGAAACAATCTCACACTCATTCAGCAGATTAGTGCTGATCTGCAAAAGTACTTCAAGATGAAGAACTTAAGTGAATTGAAGTTTTTTCTTGGGATAGAGTTTGCAAGGTCTAGCAGAGGTATATACATATGCCAAAGGAAAAATGCACTAGAGTTGGCGGTAGGAATAGGCTTGGTTGGTGCTAAAACTGCAAGTGCACCTTTGGAAGTTAATCAGAAGCTCACATCCTTAGAGTTTGACAAGGCAGTAAGAAGAATTTATCAGATGATCCACTTCTAGATGATGCCAGTAGATATCAAAGGCTTATTGGTGGACTGTTATATCTCACTATGACTAGGTCAGTTTATGCATAGTCCAAAGAGATCTCATATGGAGGCTGCACTAAGGTTAGTGAGGTAAATTAAAGGAACTCCTGGGCAAGGATTGTTGCTGCCTTTATCAGACTTAGGGAGACTGAAGGCTTATTATGATGCAGATTAGGGACCTTACCTTAAGACCAGGAGGTCAGTGACAGGATACTTGGTGTTTTATGGTGGAGCACTGATCTCTTAGAAATCTACAAAGCAAGAAATTGTGGCAAGAAGTTCTGCAGAGGCTGAATTTAGTAGTATGGATAGCACTGCTGCAGAGATTATCTGGCTTACTAGTGTGTTTAAGGAATTGAGTACTGATATTTTGGTACCTATTGAAATGGGGTGCGACAGTAAGGTTGCACTGCAGATAGCAACTAATCCTATCTTTCATGAACGAACAAAGCATATAGATATAGATTGTCATTTCATCAGAGAATGGATCAGAAGGGGCTTAATTAGAACTACACATGTTAACACACTGAAGCAGAAGCACATCATGGTTATTAACTTTGCAAGCTTAGAGTGAAGAACCTGTTTTTCCCACCAGCTTGAGGGGGAGTATTGAGCACACTAAGTCTTAGCTGCATTGGAGAAGCTGAGCTGGTGCAGCACTGAAGATGGTGAGCTAGAATTCAGCTGAAGCTTGATGAAGAATGTTCCAGAAGCTTCTAGACACTTCTAGAAGCTGAGTAAGTTAAGTTAGTTCGAAGAAATTTGTTAGGTAGTTAGAAGTAGTTAGTTGTCTATAAATAGGCTATTCTCTTTGTAAAGGTGAGATCTTTTTTCATTTCAATGAAGTTGATTATTCCAAACACTCTCTACTTTCTCTCTCTATCCTCATCTTCTTAGCTTGTCTTAGCTCAAAAGTTGATAAATATAACTCGATCGACACTTAAACAATTAAGAGATGAAATGTAATTTATAAGGTTCTCATTGCATCATGGGAGATTCGTAGACTGATCTTGCCTCACCACATATTATATAAATTATTGAAAAGAATTAATTAAGAGCTTTCATAGTGCAGAGATATTTCATTTCTCTGATCGTTGAATCTACAAACACTATAACATATAACAGACTTAAACTTCAAAGTAAAAACATATATATGCAGCTTTTTTTATATTTTGTTTTTAATTATATTTGATATCAGAAAAAGGAAGGCAAACGGTCATAGTTAAACTCAGAAGTGCAGAACGACAAAAGGAATCATAGGGGTTCGTTGACAATAATAATTGCCACTAATTTCTTATAGTCAAGGAGACAATGACATTTATGAATTTAGGCTTCTCTTTGGACATGCAATCAGCAATGATCTCTCTGTACTTGTGGAACACTTGACCCATCAATTCATAACCAAAATGGATTATAAGTAAAGGCTCGGCCACAGCTCTTATGCACTTTGCCACATTATACCCACCATTGTTCTCATCAAATGCCTCCCAATTGATTTCTGAAGTTTCCAAGCAATGAATTCTGAAAGATCCCTCCTTCTCAACTACATGCATAATTTCTGATGGTGATGGAGCGTAGTTTGGAATATTGAATGAATCCACCTTCTCTTCTTCTATTAATCCCTGCATTCATCAATATAAAAAATTAATATTAAATTTTCTTATAAAAATCAATATTACATGGAGAGCTCCATGATTTTCATAGTTGAGGACTTGAGGTGGAGGCATTGGCAGAGAAATAATAATTGAAGGCAGAAGGATACGTAGTCGGTTAAGTATCCTTGCTAAAAATTATGTTGTGTATGCAGGTATAATATCCTTTTTCAATTTGTAAATTAAATCTCTAATTCCCTTAACAAAATTCCTAATAAATTTTTTCGCTAGATGAATGATTAGATTTTTCAAACCGCATCAATAGTGTAACATCGCCTTCCTTTCTTTTTCTTCTGCCTCAAAAGATTAAAAGAAAGTACCCTTACAGAAAACAAAAGAGGGCCAAAAATACCTTTAAACTATTCGAAATATAGCAATTTTGCCATCAGTTTCCTTTTTCGCTTAAATACCATCGCCACTAGTCAAGTAGCTCAAAAATACTATGCGCAAGTCAAATAACTCAAAACTACCCTTTCCACTAACGGTTGATTCAAAACCAGCGAAAAGAGAAAATTTACCCTTGAATAATTCAAAATCCAGCCATTATGCCCTTGAACAATTTGTAATGCAACAAGTTTACATTTATCTATAATTTTTTGTATTGTGTGAAAAAGTATAATAACAAGAATAAAACATAATTGCCTGCTAAAGTTTGAAAGTTGATTGATGCCTACTCCAGTAGTTGCATATGGTCAGGTTCTAATAGGATCACTAGGAGAGCATTGGTGGCGGCAAAATGTGCTTACCTAAGTCAGCTGGTGGATACAACTTAACCAAAGTGCTGCAATAACTAAGTTGTGCTGGGACCTAGCAAATAAAACAGAAAAACTATGGATCAAATGGGTCCACATGTTCTATATAAAAAGGAGAGCAATAGAGAGCATGCCATTCCCTCAGCAAGCTAGCTGGATGGTATTGAAGATCCTGAAAGCTAGAAACCACTTAGCACTAGTGCAGAATGGGATTTAGAGAGGAAGTATGATTAGAATGATCTATCAACAACAACAAGGGACACAAAATAAAGTGAGCTGGAAAACAATGAGGTATCAGAATCAAGCCAGACCCAAAACTATGTTAACAATGTGGCTTCTAAATCATGGGAGGCTCTTGATAGTTGATCGATTGATAAAATGGGGTATGCAGGTTCATGCAGGTGTATTATGTGAAAAAGTATGATTGAAACAAGTGAGCATCTAATGTGCCTATGCAAGAGAGGTCTGGAGCAAGTAAACGCACTGGATAGGGAGGCAATACAGAGTGACTCACACATGGTAAGAGTTTCAACAGGGTATTCTGCAAGCTAGCAAAGGGAGGACAAAACAAGCTCAATTCTTCAGGATGCTATTTTCAGAGTATGCATGTGTGGGAAAAAATATGTCACCTATTATTATGGGAAAACGAGTCCAACTAGCGAGACTAGGCTTATCCTACAAGTCACCAGGCATAGAGGATACACGCCTGCTCTACGAGTTATGGCCGTTCGGGCGATACGGACGTAGGATGCAAGGCATACATCCCGCAGCCTTAGGTTTACAGTCTCCTAGTTAGGGTTTCGTATACACCACTGCCATGAGTTTATAGGCCCATGGCCTTTATTAGTCTTTGTATTTTACCATAATTAGGATTGGTAATCTCTACTATAAGTACCCCCTGCTTACATTGTATTGTACATCATACGATTCACACCGAATCCGGCTATTCTCAAGGAATAAAACTCTTTACTTTCTTGTCTAATATTTTTCTCTCTACTTACTTTTCATTGTATTTTACTGTATTACTTATGACCCTTTTCATAAATTTTAATTATTTAACCTACACGTACAATTTTAGGCATAAACAATTTGGCGCCCACCGTGGGGCCAGGCAATTGTAGGTATTCTACGAATGAAAAGGCGCACTCATTGCATACGACAACCTCCCAAAGAACACTGCTGACGCAATTGTAGGTATTCCCAAAGAACACTACCGAAACAAAGACGAGTCCGCACAAGATCCTAACGATCTCAGCGTGCAGCCAAAGGATCCTGCTAAAAAGTCGGTCCATGTAATCAGCAATGGCGAAGGCGATCAACCACACGAAGGTAATTTTGAGTTCAGAGGTTTCCATGTTAGTCTCATCAAAACCCTGTCAGAACAGGCAGAGTAGAACTAGGTCAACATGGTCGAGGGCATATCCCAAACGTTGGGAACAGTGTTCGCCTGATCGTCTAAGAGGCCAGCATCCCCGTGAGGACCAGCGCCCATGAACAATTCACCAGCATCCGTTCCTAATCGCAGACTCAACATGGATGCCGCTTCTGGAGGCTCAATGACAGTTAATAATCAAGACCTCATAGGGAACACCTGTTATTCAGGAGATCCTAAAGGAGATGAAGGTCATCAACGATCGAATCAGTAACGTGCCGGGTGCTCCACCTCTAGTTACCACCGTAGATGAGCAGAAGTTTTACAAGCATGCATACAAAGAAATCACTGCACCGATCCACATGCCAAAGCATTTCTGCCTGTTGGATAACCTAAAGTACGACGGGACAACAGATCCGGACGAGCATATTGTCACGTACTTTACAACCATCAAAAGAAACAAAATCTATGCGGAAGAAATCAAATCTGCTCTGGTCAAGAGGTTCGGCTCGACCTTGACTAAGGGCGCCCTTGCTTGGTACACTCAGCTACCAATGGGCTCCATCGAATCATTCACCTAGATGCAGGATTTATTCAAGAAAGTGCATTCTGGCGCCCGTAAGCGGAAGAAGCATATGGAGAACATCATCAAGGTTCGGAAATGCGATGATGGCTTCTAAAAGACTACCTTGAAAGTTTTCAGAGGGAATGCATGGAGCTTCCTCTAGTTCCCGAAAATATTGGTGTGGTTGCTTTTAGTAAGAGCTTGAATTCCAAAAGGTCGCTAGCTACTAGTGAGTTGCAGTGGAATCTAACTCAACACCCTGTGTGAACATGGAGTGACCTACATCAAATATACACTGAGAAACTCCGCCTGGAGCCAGAGCACTCTCAGAACCCCGAAGATGAACGAAGAAAGAGAGTAGGAAGTCCATCCCTGGAGGGAGAAGGGGACCGAAGAAGTGTGAAAGGAAAGATAGAGAGCCAAGCAAGAACCGGAAAGCAGGGCAGCACCCGAGGGTCCAGGTCCCAGGAGAAAAGAACCGAGTCCTGCAGTTTTTTAGATTCTGGTTTACGAGTCAATGCCGTGGAACTGGTTGCCAATCACTTTGGAAAACTAGGGCCAAAAGTACGGTGGTCGCCCACCGTAGAAGGAGCAACCGAGAGGAATTCAACGGTCTGCTATGGTTTCCATCGTAAAAATAGCCATGCCACAATCGACTGCAAGGCTCTGATGTTAGAGATTGAGTATCTATTAAAAGAGGGACACCTCAAGGATTTGATTGAAGAATGAGCGAGGCGGTCAAGAGCACCAGACTCTGGGGATAAGCGGAGCATCAACGAGATCTTCACAACCTCGGGACCTTTCATAGCTTGGGGGACTTAAAGGTCAGGTTCGTTCACTAGCCCTATTATGTTCAGCCTGGAAGACGAAGGAAGGCATCAAGACGCTCTCATCGCCCCCATAAGGTTGTCCAACCTTCAGATCAAGCAAGCTTTGGTTGACCCAGGAAGTAATGTGAACATTATCCGGTGGGAGGTACTACAGAAGTTAGGCCAGCACAATCAAATAATTCCAAGCCTTCACAAGATAATCGACTTTAGTGGCTTCCACGAGGAGCCTATTGGAGAACTAGCTCTACCGGTTCTTATCCTGGGCGTGACAAGCACAACCTCTTATCACGTACTCACTTGTAATGTCATATGATGTCATCCTGGGACGGTCCTAGATACACAGTGTAAAGGGATTTCCCTCAACGCTCCACCGAGTCTTCAGATACCCTACCTTACATGGGGTCAGTGACTTACGGAGTAAGCGACCTTTGCCTGCAAACTATCCTATGTTCGACAGAGAACACGACAAAGGGCCGATAGTCGAGGTTAATATGGTCGATGAGGAATCCTTCTGGTATGAGACTATGGAGCATAAGGCTAGGATGGAGATTGGTGAGTTAAGGGAACAGTTGCTGGAGATGTGTTATATAGTTCCCAAGGCAGCAGACTTTTGGTACCAACTCTGCGAGGTGCTGGTGAAACAAGAGGGACCTTGGCGGCTGATACATTGTACCTTGGTATTGACCCAAGTAAAGGTGCAACTCTTCCACCTCCCGAAAATCACTGAGCCAGTCCAGGGGAGCACCTGTTGCTGTATGTTTCAATCTAAAAAGTAGCGTGGAATGTGGTGCTCGCAAGAGAATAAGAAGGGAGACAGTTTCCCATGAAGTATATGCCAGTAAAGGACTTTCGTGCCCGGATGGACTTCTGCCTCTACCTATTCAGTTTATTATAGTCGTGGTCATGGCAGCTCAAGAGTTGCGTTTGTATTTTCTCAGCCATACAGTCAGCGTGGTCTCTTCTGTACCATTACGGACCATTTTGTCCATACCTGGGCTCTCAAAAGGGTTTGCAGGATTGGCTGAAGAACTTGGAGAATACAATATCATTTACCAACCATGAATGGTCATCCATTCACACGCTCTAGAAGGTTTCACCATAGATTTTATGGAGGAATTTGCACTAAAAGCGGAGGAATCAATCCAAAATGCAGGGCAATCGAGCCCAGGCGCTGGAAAATTCATAGGGACGTAGATCTCAAAGAAAAAGAAGCCAACCTCAACTTATGGGTCGAAACACCCACCGAGAACGTCTTCTACAAGGCCGCAAAAAGTTCAAGTATTGAAGCAGAATATGAAGCCATAACTCAAGCTCTTGACATAGCCTGCATATTGGGGGCCAGGGAGGTCAGCCTCTACAATAGTTCCCAGTTGGTAGTTAATCGAGTGAATGAGATTTTTACCACGGAGGACATCTGTGCGCCAGATCAGCAAGGAAAAATTAGAACACTTTTAAATAACTCACAAATGAGAGTTTGTCTATCAGGAGGAAAGCTCAAACGAGGACGAAGCGCCCAAGGATCCACGCACTGATTCAGATGATCAGCAGATAGTAATTGAGCTAACCCCCGCGGACCTGATGAACCTTGAAGTTCCAAGCACGGATTTTGCTTCAGAACAACGGCGTGCGCTAATTAGATACTTGGAGAAGGGAATGCTCCCCAAAGACAAATTAGAAAGCAGGCAACTGCAGAGGCAGACAGTTCATTATAGTTTGATCAACAGGGATTCATACCATCGGGTGGTCAGCGGCCCACTGATAACATCTCGAGGCTCAGCACCCTCCGACGAGGGAGCCTAGGTGGACGTCTCCGTCCAACGTTGGAAGTACAATCCTTTTCAGTATTTATTTAATTAAGTCTTTAGTTTATTTTAATTTTGATTGCAGTATTTTCATACTCATTAGCTATGTACGGGTTTTCACCCACAACAGTTCAGGCCCTGCACCCGTATTTATCAATAAAACTACTATTTTACTTAGCCAGTTTTACAATTCAGATCCATCTACGATCCAACTATTCATAGCCCTAGCCAGACCTAAGTTGAAGTAATACACCTATTTTTTGCTACAAAAAGTAGGGTAAACTACTCACTTAGAGCTAGATAATGTCTAGCTCAGCCACCAAGCATTATTCGTAAGTTGAACTCGTCAATTCAACAAATTGCACCTACATACCGGTTGGGATGCCCATTTGAATAGTGCCAGAAAGTCTTAAAATACTCGAGTAAACAAGCAATGACGTTTTGTTACGAAACGCAAAAATACCCCATTCTTACACCAGATAAAGTCGTACCATTATGGGTGCAAAGCAGCTCTCTATGACAGGCGCAATATAATCTGTCACTTACTGATGCAAATGAAGCGTCCTTTCATGCGCACACCCATCTTTTAAAGACACTAGCCCAGAAAGGCACAATAAACATGATGCTTAACTACACAAGTACGCATAAAAGTATTAACGAACGTTCATTTTTATTAATAACAAACAGCCCATAGGCTCATAATATGCAATTAAGTCCTTTTTTAATACAACATTGTTCAGTACAAGTATTCTAATAAAAAACTAAAAACGCAAAACTTTCGACTTCTCGAAATCTGCACGGCTGAAGATGCTTCATCTGGAATGTAGCTACAAGGCGCTAAGCTGTTCGCAGTTCTCCCGGCATCAGGGGTTATGTCAGCCCGAGCAACCTTCGGCGCACAACCACTGATGTAACCAAGGCCCGGATACCTTGATCAAAGCAAGGGTCTTCAAAAGCGTCTGAGCACGGACACAGCCTTCCTCCATCTCATCCGCTGAACTCGAAGAGAAACTAGAAGATCTGCTTCGACCCCCATTGGTCAAACGGGAGTGCACTGCCTTGCAAATCTTCAAGCACAATGGGGAACTCATCAAACTCAAGGAGGCTTGAGCTGGGAACTTTCCACAAGGGAGCCTCTTCCCACCGATATCCCATAGTCGGCGGCCGATGAGACGTTGCAATAACAATACGGCCGAACGAGCCGAACCAAGAGACAACCTTGAACCACGAGCAGAGTTAGAGCTTGGTGACTCGTTAATCCACCAATGGCCCGAAGCTATATCCTCTTGCGTGCTATGGAGCAAAGCTACACACGTGGGCTTCAACCTAACGCCGTCAAAGGAACTACCTGAATGTCCACGACGTCCTAGAAGAGAAGCCTCATGGCAGCTAAAAGGGCCAAGCATCCTAACCCCGCATGACAAGAGGAATATCACAGCAACCGTCGTGTTAGAAGAAGAGCACATCGTAATTCGTGCAAATGCATAATGAAGACATTCCGAAGAACATCATTAGAATCCCGATCAAACTTCATGACTCGAGGGACTCCGTTCATCCAATCGCGGATGGAAGAAAGGAAGAAGTAAACTACATATGGTCTTTTCCTACAGTTTTCTCATGTACCATCCATTCCGAATGAAGGAGCTTTTCTGGGAATATCAAACCAGGATCAAAGACAAATATTTTTGAAGAAAGAAAAGCGATTCTTTCATAAGGAATTTTGAAGAAGATGGAGTATTTTTCTGAAGAGTATTTGTGATTCCACCACTTTCACAATACCCCCTATTTATAGGCTAGAAGAGATAAGAACGGATCATGAAATGGTCAAGCGTAATTATGGCTGGAATCAACATCAACCTATCAGATAAAGGCACGCGGAGTTCTCGAAGAAATCAACATCATTCTTGGTCACAGACTGCGAGTTTCAAGGAGTCAGTAAGATATCCCATCACATTCATCTTGTAACCCGCTTTCACTTCCTGACTGCTTGCGTGAGCACTCAGCAAGTGGGGGGACTTACTGTGTGGGAAAATACGCCACCTATTATTACTGGGATACGAGTCCATCTGGCGAGACTAGGCTTATTCTACAAGTCACCAGGCACAGAGGATACACACCTGCTCTACGAGTTACGACCGTTCAGGCGGTACGGGCGTAGGAGGCAAGGCATACATGCACCCCCCCCCCCCTAGGTTTACAGTCTCCTAGTTAAGGTTTCGTATACACCACCGCCTTGAGTTTATAGGCCCATGGCCTGTATTAGTCTTTGTATTTTACCATAATTAGCACTAGGTAATCTCTACTATAAATACCGCTCCTTACATTGTATTGTACATCAAGCGATTTACACTGAATCCAACAATTCTCAAGGAATAAAACTCTTTACTTTCTTGTCTATTATTTTCCTCTCTGTTTACTTATTTTTTCGTCGTATTTTACTGTATTGCGTGGAATCCTTTCATAAATTTAATTATTTAATCTCGACATACAATTTTAGGCATAAATAATATACATGCCATATGAAAGGAGAGAAACAATAGGGTGTTTGAGAAAAAAAAAGAGAAGGTTTGGTATGAGGTCACAAAGGAGATTGCATGTTTTTGCTATATGAGATCCAGTGCAAAATTTGGCCACTTAATTAGTTAGTACCCACTGGTTCTAATGTATATTACATTACTTCCCTGTTAAACGTTGATGATTAGTCTAGGTAAGTGATTACAGTTAGCGAGTGGGTTAGTTAGATGTGATTTACTCTCTGAGATGGCTGTCAGCGTCCAAGATAGCTAAGCTTTGTAAAATGTTTGATCCTTCGGGTAATTAATAGAATTATTAATTACCTAAAAAAATAATAAAAATATAAATGTGTATAAATACTTCTTGCTCTAGCAAAGAAATATGCTGATCTGTAGCTTTCGTTCTAGGTTCCTTGTGCATTAGGCATAAGTAATTCTTTCTAGACGTGAAATCATGTACATTTTCTTACAAAACTACATTAAAGTATATTTTTCTATATTAATAATAATAGTTCTATTTTACTAACTCTAAGATGATATATGTGATAACGCCCACAGTTGCCAAGTTCTAAAGTTTTCTTCCTTCTTTTTTGTTCGGGCAATAAACGGCATGCATATAAGCTCAAGATGAATTACCTTACTATACTTATCAAAGTTCTATTTTACATATTAAAACCGAACAAAGTGGACTACAAGCCTACGTCTAGGTTTCTTACACAAATCTTGAATTTTATTAATTTTTATAATATAAATCAAATTCAGTTATACCTTATTACAGTATAAGTATTACATTAGTTTCTTACATAACTCTTGAATTACAATAAGCTGGAAATCAAATAGTTCAAAGCTATAATTGCTCAATTTTGAATTGTTCAAGGGCAAGTTTATCCCTTTTTCGCTTGTGTTGGAGCAACTGTGTGAAGGGTATTTTTGAGCCATTTGACAGTTTGAAGGGTAATTTTAAGCTACTTGACTAGCGAACGAATGTTCGAAAAAAAAAAGAAAGAAACAGATTGCAATGTTGCTCTATTTCGGATAATATAGTGGCATTTTCGACCCTTTTTCATATAGAAATTTCATCTTTACTTTTTCCGCTTCAGGGCTTTTTTCTATACATCAGAGTTAGATAATATAATAGTTGAGTTATTTTCTTGTTGTAAAAGCATTTAATCCAATAAAGTAAGAGTTAAATGATCATCAGTAAATTTAATCCTATACCTCCGCAACCAGCTCATTGAGGGCAGTTGCCAGAAGCTCCCAGATGTAGCAACCCTCTTTGTTACAGAGATCTTCACTTCTCCTACCCAATAGGGTCAATACCATGCCGCCCCCTTTCACCAATTCATACGAGCGATACTTGAGAAAATACAAAAAATCTCTTTCATACTGCTCATAATATGCTTTAGCCACATTTGGAGGACTAGTACTTGCAATACAAACATTTCCCTTGTTATTCTCTATTCCACGAGGCACCTATTATAAGCAACAAGTAAAAAAAAAAAAAAAAAAAAAAAAAGGGAGAGAGAGAGAGAGAAAAAGGATTGAAAAATGTCATAATATGCAATCCTATATATGCAGTTCTTTCTTCAGATGGTTGATAAAATTATGATGAAACTGTAAATTGAGGAAAATTTTCACCATCTTCCCATTTATCCAGTCTCCATGACAAACCTCATGCAATCAACTGAATAAACTTGTAAGTGAGAAGAACCTGGTGAAGTGAATAGCGCAAATAAATCTTTATAGCGGTACTTCGTCTGTGTCATTTTATATGATAGTTCCCTAAGAAATGATATATTTTATGTTTGAAAATTTTCTAGCTTTAAATTTTTTACTGTACTCTTCAATAAGCCATAGTGTATAAAATCATATGTGGTCTTTATTTTTCTCTTAAACTATATGTCCAATCAAACATCCCTACATCATAAAATGAAGAGAGTATTAGAGGCTACATATATAGTACTATCACATATACTTACTTGAGATAGCCATTGAAGACTGTAAGAGGAGTGTACAAAATGCAGACTCTTGGCAGGGAAAAGTCTACCATAGAATGAACCAGGAACTCCTGTGACATAACAATTAGGACCAAATCCATCTCCCATTTGCTTCCTCAAATTTTCTTGGAACTCAGGCAATGACAAACGGAAAATGGTATTAAAATCATTGCTAGGAAGATCATTCAGGAAAACATGGAATTCCGGCGACTGTTGGTCAATGTTCTTTTTGCATTCATTGTTAATAGTTTTTATAAGTTCGGTGACGGCCAAAAAAGCATTAGGTCCAGAGGAACAACCTAAATCCGCAATGCATATAGTTTCTGCTGGAAAGAGGCTGTGGTAGAGAGCAGATATGGCTTCATTTGTTATTGACTTTGTCATGAGGATCACCTTTTTCTGTACGTAAAATTCATGGTAATTATTAGAAGGAACTAAAATTCTTTCATGGGCAAACCAACTTAACCGATTAGAGAAAGTTTTTTTAATCTATCTATACGGTGTCCGATTAATCCGAATTAACACCTCTGCGGAAAAAAAAAAACTAGTTGAGTCTAACTACTTAGAATTAGGCAATTAGCACCGGTGCGAAAAAAAATTCAATTGGTACGGTATAATGAAGAATCAATTCAAACACATGAAAAGTAGCTTATAATATATTCTCTCCCGTCACTTTTTTGGTAGTTTGACTTGGCACAAAATTTAATAAAAAAATAAATACTTTTAAAACTTGTGGTCTAAAATAAGCCCTAGCCGAGAGTCTATCGAAAACAGTCTCTCCACTTTGGTGGGGGGGTAAGGTCTACGTACATCTCACCCTCTCCAGATCCCACTTATGTGATATACTGGATATGTTGTTGTTGTTGTTGGTCTAAAATAATCCATATTTGTGTGGCCATAAATAAGTCAAAGAAAAATTCGGAGTTGAAATGCTTCCAACTTTAAATGTATAACAATTTCTTGGGAGTTGGGACGGATTAATAAGAAAAATATAAGTGGATGGACGGAAAATATAAGTGGACGGAGGGAGTATATTCCATCCAATTGATGAATAAAAAAAAAAAACTAAAGTAATGATTCATACCTGAAGCAAAGAATTGTTAGCATAGCTAGAGTCTCCAACCCCTCCATTCATGTGAAGTATTTTAGCAACTTCCATTTCTTTATCCCTTGAATGCTCCTTGTGTTTATGTACGTGGGATATTATACTACTACTACTCTTTCTTTGTGAAGTTCCAATAGGATATACTAACTTATTTATAGCTGGGGATACTCTGCATTTCCTGGTTAACAAACATACTTTTGTTTCTTAGTAAGACAAAATGTGGTTCCCACTGTAATCTCCAAATTTTTACCCTTCCCTCAGTTTAACACTATTTTTTAGGATTAAATATTTATTTTATATTTTGTGTAGTATTTTTTTATTTTACTTTATTTTTAGTTAATTTAACTTTGGAAAACTGGAGTAGTAACATTTTATTTAATTCGTTTAATGCTAATTTAATTTTCTTAGAAGAACAGAGAAATAATTTAAAAAAGGAAAACAAATCACATTTGGCTACTTGGTAAGATTATTATTCCGTATCCTTCTTAACAAAGTCGCATTCGCTCACAATTCATTAATCTCACATTTTTCTCACATATACTTGCGTACATGCACCACACACATTTCACACTTAAATTTTCTGACGCGCATATATGAATAGTGAATGACAAATCTTAAATTATTGGACCATGCCCTAGTTCCAGAAGCCAACCCTACGTAGTAGAACAATTGTTGAGGTTACTAAATTCATTTTCGTCATTCTTTTTAATGGTTGATATGAATGTAGACACTGAAATTTTGTGTATTTGATGTCTTTCTTGTTGTGAATATTCTGGACTTATGGGATTTGAGGTGATCTCTTGGAATTTTTGAGATGTCTTCTAAGGGAATATGTGACCCTTTTTACAGGTGTAATCTAGGATTTTAGGTGAAGTAACCTCCAAATAATCCTGATGGGCTAATCTCGTAGAAACCCTAGTCCAATCTTTTACGGACTAATTTAACAAATTTTCAGTGTGTACAATGAAAACTCAAAGTTCCAATACCTCTAAAATCTAAAAGGACTTCAGTCTTCAAAGGACAGCTTAATAGAGAAAATCCATGCAGTAATCACCTAGAGAAAGTTAACATTATCAGTTCTGTGAATATTTTGTTCGCATATATTGTTTATATCAAATCAAATAATATAACTTTATGTGGTCAAAAAATTTAAAGAGATATTCTTAGCACTTAACCATAGTTAAGTATAGAGCTGGTAAAGTTGTTAAATAAAATGAGTATCCATCCAATTAAGCCCACTTAAAATGGGATTGGTATTGAGTAATTCTTTAGTGGGTCAAAATGGATTTTATACATTAAGTTAAATGGATAAAACTAAAATACTCATTTTACCCATTTTTCAGCTACCAAGTCAGAATCAGTACCCAATATCATGTATATTTCTTATTATGGCTTCTTCTATCCATAAACCCACTCATTCTATTTTATCCTTTTCTTCCTCCAATCAAGCTTTTTTCAGTGAATTCCTCTTCACTATCTTCTTATTCTAGTTCATTTAAGGTTAGCATTTTTCGATCCATATATTAAATTTTGTATTTTTCATTGGTATTAATGATGCATATAACATATTTGATAAAAATTTTAAACGAATTTTTGCTATATGAAAGTGTATAAACATACAGTAACCTGCTTCGTTCTTTCAAGGACCAATAACACCAACCTGCTTCATTGATGACTTTTAATTCAAATAATAAGGAATCGAAAATACAAACAATAGCTGGAATCGAAAATACTAGTGTATCATTGAGTAGCTTCCATGGGAGATCAAGAAAATACAAACCATAAGGAAATTGGGCTACATAATATGAATTTTGTCTGAGGTAGGGTATGAAAAGCTGTTATTTATGAAAAGCTGGAATGGCTTGGTAAACATATATTTTGTTTATTTGAATTTACACTACTATAACTCTGCCTACTATAACCTGCTTCTGATTCTGAAGTTTGATTTTGATTTTGATTTTTCTTGAAGTAACCTGCTTCATTGTTTCTATTTGTTTGCTTATATTTCTAGCATGTCATTGATCGATTTCGTTTACTTCATCTTTAGGTAGAGATGTCAATAGAAGGAATTGCCGATTCTTGTGAACAAAGTTCTTCAGCCGTGAGACGAGGCAAGAGAAAAACTTCTACTGTTTGGGATTCTTTTACTCAAATTCCTATTCCTTCAAGTGATGGAAAGTTCAGAGCCATTTGTAAGACTTGTGAAAAAGATTACATACTGCACCCTTCTTCTGGAATATCGAATTTGAAGCGTCATTTGGACACAATTCATAAGAATGCGAAAGAGCATCAAAGTACACCGATAGATCAAGCAACCTTTCGAGAAAAAATGTCTGTAGCCATATGTAGACATAATAATCTGTTCAGTTTCGCAAGACATAAAGACAATAGAGATATTCATTCATATTTAAATCCAACGGTGAATCACATATCAAGAAACACATGAAAAGCGGATATTTTGAAACTGTATGCAAGGGAAAAAGATTTGCTAAAAAACGAGCTTGTTGTGATTCCTAGCGGAATCTGTTTAATATCAGACATGTGGACCTCACTCATTTCTAATGGCTATATCTGTGTGACTGCTCACTATGTGGATTTAAATTGGAAACTTCATAAACGAGTAGATTTTTCGCCATGTTCCTCCACCACATTCAGGTGCAGTTTTAGGTACTTTGTTAATTAATTTTCTTCAAGAATGGGGCATTGAAAAGAAAGTTTTTACTCTCACTTTAGATAATACGACTTGCAACAATAGCGTCGTAGATACTTTGCAACAACATTTATCATTAATGCATTCTTTAGTTTGTGAGGGAAAATTTTTTCATATACGTTGTGAAAATCACATTCTAAATTTGATTGTTAATGCAGGGTTTGCGGAAATTGATGTGGCTCTTGTAAAAATCAAAGAAAGTGTTATACACATCAAGTATTCAGAAGGGAGAATAGTAAAATTTGTGGAATGCATTAAAAATCTTGGACTGCGATGTTCCAAAAAGCTTCAGCAAGATATGCCTATTCGATGGAATTCCACCTATCAGATGCTTGAAAGTGCCCTTCAATATAAGCAGGCTTACATACAGTATAGGTTGGTTGACACTGATTTTAAAAATTCCCTTAGTGAAGTATAATGGCAAAGGGTCGAGGTAATAGCTAATTTCTTGAAGCCATTTTATGTCATTACAACATTATTTTCTGGATGCAAGTATCCGACTGCCAATTTGTATCTTCGAAATATATATAAAATTCAGAAGTTGTTTGAGGAAGAAAAGGATAGTGAAGATTCGGGTCTGAGTGAGATGTCAACTTTGGTGTTAAGGAAGTTCAAGAAATATTGGAGGTCGTATAGTATCATTTTATCTATATTTATTGTTCTTAATCCTCGATATAAATTGATGTATGTCAAATTTTATTTTTTCAAGCCTTAATCCTTAGACTGCTGATGAAAAAGTAAAGGTTATTGAAGAGAATTTACAGTAATTGTTCAAAGAGTACTTAATACCTTCAACCACAAGTACCTAGTTGGGGGATTATGCTTGTAGTAGTGTTAGCAATGAAATGAGCGATGCAGATGATGAGTTTGATTTGTATGAGAGTCAACTAGAGTCAAGTGCTGGAAAAACTCAACTAGATATGTATTTGGAGGAAGCTACTCTTGATCGTAAATCAAATCAGAATTTAGATGTACTTGGCTTATGGAAAGATAACATATTAAGGTACCCAGAATTTTCATTAATGGCACGGGATGTCTTGAGTGTGCCTATCACCACAATAGCCTCTGAGTCTGCATTTAGCATTGGTGGTCATGTCATTGGTAAGTTTCGAAGTTCTATTCTTCCTGCAAATGCCGAGGCAAAATTGTGTACTAGAGATTGGGTTTGTGGACAAAAAGGTATATTAATCTTCTCTTGATTTATTTATTTTTTTACTTAATAACCAATTAACTATGATGGCTTATATTTCTTTGTTAAAAATGTTTAAGATCATGATGAATCTGACTCTGATGAAGATGAGATTGCCTTGGATCTTCAGCCTTATCTTACTAGAGTTGGAGGTATGTTGTTGTTCTTGTTGCCTTGCTATTATGTCTTGTCCTCTTACTATGAGGAAGCATCAGATCTTATATACAGTTGGTGTGAGTAAAAGGGAGCTGTAGGTTCTGGTATAAAACTGCTCTCTTACCTAGTCTAAAGTCAGTGGTCTCTTTATGTGTTATAAGATCTTGTATTACTATCTGTCCAAATTAAAAGGGGGAGGATATATAAGTAATGATACTTGTTCCTTATGAGCTGATGGAATTGTTGTCTTAGTCATATCAGAGATCTATAAACTGTTGCAGCTGTTTATATTAATGTGGTTTGGTTGGATGTTTTCTATGATTTTGAAAGGATTTTCAAGGGTCTGTGAGAGTTTTCAAGAGGAGGTGATAGGTCTAGTTTCTTAGTTGATTGGGAGAAGAAGCAAGGTGAAGGCAGTTCTGTTTTTTTTTTAGGTTCTGGTATGTGTCTTCTTTTTCAAAGGGAAAGAGAGGTATGGAGGTCTATTGTTTGGCTGTTAAGAAGTGTGTAGCAGGGGTGATTCCAGACCTGCAATGGTTGTGAAGGTGTATGTGGGTGTGTTTTCTGTTTCTTTAGTTCTATAGAAGTAAAGGAGCAGGATTCCTAGTTCCTGCAGTTAAAAGAAGGAGTAGCAGGGGTCGGATTGAGGGAGTTCAAGGGTGTTCCTCTGATGCTGGAAGTCTGTTAAAGGTTTTCCTTCTAGTTTTTTGTCAGGTTTCATTTCTTCTTCCAAACGAAGCTTCCAGTCTCCTGTTAATTTTTCTCTAGTTGTCTCTGTCCTCAGGTTGAAAAAGTGAATTGCTAGTCTGGTTTCTGGTTTAAAGATGCTGGAACTCTGGTGGTCAGGAGCTTTTCATTTAGGTTTGAACTGAAAGTAGCCAGGGAAGGTAGTCTTTCCTAGTTCCTTTGTTGGTTGAGTTGCAGCAGTTCTAGTAAAATAGAAGAGGTCTAGTTTTGGTGTCTGTTGTGGCTTGGATGTCTTCAAGATGAAAGGGACTTGTAGTTAAGAAATAAGGTCTAGTTTTGGGCAGTGTAAAGGCTTGGATTCTGTTGGTTTGAGTTTCATTAATTAGTAAGTGTGATAATGTTTCATGTCTTAATCATTTTAATTTGTTATTATTGTAGGGTGCTCACCATAAGATTATTGATACAACAGCCGGAGGTTAATACCAGGGTGGATCCCAAGAGGTTAGAGGTTAGTGACATTACTCAAATTCATGTTGCTGAAAGAACATTTTCTCTTTTCTTATTTTTTCCTCTTTTTTTCAGATTTGCTTATCAGAATGGTATATGATTGTTTTTAAATTTTCCTTTTACCAGTATTAAAAGGACAGCTTCTAGATTTGCTTTCTTGTTTAGCTGATTTTAAACAGAACCGAGTGTAGACCTCTTTGTCAATGCCATGGCCTAGAAGAAAGGTCTTCAATTTTTGGAAGTAATTAAAAGAAAGTCCATCCAACTTCCAACTACTATTCATTGGGAGGGAGTGTAGAAGTTTCAAGGGTGTGGTGAGTTTGTTTCTGATTTTGTGAAGTTATGAGGAGCTGCGGGTCATTAAGAGGGGTGCCTAAGTTGAACTTGATTCTTGCCTTGCTTGTTCCATTTCTCTGCTTGAGAGATTTCTGATGAGGAAGCTGGTTAGTTTATGGTTTCTAGAGATTGTCCAGTATCAGCAGCTTAGGTTCAGTCGATGATGACCTATCTAGGCTCTCACTTGGTTTCTGCTATGATTTATCATTCTGGAATATCTTAGTTGCCTTCCGTCATTTCGAATGCTCTGCTCTGTTCAGTTTTCTTAAGTCTTTTTCTTGTCTGTATAACCTCTGGATTTGAGTATAAATGTAAAGGTGTGCCTGCATCCGTTTCTTATTCCTTCCTATTTTCATTTTGTGTCAACTGGTCTTATGAGTTCCTGTTTGAGTATAAATGCTGAACTTTTACCTTATTGTATGTAAATGCAGGTGGCGGGAAGTGGAGTGCGGTGAAAGACACGCATCAGAGGATCTGGATAGATTGGTTACTAGTTTATTGACACGACCCGCATTTTCGGCTAGGCTGTGCGGGCACCCGACCACCTTCCCTAGACCTGTCGGGCGAACCCTATTGACTGAATCGATATAAACGGCGCAAAATTTTCTTGAAAATAAAATTAAACATGACCTTAACAACATAAAATAACTCTTACGGATATATATATATATGTACTGTCTGGACAATACAACTAACTACCCAGAAAACACAGGTTTAAAGGTTTCCAGATCAGACATCTAAGAAAGCTAAAAGATATACACACCTCCAAAAAGGAGCAAAATTAAGGAGAACTGTAATATCTAAAGTTGGTGGCCGCAATGAACAAGATGGCTCACCGTAGACAGCTGAAAACGTACTACTCCTCAATCACATCGCGGCTGGCTGGGTCCTGATGCAGAATCTACCGAACGAAAATAAATACAAGAACAAATAGGGGGTGAATCATAAGGGCTTAATAAGTGGGGACAAACTAGCAACCTCGAAAAATAGATACGCTAGTTAGGGAGACAGAAGCCATAGCAGTCAACCAGATAAATCATTCACAGATAATTAATGCAATAAAACTATACAGCTAAAAAAAATGCATATAAAGATATGCAATGATGTGTCATGATGCAATAGGGTCATATGTGCCCGAAACCTATCTCCGGCGCGGGACTCCCATCGTCTACCAGGAGATATATACAATATTGATCCTTCACCGGCGCGGGACTCTCATCGACTACCAGGAAATATATGCAGTAATGACCCTTCACCGTCTCGGGACTCTCATAGATTACCTGGAAGTATATGCGATAATGACCCTTCACCGGCTCGGTACTCTCATTGATTACCGGGAAGTATATGCAATAATGATAGCCAGAGTACAATGCTCAGATACTCAATGCAATACTAGCAACAGGACTTAACATATAATATACAACGTAAATTCAAAGCTAAGGCATAATGAGCACGCCTATCGGCAGCTACACAAGTAAAGAACACGTGGTAGAAAATCCACGAGGCCAGGTGCCTCCAAAGAAATGGATATAATCACTTACCGTATTCCAAAGCTAGCCCTGCTACTCAACAACTGCCTTTTTCCTAGGATTAACTGCCAAACGATCCCGTTCTATTCAATAAGTAGAAAAATTATATCAAATAAAGCTAAAGGCTTCATTCCTTATGACTTAGGGCAATCCAGTTAGGAACCTGATACCTTATTCGCATACACAATATGCAGGCCAGGCTTATGTACAGGGTTCAAAGTCCCATAATCAAATCCTAAATAAATTACATTTATATGTTGCCCATAACTCACTGAGTACGAATATATAATCATTTCCATCATCGGGGGCCAATTGACCCTTTAAACTATCAATTTAAGTCATTAGGGCGATGTCTAATATCCCTATTTTTACCAAAATATATTCAAACACACGTAATAAGCTAAGATAATGAGTTAACATCATTACCTGGAGATTTGGGGTAGAAATTCCACTATTTTTCCACCTCCTTTTCCCTTTTTTCCTCTTTCTTTTCTCTGTTTTGTTCTTATGTTTCTGTTTGTATATCTTAGCTGCTGCTGCTAAGGGATTAAATCCCTTAGCTAACCAACTTTGCAATTTATTTTTTTTAAATTCGCTACGACGATTAAAATTAAAATGGAACCCTAGAGAAGTCGAAATGATCCCAAATTTTTCAAGTAAGTTATACAAAATATATGTAACATACTCCCCAAGGCAAATCTCATATCGGACTCCCGAAAATCAAGATACGAATTAAAAGGAAAAAGGACCAAATTATTAATTCTTTCGGAACTTTAGCCGAAATCAACCGAACAACCTCAAAACTCACTTCAAAAATTCACATATGTCATAATGACCATACGAACATAGTGACGCATTCAGATTTCGAAACGGAGCTCATTCGCCAAAATTGTGCTCGAAAACCTCTTTTTTACGATTTATCGCTAACGAAAACTGAAACCTTCTTCCGATGCCTACCAAACGAGGTCTAATTTAGCTCAAATTTTACAGACAAGTCGGGATGGTCCTTATGAAGCTTTTAAAATTAACAACACGTCAATCGAGGTCCTAATTCCTAAAACGACTACTTAAGATCGTTTCATTTATAGTAGTTCACTAGTTTTGTCATTAGTAGATGTTCTTTTTTACCTCTGTAGCTCAGTTCTAATGGGAATATGCTGTCAGACAGCAGCTATCTTCTTCTTCCCGAATAATTTACTTTTTTGTTCGCGGAAAGTTCTTAGGACATGTGTTAGGTGTTGTATTCTTGAAAATTGTAGTGGCCCTCATTTGTAATTTTAACTGTATTAAATTAACAAGTTTAGATCTTTGCTAAAAACTGAATCTTGTTAATAAAGTTAAAATCTTTATCTAAAGGTGTTGTTTTTCTTTCTTCAGGCTATTAGGAAGGTGTAATGTATCTGTTAAACTAGCTAAAGTTGATAGTTCTATGGGGTGTTCATTTTTATCTGGTCTGTTGCAAGTTAAGAGAGGGCTTGCCTGTGTGAAGTGTGTGCAGGTGTGAATGTAGAGTGTTCTGGTGAGTGCAGGGAGTTTTAGAGGCTGAGTATGTGTATATGCAGTAGAGTAGGGTGCTGCAGTTGAGAAGTTTAGGGTGTTTGGTGATATTGTGATGGTTCGGGGGTTTGAAAAGGAGGGTGTAGGCAGTTTGTTTTGTTTGTGATTTGGTTCAGGTGGTCTATAGTTTAGTGAATGAGTGATCTGTGAATGTGAGTTGTGTGTGCAGGGGCTAAAGGGGGTGTTGTGGAGAGGTATTAGGGGTTCTAGGGTGGTTTCTTGGTCTCTTAAATGTCTAAGAGGTTGAGGGGTGTGTCTGGTTTCTCTGATTGTAGAGGAGTCAGTATAGGGTGTTGGTGTCTTTGTATTGTTCTTGTTTGTCTAAGTGAGTGTGTGTGTGCAGTCAGATAGCTTGTTTGCTGTGTAGTTTAATTTGTGTAGTTTTTTCACCTATGGATCTCTGTTGTGTTTGCTGGTCTGGAGGAAAATACAAAATGCTATTATGCACTTTTTGGAGTTTAGCTCATGTGTTAATCTTTAAAGTGCAGCAAGAAATTATAAATTGAATTTGTATTCCAACTTGTGCAGAGGTTTAGCAGATTTAGGTAATGATACTTTAATCACAATTCACAAGTGACTAAGAGCCCATAGATAATATGGGCAACCATATAGATAACCATATTATCCATCACTCAATCCATTTTTTATCCACATTAAATATAGACGGGTCGGATAATTATCTATATTTATCTTATCCATTTTTGACCGGCCCATATCTAATCCGACCCGCCCGTTTGCCAGCTCTAGTTAAGTAATAAGTGCAGGAAGAAAAAACATTATTGCATACAACGTTTTGTGTAAGCAATGAGTACAATGTGTTAAGTTTTTACCGCCTCCTATCACTACTAAGAGCCTATTTGGGTGAGCTTATAAGCTGCTTTTTAGCTTATAAGCAACTTTGTAGTGTCGCTAATTTCAAAAAGTGTTTATAAGTACTGCGCTTATTAGTTGAAATAAATCATAAGCTATAAGTAATAAAATCTTAACTTATGACTTTTATTACTTATGGCTTATAGCTTATAAGCTAATTGCATTTATCAAGTTTTTTCTTCTATTTTACTTAATAACTTTAATTATTCTAAAAGTACATTTTAAACAAAAGCTCAAAATTTAAAATAATTATTTTATCAAATTATTCTCAATTTCATCACTTTTACACGAACACTTATTCTCAGTCTCAGCTACTTTTAGTCAAATACTTATCAGCTGTATTTAATTTATTGTTTCAGCTACTTCTCATCAGCTCACCCAAACGGGCCCTAAATCAGAATTTCGTAAAAATAGAAATTCCTCAAAAGACCACGAAGAAGTTTGGGTTCTACTGTTCGTAAAGCACATGATTTTTGTAAACATATTATTAATCAATGGTTAACTATGTGGGTAAAAATATGTCACCTACAAGTACAGTAGGCGGTCATGTGAACTGCCTCTAAAAAGAAACTTTAGCAGCGGTTTCTTCTCATCTACCGGCGATTGGGGCATCCACCTTAGCTTTACGACGATTTTGACTTCTTTTAGCGACGGTTTAGATTCTTTTGGAGATTTGCAGCGGTTCTTTTTAATTTTTTAAAAAAATTTTATAAATTTTATTTTCATTAGAAAAGCTTGGGATTTTAAAGAAATATTATGCTTTCAGCCACGTAATCAACTTGTGATCTGCGTGGCTGAAAAAGGTTGTGTTGTATGTATGTTGGGTTGGTGGGTCTCCTTAAACAAAATTCAAAATTTTGAACTTACTCTTAGCCAATGAGAACCTTGGTCAATTATTCAACCAACTGTTGGAAATACTCTTAGTTAGGTCACCACCCCGCTGGAAATAAACTCAGGTAACCACCAAACCGCTGTGAAATAACCTCGCGGTGCTGGAAATATCAGCAGTTTTGATAATTAACTTTTAAACTGCTGTTGAATCGCCTCATTAATAAGGCTATGGACCTATAACTCGAGGCAGTGGTTCATACTAAATCCTAACTAGGAGACTGTAAATTCTAGCTGACGGGATGTATACTCTGCATCCTATGATCGTGCCGTTTAAACGGTCGTTGGCTCCAGATTCGGGCGTGTATCCTCTACACTCAGTGACTTACAAAATTAGCCTAGACTCTCTAGATCGACTCCTATCCCCATAATAGTACGTGGCGTATTTTTTTCTCACACATAAACCTATGTCTATATATACCTTTATCTATAGTTGTAATTCATCAACAAGATTCGACTATAATCTCTATCTTATTCAAGGAATACAACTCCTATGTACTCGCTTTTATTTCATTTTTTTTTTATATTTCATCATTATATGTGGCCCTATATAACTTTAATTATTTTTCCTTTTAAGTAAGTTTTAGGCATAAAGACCAACAAAGACGTTGTCTTTCTTGATATACCAAGTATATCTTAGACAATGGGATTTAAAATATTAGTATTATATGTTTTAGACGTTGTAATGTGGAGAGAATAGTGGAGTTGTTACTTGTTATTAACAGAAGTGGAGAATTAGTCTGGGCATTTGCTAAATCTCCTCAGTTTTGAACTAACAATTTGCAGAGGTACAGGCAGCTTTGTTGGAAATTAACATGAGTGTTTCATAAAACTTGAGCAACATTATTCTAGAAATTGACTCTTTAATGGTACTAAATATAGTTGAAGGGTTCATCAACATCCCCTAGGTAGGATCTTCAAGATGATAGTGATGAGGATAAAACATCTTATTCAAGGAAAGGGCTTCAAAATTCAACATTGTAACAAAGAATGTAATGAATTAGCTGATGCTCTAGCTAAGAGCATGTTTGGCCAAACTTCTGAAAACTGCTTATTTTGAAATGTGCTTTCCTCCAAAAGTGCTTTTTATAAAAGAGAATACATAAACAGCCAACAGGCACTCAAAGTTGAGAAGTTGACACCAACTGTAAGTTAGACATCTCAACTTTTTGTATGACTTTTCAAACACCTCATATAGTATTTAAGTGCAACTTTCAAACATATCTGTTAACCTGATCGTATGTGTGTGTTGCAAGCGCGGATGATATGTCAAAATTACTAATTATTAAATGACACATGGAATTCGGAAAGAAAATAAAAATAAAAATGGCTCACTTTAATGCGAAAAAAAAAAAACCCCGCCCCTCATTTTCTTCTTCGTTGAACCCACCTTATTGTTAACCCCTACCCACCCTTACATTGATCCCCTTTGTGTTACCCTTAATTCCCATGTGCTTTTCCCTCAATTCAAGGTTTGTTATAGATAAGTAAATAAATTTTGTTCATCATGGGGTAGCCAGTTGCGTTAATGGTGGTCCTGCCATGGATGTCGAGGCGAACGGGTTAGCGATGGTGCCTAACTTAGAAACTATTTTCTTATTCTTCTCTGCTCCTTCCACTGCCTGAAACAAAATCAACCAGTTATTAGTCCCAAAATTTATTTGCACCGTGGTACATTTCAAATTGTCACTCAAAAGGAATTAATGGAGAAAGTCTTCTACCAAAAATGGTGTCTAATTTAGATTTTCGACTTCAATCTCTTGTAATTTTTTAATACGATTAAGACTTTTTCCACTGTCAATACTTAATTAACTGGGATGTTATAGCGTAATGTAATGGTTGTTATTGTTTTTTTTAAATTAAAACTGAAGGAAAAGTGGTGTGTAAAAATCGAACACACCAAGCGAAAATCGAACACACTCACACGAGAAATAAATAAGCTTTGGGTGAAAACTCTTGCCTTTCATAGATGAAGGTAGTCTTATATTTATATAAGAGAAAACCTAAAACGTAACTTAGGGACCAAATAAAGCGTAAATGGGTTTGGCCCAATATACAATTTACATAACTAACCTATTTACATATCTATCGTATTTACAATAACCTTCATTACACCCTCCCCCCTCAAGTGGGAGCACGAGGACTCCTTATGCCTAACTTGTTAAGGAAATACTCGAACTGGGTCTGTCCCAGCTCCTTCGTAAATATATCAGCCAGTTGTTTGGTCGTAGGCACATAGCTGGGACGAATGATTCCTCCGATAATCTCATTCCGAATAAAATGACGGTCGACTTCGATGTGTTTAGTGCCTTCGTGAAAAATAGGATTCCGAACAATATGTAACACTGCTTGACTGTCACACTTCAAATTCATCGGAGAATTGTGATTGATTCCAAGGATTCATAATATCCCTTTTCAACCACTTCAATTCACACACAGTCATTGCCATCGATCGATACTCTGCCTCGGCTGAGGACCTTGACACAATCTGTTGCTTCTTCGTTCGCCAAGATATTGGTGAGTCCCCTAAAGATACATACCAACTAGTAAACAATCGACGTGTCAATGGACAACCTGCCCAATCGGAGTCACACCATCCGTGCAATCTCAGATCGCACTGAGAATTCAATACGATGCCCTGTCCCGAAAAACCTTTCAAATATCGAACAACCCTAAGCACCGCTTCTATATGCTCAATACGGGGACTCTGCATGAATTGTGACAACACATGCACACTATAGGACAAATCCGGTTGTGTAAAACACAAGTAAATCAATCTTCCAACCAGTCTCCGATAGCGTTCAGGATCTTCGATAAAACGACCAATCGCAAGCGTCAAGCGATGGTTTTGTTTTATCGGTGTACCAACCGGTTTTGCCCCCAACAAGCCTGCTTTCGATATGATATCCAATGCATACTTTCTCTGACACAATAAGATTTCCTTAGGAGCCCTTGCCACTTCAACCCTCAAGAAGTAACACCTAAATCCTTCATAAGAAAATATTTCGAGTGATACAACTTAAAAATTTGAATTGCCCTCGAATCATTGCCAGATATGACTAAATCATCTACATAAACAAGCACATTCAAATACATGTTTCCCTTCTTCATCGTAAATAATGAGTAATCCGAATACGATTGTCGGAACCCATATTTCTTAAGAGCAGTGGACAACTTTGCAAACCAACACCTAGGAGCTTTTGTTAAATTATACAATGATTTTCGAAGGCGACACACATTTCCTCTCCCGGTCATGCGATGCCCCGGAGGCAATTTCATATATACTTCTTCATGAAGATCACCATACAAAAATGCATTTTGCACATCCATCTGATGCAATTCCCAATTTTTAGCAGCTACTACGGCCAGAAAAACTCGGACGGTCACCGTCTTTGCAACCGGTGCACAGGTCTCCGTATAATCAACTCCTTCGATTTGATGATTCCCAAAAATTACCAGTCTTGCTTTGTACCTTTCAATAGTTCCATCAGAGTTGTACTTTATCTTATATACCCATTGACATCTGAGGGCCTTCTTCCCTGGAGGTAAGCGAACTATCTCCCAAGTCTTGTTCGCTTCAAATGCCTTCAACTCTTGCCCCATGGTTGTTCTCTATTTATCATTTTCCATCGCCTCCAAATAGGAGGTAGGCTCATGTCCTTGCGTTATAGCTGCAAGAAAACTCACATGTTTCGAAGAAAAATTATCACAATCAACATAGTGTGCTAGAGGATATGGCTTTCCAGAGGGTTGTTGTGAAACGGATGAATAATCAGACTTTTAACACATGACGATACTCGGTGACTCATCTTTTGGACCGTATTAGTAACAAAGTCTCTCAGCAAAATACTTTTTTTCTTAGTTCGTTTTCCACGACCCAACTCTTCGGGTTCAACTTCGGAAACAACTTCGGGTTCAATTTCTGTAGTCACAACTTCGGGTTCAACACCCCCCCTTCCTCTCACACTCTCCTCTTCTTTCTCTGATGCTACGGTGACAGGGACTGTATCTTGTCTCCATTTTTCTTTCTCAATCTCCTGTGATGCGAACGGAAATTCCTTTTCGTAAAACACCACATCTCTTGATATCAAAAACTCCTTTGCCTCCAAATCATACATTTTCCACGCTTTCTTCCCGTTTGGATAACCCAAGAACACGCATCGACGACTGCTACTCTCAAACTTATCACCTGTTCGTCCTTGATTGCGAACATAACATAAGCAACCGAACACCCTCAAATGATCATAATTTGGTGTCACTCTCATTAAGACATCGTAAGGTGTCTTCCCATTCAACAGCTTAGTGGGCGTCCGGTTAGTTAAATAACATGCCGTTATCACACATTCTCCCCAGAAATTAATCGGTAAATCGGCTTGAAAACGTAGCGCCTGTGCTACGTTCAAAATATGTCAATGTTTTCGTTCAACTCTACCATTTTGCTGAGGTGTCCCTACATAGGAAGTTTGGAACAAGATCCCTTGTTTGAGAAAATACCCTTTTAAACTTATAAATTCGGTTCCATTATCACTCCGGACGCACTTAAACTGTTTATTGAATTGTCTTTCTATTATTGCAAAAAAACCTTTCAATTTTTGTCTGACTTCTCTCTTATCAACTAACAAGAACACCCATATTCCTCGTGAACAATCATCAACAACAGTAAAAAATATGATGCACAACATGAAGATTCAATTCTATAAGGACCCCGCAAGAACTAATCAAAAGGTTCGGCAACTTTATTATTATTCGAAGGAAATACATTTTTAGTTTGTTTTGCCCTAAGGCGTACATCACATGCTTTTTCTTCTAAGCTACCTTTCCCACTATCTTCTAAAAATGAAATAGATTTTGTTACTTGCATCGAAGGATGTCCCAACCTTTGATGCCACAAATCTACTACATCGACCTTCATAGCTTTCACCAAGGGTATCGTCCGAAAGTAGTAGAGCCCGTTCTTTTTTTCACCCGCTCCAATCAATTTCTCCGTAGCCCGATCCTGCATAACACACAAATCATTAGTGAAATTTACATTGCAACCAACTTGATTAATTAATTGATAAATAGAAATCAAATTGCAAATCATTTCGGAAACATATAACACTCCGTGAAGAACCATGTCTTCATGAAATCTGATGGATCCTTCCTGAGTCACCATTATACTGCTTTCGTTCGATAAACATACCGGACACTGTGGTATTGTTCATAAATTCTCCAAAACACTCATTTGACCGGTCATATGATTCGACGCTCCCGTGTCAATAATCTACAGAACATGAATTTTCTTACCAATCAATGGTTCACTTGTGCTTGTCTTCTCCTTTTTTAGCAAACCGAACAGCATCAGGAACTGATCACTTATTATTCCGGACAAGTTAGTTTGTCCGGGTACACTCATGTGTCCGGTCTCTCCATTCTCGAACTCAGCTTGAGAAGCATTTTCTCGATTATTTCCACGTCCTCGGCCGACATTCGAACCAAACTGTTGATGTTCACGATCTCTTCCACCTCTGTTACCTTCAGATCTTCCTCTGCCACGTCCTCCATTCGAAGAACATTTCTTCGGATAATGCACCCAACCCTCTGGATAACCAATAACTTCATAGCAGCTTTCCGGAGGATGTCCACCTCAATCACACAAGTGACACTCCTTATAGCCTGTCTTCGGTGGAGGTGATCGTTGTGCAACAAATGTTGTCACCCCCTCTCTTTCTTCCTGAGTTTGTGCCATCTCCTTGACCCGTTCATCTTAAACTACCTTTTGGTAGACTTGATTCATCGATGGCAACGGACCCTGAGCTAAGAGATTGGAACTGACGATTCCATAAAGACTTTCATCTAGACCCATAAGAAATATGTGAACCCTATCATCTTATCTTTTCTTCTCCAGTGCAACCATTAGATTCCATGTGCAGTTTCTACACGAACAAGTTGGAAACTTATCACAATTTCCAAGTTCTTCCCACAACATAGCCAGTTTTCCATAGTAAGCAGCAATAGTCAATCCTTTTTGCTTACAATTGGCCAAAGCCGCTTTCAATTCCCGAATCCGAGGTCCGTTTCCCACGGAGAAACGTTCTCGGATACTCTCCCACAAATCTTTTGCCACCTCCATGTACGATATAGTGGTCCGAAGAGTAGGCTCGATCGAATTCCTAATCCATGACACCAGAAGAGAATTGATATTCCACCAATCTTCATAATCGATCGAATCTTCACCGGGCATCTTAATCGATTCATCAACAAAACCAAACTTCTTCCTTGCATGCAGCGCTGTTCTAACCGACCGCACCCATTCCTCATTGTTTTCACTGGTCAACTGGACCTGTGTGATAATCAAACCAGGATTATCATTCGAAGTGATGTCGTACGGAGAGATGGTCTTTCGTACGACTGCAGCATTACCCTCCACTCCTTGGGTAACGCCTCCTCTACCAGCACCACCCATTGGAGCTGCCATTACTTTTCTACTTGAAGACTTTCACGGTGGCTCAGATACCATGTAAAAATCAAACACACCAAGCGAAAATCGAATACACTCACACGAGAAACAAATAAGCTTTGGGTGAAAACTCTTGCCTTTCATTGATTAAGGTAGTCACATATTTATAAAAGAGAAAACCTAAAACCTAACTTAGGGACCTAGTAAAGCTTAATGGGCTTGGCCCAATATACAATATACATAACTAACCTATTTACATATCTATCCTATTTACAATAACCTCCATTATGGTGGATTAATGACGGAAATGGAGGAGCTGTTGATGTTGTTGTGTTGGGGTGATTCTTTTGTGGTGGGGTGAATCTTTTTTGTTGGGAAGGTGGAAATATTTAGGTTAAATGAAATTATTTCATCTGAAAAAGAGAAACATTGTAATTTGTAAGTCCTCACATGCTGCTAATCGTTTCCATCACATGCATTTTGCCACATCAGACAGAGATGTGTACGTGACACTAACACTCCATTTGGATGGTTGTTACCCATCGTTTCAATGTGTTGTACTGTATAGTATCGTATCGTATTGTGTTGTACAATGTTTGAATAGACTGTATTGTTTACCGTGGTTTAATAATTGAAAATAAGGTAAATAGTGAAATAGAAATATTAAATAATAAGTGAGGGCATGATGGATAAGAAAAGTAAATAACGACGCGATCCCACCAAATCGGTCGTTACATAAAGTGACAGTTTTCATGATTACATAACTATGGATTTAACGATATCAAGCAATGCTAATTAGAGAAATAATCAAAATAAATATCGTACTCATGATAATAATGTAATACCATATTATGGATTACAACCATCCAAACAAGCTGTAAATCCTACTTGAAGTGTTTAGATGGTCACTTGGTAAGATTGAGTGTTCCACTTGCAGCTGGTGCCAAGTTTAAGTGGCACTATTTTGAGGATTAAATATTTATTTTAGATTTTGTCTCTTCAATTCTTTTCTATATTACTTTATTTTAGTTGATTTAACTTTTGAAAACTTAAGTAGCGACATTTTATTTAATTTGTTTTTTTTTTTTTATTTAATTTGTTTTAGCTTCATTGTTTAATGCTATTTTATTTTTCGTAGAAGAAAGAGAAATTAATTCAAAAAAGAAAAAGAAATCACATTTGCCACTTGGTAAGATTCTTATTCCTTCGCACATATTTCTCACATACACTTACGCACACCTCACACACTCTATGTGTGTGAATTTATTTATGAATGATCGATTGCAATCTCAAGAATTGCAGGAAAAGATTCGTATATATAAAAATTACGCAAAAGATGACACGACCCGAAATCCGGTTAGGCCGTGCGGGCACCCGACATCCTCCCCTAGACCCGTCGGGCGAACCCTTACCAATTAAATCAGGAAAATAAAAATAACAATTTACAAATAAGGACAAGACTTAAAATAAATACACAGACATACTGATACCTCTAAGCTGTACAAAAGAAATTACAGCTGACTACCCAACATGCTAGGTTTAGGGCTATCCAGACTAGACATCTAAGAGTACAAAAGAAGACAGATACCTCCTGAAGGGAGCAGAATGCAACTGAAATAATAAACAATAAACTGGTGGCCATCCGAAATAAAGCTGGCTCACCCTGACAGCTGAAGTCGTCTTCGCTCCTGAACAACGTAGCGAACTCAATCCTGGAGCGAACCTGCCGAAACGAAATAGATAGACAAGAAACAAACAACAAACAAGGGTGAGTCAAAAGGACTCAATAAGTGGGGCAGACTAGCTACCTCAAAGAATAGGATAGCTAGCCAGGGAGAAGAAACAGATAAACCAAATTCCTTTTATTTAAATTACAAAAAGGCAGAGCCAGATAATAACTAGAAACACGTATGAAACCTTAAACTCAGCCAGGAATACGAGCCAGAAACATATCAACAAATAAGCAATGCACATATGAGCAGAACAGTAGTTATGTACCACAAGTCTATGCAATGGTATGAAAATGAAATGAAATGAGATGAAATGAAGTGAAATGAAATCTGATGCAAAGGGTCACATGTGCCCGTCCTCCCATCTCGAAGCGGAATACTCCTGAATTCGAGGGGAATCCAATCTGATAACCAACTGGAGCGGAATACTCCTGCTCCTGGGGCGGAATACTCCTGCACCCGATATAATATAAACCAGAGGCGGAATACTCCTGCACTCTCTTGGGGCGGAATACTCCTGCACCCGATATAATACAATGGAGCGGAATACTCCTGCTCCTGGGGCGGAATACTCCTGCCCTCAATATGATACAATAGAGCGGAATACTCCTGCTCCTGGGGCGGAATACTCCTGCCCTCAATATGATACAATGGAGCGGAATACTCCTGCTCCTGGGGCGGAATACTCCTGCACCCAATATGATATGCAATGTAATGCATATGAATGACATATAATGCATATAAATGCAATGTAATGCAATAATAAACTTTCACCGGCGCGGGACTCTCATCGACAGCCGGGAAGTAGATGCCAACTTACAGCCAGGGTACAATGCTCAGATCCTCATTGCAATACCAACAATAGGACATAACATATAATATACAATGTAAATCCAAAGCTAAGGCGTAATGAGTACGCCTATCGGCAGCTACACACGTAAGGAACACGTGGTAGAAAATCCACGAGGCCAGGTGCCTCCAAAGAAATGGATATAAACACTTACCTCTTCCAAAACTTAGCATTGCTAATCAATAACCGCTTTTATCCTTTGGATCCATTTCCAAACGATCCCACTGTGTTCAATAAGCAGAAAAAATATATCATATTAGGCTAAAGGCTTCATTCCTCACATCTTAGGGCAATCCAGGTAGAAACCTGATACCCTATTCGCATACGCAATACGCAGGCCAGGCCTATGTATAGGGTTTAAGGCCACATAACCAAACTCCAAATAAATTACATTTATAAGTTGCCCATAACTCACTGAGTACGAATATATAATCAATTTCATTATCGGGGTCCATTTGACCCTTTAAACTATTAATTGAACTTATTAAAACGATGTCTAATATTCCAAGTTTTACCGTTAAAACATATTCAAACACACGTAATAAGCTAAGATAATGAGTTAACATCATTACCTGGATGTTTCGGGGTGAAAATCCTATTTTTCTCCGGCTTCTTCTCCTTTCCTTTCTCAATTTTCTGATATTTTTTTTTATATTTTTGAGTCTCTGTTCATGTTTCGTTCTTAACTCATACTGATATATATGTATTAGGCACCGCCTAACTTTTCCAAATTTTCATTCTTTTCCTCTTTTTTTTTTTAATATAAATTCGCTACTACGGTAAAAATCAAATTGGTATCTTATGATATTCGAAATAATCCCAACTTTTGCATACAAGTTATACAAAATATATGTAACATACTCGCGAAGGCGGATCTCAAATTGGACTCTCGAAACTCAAGATGCGAATTTAAATGAAAGGAAGTCAAATTATTTAACTTTCGGCATTTTAGCGGAAACTAGCTGAACAACATCGAAATTCACTTTCGAAAGTTCACAAAAATCACAAATAATCATACGAACCTAACGGCGCTTTCGGATTTCGAATCGGAGCTCATTCGGCAAAAACCGAGCTCGAAAATCTCCTTTTAATATTAATCGCCAATAAAAACTGAAACCTTCTTCCGATGCCTGCCAAACGAGGTCTGATTTAGCTCAAATTTTACAGACAGGTTCTAATGGACATTACGAATATTTTAAAATTATCGGCATGCCAATCGGAGTCCTAACTTCCTAAACGACTGACCGAGGTCGTTTCATTCTCCTCCACTTAAACTCTCGTTCGTCCTCGAACGAGCCTAAATCTAAAGCAAGATTTACGCAGATAACAAGAGAACTTGCACAACCTTCATAAACTACTCCACAGATATTATCTCATAATTACAGAATTAGAGTTATAACACGCATATCAAACTCTTGGATAAAACATATTTGGATAATATGATAACATCATTGCCCAGCTTATTCTGACTATGCCGATCCTTCCTCGATCACGTGAGGAGAGTTCTACATATTTAAAACAAAAATATACGGAACTTTGAATGGATGAACATGATTCAGCCGATAATCACCTCTTCGATATACCTTTCAATATAGAACAGGTCGATGGAACTAAGAATTAACTCACACTTGATGCAATAGAGGGAACTTTTGAAGTACCTTGTCACTACTCACTATAGAAGATTTGATACAAGCTATATTATTTTTACGAATGCACTATGCAATATCTCGGTTGATTTTACTGTTGTTCCGCAAGCTCCTTGTGGGAATGTAGTTACTCATATCCTAATGTATATCAAAGGTTCATCTGAACAGGGTCTACCATGTAAAGATAAGGATTATGCAAATACTACTGGATAGTATGATGCAGACCAGGAATGATCTTCAGACTGAACATCTACTTCAGGGTATTGTCTTTGAATTGGAAATATTATGACTTGAAAAAGTAAATATAAAAGAGACATGTAGTTGGACCATGAGCTGAGGCAGAATACCAGCAACAAAGTTGATTACATGAGTACTTACAACGCTAAAGTAACCTCTCAAGGAGTTGAGGTATGAATGAGATATGCCAATGATGGATGGACGACAAGCTGCACTAGACCTTCAACTCTAAATTTTTTTATGAAGTAAAACAACGTCAATATGAGGATCCAGTTCTGGTTGAATACAGACAGATAGCCAGAAGAAAACCGGAGTCACCATACAGGGTTACTACTGACAGTGTTCTCATATATAAAGATAGACTTTGAGTTTCTGATGTTGCAGATTTACGTGGATAGATTATGATGGAGGCACATTATTCCAAATACAGTATTCATCCAGGTTCGACTAAGATGTACCATGATCTTAAGCAGATTTATTGGTGGGACGAAATGAAGTGTGACATAGCAGAATTTGTGGCTTAGTGTTCTAATTTCCAGCAAGTTAAAGTCGTGTCATCTTTCTAGACTTTATGCTTTCAGCAGGTAGGTACGTATATATGATCAGGTTGCCAGCTTACCTCTGTCATTAATAGATTATTAGCTGGTTTAGCAATGATCGACACTCATTGCAGATTTCTACCGTGGCCTTACTTTGGGTCGTGAGAAAAGTGGTATCAACACCTCAGAGATTTAATATTACCATTCAGTATTTGGAGGAAGACTCCTCCACTTAAAGCACAAACTCATGCAGCCATTTGAATATGAATAACCATCCTCACACAGTCTGCTGGACTAAAGAAGATTTAGCTAAAAGCTGAATGTAGGCAGACCTAAGCTACCAACCACCCTTTCGAGTTGCCAAACAGCTGCAACTCTCAAGTTCACAACTCCATACCTTTGCCGTAAACACCACCGCCCGATGGATGGTACTTTTATATAAAAATTTCGGCAGAGTTTCCCCTGAAACTGGATGATCCGCAAAAACAGAACCAGCACTATACTATACATGGGAATGGATACCCGGATAAACTGATAACATAAACATGTTAAACGGATAACAAGATGAGACAACTGGACCAAAACAATAATATGCTTCAAAAAAATAATAATATGCTTACCCGGCCACAATAACACGTACTCTGGCTCAACACAGGGAACGTCACAAGCGGCTACCAATCGCCCAAGCTCACTAGTGCCGGACGAAGAAGAAATGGAAATAGATCGAGGATAGATATAGTTAGAGCTTCAGCAAGTTCATCTTCCTATTTGCTTGACTACCAAAGCTAGACTACTTTCGCGTCAAGCAAGCCAAAAAATCGCAATTGAAAAGATAGACATTAAATAAGCTTTATGGAAAAACCTCCATACCAATTTTAACCTTCCAATAAGAAGGAAATTCTGACAATTTAATCAGTAAACTCTTTTACAACTGAGAGAAGCTCATGGAATAACATGACTCTACTAGCATCTTGAACCAAGAGGAGACACGTAGATCGAGTATCACTTACAAATCACTTTACACAACGACACTTCCTGATGGTAACGAATAAGAATCCCATCATCCTACCAACAATGATTTTCGAGAAGAGAGGTAAACTGAATTGACATAATAACAGAAGGTGGCGTAACAAGATGCCAAGCTAACAATAGCGACACTCACTGTCAAATCTCTCATAAATGCCAGGAATAAATCGTATCAGAAGCTCACTCCTCTACTGCAACCGATTCTTAATAAAAACGACATCCAGGGAAACCATCGAAACATGATAAAACACACCCTTTTCAGATCGATCAAAAGAATCAAATCTTACTCACATTTAAGAGAAGAAGAAATACTTGGGTCTACTACATCGGATGCTTCAGAATCCTGCCAGACTGGAAGTTTATTGAACTGCCCCTACAGCTGAGTTGAGCTACTACCCTGACAATCACCTTTTGAAGAACCACTGCCAACACACTCTCGACCTTTATCGGATGGTGGCATATATCTGGTTGATTAAGATCTAAATTAAATCCCCCGCGACTGTGCAGATGCCTAATAACGAGAGAAAAGATGACTGCCTACTTGTCGGAGTCAGGAAAAATCTTCAAAGGATAGACAGACTCACGACAATAATAACAGGAAAACTCCTCAAAGGATAATCAGACTCACGACAATGATAACACCTTTTCACTGACTATAGGAGCTGGACAGATTGTTGATAGCTAAAAAGAGAAAGCTGAGTCTAATCTTGATGAACTACCCGCGCACTCTGAGAATCGCGCTCTACAAGCTGAGATAACCTGGAAGGTGACCTCCCAAAATAATCAAAACTTTTACCTCCAAATGAGGTACCATGGTTACCCACCAGGGCCGTGGGATCTCTTACTTTCCCGCTCTAACTCTTCCCGCTCTAACTTATGGTATGCCTCAAACCTTCGGGCAATATTAACAACAACATCAAATAAACTCCAGACCTCAATTTCTCGAGCCATCTGGGATTTCAAGGAAAAATAAAGGTCATCAACAAATCTCTGAATCTTTCGAAAGGCTCATGAACTAGTTCTAATACATATTCAACCATTCTATAGAATACAATCTCATATTCTGAAACCAACAGACTAACCGACAGGCTACCCTGCTTAATCCACTCAAACTGGAAATACTTTTCATCTCGCTCGCTACTCGAAAGGAACTTTCCACGAATCTAGAAGAAAAACCGAACCAAGTTAGCTAATAAGAGAGCGGCCCACCAATTCAAGGCTGGACCCTGGAACTGGAAAGAAGAATAATCAACACCATACCGCTCGATATAATCAAAAGCCTGAAGGATACGCTGACATCATTTTATTTTTAAAAGAATCACGAGGTTTATCTGATGCATTGCTTAAGAATATCAGAAGGTTCAACCGCGTAAAATAATGCAACCTCTTCAGACACTCGGACTGAACTGATACCTCGGCTGGCTAACCAGAACAATTAGAGGTACAACACATACTACCTCCGGAATATAATTTACTGCAGCAATATTAAGAACCAGAAAAGGAGCTCCCAGAGATCGAACGTCCACATCTGCAGCAACCTTATAAGCTGCCTAGCGAATAATAGGTTCTTGCAGTATATGCGTTGCCAAGATCATCGTAAAAACATCGTTGAGAGCCTAGGGAACCGCAAGGCCCTGCTCCCTTGCCCATCGCGAGCTCGTACAGCTGGGACCTCCGTAACTAGATCGCCAGCACGATCAAAAACTCTCGGGGCTTCGCCAGTGCTAACCCCAGGCTAGACTGCTTCGTCTTGAACTCATACCGTTTGCTGATTTGTCGCAAGAGGGTTCACAATTACCACGAAGGAATTAACGAAAATACTTTTACATCCTAGGCCGACGCACGATCAGAAATGAAGGAAGTGAAACTTCCTAAATGCCATCATAGCCTCTCGTAGATAAGTACGGACGTCTACGTACCCATCAGCGAGACTCTACTAGACACTGTCTTAGTCTGGATAGACTCTAAACAGGGCTCTGATACCAACTGACACGACCCGAAATCCGGTTAGGCCGTGCGGGCACCCGACATCCTCCCCTAGACCCGTCGGGCGAACCCTTACCAATTAAATCAGGAAAATAAAAATAACAATTTACAAATAAGGACAAGACTTAAAATAAATACACACATAACATATAATATACAATGTAAATCCAAAGCTAAGGCGTAATGAGTACGCCTATCGGCAGCTACACACGTAAGGAACACATGGTAGAAAATCCACGAGGCCAGGTGCCTCCAAAGAAATGGATATAAACACTTACCTCTTCCAAAACTTAGCATTGCTAATCAATAACCGCTTTTATCCTTTGGATCCATTTCCAAACGATCCCACTGTGTTCAATAAGCAGAAAAAATATATCACATTAGGCTAAAGGCTTCATTCCTCACATCTTAGGGCAATCCAGGTAGAAACCTGATACCCTATTCGCATACGCAATACGCAGGCCAGGCCTATGTATAGGGTTTAAGGCCACATAACCAAACTCCAAATAAATTACATTTATAAGTTGCCCATAACTCACTGAGTACGAATATATAATCAATTTCATTATCGGGGTCCATTTGACCCTTTAAACTATTAATTGAACTTATTAAAACGATGTCTAATATTTCAAGTTTTACCGTTAAAACATAGTCAAACACACGTAATAAGCTAAGATAATGAGTTAACATCATTACCTGGATGTTTCGGGGTGAAAATCCTATTTTTCTCTGGCTTCTTTTCCTTTCCTTTTTCAATTTTCTGATATTTTTTTTTATATTTTTGAGTCTCTCTTCATGTTTCGTTCTTAACTCATACTGATATATATGTATTAGGCACCGCCTAACTTTTCCAAATTTTCATTCTTTTCTTTTTTTCTTTTTTTTTTAATATAAATTCGCTACTATGGTAAAAATCAAAATGGTATCTTATGATATTCGAAATAATCCCAACTTTTGCATACAAGTTATACAAAATATATGTAACATACTCGCGAAGGCGGATCTCAAATTGGACTCTCGAAACTCAAGATGCGAATTTAAATGAAAGGAAGTCAAATTATTTAACTTTCGGCATTTTAGCGGAAACTAGCTGAACAACATCGAAATTCACTTTCGAAAGTTCACAAAAATCACAAATAATCATACGAACCTAACGGCGCTTTCGGATTTCGAATCGGAGCTCATTCGGCAAAAACCGAGCTCGAAAATCTCCTTTTAATATTAATCGCCAATAAAAACTGAAACCTTCTTCCGATGCCTACCAAACGAGGTCTGATTTAGCTCAAATTTTACAGACAGGTTCTAATGGACATTTTGAATATTTTAAAATTATCGGCACGCCAATCGGAGTCCTAACTTCCTAAACGACTGACCGAGGTCGTTTCAAAAGACCACGAAGAAGTTTATCGAGTTCTATCTGTTTCGTAAAGCACATGGTTTTTTTTTAACGCATAATCAATGGCAAGCAAAGACGTAGCGTTATCTTTCTTGATATACCAAGTATCTTAGATAATGAGATTTTAAACATTAGTATTAGACGTTTTAGACGTTGTAATGTGGAGAGCATAGTAGAGTTCTAGGAACAGAAGTGGAGAACTAGTTTATGTTAGTTTTGGCCCTCGTGGCCAATGGCTTTATTTTGTTTAATAAAATAAATAAATAATATTGGCTAAATTCTATTTAATTAAGAGAAGTTAGTTATTATGTTTAAAAACTTTCCACTACCCACTTTGATGGAAAGTGGGAATCATGGGTTGAAAAGTAAATCATTGGTCCTCTCTCTGTCTTTTAAAATAGTAGAACAATTATTCCATCTGGGTGTTCTTGAAAAGCAATAAAGAAAGAGAAAAATTATTAAGTCCTAAAGGTGAAATCAAGCAATTCCACATTCAAAGTTGATCAAGGAAACACCATTGATTCAAGTTTGTTTTCTTGATAAAGTATTCAATTGTGAAGATCATTGTGTTCTACGATCCTGAATTATTGGTTGAGTTTATCTTAGATTATTTATGATCATAGTCTTGAATTGAAAAAACTCTTACATGTGGTATCAGAGCCAGGGTATAGAAATAATGATTTTCCATTATGTATAAAGTTTTCTTTCAATTTTAATGAACCCTAATTGTGAAATTAGGAGTTACGATTGCTGGAATATTATGATCCCATTAACTTTTCTGAAAAGAATCGAAATAGCACAACTATAATCTCTTGAACCAATTGTATTAAACGTTGTTTTTGATGAATAATTGGATTCGGCTTATTGTTTTGTTGTTGGCTTATTTGTTAACATTTAATTACTAGAATGCCATAAAGAAACCAACTACATAACTACAATAAAGACAAGATTGAGGTGATATAGTATTGTAAAATGTTTAATGTTTCTTTTAGCGATCCATATTCAAAGAAATTTATGATCTGCTTGTAGTTAATGAGCAGAAGTATCATTGTTTATATGGGATAAGTTCTATATAATATTCACGTAACTAGTGTGAATATGCAGAATGTTATAAACTTCTATTCCTCTCTTTGACGATGAAATAAATGTCAAAGGTTAAGAAAAGAGGAATCTTCAATGTATTATTACCAGAATTTTATGAAGTTTACTATCTCCAGCAAACTATTCATGAGATCCAAACATATGAAATTATTATTAAATAAGTTCTTTGAAATTAATTATTATATATGATTCGTTAATCATCAAAGTGGTCGAATCTTTTATGAATTACTATTATTCCAAAAATTATGATAAACATCAATCAATTACCCATTAATCTTGATGCTTAGAAACGCCATAATTGATGGGTAAATTGAAGTTCATAGTTATAGGACATTTATGGATCGCCCAAAGATTGATTGTTTCTTCTTATAATCGTGAAACATTAAAGAGAGAATTTAGATGTACCATTAGTTTTATTTATTTATCCAAAAATAGTAAATATTATTAATAGGTACATTAAAAATTATCAAATTATATTAAATTATATTAAGTATCATAAAGTCTAAATTAAAGTTTGTATTTTGGCGTTTTGCCCAAAGGTGAACATCAGGATACACTTCAAGTATAATTCTGAATCTAGTAGTATGTTTAGTTTATAACTCAAAGCGTCAACGAATGAGCATAATCTATTTGCAGCACTTGCTCTTCATTCGCACTCTGCTTCTGTTACGGCTTTTAACGGAATGAACTTCTCGGAGTGGTGCGAACAGATCAAATTCCATCTTGGGGTTTTGGATCTTGACGTTGCACTCTACGCTGAGAAGCCAGCTGCTATTACTGCAACTAGCACTGCTGAAGAAAAGTCATATTATAAGCAGTGGGACAGGCCTAACAGATTAAGCCTAATATTCATGCGAATGAGTATAGCGAGAAACATTAAGTCCGCTCTTCCCAACACTGAAAGTGCCAAAGAGCTTTTAAGACTTGTAGAAGAACGCTCTCAAACTGCTGACAAGTCTCTTGCTGGGACATTAATGGGTACTTTGACCACCATGAAGTTTGATGGTTCACGTACCATGCATGAGCATGTCATAAAAATGACAAACATAGCAGCAAGACTTAAGACTCTGGGAATGGAAGTGGATGAAAATTTCCTTGTGCAGTTAATCATCAACTCATTACCGTCTGAGTATGGTCCTTTCCAAATGAACTATAATACCATGAAAGATAAATAGAATGTGAATGAATTGCACGGAATGTTGGTTCAGGAGGAAACAAGGCTAAAGAACCAAGGATCCCACTCTATTAACCTTGTAGGCCATCAAGGAGCTGGAAAGAAAGGAAAGAAGCATGTTAAGGGCAAACAGAGGAACCATAATGTTAGTGGGTCCTCTCATCAAGTACGTAAGAAGGAATACAGGAATGATAAGTGTCATTTCTGTGAAATATCTGGACACTTTCAGAAAGACTGCCTGAAACGTAAGGCATGGTTTGGGAAGAAAGGTAAGCCTTGTGCTTTTACGTGTCTCGAATCAAATTTAACAGAAGTTCCTTATAATACTTGGCGGATTGACTCTGGTTGTACTGTTCATGTTTCTAATACGATGAAGGGATTCCTTACAACCCAAACCATAAATCAGAATGATAGATTTGTGTACATGGGGAATAGAGTGAAGGCTCCAGTTCAAGCTATCAGGACGTATCGTGTAATCCTAGATACTGGGCGTCACTTAGACTTATTTGAAACTTATTATGTACCTTCTGTTTCTAGAAATTTAGTTTCTTTGTCTATGTTAGGCAAGACTGGATACTCTTTTAATTTCGGCAATGGATGTTTTAGTTTGCTTAAACATAATCATCTCACTGGTTCCGGTATTCTTTTTGATGGTTTATACAAACTAAATCTTGATAATCTGTTTGCTGAAACCCTCTTAACTCTGCATCATAATGTTGGAACCAAACGTAGTTTGGTTAATGAACACTCTGCTTATTTGTGGCATAGACGTTTAGGTCACATATCTAAAGAAAGACAGGAAAGATTAGTTAAGAATGATATTCTTCCAGATTTAGATTTTACAGACCTAAATATTTGTGTGGATTGTATTAAAGGAAAACAAACGAAACACACAAAGAAAGGAGCCACAAGAAGCACACAGCTTCTTGAAATTATACATACTGATATCTGTGGTCCTTTTGATATTCCATCTTTCAGTAAGGAAAAGTACTTTATCACCTTTATTGACGACTTTTCACGTTATGGTTATGTTTATTTGTTGCATGAAAAATCTCAAGCAGTAAATACCTTAGAGGTATTTATTAATGAGGTTGAAAGGCAATTAGACAGAAAGGTGAAAATAATTAAGTCAGATAGAGGTGGTGAGTATTATGAAAGATATGATGAAACTGGACAATACCCTGGTCCATTTGCTTAATTCCTCGAAAAGCGTGGCATATGTGCTCAATAAACAATGCCTGGCATACTACAATAAAATGGTGTGGCAGAAAGGCGTAATCGTACATTAATTGAAATGGTTAGGAGTATGTTAAGTAATTCATCTTTACCCGCTTCATTGTGGATGTATGCTTTAAAAACTGCCGTGTACTTACTAAATAGGGTTCCTAGTAAGGCAGTTCCAAAGACACCTTTTGAACTTTAGACTGGTAGGAAACCTAGTTTAAGGCACCTGCATGTTTGGGGCTGCCCGGCAGAAGTAAGAATTTATAATCCACAAGAAAAGAAACTGGATCCACGAACAATCAGTGGGTTCTTTGTTGGTTATCCAGAAAAATCAAAGGGGTATAGATTTTATTGTCCTAACCATAGTACGAGAATTGTTGAAACTGGAAATGCTAGGTTCATTGAGAATGGTGAAGTTAGTGGGAGTGAAGAACCGCGTACTGCGGAAATTAGGGAAGTTAGGGTGCAAATTCCTTTACCATGTACTTTTCCTAAATTGTTGTTCCCGAAGTTGTTGTACCGCCTAACAACCAACAAGAACAACAAAATAATGATCCTGCTATTCATAATGAAAACATAATCAATGAACCTACAGTAGACGTACCGCAAGAAGTAGCATTAAGAAAATCTCAAAGACAAAGGAGAAATGCTATTTCTGATGATTTTTTGGTATATCTACATGAGCCAGAAATTGATCCGGAAATTGATTTGGATGATTTAGAAATCAATGATGATCCAGTTTCATTTTCACAGGCCATTGAAAGTAATAATTCTGATAAGTGGTTAGATGCTATGAAAGATGAGTTGAAATGCATGCAACATAATGAAGTTTGGGACCTTGTTGAATTACCAGAAGGTTGCAAAAGAGTCGGGTGTAAATTGGTCTTTAAGACCAAACGTGACTCAAATGGTAATATTGAACATCACAAGGCCAGACTTGTTGCCAAAGGTTTCACTCAGAAACATGGTGTTGACTATACAGAGACATTTTCACCTGTCTCTAAAAAGGATTCACTTAGAATTATAATGGCTTTAGTGGCTCATTATGACTTAGAGCTACATCAAATAGATGTGAAAACTGCCTTTCTGAAAGGAAATTTAGAGGAAAAAATTTACATGAATCAACCAAAGGGCTTTGAAATTAAAGGAAATGAACACATGGTGTGTAAACTGAAGAAGTTAATATACAGGCTTAAACAAGCTTCCCGACAATGGTATCTTAAGTTTCATGAAACTGTTGTCACCTTTGGATTTAAGGAAAACATCATTGACTGGTGTATATATCTGAAAGTCAGTGGGAGTAAGTTTATAATATTAGTCCTGTATGTTGATGATATCTTGCTTGCTGCTAATGATCTTGGTATGATGCATGACACCAAGAAATTTCTCTCTAAGAACTTTGAAATGAAAGATATGGGAGAGGCAACCTATGTGATCGGGATAGAAATATTCCGGGATATATCACAAGGTTTGTTGGGGTTGTCACAAAAGGCCTATATTAATAAAGTTCTAGAGAGATTCAGAATGGAAAATTGCTCATCAAGTCCCGTTCCAATTCAGAAGGGAGATAAATTCAGTCTCAATCAATGTCCAAAGAATGAATTGGAACGTAAACGAATGAAAGATATTCCTTATGCATCCGTAGTTGGAAGCTTAATGTATGCCAGACATGTACCAGACCAGACATCAGTTTTGCTATTGGAATGCTGGGTAGATATCAAAGCAATCCAGGAATGGATCATTGGAGGGCTGCAAAGAAAGTGTTGAGATACTTGCAAGGAACAAAAGATTATATGCTCATTGATAGAAAATCTGACCATCTTGATGTGGTTGGATATTCAAATTCAGATTATGGTGGTTGTGAGGATACAAGAAAATCCACATTTGATTATTTATTCCTGTTAGCTAGAGGAGCAATATCGTAGAAGAGTGCAAAACAATCTATCACAGCTGGATCTACCATGGAAGCTGAGTTTGTGGCATGCTTTGAAGCCGCAGTTCAGGCTAAGTGGCTGAGGAAGTTTGTTTCAGGACTTGGACTAGTCGACAGTATTGTCAAGCTGCTGAAAATTTATTGTGATAATTCCTCAGCAATCTTCTTCTCTAAGAATGATAGGTACACCAAGGGTGCTAAGCCTATAGACTTGAAGTACCTTAAACTTAAGGAAGAAGTTCAAGAACAAAGAGTGTCAATTGAAGATATTAGCACCAAAATTATGAGTGTTGATCCTTTGACGAAAGAATTACCGCCTAAAGCATTTATAGAACATGTTGAAAGAATGGGCATTATTAATAGTAATGTATGACTTTATGTAATGACTTTATGATGTTTATTGAATTGACACTTTGAGCTCATTATTGTAAATATTTCTGTATTACCTGTTTCTCTTGTATACAAAACGAGAGAATGACGATGACTGGTTTTAGCTTAGATTAAAATATTCTAAGTGTTATGTTGGACCATTATGTATTAAAGGTTGAGTTGGGTAATAGAATAATATTGTAGTACATGGAAGGGATTATGTCGAAAGAAATGTACAACCGCCATGACTCATACTAGTTGATTTACTTGATAACAACAAATGATGTTGGATTTAGCCTAATTGTGCACATATCAATTCGTAATGTTTATTAAACAATTAAGTGAATAAAGTCATGTGTGCCAAGTGGGAGAATGTTAGTTTTGGCCCACGTGGCCAATGGCTTTGTTTTGTTTAATAAAATAAATAAATAATATTGGCTAAATTCTATTTAATTAAGGAAAGTTAGTTATTATGCTTAAAAACTTCTCACTACCCATTTTGATGGAAAGTGGGAATCATGGGTTGAAAAGTAAACCACTGGTCCTCTCTCTGTCTTTTAAAATAGTAGAACAAGTATTCCATCTGGGTGTTCTAGAAAAGCAATAAAGAAAAGAGAGAAAAATTATCAAGTCCTAAAGGTGAAATCAAGAAATTCCGCATTCAAAGTTGATCAAGGAAACACCATGGATTCAGGTTTGTTTTCTTGATAAAGTATTCAATTGTGAAGATCATTATGTTCTACGATCCTGAATAATTGGTTGAGTTTATCTTATATTATTTATGATCATAGTCTTGAATTGAAAAAACTCTTACAGTTAGGCATTTTCAAAATATATCTCCAGTTCTCTACTAACAATTTTTCTAAGGTACATGCAATTTTAGTTTTTTTTTTTTTAATGAAAACAAGACTTACATTACTACTAGTTAAAATTTGGATATAGAGAGCTCTGATGAGCATAGTTTTTGCCATATATCGCAAGATTAGTACAAGCAGAAATTAAGATTGTTCTAGGATGAGGGATACCCTCCAAATCATTACACAAAAGATCATAAATAAAACTAGGGACTTAGTCATAAGAAAAATTCTATTTAAGTTCCTTGCCCTTAATCCTTCCTTTGCCAGTTTGTTCACTACTCTATTTATATTTTTGAAGAAATGGTTAATTTTCAGGTGCTCCAACTTTGTTTGAAATTAACATAAGTGTTTCACAAAACTTCAGCAATATTATTCTTGAAATTGACTCTTTAATGGTACTACACTTGTGCAAGTGTTCATCAACATCTCCTAGGATCTTCAAGATGATGTGATGAGAATGAGACAGCTTATTCAAGGAAATGGTTTCGAAGATCAACATTATTTCAGAGAAGGTAATGAATTAGCTGATGCTCACGTAACTATAGATTATAGGCCAGACGTTGAAATATTTTATATATGACCCGCAGTTTCTTCCTAGAGATGCAAGAGGACCTTGCAAATGGACATGACACAGCTTCCTACTTTTAGAATAAGACAAAAGAAAAGGATTAGGTATGTTGGCTAATATATGTATTCGTGCTAACATGTTTTGTGTACTATGGTTTACTGAGATATTCTTTCTAAAGAAGAGTGAGACTTTTATATCCTTATACAATAACAACATACCCAGTTTATTTCATGAGTGGGATCTGAAAAAGGTGAGAAATATGCAGACCTTACCCCTATCAAGGTGGAAAAGTTGTTTCTAGTTGACCCTCGGCTAGGAAAAACATTTAGAAAACACGTTATACATGAGAATCAAGACAGAAATGTCATGCTAAAGGGAAAATAGACAGATAACAGTAGAAGACTAAGTTACTCGGACTCAAGTGTGGGTATCCGATACTGACACGGATCTAGAAGTCGGATTCAGCAAAATCTAAATTTAGTGATTTGAGGGTGTAGATGCGGACACAGATAACGGTGCGTGGACCTTGCTAAAAAAAATTAAAATTTTAAAAATAAAGTCATAATCCTTATTTTTGTTTCTTCTCAGACACAAAAGATGAAATAGAGACAAAAAGACTATAAATTTTGTTCTGCGTAATTCTGAGGATATGCCAATTCCAATGTCTTCCGATCTATAATTACCTTATCTTGAGTGTCTGTTTGTCCAAATTTATCAAATAAAAACCTTCAATTTTTCTATGGATTTTGGTCAAAGTATCTATTTTTATTTGACCACATCCGGTGTGAACCCGATGTCGTATCCGTAAAATGTCATATCTGACATGGGTACAGCGACACTTTTGAACAGTCTGAGTAACATAGGCAAAAGATACGACTACTAACTAACATTCTACCCTAATTTTAGACCTCCATACTTTCATATCTAGGGTTATGTCCTCGGTGGTCTAGATCTGGGCCATGTTCTTTCTAATCACCTCGACCCAACTCTTCTTCGATCTACCTCTACCTCTCTGTAGACCCAGCACAACCAATCTCTCACACCTCCTTATCGGAGCCTCAGCACTCATCCTTTTCACGTGTTCGAACCATCACAACCTCGCTTCTCGTATCTACTCTACGACTGGGACCACACCCACCTTGTACCGAATGAATTCATTCCTAATCTTATCCATCCTAGTATGCGCACGCATCCATGTAAGCGTTCTCATTTCTGCCACGCGCATCTTCTGAACGTGTAAGTTCTTGACTGCCTAACACTCTGGCCCATACAACATAGCTGGTCTAACAACCACTCTATAAAATTCGCCTTTGAGCCTAGGTGGCACTCTTTTATCACATAGTACACCAGAAGCAAGCCTCCACTTCATCCCATCTACTCCAATACAGTGCGTGACATCATCATCAATTTCTCCATTACTGTTTATGCCTAAATTTATACGTCTAGGTTAAACACTTAAATTTATGAAGGGGTCACAAGCAATACAGTAAAACATGACAGAAAAGTAAGTAAAATAGAGAGGAAAATAATATACAAGAAAGTAAAGAGTTTTATTCCTTGAGAATAGCTGGCTTCAGGGGTGAATCACTTGATGTACAATTCAATGTAAGGAAGAGTATTTATAGTAGTGATTACTCAATCTTAACTATGGTAAAATACAAAGACTAATGAGGTTCATGGGCATATAAACTCAAGGCGGTGGTATACACGAAACTCTAACTAGGAGACTGTAACCATAAGGCGGCGTAATGTATGCCTTGCGTCCTACCCCTATACCGCCTAAATGGTCGTAACTAGTAGAACAGGCGTGTATCCTTTGTGCCCGGTGACTGTTAGGATAACTCTAGTCTCGCCAACTGGACTCGTATCCCTGTAACAATATGTGGCATATTTTTGCCCACACAGTTAGTCCCCCCACTTGCTGAGTGCTGATGCAAGCCGTCAGGAAGTGAAAGCAGTGTAAAAAATAACTCACTGACTCCTTGAAAGCAGTCTCTTTGACCAAGATTGATGTTGATTTACTCGAGAACTCTACGCATCTTCATCTAATTGGTTGATTTCGATCTCATGCACCTTTCCAAGAATGTTTTCTATTGCATCGAATCATTTCATATCTCAAGCCATAATTACGCTTGACTGTTTCATGATCCATTCTTATATCTTCCAGCCTATAAATAAGCGCTCCATGACAGTAATAGACTCACAAAGCTTCTTCAGAGAAACACTTTATTTTCTTAAAAATTCCTTATAAAAGAAGGGTTCTCCTGTCTTCAAAAGTATTTGCCTTTGATCTGGTTTGATATTCCTAAAAAACTTCTTTGTTCTGAATGGATGGCTTATGAGAAAATTGTAAGGAGTAGATCATCTGCAGTTTTCTCCTTCTTTTCCTCCATCCATGATAGATGAATGGAGTCCCCCGATTCATGAAGTTTGATCGGCATTCTAATGACGTTCTTCAGAATATCTTCATTGTGGCATATGTGTTGATTATGGTGTTCTCCTCTTCTAACACAGCAGTTGGTTGTGATATCTGGTCATGCAGGGTCAGGATGCTTGGCCATTTTATCTGTCATGAGGCTTATTCGCCAAGATCTTTTTGGTGTTCAGATAGCCTCTTTGATGGAGTAGGGTTGAAGCCTACTTATCTGACTCTGCTCCATAGCAGGCAAGAGGACAGAGCTCTGAGCCATGGGTCGATTAGCAAGTCACCAAGATCTAACTCTGCTCAAGTTTCAGGGTTGTCTCTTGGCTCGGCTGGTTCGACCATATTGCTGCTGCAACGCCTCATCGACCACTGGCTGTAGAATACCCAAGGGAAGAGGCTCCCTTGTAGTAGGTTCCCAGCTTAAGCCTTCTCGCCTGCGATGAGCTTCCAATTACGCTTGAAGATCTGCGGGGCAGTGCATTCTCATTTTACCAGCAGGGGCCGAAGAAGATGTTCAAGTTTTCTTTCCAAGCTCTGCGGATGTGATGGGGAAAAATATGTCTGCGCTCAGGCGCTTCTGAGGACCCTTGCTTTAATCAAGTGTACGGGCTTCGGTTGTATTAACGACCGCGCACTTTGAAAAATGCTCGGGCAGACATATCTCCGACCGTCAGGGAGAGCTCCAAACTGCTTTACAGCTTGTAGGTACAATCCACATGAAGGACCTTCAGCCATTCATATCCTGAGGAGCTTATAGTTCTTAGCCTTCCCTTTCCATATTTTGTAATGTTGTGAACAATGTTGTATTCAGAAAAAACTAATTGTATATTATGAGCCTATAGGCTTTTTGTTACTAATGAAACGAATGTCTATTAATATTTTATGCGTACTTGTGTAGTTTAAGCAGTATGTTTTGTTTGCCTTTCTGGGCTAGTGTCTGTAAAAGAAGGGTATACGCATTGAAGGGCGCTTCATTTGCGTCAGTACTTGACGCCTTATGTTGCACCTATGCTACACGGCGGTTTTGCGCCCACAATGGGACGACTTCAGCCCGTATGGGAATTTGCGTTCCGATTCAGAACGTTGTTGCTTGTTCACTCGAGTATTTTAAGACTTTCTGGCACTATGCGGGAGGGCATCCCCATCGACATGTAGGTGAAAATTTGTTGAATTGCGAGTTCAACTTACGAATAATGCCTAATGGCTGAGCTAGACATGGTCTAGCTCTAAACGAGTAGTTTACCCTACTTTTTGTAGCAAAAAATGGTTGTAGTACTTCAACTTGGGTTTGGCTGGGGCTATGAATAGTTGGATCGTAGATAGATCTGAATTGTAATCGTAAAACAGACAAAGTAAAATAGTATTTTTATTGGTAAATAGGGGCACAAGGCCTGAATTGTTGTGGGTGAAAACCCGTAACATAGCTAATAAGTATGTAAATACCGCAATAAAAAGTATTTTAAAGTGAATACTGAGAAGGATTATACTTCCATCGTTGAGCTGAGGTGTCTATGAGGGCTCCCTCATCGGAATGTATCGAGCATCGAAATGTAACCTGTGACTGCTGACAGTCTGATGGTATAAATCCATGTTGATTAAGAAGTAGTGAATTGCCTGCCTCTGCAGCTGTCTGCTTTCTAACTTGTCGTCAGGGAGTATCCCCTTGTCCAAATAGCTAATCAATGTTTTGCGCTGCTTTGAGGCGGAACCTGTGTTTGGAACTTCAAGGTTCATCAGATTAGGGGGTCAATTTGATTACTATCTGCTGGTTGTTTGAATCAGTGTATGAATCCTTGGGGACTTCAGCTTCATTTGAGCTTTCCTCCTTGTAGACAAACATGCTCCCATTTGTGGAAATTTTTCAAAAGTGCCTTAATTTTCTCTTGTAGATCTAGTGCACAGATGTTCTCCATGGTAAAAACTTCATTCGCCCGACTAACCACCAACTGGGAACTACTGAAGAGGCTGACCTCGCCGGCCCCCAGTATGTAGGCTAAGTCAAGGGCTTGAGTTATGGCCTCATATTCTGCTTCTATGTGTGAAACTTTCGCGACCTAATGGAAAATCTTCCCGGTGGGAGTTTTGATCCATAAATCGAGGATGACTTCCTCTCTTTCAAAATCCACGTCCGTGCAGATTCACTAGTGTCCAGGCTCGATTATCCCTGTATATTGGATTGAATCCTCCACCTTTGGTGCTAACTCCTTCACAAAATCCGAGGCGAAGCCTTCTAAAGCATGTGACTGGATGGTCGTCCGCGGTTGATAAATAGTATCATATTCTACCAGTTCTTCAGCCAATTCTGCCAACCCTTTTGAGAGCCCAGGTCTGAAAAAAAAGGTCTGTAGTGGTACCGAAGAAACCATACTGATTGTCATGACTACGGCCGCAATAAATTAGACATGTAGAGGTAGAAGCCCATCTAGGTATGAGAGCCCCTTCCTAGAAAATTTTACGTGAAGCAGTCTTCCGTCTTCTTCTCATGCGAGCACTGCGTTCCATGCTGCTTTTGAAATCGAAACATATAGCAGCAGGTGTTCTCCCTGGACCGGCTCGGTAATTGTCGGAAGTTGCAAGAGTTGCACCTTGACCCGAGCTAATACCGAGTAGCAGTGTATCACCCATAATGGCTCATCATGCTTTACCAATACCTCGGTTAACTAGTACCATAGCTTTAATTTGCTACCTTGGGTATTAATTGGCGCATCCCCGATAACCGCTCCCTCAGCACTCCACTCTCTATCCTAGCCTTTCACTTCATTATTTTGTAACAAGTTGATTCCTCATCGATCATGTTTATCTTGGCTATTGGTCTTTTCGCCAGTCCTCTTCCGGATGTTGGACTGTGTTCAGTTGAACGCCGCTCACTCCGCAAGTCGTTAATCCCGTACGAGGTAGGGTATATAAAAACTTGGTGGAGCATCGAGGGAACTCCCTTTACACTGTGTATCCAAGGCCATCGAAGGATGATATCATATAACATATCATAGGTGAGTACCTGGAAGGAGGTTATTCTCGTCATGCCCGGGATATGAACCGACAGAACTAGTTTTCCAATAGGTTCTTTTCGGAGGCCGTTGAAGCCAATTATCCTGTGATGGCTCAGTGTCACCTGATGGTCTTGACCTAACTTCTGTAGTAACTCTCTCTGAATAATGTTCAAGTTGCTCCCTGGGTCCACCAAAACTTGCTCGATCTGAAGACTCGGCAACCTTACTGGGATCGTGAGAGGGTCTTGATGTTCTGCTTCTCCTTTCAGTCTAAATGTGATAGGACTAACAATCGATCCTCGCCTTTCAGTCCCCTAGGCCATGACAGGTCCCGGGGTTGCGAAGATCACGTTGATATGCCGCTTATCCCCAGAGTCCGGTGCTCTCGAATGGCTCAGTCCTTCTTCAATCAAATCATTTAGGTGTCCCTCCTTTAGTAAATGCTCAATTTCAAACATTAGGGCCTTGCAATCGGCGTTAGCATGGTTGTTGTTATGATGAAAGTCACAATAGGCCGTAGTATTTCCCCCAGTTTCTCCTTTTATGGTGTGCGGCCATCGTACTTTCTGCCCTAGTTTGCCGAAGTGATTGGCAATCAGTTCCACGGCATTCACTCACAAACCAAAACCTCAGAAGCTGCGGGGCTCAGTTCGTTTCTTCTGTGATCCGAGCCCCCGGGTGTTCCCTTGCTTTGCCCCTCCTGTTTGGCTTTGTGTCTTTCCTTTTACTCTTCTTCCATCCCCCTCTCCCTCAAGGAACAGACTTCCTACTCGCTTTCCCCATTCGACTTCAGGGTTCTGAGAGTGTTCCAGCTCTAGGCATAGCTTTTCAGTATACCTCTGATGTAAGGCACTCCATGTTGACACAGGATGTTGAATTAGACTCCACTGCAATTCCCTGGTAACCAGCGACCTTTTGGAATTCAGGCTCTTGCCGAAAGCTACCACAATAATATTATTAAGAATTGGAGGAAGCTCCATGCGTTCCCGCTGAAACCTTTCAAGATAGTCATTCAACAGTTCGTCGTCGCGTTGCCGAATCTAAAAGATGTCCTCCATACGCTTCTCCCATTTACGGGCTCCAGAGTGTGCTTTCTTGAACAAATCACGGGCTCCAGAGTGTGCTTTCTTGAACAAATCTTGCATCTGGGTGAATGCCTCGATGGAACCCATTGGTAGCTGGGTGTACCAAGCAATGACACCTTTAGTTAAGGTCTAGCCAAACCTCTTTACCGAAGCAGACTAGATCTCTTCCTCTGAGATTTTGTTGCTCTGACGTCTGTGTAGTACGCAGCAATATGCTCATTCAAATCTGTTTTTCTATTACTTCAACTTATCCGGCAGGCGGAAGTTCTTTAGTACGCGGATCGGTGCAATGTTTTCTTTAAATGCATGCTTATAAAACTTTTGCTCATCTATGCTGGTAACCTGAGGTGGTGCACCGGGTACGTTACCGATCCGATCGTGGGTAGCCTTCATCTCCTTTAGAATGTCCTGAATAACAGGTGTTCCTTTGAGGTCTTGATTGTTGACAAGGTTGTGAGGAGATTAGCAAGAAAACCTCTGAGATCAAAATTACCTTCGCGTGATTGATCGCCTTCACCGTCATAGGGCACATGGACTGGTTCCATAGCAGGATCCTTTGGCTACACACTGGGATTGACGGGTTCCTGTACAGACTCATCTACTGCGTCGGCAGTGTTCTTTGGGGTGTTGTCGCTGTCGTCTGACATGACTGCGCCTTTTCCTCGTAGAATACCTACAATTGACTGGGACCCACAGTAGCCGCCAAACTGTACTTTATGCCTAAATTTGTGCGTCTAGGTCAAACACTTAAATTTATGAAGGGGTCACAAGCAATACAATAAAACATGATGGAAAAGTAAGTAAAATAGAGAGAAAAATAATAGACAAGAAAATAAAGAGTTTTATTCCATGAAAATAGCTGGATTCAGTGGTGAATCGCTTGATGTACAAAACAATGTAAGGAGGGGTATTTATAGTAGTGATTACCCAATCCTAATTATGGTAAAATATAGAAACTAATGAGGCTCATGGACCTACAAACTCAAGGCGGTGATATACATGAAACCTTAACTAGGAGACTGTAACCCTAAGGCGGCAGGATGTATGCCTTTCATCCTACGCATGTACCGCCTGAATGATCGTAACTCGTAGAATAGGCGTGTATCCTTTGTGCCCAGTGATTTGTAAGATAAGTCTAATCTCGCCAGCTGGAGTCATATCTCTGTAACAATAGGTGGCATATTTTGCCTACACAATTACCTTGGAGGATTGAGCCAAGATATTTGAAACTTTCTTTTTTGAGAACGACTTGAGAATCAAGCCTCACTTCCACATCTGACTCATCAAGTGCAACACAAAACTTGCACTCCATATCTTATCTTTTCGTCCTGCTCAGCATGAAGCCTTTAGACTCTTCTATATCCTTATCTTAACAGAAAAGGGCCAAATTTACACCTAAAATATCAAAAAAGGGGTTATTTTCCCTCTTTTGGAAAAGGGTCTCAAAAATTTGTTTGCAGTTAGTAAAGTGGGTCACATTTACCCTACGTCACTAACAGACTCTCCAGCTAGGTAAAGAGCAGCTTAAAAAATTAATTTTTTACTAATGAAGCTCTACCTAGAACTTGAAAAAAAAAATTCCACGTAGGATACACGCTTCATCTTCTCCACCAGATCTCTTTCGAAAGTTTTCTTCACCAGTAGCCAATAGAAAAAGTGGCTGATATTGATGTCCTCCATTACCTAAACCGCCACCAATGAATCAACCTCCAAACCCATTTCTACAACTCTGATTTCCAAGAGAAAAGATAAAGAAAATTAATAAAGTCTGAATCATTTAGCTACTGAAGCTGTTTGGTATACTGTAGGAAGATTTCCTCCTAGCTTCTCTTATGCACTTGCTCCAGTAGAAGCAATTACAACCACGATTAACTTATTATATATTTTGGCCCATTCAATCTAACCGAATCAAAGATTAGAAACTTTTGTAAACTTTAAAGATGTGTAACCGTTTTTCCTCTCGGCGCACGTTAGCACTCTAAGCTAACATGCGCTCTTCCATGGGAAAGAGGATTCGATTTCCATCTTTGAAAGCATAAATGGCCCAGGAAGCTTCGTCTAAAACGATTTCAACCAAGAACAGAAGGAATAACCAATCCAAAAAACTAGAAAGTAACCTAAATGACCAACTGAAAGAGTATGAAACAAGTAAAATAAGTGAGAAAACTGAATTTAGCTCAACAACAGCTCCTAACATACAAATTGAACTAAAACAGCAAATGAGTAAGGAGAAAGGTACGGACGTAGCTGCAGAAAATAAAAATCGAATTGCGGAATGGGAGGAAGATACCTAGAACTCAAAAAAGGGTAGGAAAATTTCATGAGCAGAAGAGGCTGAATAGCAGGAGAGTGGGACCCTAAGCTCACCAATAAAGAGGGATTCAATTTGGGACAAATTTGACATATCCAAAGTCTCGAATGCTGGATTCAAGCTGGAATATGTAGCACCAGTAACACAAGGTAAGCAATCGATAGGCGAAATTGAGTTAGATGATATTAATTCTAAAATTGAATATTGGAGGAACGCAGTAGTTTGCTATGTGCTAGGTGCTAATCCACCTTTTACCGTGTTGGCTGAGTATATTTAGAGAATTTGGGGGAAACATGGGGTTAATAAAATATCTAGGTTAAGGAACGGTGTTGTCATAGTAAGGTTTGATTCTGTGGTTGGGAAGGAAGATGCAATTCAAGGGGGGTATATATCTTTTTGATAATAAACCTTTCATTTCTAAAGCTTGGACACCGGATAGGGAATTTACAAGGGAGGAACTGCGCAAAGTACCTATTTGGATACGATTTCCAAGGTTAGATTTTAAGTATTGGAGCATGAAAGGATTGAGTAAAATTGGTAGTCTAGTGGGTAAGCCATTGATGGTGGATCATAATACTGAAAAGAAGATGGGATTAAATTTCGCTAGAATACTGATAGAAGTAGAAATGGGATCCAATCTTCAAGAAACAATTTTGTTCAGAAATGGGAAGGGAGCTACTAAACAAAGGGTAATATATGAATGGAAGCCAATACAATGCAATATTTGCCAGAAGTTTGGGCACGAGGAGAATGAGTGCAGAAAGAAGAAGACTCCAAAACCAGGGCCTCCCCTGAATAAGGAGCAGCCTGCTATTGCAAGAGTACAACAAAAATAATGGGTAAACCAGGTTGAAAGAAAGGAAGAACATACAAATATGAATGAGAGGACTCAAAATCAGCAGACTTAGGTAACCCAAATAGGAAGGAATGAAATTCAACAGCTAAATAAACAAAGTCAAGAGGGGAAGATTGGCACAGGATGGATTACTCCACCAAGAATGAATAAGCAGATGACAGCAAGGGACCAAGGTCTCACTCCTGTCCGGAACTCCTTTAATAAGTTGCAGAATGAGGAGATAGGCAATGGAGAGAAGCCAGAATCGAGTAAGGTGCTCGATGAGGGAGGAAATCAATCTTCTCTTAAGGAAAATGCTTAATCTACTGAGTTGGAACATAAGGGGCCTAAATGGCCCTAATAAGCAAAAGAAGGTCAAGCTCATTTGCAATGAGCAAGATATAGGTATGGTAGGTATGTTAGAAATAAAACTAAAAGAAAGAAGAATAAAAGAGATAGCTGGTAGGCTATTTGCAAGGTGGGAGTATATGACGAACTTGGAGCAACAGTATAAAGGCAGGATCTGGGTGACTTGGAGGCCAGATTATTATAGTTCAACCAGTGCAAGTTACAACACAAACTCTCTCAGCCAGGGTGTTGTTTGTTCCACTACAACTGTCCTTTACGGTGACATTTGTATATGCATTCAATACCAGGGAAGAAAGGAGAGAGCTATGGGGAACTATTGACAGTTTGAGGGCAAGAACTGATATCCCATGGATCCTAATAGGTGATTTCAACTCTGTCCTCAAATTTGAGGATAGAGTTGGGGGGAATCCTGTGCCAATGGATGAAATTGCTGAGTTTCATGAATGTATAGAGACAAACAGACTGATAGAACTGCCTAACTCATATATACTTGGAATGATAGGCAAGGTGACTGCAGAGTTTTCTCTAAACTGGATTGGGTATTTGTTAATGATAAGTGGATAGATCTCGTTCCTCCCACAGTAGTGACCTTTTTACCTGAGGGTATAAGTGATCACAACCCAGTTAAAGTGCACTTAGTCGACTCACCACCAAGGAGGAAGAAATCATTTCAGTTATGTAATGTTTGGGCACTTCATCCTCAGTTTGTGGAAAAGGTGATAGAAGGACGGGAGTCCAGATAGACGGGTGTAAAATATTGCAGGTAGTCAAAAAGTTAAAGTTACTGAAGAGATCATTCAAGAGTCTGAATTCTAAACAGTTTAGAAACATAGTAACTGAGGCAGAAAAAGATAGATATGAGATGTAGAGGCTTCAAAAATTGTTACATGAGAACCCAAGGAATCCAGAAGCACAACAAGCTGAAAGGGATCAGAATCAAAAATTCAGGCAATCTTCTTATCTAGCTGAGGTTTACTTATAACAAAGAAGCAAAGCAACATGGATTAAGCTGGGAGATGATAACACAAAGTATTTTTTTCCATGATAAAAACCAGGCAATTGCAGCACGCAGTTACACAACTAAGAGATAAAAATCATCAAATGAATTTTAAACCAGATGAAATTGCAGGAATCCTAGTTGATTACTATAAGGACCTACCGGGAAAAATGATCAGAATAGAGTGGAAGCAAAGAGAACCTTCTTGTGCAATGGCCCAATTCTGTCTATGGAACAGAAAATGCAATTGTTAAGACCTTATACAAAGGAGGAAGTGAAGAAAGCTATGTTCAGAATTCATAGTAATAAAATTCCAGGTCCAGATAGCTACGACTGTGGGTTTTTCAAAGCTGCATGGCAGATAGTGGGGGATGAAATATCAGAAGGAATTCTGAAATTTCTTGCAAATGGTAAGTTGCTAAGACAGATTAATTCCACAGTAATAGTCCTAATTCCAAAGGTGCCTAGACTAGAGCAAGCAAGCAAGTTTTGGCCAATTTCATGTTGCAATACTATCTACAAATGCGTATCCAAAATTCTTTGTGAGAGGTTAAAAGGAGCAATTGAGCACTTGGTAGCAGATAATCAAGCGGCTTTTGTTCAAGGAAGGTCCATGATTCACAATGTTTTGATATGTCATGACTTACTGAGGCATTACAATAGGAAAACATCCCCTAGATGCCTCATGAAAATTGACCTAAGGAAAGCCTACGACACAGTAAGATGGGAGTTTATAGAGGAAGCATTAACAGGTTATAGGTTTCCTAGGAAATTTGTAAATCTGATAATGAAGTGCATAACTACCCCTAAGTTTTCTATAAAGGTTAATGGGGAGTGTCACAAATACTTTGAAGGGAGGAGAGGACTAAGGCAAGGTGACCCCATTTCACCTCTCCTATTTGTATTAGTTATGGAATATTTCTCAAGGACCCTGCTAAAGATGAGTATACTCTCAGACTTTAGATTCCATCCGATGTGCAAAGAATCCAAATTGACTCATCTGATCTTTGCCGATGACTTGATGATTTTTTGTAAAGGGAATATATCCTCAGTTTCCAAAGTTATGGAGGCACTTTCCCACTTCTCTGAGATAACAGGACTAGAAGCCAACTTGAACAAGTCAAACATATTCATAGCAGGAATGAATGATGCCAGTAAAAACCAGATCTTGACAAGAATAGGTTTCACAGTAGGTACACTTCCTATAAGGTACCTTGGGCTTCCATTATCATCCAAGAAATGGAGCAAGGTTGAATGTCATCAGCTAGTAGAGAGAATAACAACCAGAATCAAAGCTACCATGCACGTCAACTGTCTTTTGTTGGTAGATTACAAATAGTGAATGTTGTTCTATTCTCAATTCACAACTTTTGGTTGCTCAACCTTCATCCTTCCTCAGAGTGTTCTAATCCAAGTAGACAGAAAATGCAGGGAGTTTCTATAGGGGACCGCAGTAGAGAAGAAGAAAGTGGCACTTGTTGCTTGGAATAAGGTTTATGTTCCTAAGAAGTATGGAGGCCTAAACGTAAAAAGGAGCACTAAATGGAACATCGCAGTCATGGGCAAGCTCCTATGGCAATTAATAGAGGAGAAAGAGATGCAATGGGTGAAATGGGTGTATGAAATCTACATGAGGGAGAATACAGATATATAGGGATATAGGCTATAACCTGATAGCAGTTGGTACTGGAGGAAGCTAAATAAAATGAAGGTCTATATGGAAGAATAGTATAATCATAATAAGTATACTCTAAGCTCAACATGTGAATACTCATTGTCGAGCAGCTACTTAGAAATGCTGGGCAATTTGAGTAAATTGGATGAGGCTCCTCTAATCTGGTGCTCAGTAGCACAACCAAAGCATAGGTTCATATTGTGGCTTGCTACTCAAGATAGGCTTCTAACCAAGGACTTTGAGCAGAATGAATATATATACAGGAAATACAGCCTGCAGCTTATGTGATGTAGAGAAATGGAAACACATAGACACTTGTTCTTAGAATGTCCATGGGTCAATGAAGTGAGAATTGGACTACAAGACTGGTTGCAGCAGTCCCTGCCAAATCAGGGGATCATGCACTGCTTAACATGGATAAAAAGCAAGCATTGGAAGAAGTTCAAGATGGAGGTCATGGCTGCAGTTCCGGGTGCAATGGTATACCATATATGAAGGGTGAGGAATCAAAAGATATTCAAGGGAATGGTTGTTAATAGTGACCTTATAGTGAACCTGATTAAAAAGGAAGTTATAGAGAGGATGGAGATGTTAAAGAGCTCGAAGAGAGCTTTCAGGTCTAGATATTGGATTCAATCGATATGTAATTAGAGTGTTTGAGGCCTAGCTAATGGTGTAGCCATCTATGGCTATGGTGCTCTTTAGGTGTATGATTTGTTTGTCAATGGTAATTCACATTTATTACCAAAAAAAAAAAAAAAAATCTGAAAACAACAACAACTTGACAGTAAATATAGGCTTATAAATTACAACTGCTTTAGTTGGACTTTATTATAAATTTTGTTTTGTGTTCTAACTGCTTATTTATCCATCCTTTACTCTCGTTTTGTATTAATTGCTTATTTGTGCTTTTCTGTTATTTCTTTTTTACCAATGGGGGAGGCAAAGAGTAGGTGTTGATGTGGAGCAAAAAGTTTATTATTTTACAAAAATAATAAATTCATCTTATCAAAAAAATAATTTTTAAAATGAGTTTAAATCTGACTTGGACACAGTTAGGTGGGAGGGGTATAAGTGAGCCAATTGACTAATAATAAGGGTATATTTGAGATTATTTTTAAATTGAGAGTAAAATTACCTCATTCTCAATAGTTCAGAGGCAAATTTGACACTTTTCCATTATCTTAAGGGAGGTTTACGAAAATACCCATCAAAATCAAAATATTTACCCACCTCTACCCATAAGTTTCATATTTACAGGTCCTACTCATAAACTATTTGCATGTCTTACCCATCTAGACTTGTATACTATTATTTATGCAGTATACCTTAAAGGTATACGCTCATATCTAGACTTGTATACTATTATTTATGCAGTATACCTTAAAGATATACACCCATAAGGTATAACAAGGGTATACAGTAATAATTGGGTAGGTTGGGTAAATACTTTTAGTTTCATGAGTAGTATAATTTTTAATGGGCAGGACTTGTAAATACTTTAAATTTCATGAGTATATAGTGTAAAAAAAACCCTTATCTTAATAGGAAATAGACCAATTTGGGCAAAGCATGAGTGCTTCTTACGTAGGTTAGATAGAACAATGTGCAGGCACCAAATTAGTACCAATAATGTGTTTCTTTCTGTTACAGGTGAGAGACAAATACATATCATTTGCTTTTATTTAAAAAAAAATATGACAATGCCCACACCTCTAAAGAGATATGAACGATCATCGCAATAAGTATCCGAAAGGACTTTGAGATCGTATCCATAAGGAGATAGCATGCGAGTAAAAGTAATTTAAATAGTGTTTAAGTTTTAAGATTTGTTTAACTATTCCTAAATGAATATTGGATTGGAATTTTTACTACAACTAAAAAGTAATTTTAAAAATAAAGTAAATGATTGAATAATAATGGGAAGTTTTTAAAATTAACCAGTCCACACTAAATTATTACCCTATCATGACCCAAGTTTTGTTTAACTGTAGCCAGACAGCCACAATATTGGGTTATACTATTGGGTATCAAACTTGTATATCGTTGGGGTATACGTATAGTAAAAGGTATACAATAGAAGATACCGTATAACATTGAGATATAATGTGGCTATGGGGTATACAAGCTTGGGGTATATGCGGCTATGGAATGAAATACTTTTAGCCAAACGGTCAGCTTGGGTAAAGATTTTTAAATGTGGCTATTTTTAGTTTAAAATAAAAGTCACTGATTGTAAAAATCTCAATAATATAATTGATTAAAGGCTAGGGACTTAGCTATGCAAGCAAGATATCTCAATAAGAAAAAATAATTATTTTTTAGTTATCTCTTTTAGATGGGGTAGGCCTCAAGCCAATATAACTCAAATTCTATCTAGTTCTTATTAACCCACACTGTCAACCCTAGGGAGATGAATAGCAATGTGGAAGTGAATCCAAGTGGGGTCACGCCTCAACCATGAATTAAAGCATGATAAAAATTAGATAAACATTAATCCACATATTTTATGCAATAAAATCGAACACCTAGTATGAGAGAGAATTCCTTTGGCATTGTATAGGTACTTTTGACTCGTTCGACAATTGTTGCTCCCAACACACACGCAAGTATACGTGGTCGACAAGTAATAAAGTGATAAGTAGAGTATCGTCCCCACGAGGACTATTCATACTGAATTCTAGCAAACAATTTCCTAAGAACTATTCAGGGATCTTTTTCCAATGGTTGAGATTTTACTAACTAAAATAATAATTAAAACAAATAACTGAAGTCAAGTAACAGAGCAAATTCTAGGTTGTTATCAATAAATGATGACGGTCCAGGGTCAGAGTTACGAACAATCCAGTTGAGTTTTCCAATTGATTCTACTTCTTGATTTTCTAGATTACTAACTAGCAGGTTCAATGTACCCGCGAAAACCTTTCTATTCTTCACGGTCTATGCAGGCTACTCCAATTCCAATATGTCTATGGGTTGAATCACGTGCACGTATTAACGAATTCTGTGATTAGTTAAGCTAGGCGAGCAAGTATATGTCTATCCTACTCACAAATTGGTTCCCCGATGCCCGGGTTCACAATCTAGCTCTACTCTTTCTTATTGCGTTCATAAATTCCCTCTTTCGAGTTCAATCTAAAAACTATAGATAGTGTTCAATTATCATGCCTCAATAACCAAACAATTAGGCTCAAGAAAGAATAAACAATCCGTAATGGTAAATCAATATATAGAAATCAACTTTCAAACATCAACCTTCATGTATTTACTCTAACCCTAGAACGAACAAACTATAGAATTAAAGAGAAGAATAAGAGAAAGAGAGAACGAACTTGTTAGAAGACATCTAAGGCTCCTCCCCTCTCCTCCAACACTTGCTTCCAAGTCTGAACTTCTATCAAAAACTAAGTAAAAGAGTATTTATAGGGTTTACAAAGGCCTAGTAATAAGTTAGACCCAAGCCTAGACGAAATAGGAAGTAAAAATCCGCTCCAGGGCACTATAACGGGCACCCCGCGCGCCCACGATCGCGCTGAAACAACCAGTGAATGTCGAACTTTGGGCGTTTTTGGGGCGCCCCACGTGGGAAAAAGCGCCAGGCACTGGGCGCTATAAATGGCGCCCCACGTGCCCCAAAGCGCCAGGCCATTCTGCTTGCTCCTTGGTCCGAAATCTCGCCTCGCGTCGTGCCTTCGTGTGCCCGATCCAATCCTCAATCAACCTCTAATCATTTCTTGCTCGATCATGCTCTATAAAGATCCAAATGCACTTCATAACGACCTACATACACACGACATAAAATTCGTGCAAAACCACATTCATAAACTATAAAACGGGCGAATAAAGTATCCAAACGCAAGGAAATATTATGGAAATATAGGCATAAAATGCTAAACATCACCACTCCACACTTGAACCTTTGCTCGCCCTCGAGCAATCACAATTAACTTCCCAACCTAGGTAGAACAGGTCTGCCTATGACTATGGTTGATACTGATCATTGAACAAATGCACACATGACTACTATGGAGCCACAAACATGCCTACCATTTAACAAACTAAAAAATATGAGAACAACCACCCCAAAATAGCTCAAATGCACAAACTCAACTTATTGCAACCATGCTCCCACAAAATCACATCTCTTTACTCAACCAAGAAACCATCAACTTCACCTATTTCATGCAAACCATGTGCCCTCACCAATATGAAGCAAAAGAGTGCCCCCCCCCCCCCCCCCAAAGATCACACACAACAATACATATCATGAATAGAACGGGGCAATAACAAACGAATTCACTCACTCTCATGAAAGTCTCACATGTCACACACAATGTACCATAGGCTTGCCCGTAGTGTAGGACTCCACTAATGTAAGCTCACTCCAATCGGGATTAACTAGAATTTTAAAAAGGTCGTAATGTAGGCTAATGGGCGGGTAGGATACATATGGTAATAGTGACTACCTCCCTAAGCACTTTAATACATCACAATTAATTAATCACAAATCTCATCAAAGCCACCCAATCAACAACTTCCAAACACACCTTCTCAACAAGTAGAAATTTTTTCTTTTAAGCACACACTAGCAAGGATGGATATTCTTTTCTCTTTATTTCTTTTTCCATAAATTTTTTCTTTTCAACTTTGCTCTTCTTCTTTTTTTCTTTTTCAATTTCATTACTTTCCAACCTTGCCAATGCTCATTAACAACTACTACACAATTCATTCAAGTATTCCCCTCATTAGTTCCACTCAAAAACCTCCCAATATTCAACCACAACTCCGCAATAATATCACTATATCAACTAAAGTGCTTAAGGAGTAAAGGGCCAAAAGAGAACAATTTAGAATAAGTGGGTAGGCTTGGGGTGTGGGTGCCAACAAAAAGGTCAAAGAATTCACAACAACCAAGTCAAGGTGTATATGTAGGGGTAGGCAAATCAAAAGAAAGCCTTGTATCATTTTCCGACAAGAGAAAACCTAGGATTTCGCTTTGCACACACAAGGGGCAAGTTCTAGACATCAATATGCAAACATGGAGTAAAATAAGAATATGCCTCACATCACACATTGCACACAATCTACACAAAAAGGCTCCATCAACAACTCTCAATCAAGCATTTAGAGTGCAACTTGTGGAAAATTAAGCACTAATGCACAAAGGTTCACAATAAAATCAAGTAAGTGGACTCAAGCATCTCAAGGGGGTCGTTCCATTTTTTTTCGAGGCATGCATCACAATTTAAAACCTAGGACACCACAAATAGCACATGCACTAAGTTCAAGTCCACCGGTATCAAACAAATCAAAGGCACCTAGTATTCTACCTATTTCTTTCGTCCAGGGCCACCTATACTACTACTCTAATCCTAAAAAACTACCCGGTTCAAAGGTCTCCCCGTGGAAAAGAACCGAGGCCATAAGAAAAACTACGGGGTGGATGACATGTACCACTAATAAAAACTAAAAGGAAAATCTTTTTGGAATTTTTCATTGGTTTTCTATTTATTTTTTTCATATATTAAAGCAAGAAACAAATAAAAAAATAAATAAAGTCAAGTGACAAAAGATAAATCCTACGGTACATGCATCCCTAACCTCAAAAATAAATAAAAGGGTAGTTCCCCACCCCACACTTAAACTAAGCACTATCCTCAGTGCTAAAAAGAATAAAGTGCAAGGGTAAAGAATACTTCCCTGAAGGCTCTAGTCCTTGGTGCTAGCATCCTTCAAGCTTCCATATAGTATGAGGTACTCAGACTTCCCCCAACAGGTCATCAATATTAGGCAAGGATGAGGACACCCCACACTTAGCCTCGACATTACATGAACCTGCAATCCAAGGAAAAATAAAAATTACGTGACACTATAAATAAAATAATACAAGTACAAACTCGGGTTGCCTCCCGAGAAGCGCCTTAGTTAACGTCGTGGCACGACGACACTTTTAGCTCACTTCCAGCATTTACGTCTTCTCTTCTTACGACGAACTTTTGCTTTCTTCCTTTCTTTGAGAGAACCCCTCTTCGACTTCACATGTGGTGTACTTCCATGTTCTTGTCTGACACTTTCGATCATAGAGCACTCTTCAACCTTAGCTATGCGCTCCTTCTCAGTATACACCTTAAAAGTAACCTTTTCTCTATGCGCTCTAACAGTCATCTCACCCAGCTCCATGTCAATAATTGCCTTCGAGGTGACTAAGAATGGTCGCCCCAAAATGATTAGAGCTTCTCGGTCCTCTTCATAATCTAGGACTACAAAATCAGCAGAGAATGTAAACTTACCAACTTTTAGCAACACATCCTCCAACTTACCATCAGGGTGAGTGAGTGATCCATCCGTCATCTTAAGAGTAACTGAAGAGGGCTTGATTGCTCCTAGCCCTAACCTTTTGCAAACAGACAGAGGCATGAGATTTATGCTCGCACCCAAGTCACACAAGGCACCAGTGATATTATGCCCTCCAATGGTACAAGAAATAGTAAACCTCCCAGGATCTTGAAGTTTTGGAGGTAGCTTGCTCAAGATTGTGCCACACTCCTCAACTAACTCAACTGTATCTATCTCTTGAGGCTTTTTCTTCTTGACTAAAATCTCTTTTAAGAACTTCACAAAGGATGGCATCAATTCAAACACATCAGTCAAAGGAATATTAACTTGAAGTTCTTTCAACATACTCACAAATTTTTTATACTGGGCCAGATCCTTCGATGGTAGAAGTCTCTGCGGGAATGGTGGAGGTGGCAGAGGTGCCTCTTTTTTCTCTTCTTTCTTCTTTACCTTCTCAACTTTTTCAACTTTTTCTATTTCAGCGCTCTCCTCAGTCTTGGTCATCAGCTCTCCACCTTCGATTAAAGTCACTGCAAGACATTGTTCAGGCTATTTTTTAACAGTGCTTATTTCTCCCACCAACTGCCCCAACTGGTGCTCCAGGTTCTTATGAGCATTGGCAATATCTTGTATGGCCACTGCATGGGCTGCAGTGCCAGCTATCATTCTCTGCTGGCCCGCCATTATCTGCTTTAGCATATCTTCAACTGAACTACTAACCTGTCGTGGTGGAGCTGGAAGTGGGTGGTAATTATTCGGGGCTCTCGTATTGCCTTGATAATAAGCATTACCAAACTGATTTTGACCCTGCAGCCTGTTTTGATTACCCACGTAATAAACTGACTCTGGATTAGAGGAGCAAACCTCTGTAACATGGTTTTGACCACAAACCTCACAAAAACTCTGGAGTTGTTGCACTGGAGCCACTGGTTGCTGAGTCTTTCGCAGAGCTAACTTGCTAATTTGATTGGAAATAACATCCATCCTCGCCCTTAGCTCTGAAACTGCATCTAACTGAAGTACCCCTGCAGATTTCTGCGTAATAGCTCTACCATCTCCCTGCCAATCAGGATTGCTCTGCGAAAACTTATCTAGCAAATCATAGATCTGGTCAAAATTTAAGGCTAATACTTGGCCTCCAGCAGCAGCATCTACCACGATCTTAGTATGCGCATTAAACCCCTCAACAAAAGTATGTGCAAAAACCTCATTGGATTGGTTGTGGTGTGGACAATCTCTCAATAAAGCTTTAAATCGCTCCCAGGCTGAATACAAAGACTCTCCTTCTATCTGTCTGAAGGACATAATTTCACTCCTCAGCCGGGCCGTCTTGGCAGATGGATAAAATTTAGCCAAGAACTTCTTAGCCAAATCCTCCCAAGTAGTGATAGACCCAGACTTTTCAGCCTTTAACCACTTCCTTGCTGCCCCAATCAGTGAAAACGGGAACAACGTCAAGCGAACATGATCAGTAGGAACTCCCGCTGATGTATAAGTATCACTGATCTCTAGGAAATTCTGAATGTGCTGCTGCGGCTCTTCATGAAGTAATCCACCATATTGTCCTGTCACATGCAGCAACTGAATCATGCCGGACTTAATCTCAAAGTGCCCGGTGATAACGGGCTTAACTATGCTAGACGCTACCCCCTCCAGGCTGGGGAGAGCAACATCTCGCACAGCTAAAGCTAGTTCTGCTGCCATTCCTGTAGGTAAAGATCAAGCAGGACCTAATACCTGAAACAGCACAAAACTCAAAGTAAAAATTAAACCTGAATAGAAAGTAAGTAATCGTTCAAAAAGAAATCAGTCAACTATTTAGTCCCCAGCAGCGGCGCCAAAAACTTGTTGCTCCCAACGCACACGCAAGTATACGTGGTCGACAAGTAATAAAGTGATAAGTAGAGTATCGTTCCCACGAGGACTATTCATACTGAATTCTAGCAAACAATTTCCTAAGAACTATTCAGGGATCTTTTTCCAATGGTTGAGATTTTACTAACTAAAACAATAATTAAAACAAATAACTGAAGTCAAGTAACAGAGCAAATTCTAGGTTGTTATCAATAAAAGATGACGGTCCAGGGTCAGAGTTACGAACAATCCAGTTGAGTTTTCCAATTGATTCTACTTCTTGATTTCCTAGATTACTAACTAGCAGGTTAAATGTACCCGCAAAAACCTTTCGATTCTTCACGGTCTATGCAGGCTACTCCAATCCCTATATGTCTATGGGTTGAATCACGTGCACGCATTAACGAATTCTGTGATTAGTTAAGCTAGGCGAGCAAGTATATGTCTATCCTACTCACAAATTGGTTCCCCGATGCCCGGGTTCACAATCTAGCTCTACTCTTTCTTATTGCGTTCATAAATTCCCTCTTTCGAGTTCAATCTAAAAATCATAGATAGTGTTCAATTATCAGGCCTCAATAACCAAACAATTAGGCTCAAGAAAGAATAAACAATCTGTAATGGTAAATCAATATATAGAAATCAACTTTCAAACATCAACCTTCATGTATTTACTCTAACCCTAGAACGAACAAACTATAGAATTAAAGAGAAGAATAAGAGAAAGAGAGAACGAACTTGTTAGAAGACATCTAGGGCTCCTCCCCTCTCCTCCAACACTTGCTCCCAAGTCTGAACTTCTATCAAAAACTAAGTAAAAGAGTATTTGTAGAGTTTACAAAGGCCTAGTAATAAGTTAGACCCAAGCCTAGACGATATAGGAAGTAAAAATCCGCTCCAGGGGCACTATAACGGGCGCCCCGCGCCCACGATCGCGCTGAAACAACCAGTGAACGTCGAACTTTGGGCGCTTTTGGGGCGCCCCACGTGGGAAAAAGCGCTAGGCACTGGGCGCTATAAATGGCGCCCCACGTGCCCCAAAGCGCCAGGCCATTCTGCTTGCTCCTTGGTCCGAAATCTCGCCTCGCGTCGTGCCTTCGTGTGCCCGATCCAATCCTCAATCAACCTCCAATCATTCCTTGCTCGATCATGCTCTATAAAGCTCCAAATGCACTTCATAACGACCTACATACACACGACATAAAATTCGTGCAAAACCACATTCATAAACTATAAAACGGACGAATAAAGTATCCAAACGCAAGGAAATATTAAGGAAATATAGGCATAAAATGCCAAACATCAACAATTCCATAGGAACTACAGAACAAAATCCTCGATGAATAGATATTGGATAACGCGTTTAATAAGGTCTTCATCATCCTTCAATATATTCGCAAAATAGATACATAACAAATTTTCCAATAAATATGAAACAACAATAGAAATAATAACTGTCTCTTTACAAAGTTTCTCCAATCTACAAAATTGACCATTACAAATTGAACGTGCAAAAATTAAAGAGCATAGACATTGTTGCACTAGAACTAAATACAGAGCATAACACTCTTACCAAAATGAATATCCAAAAAAATATTAAAAATCCACAATATACATAAGATAAAAATGCTACCAATATGAATACGAGCACAACATGGTGTACTCTGGGCCGGAGCTATGTATTGACAAGGTCGTTGAAAAACTGTAATACGCAAATTAGGTAAAAATAAAATTTTAGGATCATATACATATTATTGAACTAGTTTTGTACAAGAAAATATATTAGTGTAGGTAAAGAGTGTTTAAAAACTGCTCTTGGTCACAAGGTCAAACCTCAGACGTGGCATATTAATAATATTTTCTTAACATCCTTTCATTAATTTCTGACAACTCATAGTGTACTTGATAAAGGAACACATAACTACAAAAAGTACAAGATGGTTAGAATATTATCAAATGGACCTTGAAATAACATCATTATTCCAAGAACAAATAATAACCGTCATAATGGACACACAACGTAGTTTGTGTGCGGCTCAACTAGAGAATATGCAACACCTGTTCTTCTAATGCCCCTTTGCTGGTGCTGTGTGGAGTATAATGTTAAGATGGCAAGGAATTAGGACTACGACATTCAGGAAGTCAATTATAGATGTCACATGCATGAAGCCAAAGCACAAAGTATACTACAGGAGTTGAACTAATACCCCAACTAGTTTAAGAATACCGTAGAGCATAGAAGTAAGCAGATTCCAAGCCGGGACTTGTCCAGCTCTAGAAATTAGTATGTTTCTCTTTTTGTTTCTTTTGAGCCGTAACTTCTTATCTTGGTAATAAAATTGAGATTATTACAAAAAATAATAATAATAATAATAATAATAATAATAATAATAATAATAATAATAATAATAATAATAATAACCGCCATAAACATAGCAAAATCCGAAGATCTCTCTTTACTTTGCATGATGCGAACCCGTTGTAGATAAACACAAAATAATCCTCAGAAAGTTTATTCCACCATGATTCAAGACCTTCTTATTCCATCAAGATGCACACCTAAAAGAAAAGAAAGAAAAAACCAAAAGAAAATAATGACAAAAAGTTTTAGCATTATCATATATAAAGATAATATAAAAAAAAAAAAGAAGAACGATAATAATAATTAGTACTCCAGTAATATTTATTGTGAGTTATCAAAGGACATACCAAAAACTGATGATGATACCAATAACTACTAATTAGTACGAGTACTTAAAGAAGCTGTGAAAAACGATTAGAATATAACGGATGTCCTCTACCATAACCAAAATGGTTAGATACCTCTTTTATTTTGAGTTTAGCAGTTACCCTATGGACTTTAAATAGGGGCGCTGCTTTATATTAGATGACTTAGTGGCTTTAGAAGTAAGAGTAATTGGAATCATTAAGGTGAAAATTTGGGTGAATTGAGTGAAAAGAAGAAAGGGAGGAAAAAGACTTTAAAAAAAATGAGATCGTCACTAAAGAACTATGACATGTCACTTAACTTAGGACCATAATTATTATATATTTTTTTACATAGGTAGTTCCAAATGAGATTGAACTTAGTCCAAAAGAACGTATATTGTCTCATCAAAGTTCTGAGTTCAATTATAACCATGACAATTATTAATTTCAGATTCTCCAAGAATATCTCTTTGTTCTATGGCCACAAAAATGAGCAAAAGATTGGTAAAGGAAATGTCAGGAAGCCAATGTTAACTTCAAATAAAACAAAAAAATAAATCCAGGAAAAAAAAAAAGGAGGAGAATGAGAGGGACAAATGGACTTCTTTATAAGTAATATGCATTATAAATAACATTGTTTGCAAGTTGCCATTGAAAACAGGGCAGATACATAATATATTAGCATATTAAAGAGATTTAAGATTATATGGAAATCAGTTTAATACTTTAAATCACCCCCACAATATAAGCAACGCCCACACATTAAGTAGAGACACTATGGAGCACAACAGTTTCAACTGTTAGCCCAGGCCCAAATCCAAAAAGTACACCCCATTCAAGACCTTCACCAGTGGTACCAAGCCCTTCTTTTGATGAAGCCTTTCTCATTTCATCCAAAATAAAGAGAACACAAGCACTTGACATATTTCCATACTCACTCAAGACATGTCTTGTAGCCCTAAGTTTCTCAGGCTTTAAGCCCAACTTTAGTTCAACTTGGTCCAAAATAGCCGGCCCACCAGGGTGTGCAATCCAGAAGATAGAGTTCCAGTCAGAAATGCCCAATGGTTGGAATGCCTCCACTAAACTTTTCTGAATGTTTTTTGAGATCAATCCAGGAACATCTTTGAGCAAGTGAAATGTTAGCCCAACTTCACGAAGGTGACCATCGATAGCACCTTCGCTGTCTGGGAGAAGAGTTTGGCTTGCGGAAACTAGTTCGAACAAGGGCCTCTCAACCCCTGGTAATGGATCAGAACCTATAATGATCGCGGCTGCCCCATCACCAAAAAGGGCTTGTCCAACCAAACTATCCAAGTGGGTGTCATTTGGGCCACGAAAGGTAACTGCAGTGATCTCCGAACAAACAACAAGGACTCGTGCACCCTTGTTGTTTTCGGCTAAGTCCTTAGCCAATCGGAGTACAGTGCCACCAGCAAAACAACCTTGTTGGTACATCATGAGTCGCTTGACTGATGACCGAAGCCCAAGAAGCTTAGTGAGCTGGTAGTCCGCCCCTGGCATGTCAACCCCACTAGTGGTGCAAAAGACCAAATGGGTAATCTTAGACTTGGGCTGGCCCCATTCTTTAATGGCCTTTTGGGCTGCCTCTTTGCCAAGTTTTGGTACTTCAACCACCACTATGTCTTGCCTAGCATCAAGAGAAGGAGCCATGTATTCGCAAATGTTAGGGTTCTCCTTGAGAATTTCTTCTGTCAAGTGCATGTACCTCTTCTTAATCATCGATTTGTCACCTGCATTACATGATAAACTTAGATAAGACAAATCACGCCTCAAATAATAGATTAAAAATGTTTTCTTTATGTATTTATTTGAGGTCGCTCCCTCTCAGTCAAATAAAGATAAAGTAACATGAAACATAGGCTCAGATTTTTGTCTTCTTAAAACAATTATTCAAAACCAGCTTATATAATTTTAAAATTGTCTAAGTTCAATATTAAGGAGATCACCGTCCTTTACATCAACATTATTAAGAAATCTAATGTCGGATTTCGTTAGTATCAGAGAAAAACATATCACATAGTCATAAATCATAATGCAAGAACATTCACTACTTATCATGTACATGGTAGCTAGGCCTAAAAAAGAAGAACAAGAAGATAAAAAAGAATAACATGGTTTTGAAAGATATCACCAATAAATAATATAAGAATTAAGAAACAGTAATTAATAAGACAAACAATTAGATCCATTTTTTTAATAAATAAAACAGGCTATTTGTTACTTCAGATAAAGCTATATATGATGGCGGACCTTCAGTCTTCCTACCGAGCGCTCACTAAAACAGGTTTTGAAAAAAACTAGCATCAAATTTATTGAGTCTGCATCCTTTACAATTAGTACAATCTAAATTAAAAAGCAGATGAACACCAAGACTTAAAAATTTTAGGTCCGGCACTGGCTATGTACTAAAGCGCTAAAAAGAAATGAAATGAATAATAAAACGTAAATAATTATCTTACACATGCGCTGAAACTTCTCCTTGAGCTCAGTCTTATGCTCACTGTTAGTGATTCTGAAATAATAATCAGGATATGTGCTTTGATCAACACAATTTGATGGAGTTGCAGTGCCAATAGCCATGATTGTGGCTGGCCCTTCTGCTCGTTGTGCCCTTCGAATTTCCTCAACGGTAACCATTGTTGCCAACAAAAAAAAAAGGATATAACTCTATTGTATGCAAGTATTATTAGTGAAAGAAAATAGAATGAAGTGATCTTTGTATGCATGAGTTTGGTATTTATAGAAGAAATTTCATAACTGGTAGCTAGTGTTCACGTGTTTGAGCAACTTTTTTAAGCCCAGTTGGCACACGATATTTTTCATCTTTTCTGTTATTGTATTCTTTCATAAATTCTCATAATCCCTTTTTTGACTTTGGTTCTTATCATTAACTCAATTTCCTTTTTCCAAAATTACAAGGGGAGATTTCTTGCGCTACCTACTTCTCAAAGTCAAACGTTTTGGTCAATCTTTTTACGTTATGCTTTTGGTCAATTTCTTTACGTTATACTTTTGGTCAATCTTTTTCTCCTTATTAACCATGCATCCCACCGTTCGGGATCCGAATCGGCTTAGTAGATAATGGTGAAGTCACCAGTTTTTTTATACTATTTAAGAGTTACATACATGTAAAAAATTAGTACTATAAATATTTCTCTCTCACACACACACGCACATATATATATATATATATATATATATATATATATATATATATATATATATATATATATATGAAACTCCACATCATAGTTCTTATGCGGGATTTGGGTACTTCCGAGGGGTGTTTATGGTTTGGTTAAAAGCTGATCCAAACCAAAAATCAAATCAAATCGATTAAAATAATCGATACGTTCTTGGATATGATTTGGTTTGGTTTTCAAATTTTAAAAATCGACATTATTTAATTTGGTTTTCATGAAAAATAACCAAACCGAACGGAAAATTATATATATATTAATAATTTTTGGAAAATTAATATAATAATTTTTTATAATGTAATTAAGTATTTTATACGTTTTCAATAAATTTTGTAGAAGGTTAAATGTTATTAGATTTTACCTTTTTAACTAACTTTTAAGTCTATTTTAACAAGAAACCAACACATTTAGTCCAAGGAGTGGCTAACTTTTAAGTCCATTTTAAAAAGAAACCAACTCATTTAGTCCAAGGAGTCCAATTCATTCAATAAACTTATAATTATATTAATTTAGGTAAAAAAAAATCGGACTCACAGACACATAGACGCACTGATAAAGTCTAGGCAAAGCAAATTCTAGTTTTGACATCGTCTTTTCAGTAACCATTGCATGTTCAACTTGATATATGAGTCATGACATATCGAAAGCAGAAACATAAGTATATTTTAATTCTTTCTTTTGTTCTAAATATTTATTTTTAATTGCCCCAGGATTTGTTGTAGTGGCAAGAATGCAACATTTTAGGTATAATAAGATTAAAATTTAAGTTGCTCAAAATACTATAAGACTAAGAAAATACTTGTAGTTCTCTTTATCATTCATTTTTAAGAAAAATTCCATTTATCATTTTTTTAGGAAAAGCTCTTTTTATCATTCTAATTATTTTCATTGTTATATTGTTTTTTAAACCTGACAAAATCGAACCAAACCAACAATAACCAAACCGATGGATATAACTTTTATTTGGTTTGGTTTCGTTTGATTTTTAAGAATTTAAAAACCGACTATATTGATTTGATTATGGTTTTAACCAAAAACCAACCAAACCAAACCGTGAACACTCCTACTTCCTAGAAAAGGAATTTCATTTTCGAAGCGAACTCAAAAATTCTGAATAACCATGAAAGAATTTTTACCATTCCATTATAATCTTTAATCTCGGGTACTATTGGTGAGTCTAGATATTAAATTTAAAATATCGATTCTTATCATTTTTTTATATGATTGTGGGAGATTCTTGGCCCTCATGGCTGAAATTCAAAATCAAATACATAACAGGAGTTCAACACGTATAATTAAGAGTTTTAATTTGGTAAATAAAAAAGTACCTTTAAACTATTCCAAACTCGGATAGTGATACAAACATGTTACAATATACTAGCATGCAATAATTTTAAGTTAGAATTGTAATATCCAAGACGCGACGCCACTATTTGAATTGTAAGAAAAATTTACTCCGCGATCCCACTCGGTTCACTTGAATCTTCTACTCGTATGACTCTGAATTGTGAAAGATATAAAAGAAAACAAAACACTTAAAATGATTCTAGGAGATGATTTTTAGGGTGTGAGCACCGAATAGCATTTTAGGCTGAAAAGTATTACCAGTACTTGCATAGTCGCATGAGTGAAATTAAATTCTTGGACAAAGTCTTGTGTTTGGTACGAATGAAAATTAAGAAGTTAGGTTTGTATTCCACGCAAACAAACTATTTTGATGAGGATCTGTAAAGATTCTTTTCTTGATATCTACTTTTTTACAACAAGGCACAGTGGCACACTTATTTGTTTGATTGTTAAGTAGGTGTGTTCTGTGGTGTTGGAAGATTGGCATAAGATGTGGACGAGAAAGTTAGAACGTCGTCTCGTTACCCTTTTACATATGTAGCATAACAAATAACCACTCTTCACCGAGTTTTTGTTTCTCATGTTAATCGGATGACGAACTCTCTTAGCAGACTTTATATTCATTCTACTTACTCGTTAGGCCCTGATATTCATTTCCTCACTAAACCTATTGATTGCAGGCTTAGATTCTAAATTGCTCCACGACTCCATAAAAGCCTCTTATATGTGTTAGTTCTAAGTTGCTCCACGACTTTTCTTACCATAGACAGAAAGATATGAACCTCTCAATTATTTTCTCCTTTTTTTTTTGGATTTAAGTATGAACCTATAACTAATTTAAAAGGTTCCACACCATTATTAGTTCAAATGCCGGTCATATCATGCTGATACATATGTGATCACGCATTGTGTTGTAGATACTTAACTTGATAGCATAAAATATTTCTCTACAGTCAGAGCACATAACTAATTTTTTTTTTTTTCGTTTTAGTCTTAGAACGTGACTTTTAAAAGTATGTAGAGAACCACATATTGATTCTACAATATGGATTCATTTGGAACTGAAACTTCATGCATGCATTCTCATTTGTTTAAACATTCTCAAATTAACAAGGTTAGTTAATTAAAGCAATATCCTACAAAAGAAAGCGAATAGAATTACCTTCGTATTGGTTTTGTCGTGTGGTGTGTTAAGCTTGTTAATCACTCCTGTGGAAAAGATTCTTTTTCTATTTCAAAAGTACCTTGTAAGATACTAACCTGCTACTTCTGTAAAGGTACTGCGCGCGTACTTGTACCACGTAACACAAATAGCCCGTGTGCGGCGCTGAAATAGCATGTGCGGCGCCCGTAGGACGGGACTACTCTTCTCCGATGATAGCGGCACACAAATAGTCCGTACGGTGCTCATAGTCCTACCTTACTACAAGAGAGTCTGCTCCTCATCTCAAGTTTTCTAGAAAGCTCGCCTCAGTGCTTAGCTTCAACTGTGCCGCCCTTAGGTTTCTCTCTTGTGCGCATGTCATATGCAAAAACTTGAGTATACGCACACCCAGGGTTGGCTAAATATATGTCAGTCCCTTGCCTAGCACTAAGCGTCGCTCATGCGCGCGCAGTGCAATCCTCAAGCTTGACACGTCCTGGCACTTGGTTGTGCTTTGCCTGAGTAGGACAATTCTTAAGCTCCTGGCCTTTGTCGTGTGCGTATTTCAAATGATACCTTCCAATTCCTCCACACATTGGCAAGCGTAGCCCTCTCATCATGCCTCCATCCAAAGTAGTGCAGTGTCACCTCACGACTGCACATCTAGACCAACGGACCCTTGCTTGCAAGACTGAACCTAAGACATGCTCGCAAGTCAATACACGAGGCTCTTGGTAGCTCCTCGAGTACTCAATCGGCACAAAGGCCTTTATCTTTCCCAAAGACAGTCCATGGGGCTTAGTCTTTCCTAACGTTAAGCCTCTGACGCCCGTTCTGCGCCCAACACTGGCTTTCTAGCCACGCGTTGTCCATAGAATCGCCTAACTTGTATGGATACGTGAGACACTCCTCTGAGATATCCAGGCAGGCCCTTGAGGTCCTTTCTCAAGGCAACTCACTTGGTAAGGCGTCCCGACAACGTCCATGGGGAGGGCTGGTAAGCTGTCACCATGCATGGCCCCCTTATATATGCTCTTAAAAGAAAAATCAATATCTTAGCAGTTGACATCCTTTGTCCTGACAATCATACTGTGGCTTTTCTCTCAAGTCCAAAGTCCAAATGAGACGCGGTTTATTCTTAGAGATTTTGCTTGTCTTCTTTTACTCTCTCATAAAGTTTCATCCCATTTCCATATTCGTGGAAAGAGATATAGCCCTCAAAAGATCAACATAATTACGACAATGCTACTGCTCCTTGGCTAAGCCAAGCCCTTAGGTAAATGAACTTCGAACGAGCCCATATTTGGTATACATGCTCTATAGCTTCTTAGTAACAAAGCCTTGATCCTATATTCCAAGATTCCCACTAAACTTCTTGTACTTGGTCCAACTGGCAAGAACTCATTGTTCCTCTTGTATGCAACTCCCAATTCGGTGTACCTTTATACCCTTAGCTTTGGAAAGACCTCATTCTCAAACTAGGAAACCCATATAATCTGTAGCTTTGACTACATTGATTTAGCAGAATGCCTCCCCACATAATGGTTTGGCCTCCTCTTGTATCTCCCTACTCCATACAGCTTGACACATTTCCCACGTTTGCCTCCCCACACAAAATGTCTTGGCTCACCATCATCTTGCCTTCTCGACTGACGGTTTGACCCTATCCTCATGTCTCCCCGTCCACCGGTTCAACATACTTCCCATACTTGCCTCCCAAAACGAAATGGTTTGGTTTTTGTTTGCAAATATGGTTGCCGACTCCACCTCATTACGAGAGTCGAAAACCCCGCAAAGACGCTTGATCTCAAGCCCTTCTTCACGGTTGTGGTAGCCCACTAGTACGCCCTACTCTAGCTTTGGCATCACATAATGCATAGAGCTCACATCTGGAGATCCCTTTTCCCCGCGATGGAAGGCGCTTTACCTAGTCGCCATAAGCAGTTGTTGGTGTGACACTCGTGCAAACAACCCCATACTAGCTCGGCTACTGCCTTGCCTAGCACTTATTTCTATGAGCAACGCTCGCCCTATGTTGTAGGTACCAAGCCTACTTAACCGACATGCTTGTTGAGGGACTCGTCTTCCATTCATTACAATATTTTAGATGGCTAGGCATTAAAATGTCCACCTCCTCATAAGGACCCCATTTGATGCTCATCGATGCTTAAGTCTTCCATCTGGAAGGCCCCTTAATCACGCACTTTTAGCATCCTTTGTATGCTCCACATATTCCTAATTCCTACAGGATGACTAAGTCAATCCCACTAAAGAAAGACACTCAATTAATCTGCACCTCGCATTCTTGGCATGATCTTCACGATTTGCTTCAATGTTTATAGTCCACGGCTTGCAGCTCTTCATAACATGGTTGCTCGACCTGGCAATCATGGCCCTTTTCTGACCACCCGAATCATCGGCATGCTTCTCTCTAAGAGATAGCCCAGACTCACCAAAAGAACATATTTTTCCCTCATCAATATGGCTAACAACGTCAACTTGTCAGATTACACGAACTGACCATCTTGAATTGACAAGTCTCTGATGCAATTGAACCTTCTGGATCAACCAAGATCTTCACTTGACATCTCGGTCAAGTCCATGCCTGGCTTGGAAAAATTTGCTAACCCACTGCCAACAGAGTTTCACTTGCAATTGATGGATATCCCGCAATCAAGACAACTGAGGTCCTGCTAACCATATGTCCAATCTTTGAAAAATCATCCAACCAGCATAGCATAATGACGCTCCTTGCTAACCAAACATGCCCTCAATAGAATCCATTTGAAGGCATGCGTATCGGGTCAGCCATCTCAAATAGCATGTTGAAGATCATTCCTGCTTTAATATAATCTCCGCAATGACATTCTCATATTGCACTGATAATTTAGCATTCTTATGCTGTGAAATCAACCATGGCCTCTCTCATTTTACCGACACCAACTCCTTGTTGGCACAAATCAACCTTCCCTGATGGCTTAGCCCACAATGCACTACAATCCCTTATGCAAATACAAGTTGTGCTTTGATGGCGTCTCAAAATAATAATGTTAAAAAAAATCCCTTGATGGTGCATTCCATGCTTTATCTCATTACCAGCGAAAAGCTCATGCTTTAGGTACCAATTCTCTTAGCACCAACCTCACTATCCAGAACATCCTCTGCTCTAATACCAACAATCACGGGCCTACTCCTCCCTAAGACAGCGGCACATAAATAGCATGTGCGGTGCTCGTAGACCCACCATACTACCAGCCAGCCTATTCCTCGTCAGGTTTCTAGGAAGCTCGCCTTTGTGGCTTAGCTTCAACTCTGTTGCCTAAAGGTTTCTCCCTTGTGCGCATCTCATATGCAGAAACTGCAGTATCCACACACTTAGGGTTGGCTAAGGACATTTCAGTCCCTTGCCTGAGCATCGCTCTTGCGCGCAGTGCAATCCTTAAGCTTGACACTCGCCTTGTGCTTTGCCACTTGGCTGGGCTTCGCACGAGTAGGACGACTCTTAATCCCAATAGCCCAAACTGACCGAAAGAATATATTTTCCCTCATCAATATGGCTAACAACTTCTACTCGTCACATTACATAAATTGGCCATCCTGAATCGACAAGTCTCTGATGCAATTGAACCTTTTAGCTCAACCATGATCTTTACTCCCAGTCAAGTCCATGCCTGGCTTGGACAAAGTTGCTAACTCACTGCTAACAAAGTTTCACTTGCAATTGATGGATATCCCGCAATCAAGACAACTGAGGTCCTGCTAACCGTCTGTCCAATCTTTAAAAAATCATCCAACCAGTGTAGCATGATGACGCTCCTCGCTATCCTCGCTAACCAAACATGCCCTCAATAGAATCCATTTGAAGACATGCGTATCGGGTCAGCCATCTCAAATAGCATGTTGAGGATCATTCCTGCTTTAATATTATCTCCGTAATGACATTCTCATATTGCAGTGACAATTTAGCATTCTTATGCTGTGAAATCAACCATGGCCTCTCTCATTTTGCCGACACCAGATCCTTGTTGGCACAAATCAACCTTCCCCCAATGGCTTAGCCCACAATGCACTAAAATCCCTTATGCAAGTACAAGTTGTGCTTTGATGGCGTGTCAAAATCATAATATTAAAAAAAAATCCCTTGATGGTGCATTCCATGCTTTTTCTCATTACCGGCGAAATGCTCATGCTTTGGGTACCAATCCGCTTAGCACCAACCTCACTATCAAGAGCATTCTCTGCTCTGATACCAACTGTCATGGGCCTGCTCCTCCCAAAGATAGCGGCACACAAATAGCCCGTGCGGCACTCGTAGTTCCACCAGACTAACAGCCAGCCTATTTCTCGTCTTAGGTTTCTAGGAAGCTCGCCTCAATGGATTAGCTTCAACTGTGTCGTCCAAAGGTTTCTCCCTTGTGCGTATCTCATATGCAAAAACTTCAGTATCCACACACTTAGGGTTGCCTAAGGACATATCAGTCCCTCGCCTGGTACTGAGTGTCGCTCCTGCGTGCAGTGCAATCCTTAAGCTTGACACTTGCCTTGTGCTCTGCCACTTGGTTGTGCTTCGCACGAATAGGACAACTCTTAATCCCTTATTCTTTGTCATGTGCATCTTTCAAAAGATACCTTCCAATGCCTCCTGATATTTGCAAGTGTGTAATCATATATTTTTGGCTAAAAAAAAAGTTATATTTTTGTCATGAATCCACTAAATAGTGGATGTCCATTATTGTGGTACATATGAAGTAAGTGTTTAAGTCATGAGATACCGTTTTGTACGATAACCGTTATGGGTTGGTAACTATTTTGTACGATAACCGTTATGGGTTGATAACTGTTTTATATGATAACAGTTATGGTTGATAACCATTTTGATGATAACTGCTATGGGCTGATAACTGTTTTGTACGATAACCGTTATGGGCTGATAATCATTTTGTACAATAACTGTTATGGTTGATAACCGTTTTGTACGATAACCGTTATGGGTTCTAGCTATCCTTATAAATAGGGCATTTGAAATGTAAATTTGAAAGAGGAGGGAGTTGGAAGTAAAATAATATATTAGTTTCTCTCTAAAAAAAAATAAATAGATAAAAAAAAAAAAAAAAAAAAAAAAAAAAAAAAAAAAACCAACAACCTACTGAAAAAATAGAGAATGAAAAAATTGTAGGCTTTAAGAGCAAAGAGTTAAAGATACTTAGTAGTCAAGTGTAGAGATTTATAATCAAAAGACTTCAATACCAATAGTCTTTTTGGTCATAAATCTTTAAGCTTAAGTCAAGTTTGGACTGATTTAAGGGGCTGTCCAGTTGCTGGTTTTCTGTTAGTTGCTGATTTTTGGAGTCATTGTTGTGCTCGGGTTTGGTTTAAATTTGTGGATCGACATAGTCAAGCTCTAAGGTCTCGTTCATAGGTAAACATTACAACCTTATATGTTTATTCAAATATTTTTGCTATGAGAAATGACAAAGTCAGCATGTTTTAAAAGCAACGATGTGATCTTTTATTATATGTATTATGTTGCTGATTAATCTTAGTTAAAACTGGTTGTTTTGTTAAAAAATAGAAAATGGTTACTGTTTAGCATCTCTACTTATGAGCTACGTATCATTTTTGAACTATGGATGAAAACCATAATAAAAACATTTGCAAACTCATACTTATTTCTGCAGTAGATTTAAAATCTTGACTGTTTTGCCACATAGTGTAGTTTTGCAACTTGGGACAGATCTGAAATGGAGTATGCTTGATATAGGACATCATCGTAAAATCAGAAGTTAGAAAAATGAGCTACTGTTTTGAGTAAATAATTCCTACCTCAAGTTTTTATGAATCATGACAATAATGAAAGGGGATAAGACCAGTGCGCTAAGGTTGTAAATATTTTAGTGTCTCTTGAGCAACGAAAGCCCTCTTTTAATTTCTGCTGATAAACAGTCCCCTCTCGATGAAATAGCCATATTATTTACAAACAGCAACATTCTGCTTTGAAAATGATCTGTGTTTAATTAAATTAGTTTAAGTTTATTTTTAAGAAAAATAATGTAAATATTCATTTTGAGTGCAAGATAAAACATCTTTTTTTTAATAATTAAAGTGTGATTTCAAATTAACTGCAAAAATGTAACAACCACATAATTTTTTAAATTAATTAACAATAATAAAGCAACTGTGTTCGGCACAGGACTCAAGGGTGCCTAATACCTTCCCGAGAGTCAACTAAGAACCTTACTCGAATCTCTAACGCAGACCATTAGACGAGTCCAAGGTGTTCCGAGATATCCTTTGGTGACTTGGCACACCTTTAACTTGTCAAGTGGCGACTCCGAGTTCTCTCTAATAATTTTGTACCTTGAAACATCAGTCACAAGCCTTTAAATAATAAACTCGATTTTTTTAGGGCGTGACAAAGTGTAGCCCCATCATACCTCCATTTTGAGTTGTGTAGACTCGTCCCATGACTGCACGTCTAGGCCAACAGACCCTTTCTTGCAAGGCTGAACCCAACCCATGCTAGCTAGTCAATAAACAAGGCTCTTGATAGCTCCTCGAGAACTCAATCGGCACAAAGGTCTTTAGCTGCCTTGAGGAAGGACCTCAAAGCCCTCTAGCTACGCACCGTCTATAGAGTCGCCTGACTCGAATGGATACGTGATACACTCCTCTGAAAAGTCGAGGCAGACCATTGAGGTCTTTTCTCAAGGCAGCTGACTTAGTACGACGTCTCGACAATGTCTACGAGGAGGGCTGGTAGGCTGTTACCATGCATGCCCCCTTTATATATGCTCTTAAAAGAAAAATCAATGTCTTAGTAGTTGACATCCTTTGTCCCGACAATCATACTATGGCTTTTCTCTTAAGTCTGATGTCCAAATGAAGCACTGTTTATTCTTAGAGATTCCTCTTGACTTCTTTCACATTTCCATGAAGTTTCTTCCCGTTCCCATACTTGTGGAAAGAGATATAGCCATCGGAAGATCAACATAATTATGGCAATGCTACTGCTCCTCGGCTAAGTCAATCCCTTAGGTAAACGAACTCTGAACGATCCAATATTTGTATGCACATTCTATAGCATCTTAAGAAGGCCTTCACCATATATTCCAAAATTTCCACTATAGCTCCAAAATGTGTGGCACTGACACTCGTTACCCGTATACAGCTCGCACGGCTGACACTCGTCCAGCACTTTGCTGACACTCGTCCAGCGCATGCTTGGCACTCGACTAGTGCAAGGTTGACACCCCCACTCAAGCAGGCAATTGACACTTGTCTAACGCAAGACTGACACTCGTTCACCGTACGACTGACACTCGTCCAACCCACAGCTGACACTCGACTGAGCGACTGATATTCATCCAACCCGTCTGTGGTACATAGTCAGGACACACGCCTTGGCATCACGAAGGGAAAAATAAAATATCAAAGAATAAATATATTGAAGATTTTCATGCCCATATATATATATATAAAATAAACCTCATATCGAAAAGAAAGTTGTGCAAAATAATATTAAGAAAAGAAAACCAAAAAAATAATTAAAGCTTGTAGAAGAGTCTAATCGATTCTTGATGATCAGTTACTCCAATTTCATGTTAATCAAGTAATTACTTGGTCGAATAAATACGTTAAATTATGTAGTTACATCCAATTACACCTAAACTCAGATTGATGGTTTTCTAAGCATACTCATAGTGAACACTCACAGCTATATAGCTCCCATTCAGACATAATTATTCAGACATTTATTTAAGGAAAAAAATATTTTGAAAATAGTGCTTGCTTATGCAATTTGGTAATTTTTGGCAGTTTTTCAAAATGAATCTTTTAAGTTTCAAAAAGTGGGTTTTCAAGTTTTTACACAGAAAACTTTAACAATTTTTTTAAATAAATTATATATCCAAACACAACTCCAAATTTCAAAATTATTTTTCAACTCAGCTTCAAAAACTCATTTTTTTTTCAATTTCCAAACGCTAGCTTAAGTTGTGGCGTTTTTAGTGAGGAGATACCCATGAAAATGTTTTATAGTATTTGTCACTCTGGATATTAAAAAATTTCCATAAACAAGAGTAGAAAGGAAATCAGTTTGCATTTGGTGCTTGATTCTTGAAGAAGAAAACTTATGCTATACTAAAGTATTTTTCCTAACTAAATGCATAAAATTCTTGAGATAGCCAATATCTCCATAGTAATCGCTCTATATAACAGCATTACACCAAAACAGTCAAGTTTTTTTAACCCCTTTTTTAATGTTATATTTTTTTTAAACCCCAACTCTTCCCTTCTCTCGAAACAAATAGTGGCCCTTCCACCTTTTGTTCTACGGTGACTTGAATCCACAACCTTTTGAATGTAGGTGGAGGGTGCTTACCATCTGAGCAACCCTCACTTGTAATATTATATTAATTTTCCATAATCATATTTCTTGCAACAGCTAAAAAACTGTTTGGGAATAACACAATTATAAACAAATCTGACTACATAATATTTTCTGGAAACAAACAAACAACTCGAAAAGGCTAATGGTGGTAGGTCTCTAAACGGTAACTAGAAATTGTTCTCCTAAAATTTTGGTGGTTATTTTTAGGCTCATTTCACATTATTTTTGTCTTTGGATTGTATGTTGTGACTAGAAATTATCATCGGACTGGATTGGAAGTTGTCAAATTATATCAACAACCTATTCAGTAATCTCTCATAAGTAAGGTATTGATTGCGTAAGATACGCGTAGACCTTACCCCTATCTAGGTGGAGAAAATGTACAAAAAGATCATCGACTAAAGAAATATATTTTAGAAACTTATTTGAAAAATGAGATTAAAACACCATAGTAAATATTAAAAAATAAATAAATAAATAAATAAATAAACTAAGGAATACCCAATGTAATGTAAAGAGAAAATACCAATAGCAATAAATATAAAGGATAAGGTAAAAATATTATATATAGAAAGAATATTATTGTTAATATGACAGAGATCGTTCGACTACTATCTAACCTTCTATCATAATCTCGACTTCCACGCTTTACTATCTAGGGTCATGCCCTTGGTGATCTGGTGAGTCATGTCCTATCTAGTCACCTCGCCCCAATTTTTCTTCGTCTCCCTCTACCTCTCTGTAGACCCATCTTTACCAACCCCTCGTCTGTTTTTCTTTATTTTTTACACGCACGAACCATCGAGTCTTGATTCTCTCATCTTGTCCGCCATTAGGGCCACTTCACACCTTGACACGTATGACCTCATTCCCGATCCTATCCATCCTAGTATGCCCACATATATATCTAAAAATTTCCATCTTTGCTACGATACTTATTTTCTGAATGTGTGTGTTCTTAATTGACTAATACTTCGCCCCATACAACATAGCAGTCTAACGACCAATCAATAAAACATAATTTCAAATCTATGTGGCACTTTTTCTGCGCATAATTATACAACATAGCTAGTCTAATATAGTTGAATAGAGCAACTAGCAGCAGCTGACGTAGCAAGTCTATGTGGCAACACAGCTGATGTGGTAAGCTTCTATTGGTCGCGACAACTCACAATTAATTGGAGGCAGTTAGATTAGGAATTAAGTTAAATCAGTTAGTTGGAGTTAGTTATAACTTTGGTTAGTTAGCTCATTATAAATATCTTAGCTAGGTCATTTCTCCTTCTTAGCTCGTTAGATTTCATTGTATCAAGTTGTTGAGTAATAAAATTCTCTCTCTAGAATTTTCCCCAATGTGTTAGTATCACAAATTTTTACATGGTATCAGAGCCGTAGGACGAATTACTGGCACTCCTTGAACAATCAGTATCAAGAGCTTGTTGCGATTCACTTATGACAGCTAAGTCTTTTTTTTTTTTTTTTTGGATTTTTCTTCCAAAAGTTTTGTTGCAATTCGCTGAAATTTCTGTTAGTTTTGTGTTATATATTGAAAAACTTACGCTTGAATCTAGTATAGAATGGTAAGTTCATCAAACACAACGGCAGAAATAATAGTAGATCACAATCACCTACTTTACTTACATGCCTCTGATGCACCTGGATCCTTATCTGTTGGTGAAAACTAAAAATAATGAAAAATTATACTATTTGGAGTCGTGCAATGCGAGTAGCACTGTTAGGGAAGAACAAATTAGGGTTTGTGGATGGCACAATTAAGAAGAATACATATGGAGAAAGTTTGCAAAACCAGTGGGAGAGGTGTAATGAAATTGTCTTGTCGTGGTTGATATGCGATGTTAGTAGTGAGTTGCTTAGCGGTATTTTGTTTAGATCTGATGTGTTTCTGGTGTGGAAAGATCTGAAGGAGCATTTTGACAAGGTCAATTGGACAAGGATTTTCAATTTGCATAAGGAAATAGCAACTTTGACTCAAGGAGTATCTTTTGTGGCTATTTATTACTCAAAATTGAGGGATTTGTGGGATGAGTATGACTTTATTATTCCACCTCCATCCTGCAGCCGTGAGACCTCTAAAGAATTTTGGAACATCTTGAAAAGCAGAAATTATTTCAATTTTTAATGGGGCTAAGTGACAGTTATAATCAGGCAAGAAGCCAGCTCTTGCTGATGATTCCACTGCCTACTATCAATTAGGCTCATGCCATGTTGGTACATGATGAAGATCAGAAATAAATATCTAGTGAAAGTTCTTTTGTTTCAGATACTAAAATGGATTCCACAGCCTTTTACACTCACAATGAATCACAGAATACATCAACAACAACTATAAGCAGAAAAGAAATACCTACAAGTATTGTGAACATTGTGACAGAAACGGACGTACGATGGGAGAATGTTTCAAACAAAGGAAATATGATAATTGTGGCAAGATTGGGCACATCAAGAGAAACCGTCATCAGCTGAAAGTTCAGCAAGGAAATTATCAGAATACTACACAAGGATATTATCAAAATTACAGACCACATAACAAGGCCAATGCAGTGGTTAATCAGAATTCAGATCAGCAACAGGCATAACAGCCAATGCGGATGCAGAATTTAGCACCAGTTTTGACTCAAAGCCAATATGATTAAATCATGGCTATGCTGAACAGTTCTACCATCACTGGAGCTGGTACCAGTGCAAAGGAAAATATGACCGGTAATCTTCATAATATTGCTGATAGTAAGGTAAAATGGATAGTTGATATAGGAGCAATTAGCCATATGACTAGTACTGCATCACTGTTGGACAATATGGTGATAGAAAATGAAGGCAAGGTTCAGCTACCTAATGTGGATTTAGCTCAAGTTACACACATTGGGAGTTCCACTTTGACAGGAGGTGATAAGTTACATGATGTATTGTGTGGTCTAGTATTCAAGTTTAATTTGTTATCAGTTTCCAAGATGGTAAAAGATTTAAACTGTTGTGTCACATTTTATCCTAAAATGTGTGTCTTTCAGGACCTCTTTACTGAGAAAGTGAAGCAGATTGGTAGGGTGCAAGGTGGCCTATACATAGCAGAAGTATGGAAGAATAATTAGTTTGTCAAGCTTGGCTCTCAGATTAGATCTTGCGCAGCTGTGCAGAAGGAAGTGAGTGCAGAAATTTGGCATCTTAGACTGGGGTATGTGCCTATGGCAATGCTGAGAAAACTTGATAAGTTCATGAATAAAGAGAGCAGGTTCACTATTGAGCATTGTTATGTTTGTCCACTAGCTAGACAATGTAGATTGTCTTTCCCTAATAGTACTAGTAGATCGACAGCTTTATTGCAATTAATTCACATGGATGTATGGGGGCCTTACAAGGTGGCAACACACAGAGGAATGAAATATTATCTTACCTTGATTGATGATTACTCTAGATGGACTTAGTTATTTCTAATAAAGTTAAAGTCTGTTGTGATTGTTATTTTTAAATATTTCATTAGAATGGCACACACAGAGTATGGGAAGCCAGTTAAGATTATCATAACAGACAATGGATCAGAATTTTTTAATTCAAATTATAGTGAACTCTTTAGACAATATGGTATTATTCATCAAAGTTCATGCCCTTACACACCTCAACAGAATGGGATGGTTGAAAGAAGGCATAGGCATATACTTGAAACTGCAAGGGCAATCAGATTTCAGTGATCTCTACCAACTTACTTCTAGGGTGATTATGTGGAAGCAGCTATGTACATCATTAATAGGATCCCTTCTACTGTATTAGGGAACAAGAGCCCTTATGAGATGGTCCATGGTCATGCAGCTCCACTAGAGCATCTGAGAACCATATATTGTTTATGTTATGGCACAAACCTTGTGAAATCTGATAAGTTTGCATCCAGGGCTATTAGAACTATATTCCTAGGGTATGGGACACATCAAAAGAGTTGCAAGCTATATGATCTAGACAATAAGAAAGTGGCTGTCACATGGGATGTAGTGTTCCATGAGAACATTTTCCCTTTCAGGAAGAGAGATAGACTTGAGGATCTTATCTCAGACCACATACACCAGTTCCAGCTAGAAGGACACTCTGATATTTCATACAACACTGAAGCAGCATTATTTGATAGTGAACTATTTATTTGATAACCATCACAGTCTGTGGGTACCAATGCAATGCCTGCAGCTATTTTGGAGTCACCAACAACATGTTTTAAAGATATGGGGACATAGGTCATTACAGATACTATCAATAATGATGATCATTCTATGGCACAAACCTATGAGGAGCATATCACTACTCATCCTCTAGCAAGTACTGAGAGACCTAGCAGGACACAAAGGCCACCTGTATGGTTGAAGGACTATGTAGTACCTGCAAGCAAGTCTAGTTCCTACATGTTCACAATAGCATATGTGCTAGACTAAAATGGATTATCAACTAAGTATCACAGTTATATTGCACACTTCTTAGAAGAAACTGAACCTAGAAGTTACAAGGAGGCAGCCCAAGACAGTAGATGGATAGAGGCAATGAAGGCTGAAATAAACGCATTGGAGGAAAATGGTACATGGCAAGTGGTGCCACTACCTAGGGGAAAGAAAGCTATAAGATGCAAATGGGTGTACAAGATCAAATGCAAAGCAAGTGGAGAAGTAGAAAGATTCAAAGTAAGACTTGTGGCAAAGGGATACAATCAGAAGGAAGGCCTTGATTATCAGGAGACTTTCTCTCCAGTAGTTAAGATGGTTACTGTAAGATCAGTTCTATTTATAGCAGCAGTAAAGAAATGGGGAATTCATCAGATAGATGTGTTTGATACATTCCTGCAGGGTGACTTACATGAGGAGGTGAACATGGAGTTGCCCCAAGGTTTCAACTGTGCAGGAGGCAAGACACAAGTCTGCAGACAAATCAAGTCTTTAGGCAATGGAATTTCAAGTTAACCTCAGCATTGATAGCTTTAGTTTTTAGGCAGAGTCTCTTGGATTACTCATTGTTCACTGAGAAGTCTGGAGGACACATAGTCATCATTCTTATATATGTTGATGATCTACTGATTAATGGGAGTGATGAAAATTTGATTCAAGAAGCAAAGGTTATCCTGCATACAAACATTAAAATTATCCTGCATACAAACATTAAAATTAAAGATCTTGGTCCAGTAAGATACTTTCTTGGCATTGAATTTGCCAGAATTTCAGATGGAATACTCATGCACCAGAGGAAATACACTTTGGAACTTATATCAGAAGTTGGGCTATCAGCTGCCAAACCAACACCTTTTCTTATTGAACCAAATTAGAAGCTGACCATTGTAGAGTTTGATGAGCACTTAGGGATCAGAGGATACAAGATACTTGCAGATCCAAGTAGCTATCAGAAGCTGGTGGGTAAATTTCTTTACCTTACCATTACCAGATCTGACATCTCATTCTCAGTGCAATGTCTGAGTCAGTTCATACATACACCCAAGCATTCACACATGGATGCAGCTTTAAGAGTGGTTAAATACTTAAAACAAGCACAAGGCTTGGGAGTCATTCTATCGGGACACACAGATGGACAATTAATGGCCTATTATGATGTAAATTGGGCTTCTTGTCCAAATACTAGGAGATCTATTACTGGTTACTTGGTTAAATGTGATGATTCTATTGTTTCATGGAGATCCAAGAAGCAGAACATTATCTCAAAGAGCTCTGTTGAAGCTGTGTACATGAGTCTAGCATCTACAATTGCAGAGATTGTTTGGCTTGTTGGCTTGTGTAGAGAGCTGGGGAAAGGGCGGTGCTGCATGTGCTCTTGTATTGTGATAGCAAATCAGCTATACAGATTGCAGTCTTCCATGAAAGGACCAAATATATTGACATTGATTTTCACTTTATTAGGGAGAAAATTCAGCTTGGTTACATCAGAACTCTATACTTAGCTACTAAAGAACAACCAGGCGATATTCTCATTAAAGGTCTACAAAGGTTTCAACATTATCACTTGATGTCCAAGCTAGGAATGAAGAACATCTTCATACCTCCTAGCTTGAGGGGGGATGTTGAGAAGACCAGCTCACAGCAGCTGAGATAGCAAGTCTATGTGGCAACACAGTAGATGTGGCAAGCTTATATTGATCACGACAACTCATAATTAGTTGGAGGCAGTTAGCTTAGGAGCTAAGTTAAATCAGTTAGTTAGAGTTAGTTATCACTTTAGTAATTAGCTCATTATAAATATTTTAGCTAGGTCATTTCTCCTTCTTAGCTTAATTAGATATCATTGTATCAAGTTGTTGAGTAATAAAATTATCTCTCTAGAATTTTCTCCAATGTGTTGGTATCACAAATCTTTGCAAACATAACACATCTATCTAAGCATTCTCATTTCTCTAGCACCAAACTATTTTGATGCACATTATGGAACACTAAAATATTAAAAAATGAGGTCTGATAATGAAGGATTACAGGGCTAGACTTATCGAATAAATATGATTTGTGGCTAATTTCAAAGTATAAAGAAGTATTCTTATAAAACCACTAGTCCCCCGACCAAATTCATGATAAGCACTCCAACTTCTTAGCAAATCCCTTAAAATGTGATTAGATAATTAGTGCAAAAAAGAATCTTTACTTCTTATAGCTTCTTAGACTTTCTCAAGAAAACGTTCTAGCTGCAAGAGTCATTTGTCAAAGCTTTATGCCAATTGGACTTAAATCACTAACATTTAGCTACGACTAGTGGTATATTTGATATGAGAGAAAATGTCTTCCAGGAATATTTTCATGGGGGAGTTATTTTGGAAGATGTTTGGAACAAAGAAAGCAATTTATGAACGTGTGGAAGTTAGTCTTTTTCCTCACAATATCTCAAGTAATTTTTCCGCTCTAAGAGAACTAATGCTTCTCCCAAAAACTTATATGATGCCCACTATTGTTGTATGATCTATAACACATACAAGTTTATTAAGCTTGCCTTTATAATATTCATGTGGTTCAAATACTTTTAAAACAGCCTCTTTGTGAAACTACAACTTATGTTCTCATAATAAGATCCATTTATTTGGTTATGATTAGCTATAATGCTACATTATTATTATTTTTTTTTTGGATTTGATTATATGTTGTGACTAGAAATTATCATCGGACTGGATTGAAACTTGTCAAAACTATATCAACAACAACATACTCAGTGTTATCTCACAAGTGGAGTTTGGGGAGTGTGAGATGTACGAAGACCTAACCCCTACCAAAGTGAAGAGGTTGTTTTTAGACCCTCGACTAAAACAAATATTTTAGAAAACATGTTTTAAAAATAAGATGAAAATACCATTGTACATATAAAATAATAGAATTAAGCAATATCTAAGGTGAACAAAAATCACTAATAGCAATAAAGATGAAGAAAAAGGCAAAAACAGTATGTATAGGAATAATACTACTACTAATATGTCGGAGATTGCTTGACAACTATCTAACCTTATACCCTAATCACCAGCATCCACGCTTTCTTATCTAGGGCCATGTTATCGGTGATCTGAAGGTGAACCATATACTGTCTAATCACCTCGCTCTAATTTTCTTTTGGTCTACCTCTACCTCTCCATAGACCCAGCACTGCTAACCCCTCGCACTTCCTCACTGGAGCAGTGGTTGTCCTTTTCCATGCCCGAACCATCGGAGCCTTGCTTTTTACATCTTGTCCACTACTGATGCCACTCTCACCTTGTCATGCATGACCTCATTTCTAATCTTATCCATCCTATTATATATGCCCACACATCCATCTAAGCATTATACTCTCTACTACACTCATCTTCTGGATATGTGTGTTTTTGACTGGTTAACTCTCGGCCCTATACAACATAGTTGGTCTAAGGACCACTCAATAGAACTTATCTTTAAGTTTAGGTGCTACTTTTTTATCGCATAGTTGTACCAATGTTTTAAAAAGTGGAGGCGCAAGGCGAGACGTTTTACCTGATGCGGGGCGAGGCATAAGCCCCGAGGCACTAGGCGTAAGCCCTATGGATCTCTTATATAACAACAATAACAACAACAACAACAACAACAACAACAACAACAACAACAACAACAACAACAACAACAACAACAACAACAACAACATACCCAATGATATCATACAGGTGGGGTATGGGGAGGGTGAGATATACGCAGACCTTACCCCCACCAAGGTGGAGAGGCTATTTTCAATAGATCCTCGGCTAAAGAAAATTATTTGGTAAACATGCACAAAGTGGGAACAAGATACGAAACACAATGATAAGGCCAATACTGACATTAAAACAAAGGGGGACCTAGGTGAACAGAAAATATCAAAGCACAATATTTGAAGAATAAGCTAGAAATAGCAAAAATATATGAATCAACTAATTCATATATAACATAAATGAAAAATAATCGAACAATAAGCAAGGAGTAGCAAATATTAATGTATAAAACTAGTGCTTATAAAACATAAATCTCTCGGATACTAACTAACCCTCTACCCTAATCCTCGACCTCTAAGTTTTCCTACCTAAGGGTCTTGTCCTCGGTGATCTGGAGGTTGGTCATATCCTGTCTAATTACGTCGGCTCAATTCTTCTTTGGTCTACCTTTACCTCTCCGTAGACCTAACACTGCCGACCCCTCGCACCTCCTCACTGGAGCATCTGAGCTCCTCCTCTTCACATGTCTGAACTATCGCAGCCTTGCTTAGCGCATTTTGTCAGCCACAGAATCCACTCCCCCTTGTCACGGATGACCTCGTTTCTAACCCCCATGGATTTATAATATTTAATATTTTATATATTAAAATAATTCATATAAGTGTTTTAAAGAGAAAATAAATCACATAAAATGGTAAAATTATGTAGAAAATCTAAAAGTTATGTAAGGCTAAGAGTTAAAAGTTACGTACAACTAAGAAATAATAAAAACTTTTAAGAATTTTATTACCAAGTTGGTATCTGAATGTACGCTTTAAATAGAGGTTTTATTGAGAATTTTTTTTAATTTAAATCTTTGTGGGACTTACACCCTGAGACTCGCCCAATGCCTAAATGTACATCCCGATACGCCCCATATTGTTGTGGGGCTTACTCCTTTCGGAACCTACGCCCCGCCAGGTCGTCCCGATGCGCTTTGCTACACCTCGCCCGGAGGGACTCGCCCCGAAAATGTCTTTGAAAATATTAAGTTGTACAACACAGTTAGTTTAACAATCACACATCCATCTAAGCATTTTCCTCGATCTCTATCTCTAAAATATTTTGGTTCACATTATGGAAAACTAACAATACTAAGAAACGAGGTACTGCTCTATTGCAAACTATACCTTTGCTATGCTAGTGTACATAAAATGGCGCGAGAGGAATATCTTTTTATTCCAACAAGGTAGATTTATGGTTGATAAAATATGTCTAAGAGATTGTGATGCACTTGCACATCAAAGACAGAATGATTCCTACCTGGCAGAGCATCTTACTTTGTAGGAATGTTTTTAGCTTTTGATCTTATATTCTATCTCGATTGCTTATGTAATCGGATAGTTGTGGATAGTAGGAGAGTAGAAGGTCAGCTTCTACCTGGTTGTAAACTGAAGTTTTTGATAAAAAGGATACTCTCTTATAATCACAAAAAAAAGAAAAAAGAAAAAAAAAGAATAAAAAAAAACGAGGTTTGATAGCGAAGGATTGAAAGGGTCGACTTACGGAATAAATATGAGTTGTGGCTAATTCCCCAAACATAAGTATTTTTATGGGATTTTGATATTTGGCTATTTTACCTATATTTTCAGGGTAGTTTTACCATGTTATGATAGTACAACTAGGAGTTTATATGCAAAACTCTCAAGAGTTAATACTAATTGAGTTGTTTGGTGTTGTAGGATTTGAACATGGTGAATTGAGCAATAAACTGCTAGATTTGGAGCTAAAAGTGAAGATGTTGAAGAGTTCAAGTGATTCGTGTGCCACGCAAGTGACACGGGAAGAAATAGAGTCTTTGCTTAGGAATGGAGAAAACAATTCAGCGCATTTAGGCCAAATACGCGAGCACCACGCGAGCTGAATTGCCTGTAGAAATTTAGTCCGCGTGGCGAAGTACAACGCTGATGGGCGAAAAAAATAAGGGTGTTTTAGTACTTTTGCTCAGTTTCCTACAGGGTATAAAAGCTTCTTTTGCCTCAATTATGAAGGAGACACCGGGAAAGAGGCAAAAAGGAGGCTAGAGCCTTGGAGACTTCAAGAACACGAGTTTTTCCTAAATTCTTCCTTATTTTTTTAATTTATTCATTCATGAATTATCTTGATATGACTATCATGGACATGAGTGGCTAATTTACCCATTCTAGAGTTGATTGAACCACTCCAATACTTATGTGTTATGAATATTTATTTCAATGGATGAAACTTGTGAATTCTTCCTATCTAAGTGTTTATGTTTTGATTTCTATTAATTGGAAGGACCCCAATTGATTGTTCCCATTATTCTTGTGTGTCTAAGGATAGATTCATAGGTTTGGGTTAAACACTTAGCAATATTTCAACCTAAAACCAAGGTATTACTTAGGTTGTCAATAAGGTGATTTGTGACCATTGATCCTGATTGTGAACTAAACTTGTAGTCCTAAGTATCTTCATTAATTGATTGAAAAATTAGTTAGTGAAAGTTACTGCTATTACATGGGAGTGAATAGTTGTATAATTGGAGCAAGTGTTCAATAGGAAGAAAACCAAGTTGAATTTGTTAAAAGAATTATTCTAACACATAGGTAGGAGTTGGGTAGATCAATCATAGGCTGTTAAATCCTTGATTAATTATTTCTTAATATTTTGCTACTTACTTTAGTGTTAATTAGTTGTTACATTTAAACCACCATTCAAATACAAACCTTGGGAGTTAATTGGTTAGATAAATTAATTAGAATAACAACTAGATTTCGAGTATTCCCTGTGGGATTCGACCTACTTTAAATACCGAACTATATTTGTTGCGACCGCTTAGTCCCTTTTATAGGGCGTAGTTGGGCGTAATCAAATTTTGGCGTCGTTGCCGGGGAACACGGTGTATTTCTAGCTTGTTAGGATAGTTGAGTTGTTTGTTCAATCAACTTCGTTTCCGTACATATTCTTTTTAGATTATAAAAAAGAATATAAAAGAAATGGCATCAGGAAATAACATGTGGCTAGGTGATCATTATTATGGTTGAGCTAATATATCTTATTCTTCCTCGAGCCCCTATTATGATGATGTTTCTTTCTCTTATGATAATACTTGGTGCAATGAACTGGAGGATGATGAGAAAGAATATGAAGCTGAATTGAAGAAGGTTTGGGGCAGACGTAGAGCACAACTATGCCATATAGAAGCTCAAGTGAATCAGTTGGCTGCACTATTAGCAATTCAACAATCTAGCCAAGAAGACGTGGAATTAGAAGAAGAAATTATGGCTATAGTTGAAGATCTAAAATGTGAATTTCTATTGGATGAGACAAGGGTTGAAAGCCAACCATCTAGCCTTATGGTGTGGGAAGATGCCGATGATGAAGATATGGTACTGGAGTCAGCCAATAACATCGAAGCTGAAATTTTACTTGACTCTGATTCGTGCCAAAAAAGAGGATGTCAATATTGAAGTGAAGTCTAAGAGGGTTGCACCACATTCCAAACACTTTTCTACACTGGTTTTAGAGGGAGACATGGGAATTGATCCTTTTGAGCCAAAAGAAGAGTTGAAGGATGAGGTGTATGGTACTTACATTATGGAATTTTCACTACCATCTAGACACGATGACTATCCTCGTTTGAAGGCCAAAGAGTACAAAATTGTATACTTGGTGCTTCATCAAGAGCATAGCCAACAATTCGAAGATACTCCTGAGTTAGTGACTACGCGCAAAAGGAGATGCTTAGTTTTTGGCATGCAAGAACTTGTGTCACCTCAAGAGCATAACCGAAGAGTTGACTTACAACTGGGGACAATTCATAAGCTCAAGGTGGAGGAAAAAGTATTGACTATGTGTTATATCGTGCCACGACTATAACTAAGGCGCTTCTCGGGAGGCAACCCGTGATTGTAATCGTATACAAGTTAAAAAAAAAGAAAAAAAAAATAATTTATGTTATCCTTTAAAGGATGTTACTTGGTGAATTTTTTTTGTGTTGCAGGTTTCAACTGGGTTGAAGTCTAAGTGTGGGGTGTGTGCAAACCCATCATGCTTGAAGATGAATTCCTCGTATGGGGGAAGTCTGAGTACAAGGATATTCTTCGGGCTTAGAGCCCCAGGGAGTTTCTCTATCACCTTTAGTTTTTATTTTTAATGCATTGAGGGAAATGCATGATATTAAGTGTGGGGTGGGAGTTTATTTTGTTGGTATCTGTTTATTCTAGTATGTTTTCATATTTTCTTGTCACTTGACAGTTTTGATTTATTTCTTGCTTTCTAGTTTTTTTTGTTGGGTCTGTAATATCTTATATATTCATGGCCTGTAATAGAATAGTATAATAAATATTTAGTAATTCATTAATATTAAAGTTAATTTTTAGTTTAGTTAATTCTTAGTTTATTAATAATCTCTTTGTGTTTTCTTAGTCTTGGTTCTTTCCCATTGAGTTATTTATGTTGAACCAGGCAGTCTGTAGGTTAGATAAATGCCTAAGAGCTCAGAAGGAGGAAAAATGGAGAGTAGGCAAAAAAAAAAAAAAAAAAAAAAAGAAGAGAGAAGTGAGGGATTCGAAAGCCAGCCTTTAGCTAGAACTACATACATATTTTTTAACTTTCTTTTTGAGTTCATAGTGAGGATTGCAAGGTGAAACCGAATTGATCTTTGAGTTCCATGTACAATGTGTGGTGAGTTTATTTGTATACTTCTCATTGTTTTACGTTAAGTTTAGAACTTGCCCTGCTTGTTGTTTGAGGCGAAATCCTAGGTAGTCGTGATCTTAAGAATGAAAGTAGGCATTCTTTGGCCCGCCAGTTTAGCCTACCTAATGAATATATTCCGTTGAGTCCCCAGTTTGAGCCTATTGACCTTTTCTTTTGCAACTTGAACTATAAGCCCTATCTATTTTTCTATTTATCTCTCTTGTTACCCATCTTCCCCTTAACTACTTTAGGTTGTGTGTTTGGAAAGATTGTGGGTTATTAATAAGAGTTGTTGTATACTTGGGAAGAAAGTTGCAAAAGAATGAAGGAATGAAATACTTGATATCCTCTTCGTATAGAAAAAAAAAACAAGAAAAAAAAGAAGAAAACGAAATAAAAGATGGGGGCAATGTTCCGATGCTCGGTTAAGGGTGATAAAAGCCTCGAGTATGAACACGCCAAAGGCACCCTAGTGAGGTTGATGTGTCTCATTGAACTCTTAGGTCCCCAATCATCAAACTGTTGTGAAAATCATTAAAAAAAAAAAGAAGAAGAGAATGAGTTGATGAAAAAACGAGGAGAAAGGGAAAATTAGTAGTAAGTGATGTTTAAAGTGTTGACGGGGAAGAATTAGTCACTATATACCCAAAAGTGTACCATACCTTACTCCAAGCCAACATTACAAGCTATGAAAAAGTCCTACTTGACTTTTGATTGAGACTCCTACATTAGTATGGATAACGACAAAATGGGCAAGCCTATGATACTTTTCTGTGGGACATGAGAAATTTTTTTTCTGACTGTGAGAGTATTTGATATTTGATATGCGACAATTTCTCTTGAAATTGTAAGTTGTGTGTTTGGTGGCATCTTCTTTCTGTGAGGTACATTGGAACTTGAGTGGTCTATAGGTTTCTACTTTCAATAATTGACTATGACCAAAAGAAAGGGTGTTTGAATTTTGTGGGTAAGTTTTGCTAAGTTGTTGTCGCGAGTCCTTATCTAACCTTGATGTCTTGCCCGCTTTCTATGTATTCTTCTTCTTTGCTCGAGGATGAGCAAAAGTCTAAGTGTGGGGTTGTGATATTTGGCTATTTTACCTATATTTTCAAGGTAGTTTTACTATGTTATGATAGTACAACTAAGAGTTTATATGCAAAATTCTCAAGAGTTGATACTAATTGAGTTGTTTGGTGTTGTAGGATTTGAACATGGTGAATTGAGCAATAAACTGCTAGATTTGGAGCTAAAAGTGAAGTTGTTGAAGAGTTCAAGTGATCCATGTGCCACGCGAGTGACACGGGAAGAAATAGAGTCTTTGCTTAGGAATGGAGAAAAAATTTCAGCGCATTTAGGCCAAATACGCGAGCACCACGCGAGCTGAATTGCCCGCAAAAATTTAGTCCGCGCGGCACGCGGATGCCACGCGAAGTACAACGCTGATGGGCGAAAAAATAAGGGTGTTTTAGTACTTTTGCTCAGTTTCCTACAGGGTATAAAAGCTTCTTTTGCCTCAATTATGAAAGAGACACTGGGAAAGAGGCAAAAAGGAGGCTAGAGCCTTGGAGACTTCAAGAACACGAGTTTTTCCTAAATTCTTCCTTATTTTTTTTTATTTATTCATTCATAAATTATCTTGATATGACTATCATGAACATGAGTGGCTAATTTACTCATTCTAGGGTTGATTGAACCACTCCAATACTTGTGTGTCTAGGGATAGATTCATAGGTTTGGGTTAAACATTTAAAAATATTTCAACCTAAAACCAAGGTATTACTTAGGTTGTCAATAAGGTGATTTGTGACCATTGATCCTGATTGTGAACTAAACTTGTAGTCCTAAGTATCTTCATTAATTAATTGAAAAATTAGTTAGTGAAAGTTACTGCTATTACATGGGAGTGAATAGTTGTATAATTGGAGCAAGTGTTCAGTAGGAAGAAAACCAAGTTGAATTTGTTAAAAGAATTATTCTAACACATAGGTAGGAGTTGGGTAGATCAATCCTAGGCTGTTAAATCCTTGATTAATTATTTCTTAATATTTTGCTACTTACTTTAGTGTTAATTAGTTGTTACATTTAAACCACCATTCAAATACAAACCTTGGGAGTTAATTGGTTAGATAAATTAGTTAGAATAACAACTAGATTTCGAGTGTTCCCTGTGGGATTCGACCTACTTTAAATACCGAGCTATATTTGTTGCGACCGCTTAGTCCCTTTTATAGGGCGTAGTTGGGCGTGATCAGATTTCAAAACCAGCAACCACCCGACCTATGATTTATGATAAGCACGCATTCTTGGCAAAATACCTTAAAATGTGATTAGACTATTAGGGGTCGTTTGGTTAGCGGGATTGGATTAACAATTTCGGGATTATCTTTGGGATTACAGCTATCCCATGTTTGGTTAGTGGGATTTACTAACCCAGGATAGATTTTATACCACAAATGTGGTACTATCTTATCCCACAGAAGGTGTGGGATTGTTAATCACGAAATTATAATTTCGAGATAAATTTAATTCTACATTTAAGGGATATTCCTTATTTTTAGTCCCGCCAACAAAACGATCGGTTAGACTACAATCTTTACTTCTTGTAGCTTCTTGGACTTGCTCAAGGAAACGTTCTAGTTGCAACAGTCACTTGTCAAAGCTTTATGCCAATTGGACATTTGGACTTAATCAACTAACATTTAGCTATGATTAATGGTGTGTTAGAAATGAGAGACAATGTCTTCCACGAATATTTTCATGGGGAAGTTATTTTGGATGTTTGGAATAAAGAAAGACATTTTGATGATGAAATTACTTTCTTTGCTTATGGACGTGCGGAAGTCATTGCCCTCACAATTATCTCACGTAATTTTTTCATTTCTGCTTTAAGAGAATTAATGCTTCTCCAAAAAACTTTTATGATGTCCACTATTGCTATATGATCATATATAATATATACAATTTCATTAAGTTTACCTTCGTAATATTCATGCGGTTCAAATATTTTGAAAACTGCCACTTCGCAAAATTACAGTTTATTTTCTCGTACGAAGATCCACTTATTTGGTCATTCAGATGAAGTGTGCCATAGTTGGTAGAGTATTACAAGAAGGGCTTGATCTTCATGCCGAATACGGTACTTTACGCCATTGGCCAGAATTTGTAGCCCACACAAATTATCAGAAACTCAAATGGATCATAAGAATTTGGAATATTTGAAATGATTTGGACTTTGGAGTTCAAGCAGTCAACAGACAATGAACAAAGAAGGCCTTAAAATATGAGAATGTTTAAAGAGAAGCATACCCATATAAAAAACGGGCAAAGAAAATAACTTAATATGACCACTATGTAGGTATGTAACTAACACACATCAATACTCCGCTAATGTGGTGAATATAAATGTTTTCTTTATAATGTGCCGATCAAGTTGAGGTGTGAATGAAGAATGAAAATCTTATAGTGGATTCCAACTTGGTATATTTGAAATGATTTGGACTTTGGAGTTCAAGCAGTCAGCAGACAATGAATAAAGAGGGCTTAAAATATGAGAATGTTTAAAGAGAAGCATACCCATATCAAAAAGGGGCAAAGAAAATATGACCGCTAGGTAGGCATGTAACACACACATCAATACTCCGCTAATGTGGCGAATATGAATGTTTTCTTTATAAAGTGTCGATCAAGATGAGGTATAAAGGGAGAATGAAAATCATATAACGGATTCCAACTTGGTGGCGCAGACAACATATATAACGTGGCCGAACCCTTATCAATATATTTTACATATAACAGGAGAGGTTATCCTTTAATGAGAATATTTAAGTTTGAAAGTTTCCGCATGGTAATATCAGCATTAGCTAATTGGAGAAATTCTTCAAGGTGTCAAGCTACTATTGTCTCCCATTTTGGAATTATTAGATCTATAAATCTCATTCAAGGTTCAAATCTTTAAATTATAGTGATTCAGAACAATGCAATTTCTTATCAGAATGAATCATACTTTATCATCCTAATTAAAATGAACGTGTACTACGGGTGTGTTTGGTATGAAGGAAAATGTTTTCCATGGAAGACATTTTCCATGGAAAATATTTTCTTGGAAAATGATTTCCTATAAAATATTTTCCCATGTTTGGTTGGTGAATGGAATACATTTTCCAAAAAATATTTTCTAGTGTTTGGTTATAGTAAAAAATATTTTCTTGAAAATAATTTCCTATGCTTCTCCTTACTCAACCTCCTCCTCCCCCACCCCCCCTCTCAAAAAAAAATTAATGATATTTGAAATATTTAATCAAAAAATAGAAAGCACATAACTAATTTTTGTTAGTTTCTCACTCGTTGTTCAGTCTTTGTTTCAAGGTTCGACTAATTTAAATTTTTGTCGTCCAAATAAAAGACCATAACTAAGACAAAGAAAGTTATTTTTCTAATACTTGTACTAGAACTTATAAATACATATTCCCAAATTTTTCACTCACAACTGACGCCTCTTTTAACACATCTGTAAACTCCATTTTCAACGACTAGTAATATTACAGTAAATACATAACGAGTGAGAAACCAAAAGTTAGCCAACTTGCTTAATATTACTATAATAAATGGCCAGCATTACAATTCAAGTTCAAAATCATGAAATGGCACATAGTGTTCTACATATGCGAGAGAAAAGAGGACACAAGTACACTATACACAATATACAACCACATACTCCAATGCATAAAGGAATAAATTGTCACATCTGTGTATTGATTTCACTTTTTGAAATACAACCATATAAATATTTGTATGCCTCTCAAAAAAAGGCTTGTACATAGCCTGCAACAAGTGTTTTGTCTCTCAAATTTATGATGTTTATGTATCTACAACAAAAGAATCTCATAATTCCTTTTGATAGGTAAACTTGATAATTCTAAATCATCCATCAACCAGCCAATACCTCAGCCTGATGCTTGTCAAGAATCCAAAAAATCTTGGTCAAAGAGCCATGACTTGTGCTGCATTTAGACCTCAACAAACTGACAAATTCTGAGTCCATAGAAGGGTCAGAGCTATTAGTCCCCTTGAAGTTTGAGCCTGTCGACAAAGAATTTGCAGTGGACCACTCCAGTGCTGTGAGCACCTACAAAACAAATGATTCTAATCAAACACTGCCTAAATCAAATTCTTCAGTTGTGTCTAGCTAGTGTGTGTGTGATGAGATTAATCAGAAAGGGATAAGGGGATTACCAAAAGAACACTTTCTCTAGCAGCCAAAACTAGAGTATCAGCACAAGAAACAACTTCAGGACAAGCTTCTTCAAGCTCTGATTTAATTAAATCAATTACGTCGTAGCCCTTCAGGATTCATTTGGAGGTGACTGTTTCTCACTAGCAATTCCTTCAGCAGGGTCCAGTAAAACTGAAGCATCACAACCCTGTCATTTCACATTACAGCCAGTCATCAGAACATAGTTTCCCTTCACAACCACCATAACAACTTCCCTTAACATACTTTAAATCCTTGCTACGCCTCGAGTCATTCACTATACTATTTGAATTGAAACAAATCGATTTCTCACTATAACGAGCTCATTATTAAGCACAGTCAATAGCAAATAAACATGAGAGGAGAAGAGTTCAAGCTTAGAACACACAAACTAGTTTCTTAACATTAGTAAATCAGTTAATCAAAAACCCAAAAAGGAACTTTTACATAATAACTGCTTGGATGCACTGTTTACCTTCCCGGGCCAATATACATGGATTATACATTAATTATACAAGGGTATACACATATACATAAATTATACAAATATTATATATATATGTGGGCCATTGCGGCTATTTTGATTAATTTCCCAACCAAAAAATGGAGAAACATAAAGCAGAAATCACATTGATCTAAGGAGAAACAGCAAAACTCAATACATCTCACAGCAAAGTGATCTAACAATCATTACTGCACAAGAGCCTCTAAAGTTCACCAATATTACTACATAAAAATAGTAACAAGTTGCCCAACTCTATTTGAAATTTTGCTGGGCGTTGAAAATAATAAAAAATGGTTAGTACTAGTATGGTTAGTACTATATTAAAAATGGTTTATTAATATAGAACAGAATGTAAATAATAAAAAATGGTTATATGCATTAACAATGTAAATATTTTCTACTATATTAGTACTAGTATGTTAACTTGTGACAGCACATTACTTACTCCTTTTTCAAATTTCCATACTTTACTTGATATAATCGTATAGCATTATATGTTGTTATAGGTAACTTAATTAGATAGCCTAAATAAACAGCTATTGTCCGTGCATAAAATTTAAATTTTAAAAAAAAATTGATGGAAATAGTTAGTCCGTATCTGGGAAGCAATAATTTGGAGACCAGCAAACTTTACATCCCAACTGAACTCAGTAATAGCCCAACCAACACCCTCAAAGAATGAGCCTTGTTAATTACATACTTCAAATATTGTTCATTGTCGGTGGCTTTGTATAGCCACAATGCTGCCCACAACAATTCATCTTTGTACCCACTCACTGATGCATAATAGCTCTTCACTACTCCCACACTTGTATCATATTTCCCTCTATATTTGTCACCAAACTCAAACAACTGCACCCATGTTCATTGTACCCCATTTAATTAATGTATTCTACCTTATCATACTAGTAATTAAATTCTTAATTCAAGAGTTAAACAGTTATAAATTGACAATGTGTACGTAAACAGAAAATTAGTAACATGAAAAATAAGACAGATAACTTGTTACGGCAAGTTATTTATTAGTTACCTGTTGGGCATGGTGCAATAGTAAGTGAGAATAATGTGGATTATTTTTTTCTAAACACAATGGATGCTGCCGCCATTGCCGCGGCGGTCTCTCCGGCTAGGTCTGAGGCAGGGTTGTTTTCGTCAATTTTGAATGCTTGCCTCGAAGTTGTCATGTCCTCTGGCCTTTGCCAACAGTAATGATCAGTGTCGCCATCTCCTACCTATGTCACAAAATTTTCAAATCATATTGTCTAAACCACATCGAGTATGTCTTTGCGACACTTAAATAAAGCGACATGAATAGTGAGAATTCATATAACTAATCATTTAATACTAAATTATGTTTAACAATCATTTCTTTACCTCTGCCCATAACTACTGTACTAGTACTAATATAGTAGAAAATATTTACTATGTTAATAAAAAATAGTAACAATATTTACATTCTGCTCATTGATGGTTTAACCATAAGCTAACACACTACCAACAGAGCAGTTTTCAAAAATCTTCATGGAAAGATGACCAAATAATTTAATAAGCCATACAACTCGATTCATTTCTTAACAAAGATCAAGACTTTAGAGATTAAACAAGAAAAGCTGCACCTTACAACTTATATAAGCTTAAACATCAAAAGATTGAAAACTTCGCTAAGAACAAACTATCAATCTTCAAACGTTCAAAACTAGAAGCATGATTTTCCTGCCCTACTGTAGAAAAAGAGACCATCATTTTACCAGTTTTCATTACAAACTAATGGTACATTCTTACACATAAAACATGATTTGACGCTAAGCAAAATATGAGCAACATCAGATATTCTTTCACACTAAAATCATCTATTCCTCCTATCGTCGTTGTTAATCAAATTCATCTGTCGCAACCTAGAAGTAATTTGAAATTCCAGGAGGCAAGCAACTAGCAACAAATGAGAAAACCTAAAGTTATCTAATTTGAATATATTTCCTACTCAGTCAACTTAAACATAACAAGGTAAATCAAGGCTTAAATAGCAGCAAAACAAATGCTTGAAAATTAGGGTTTTAATGATGCTAATAATAAATATATCTGAAACGTAAAACGCATCGTCAAAACAAACGAAAAATACAAATAATTTACCGTATAAAAATGAACGAAAAATACCTCTGCAACGTCGATGAGAGACACGTTCGCAGCGGAGAATGAAGAAGTCCGCGGCAGAGAATGAAGAAGTCTGCGGCGGAGAACAGAGAAGTTCGCGGGGTGAAGCGGCGGAGAAGAGAAAACCTAAGCTAGAGAGAGAAAGAGGGAGAGGAGCTCGCTAGAGAGAGAAAGAAGCGGAGAAATGTTCTGGTTTGGGATGGGGGGGGGGGGTCACCGAGGGGTGGGGATGCGTGTTTTCTCAGAAAATGAAAAATGTTTTCCCAACTATTTTTGGGGAAAACATTTTCTTTTATTTGGAGGAAAATGGATATTCTAGGAAAACATTTTCCATATCTTAAATGTCAACCAAACATAAAAAAATAGGAAAACATTTTCCAGAAAATATTTTCCCCCATACCAAACACACCCTACATATTTTAATTTTACTAGTATAGTACCCGCGCGATGCGCGGTCAAAATCAGAAGAAACTAAATATTGCAAATATTCTATATCAAAGTAAGAAATATGTAAAATTATCATTATTGAGTCTTAAAACTCAATTATTTGCCTACCTGTAAAGTGTTTAATTGGTATAATTTTTTTATATGAAATTTATTCTTGTTGCCTTCATGTGTACAAAACTATTGTCTATGAGAGAGCAAAATATTTTACGTAAAATAAAAAAATATATAAGGAGTTGCAATCAATGAAGAAAGATAATTAAGAATTCATGTTCGACTAACGAAATGTTTGAAATTTCCACTTAATTTGTGGCTTTTAAATCTTGTTTGCCAATACATATATATATTTCTATTAGTTTTTCCTATAAAAGTTCAAAAATAATATTTATTCGAAAGGCAAAACATCTATTCTTGAGGAGATAATTAGAAAATAATATGCTAGTACATCTTGCTTCTATTGAAACATCTTGGCGAAACTTGAATCCTTCTTAAATTTAAAATTAGCTTTCTATAACAATTGAACTAATACTACACATTTTATTAAATTATTTGATACGATGAATAAAACAAATACGAAGAAAACAATAACATATGGGTCAAAATCACAATTTTGCCAATTCCTATGTCAATTGCTAGAAATAATAATATTGTATGTGTTTTGTTGAAAGCGCAACGAAGCACTATAATTAAATGTAATTTTCCTCATTTTACATTGTCGGCATAAAGGCACTACAATACCAAGATAATTGAATAATCCCAAACTGAACATACGTTGTTATAAGTTACTCTAATTTTTCTGGACATTTTTATTTAACGCAAATGAAGGAGTTGTTTAAAATAATTAATTGACTCCAAAGTCTAAACTGCATGCCCATGCCCATTTGAAAATCTCCTTGTTATAATCTTTTTTTTTTTAGTAAAAGATCAAATCTCAACTTTCCAATCTGAAATACAAATTGAGCAGAAAAACTTAATATGGTAATAAAAATCACCAAACTACATCAATACTCTGAAATATTAAAAAGAACACATAAATATGTATGAAATTGATGGGAAAAAATATTATTTTTACTTAGAACTCAACTTACCAAGACGTATAGAACTCATTAAAATAACACCTGATTTAAATAAGTAATAGTTTATAAATCAACTTCAACTGCTATCTTTTTAAATTCACGTGCACATAGCTATAAATATGTTTTATACCTGGACTACATATGTTGTTTTAGTATTCTCATCGATGCAAATTAAAGGATCTTGGATTTTCTATTGCAGCAGAACAATACAAAAGATCATTTTAATTCTCCTTCACACATTACTGAAAAGTGTACAAAAGATGACTACACTGATTGGATGCAATCTACCCAAAAACATATTCATATGTATCAAAGTAATGCCTACAACACAACAACGCTCCCAATCCTAAAGCAATGCGGGTTAATAACTATACTTACTGTCACTATATTTTTTGCTTTAAATATTAAGAGTTATGGAGAATATACTCGTTGGAATGTTACCTGGATTAAGCTTGGTATCTTTGATATTCATCCCCGTAAAACAACTTGCTTGCTAATTTTGCAGATGCCCAAGAGTTGCTATTCTTCCTTCGAAGACAATGAGTAAAAATTTGACATCATCAACCTCATTCAAAATCCAATTTATCAAACATATAAGTAAATATGTTGATATACTAATATAAAAATTCACTTATCGTATGAATCAAGGTAAGATGGATGCATAACATCTTTTGAGTGCGAATTTTCTCCGGACCCTGTATAAATACCTGATACTTTAATTTGTGGATCCAAATGCCCTTTTGTTGTTTGCATAGACATTGAAATCTATAAGATAAAATCTCTTAGTAATTCAATTGTACAAAATTTGCTTTTGGTAGTAATTTTTAAGATGATAAATGACATAAATTTCGTAGAGAAAAGCATCATATAGAGTTGCTAATAAAACAAAAATTACCTCATTTGATGTTACCTCTTCACTGCTGTACTATGTCGTCTATCAAGATGATATGCCAGTGTAGTTCCATCAAAGCAAACTATAAACACAACATTAACAATAAATAACAACAGTAATTTAAAAAGTATTTCATTATTCGAACGAAATATTTTATCTTTTAATCGTAGAGTAAAACATATATTGCTAATGAACCAAAAGAAACCTATAAATATAGTACTTCGTTCTTGTACCATGTCCTCTATCAAAAAGGTATGACGACAGAATTCATCTAAGCAAACTATAAATACAATCTACGTTTTCTTATTACAACCCACTGTTTCTTTGGAAATTTCATCGAATAGATCTATAATTTTTCTGTTTCTAAAACTTTAGTTAGCCAAGCGGACTTATGACGAAATCTTAGAACATATATAGAAGACATAGCGTCTTGCTTGTGTCTCTCTATGAGAATTTATTCATCCCCAAAAGCCACCTTTAATTTGTCCATAAACCATCATTTAACAAAATATTCACATTTATTTCTCTTCACATTCATAATTTATTTAACTATTCATTTGTCAGCTTTATCTATTAGGAGCAGTCCATATGACTTTGATTTCTTGTTCCAATACATGATTTGAACTTCTCCAAATTATAACCGTACAAATATGCAATAATAGTGTTAACCTCGGAAAGATTTGCTCTTCTAGCCTATGCAAGATAAATAACTTGAACAATAAGGACTTACTAATTATTTTTTTGATTCATCACAAGCATATTCAACAATAAATTTCTCAATGCTAATCTCACTGTCTTGTTCGACTTTTTTTCCTGTAAGCAACAAAAGAAATTTTCAATATAGTCTACCACGTACTCGTTCACTGACACAAATATACGAAAATTAACAGTGTATGAGAAAAATATTGTCTCCATAGGTTGTTACCCAGTTTGGCTTATTGAAAATGTTATCTTTGAATATGAAAAGTCCTGCAACTATAGTAATACTAAGGATATATATTAATCACAAATTAAGTTAAATATGAAAAACACATTGCATAGCAGAAACTAAGCAACGTATATAACCTTCTTCGTGCTAAAACTTTTGTCATGAATTCAGCAAAAGATATATATTAATCACAAACAACCAATAAAATATGAAAAACATATTGCAAGGCTAGAAACTAAAGTAGCATATATACCTTTTTTCTGCTAAAACTTTTGCCATGCTTCCATTTTTTTCGGTTGCATTACTTTCATCTCATACAGAGAATTATGTACTTTCAATCCACGTAGGAGAATTTTAGGAGGAGATGAGATAATTTTTAGGAGGAGATAGTTTTACGATTTGGTAGAATATTTAGGAGGAGTTACTACTATCATGGAAGTTGTAACTTCTTTTGGATAAGTTAACTTCAAAAATAAATACATTATTTGAGAAAAAAACTTTGTTTTGTGAAAACTACCAATTTGAGGATAAGGTTTGCATTGTAATATTTTTTTCCTCACTTCAGCAACTTTTTAGGGAGATTCCATCATGGATGAAACTCTTCCATCGTGCAACAAATTAAAACGAACGTGATTTATCTGGAGAAAAGGGACGGGATTTATGTTAGAAATTAGGTCTTAAATCACAATTTTCAGTTTCTCTTTTAAAATATTTTTAAGTTTAGAAATGTATCTTCAAACATTGAAAGATTGTAGTATTATATTTCATGCCAACTCAGAATTATAAAAGGAATGAGTTAATTATAGTTATTATTGAAATAGTATATGTATATTTTAAATGTTGGCTTTAAATTTAAATTATTTATATACATTGTTTTCTTTAGCTTTTGTTATTTGTACTTTAAACTTCATTATTCAACCATACAAAAATGGATCTCCAGAAAAGACTTTTTCTTCTCTTTTTTTTTTTTTGTCACTTTTTATTTTCAAATAAAAACTAACAAATATTTGAAATTTGAAAAAGTAACAACTAATTGTCCTAACAACTACCCTAATTTAATAACTACATCATTTCAAATTTATAACTAATAATAACTAACAACTAAATTTTGTCCTAAAATTGCCAAATGGCTTCCTACTACTTTGCCACTTGGCTAATTTTTATTGGCTACTACATTCCTTTTAATATATATATAGATATAGATTAGAGTAGCAGTACAATATATAGTAGCCCCTTTAATTAATGCGAAAGCTCTATCTTTATGGACCTACGGAGTATATTAATTGTGCACTATATATTCTGTTCAAATAACTAACTTGATCAAAATATAGCCCCATTCTAGCTAATTAAATATTTAGCTCGAATGCATTATGTGAAGCATAATACTAGTGTATTGCTGCTAGGCTACCATCACTCTAGCAGATTAGGAGTACCAAATCTTCATGTCAGCACTATGCTTATTGAACAACTTTTTTTTTTCTCTCATATTAAATTTTTATTCGAAATGCGTGTGTTGAAGCATCTAAATATCTAATAGTCTTCTTCACTCAAACTATTTTATCGTCAAGACAGGTTAAAACTTCACTATAGAATGACCGAGATGGCTTGCCTAATTCCAAAATCAAAACAAAGAAAGAATTTTCATCATTAAAGAATAAGACTGGTTGTATATTGATATAACTCGTTAGCATTTTATAGCTATTCAAAAGTATGATTTCATCTTTCTCTAATTGTCTTCATCTAATAATTTTGTAGCTTCTAGTTGTCATCTACAATTTTTTTGGTGTCATTTTCTGGTTTTCCGAGAGCCCGATAATGGAAAATCTATACACACTAAACAAATTCAGACATTCCATAAAAAAGGCAGCTTGGTGCATCCCCGAATACGTAGGATTCGAGAAGGGCTGCACCCCAGAGGCATGTAATGTAGGTCATCTACGCTAATTCAAATATCAGTGGTTGATTCTATGCTTGAACTCGTGAGCGGTAGTCACAAACAGATTGACTTTTCCAGTACTAGGCTTTTGCTTTCTTATTGTTCTTCTCTTTACATAGACACCTACCGTTGTCCAAAACTCCCCTCACAATCATCATTCCATCCTATGCATTATATACAAGGAAGCATATATAATTTTTTTAACTTTTAAAACTTTTTTAAATACAGCGGATGATTTTAACTTTTAAGATATGCTCGAATGAGCTCCGATCAACTTTCACTGATTTTCTCTCATAAATAACTTTAGAAATAAAAACTATAAGTTCGGCGACCTTACATATATGAATAGCCTTAGAAATAAAAATATTAGAAGTAATTAAATACGCAAATATAAATGAGTCTAGGAAATGACATCCTCTTTATAAGGAATGCTTTATCTTAAAATTAGAATTTTTTGGCTCTAATAATCGGTGTAAAGAAAGAGCGAGGCCAACCATCAATAAAAAAATACTGAACTCTACTCGTACGAGACCTCATAGTCAAGGAGGCCCATAGAATTGGAAGGTCGTAAGTGCTCGTTCTATTTTAATTAGAATGGGTTGAGTCACCGAGGTAAATATAGCCAGCCCGAATTAATCGAAATTTAAAAAAAAAAAAGATACAATATTAGACATCGGGCGAGAAATTAAAAAAAAAAAAAAAAAATTGCCAATAACACCTGAATAGAATATGCCTCTTCTATTTCCTTTTAAATTGTTAGTTCCCTCCTCCACCCTCTCTCTTTATTTCATTCTTATCTTACTCACTCAACAATCCAACAAAAGAGTCCAAGTGATAAAACACATCCCTTTAAATATATCTCCACATTTGTCCCTACTACTATCATCACTTCACCTGCCCCCTTCACTCAAAAATCTTGAACAGTCCCTTAAACCCCCCTTCTCAGCCGCCACCATGCAAGCTAATTTACTATCTCCACCTACCTACCCCACCACCACCACCCACCCCACCACCACCACCACCCCCCTCTTCCCAAAATGTAGACCCCACTTCAAGAAACCACCCACCTTCACAATCAAAGCAAGTTCCACAACACAAACAACAACTCAAAAACTAAACAAATACAGTAGCGAAATAACTGAACCAAAATCACAAGGTGGTTCACAAGCAATATTATATGGTGTAGGTTTAACTGATGAAGATATGAATAAACCACAAATTGGAATTTCATCAGTATGGTATGAAGGGAATACATGTAATATGCATTTGTTAGAATTAGCTGAAGCTGTTAAAGAAGGTGTTCAAGAATCTGGAATGGTTGGATTTAGATTTAATACTATTGGTGTTAGTGATGCTATTTCAATGGGAACTAGAGGCATGTGTTTTAGTTTGCAGTCTAGAGATTTGATTGCTGATAGTATTGAAACTGTTATGTCTGCTCAATGGTATGATGGCAACATTGCTATCCCGGGCTGCGATAAAAATGTGAGTCCTTTGTTTTTTTATTTATGTGAACTTATTTGACTTGACACAGAGTTTAGTGAAAAAGGAATACCTTTGAGACTTGTGCGTCCGTTTCAATTTTATTTTATTTGTTGATGTTTCTTGTTTGAAGTTTTATCGTTATGTCCCAATTGTACATGTTATAATGAGCGTAGACGGATTTAGGATTTAAACTTGATAGGTTCAGCCTTTTAAGGTTCTTAGAATGGAAGTTGAGGGGGAATAGAGGGGTGTGTTTTAGTTTACAATCAAGAGATTTGATTACCGATAGTATTGAAACTGTCATGTCTGCTCAATGGTATGATGGAAATATTGCTATCCCGGGCTGCGACAAAAATGTTTATTTATGTTTCTTGTTTACGAATTCTCATTAGCGATTTAAGATTATAATGTAAATATAGAATTCCATCATGTTTATGATTTCTCACAACTTCATTATTTCTTACATTTGCAGTGTTCCCTTTCATTAATCTTCTGCCTATCTTTTTGCACTTTTTGGGGATGAGGTGAGGTGGGTAGTCTTTTTTTTTTTTTTGGAGTGGGTAGTCTTGATGGAGCATAGAGGAATGAGATTCTTGGTAAGACGACCCAAACCAATTGAGCAAACCCCTAACTGTTTCCTGCTCTTGTCTACTGCTGCTTATCTCTTCCAAATGATAACTTCTTGTTGTGATTTCGCAGATGCCAGGCACAATTATGGCTATGGGAAGACTAAACAGGCCGAGTATCATGATATATGGAGGAACCATTAAGGTCAGATGTAAACATTTATGTTCTAGTTCTTTCTCTTTTGCCCAAAGCCTCTTTCATGTAGAGTAGATATTCTATTCTGAATACTTGCTACTTGGAACCATTCCATTTCTGTCAAAATTCTTGCTTCCTATGGATTGAATACTGCATTGTTCAATAAGGCGAACCAACTTTCCAGAAATAATACTAAACAAGAAAAGCAGTGTGAAGAACTAGACTCCTACTAACATAATGACTGTTAAATGATATATCACATTTACTGCATCACATGTTGATCTCTTGTTCTGTTTCCTTCTGTATTGTTATTGATCCTTTACATTCTATCTGATATACAGCCTGGTCATTTTCAAGGGCACACATTCGACATTGTATCTGCCTTCCAGGTATTTGTGCTGAATTGCTACTTTGCTGTTCTGATGCCTTCTTATTGCTCCCTTTGTCAATTGCTCTGTCTATTTTTCCTTTGAAGCACGATAACAATCCTCATTTTAGGTATGGTTTTGGAATAGACATCGGGACATATGGCAAATAATTGCTTGCTTGTGGTAAAAGTTCATATAAATGGATGTTTTCTAGAAAATGAAACCAGTAATAATCGGAGAAAGCATGTTCTGGTTGAAGTTCTCTTAGCCTGTGTAAGTACCTATGGAACCGTGGAGGAGCTTCAAGATCTTCAAGAGGGAGCTTCTGTAAAGAGAGTACGAGTTGTCCAAGGATGGGAACTTTGGCTGATTTTTTTTTTCCTTTGATAAGTAATCCATTTACTCACAAATGCACTAGGGAGGTGCGGAAAAACATTCTAATGAACTTAGAATGGCAAAATCTTCGTAGCCATTTGATTTCTATTCCAACCCAATATAAAGTAGTTTCACAATTAAAATTTAAGCATTTCCCAGCTTATGAACAATTATATCCCCTCTCACCTCTCTCTACATCATCTTCGGGGGGTTTTTTTTGGGGGTGGGTGGGTGGGTGTTATCTGTTTCTTCTAGTTAATTTTGAAAAGGGTGCTGATGTTATAAAAAATAAAAACTTACCAACCAATACATTGTTGAAGCATCCCCTTGACAAACTACTTGTTTTTGACTTATATGTTTTAATGTGAAGTCCTCGTCCTCTTATTTTCAGCACAATTGATGTCCATGTTTTGTGTGGTTCTGGCAAAGCTTTTTTTTTTTTTTTTTTTTTCAAAAACAAATACCATCCCCATGTATGACATTTTCAATCTTTTATTATGGGTACTCTTGTATGTAAACGAAGATTATGGTTGGGCAGCTTTCAGACGTGCCTTTTGTGAGTTGTAGTTGACTAGTTGTTATGGTTAACACGGCAAAAGCATTCTGTATGAATTTTTTGAGTATGAGAAGGCGAAATATTAAGGGCAGCTTCTGTCTTAGATGTTTCCATAACCGATCTTCATTTCTATAAGAACATCTCTTCTGATTTGATTTTAACTACAGGTGTATGGAGAATATGTTAGTGGTGCTGTTACTGATGAACAAAGGATGAATGTAGTTCGTAATTCATGTCCTGGTGCGGGGGCTTGTGGTGGAATGTATACGGCAAACACCATGGCATCTGCTATTGAGGCAATGGGCATGTCACTTCCTTATAGGTAAAAATTGAGATTTAGTCACTTAAACTTAGTTTAACATGAATCGTTGCTAATTTATCATTTCTTTGCCTCCTTTGCAATATCAAAGCTCTTCCACGCCAGCTGAAGACCCATTGAAGTTGGATGAATGCCGCCTAGCGGGAAAATATCTTCTGGAATTGTTGAAGATGGACTTGAAACCTCGAGATATCATCACAAAAAAGTCACTTCGAAATGCAATGGTAATTGTCATGGCACTTGGTGGATCTACCAATGCAGTACTACATTTAATTGCTATTGCAAGGTTAGCATATTTTCTGCAGAGATAGTTCATTTTACTTTTGGGAAGAATATGTTTGTCATGATTAGTATCTCCACAGGTCTGTTGGCTTGGAGTTAAGTCTAGATGACTTCCAAAAGGTTAGCGATGAGGTTCCTTTCCTTGCAGATCTGAAGCCAAGTGGAAAATATGTTATGGAGGATGTGCACAAGGTTTGTGCAATACCTGTTTGCTCGATAAAATAATTAGTTTCGGTTATATGGAAATTCAGTGCTTTTCCATTGTTCTCATGAATTAATGAGCTTATAATTATTTAGATTGGAGGTACACCTGCAGTAATCCGCCACCTATTGGAACTTGGGTATTTGGACGGGGACTGCATGACTGGTATTTGCTTTGATTGATTAGGAGATATCATCATATACTGGTGAAATAGTTGGTGGCACTCATTTTACTTGCTCTTTTGATTTGCAGTCACAGGAAAGACTCTGGCTGAAAATGCAAAGCTATTTCCTTCTTTAGCTGAAGGTCAGGTAGGTCCTTTTACCAATTGCTGTTTCCCTTGTGCTGCAGTACTTTTTGTCATAGGTCTGTTGCTTCTTGCCAAAATTATGAAAAACTAAGTCTTTTCCATCTTTCTTTTTCTTCTAGCAAATTATAAGACCATTGTCGAATCCTATCAAAGAAACAGGCCATATCCAGATATTATATGGAAACATTGCACCAGAGGGTAGCGTGGCAAAGATCACTGGAAAAGAAGGGATGTACTTTTCTGGTATGTTCTCTTTTATTTAGAATTTAATATTTGGTGTCTTTCGGCACTGTTAGTATGTTTCTTGAAGATATATCAATCACGGGAACTTGTTCATCAGGCCCCGCTCTGGTGTTTGAAGGAGAGGAAGCTATGCTTGCAGCCATCTCAGAAGACCCTTTGAGTTTTAAGGCAAGCCTGCTAATCCCTTTTTCGGTTTCTTCGGTTAATTCTATCTTGATAAACTAGGGAATGGATTGATTAGACTACAAGAGTGAAAAAGCGTCAATATTTAAGGAGCATTCATAGTTCAGACAAGAGCGTGCATTGAGTAACAGTAAATATTGAAATCTCTTGAAGTTTAACAGACAATTTGTGCCTTTTGAATCGCTGGTGCAAAACATCTGATGTTTTTACCCATCCCAACTCATCTACTTTGTTTCTAAGTCTAAAATTGCCATTTGGATTATAAAACTATTAAAATTCCTTGATACAACAGACTTCATCTTCAAAAGGATTACCAAAATGAGAAGCAGTTAAGGAAGGAAATAAATTTTGTAAAGTTAAAAAAAATTAAAAGACAGAAAAAGCAAACAATGCGATAAAGCACGTAATTTGCCCATGCAATAATGTCTTTAGCGAGAATTACTTGTCTACTTCTTTATTATTGGTGGAAGAATATCCTCACTCCATTTCAAATGCCACTCTATTAGATTCTGGAACTTCTATTTATTCATCAGATGAGAACATCGGATGTTTTTCACCGGTGATTCAAAATTGGATTTCAATATTTACTATGTAACATAGATATTTTGTCGAAGTTTCACAAGTGTTACTTCTGCTGATTTCTTCAGTATCAGCTTGCATTTGGTCTTGTAGCCTCCCGTGCATTTGCATAGTACAAAGTGTCTTTATCATGGCTTTACTCCTTAGTCTCTTCTATGACTCTGAAATTTCTATTATTAGTGATTTAGTGCTTGCCTTTTCTGTTTTGTTGAATAGTAACTGGATGCAAAAGTTTGAGCTTATTTTTCGAGCCAACTCCTTTGTGCTTGGATATTTGGTAGACATCTTATCTGCTAACCATACTTTCAGGGAAAAGTTGTTGTCATTAGAGGTGAGGGGCCTAAGGGAGGACCAGGTATGCCCGAAATGCTGACACCCACAAGTGCAATCATGGGTGCAGGTCTTGGGAAGGTATGCAATATTCCATTTCTTCCTCGTCTCTATACTTTTGTTTGTCAAAATTGATAATCGACATGTATTTCATAGAATGTTTTGTTTTTTATTCTTATAGTCTCTCATTAGTACATCTCTTTAAATTTGTTTCATGGGCTTAGCTCTTACCTCTTTGTATTCCGCATTGCTGAATGTTTTTTTGGTTTTGTTTTGAACCATAGGATTGTGCATTACTTACTGATGGAAGATTCTCTGGAGGTTCTCATGGATATGTTGTTGGGCATATATGTCCTGAAGCACAGGTGCATTAGCATTTGTTTTTTCAACTTCTTGCTTCTTTTACATTATGCAGAATTTGTTCCTTCCCCCCTTACAACCATATTACTTTCACTGTGTTGTCTGGTGGACCATTTGTTCTCATGAACACATTAGTGATACGTAAACAGTTGCCTTTAATTTATCAATTTGTTAATCTTTATTCCCTCATAACAAAACATGTCATAGCAAAATATTAGCAGCAGTTATGGATATCCTCGTACTCGTGGTGATAACAGCCGTACAACATAAACATTCAAAATAACATTGAGTGTTTGATCTTGGTTTATTGTCATTAAGAATTGTGCTATTCAACCCCTAACCAGGAAGGAGGTCCTATTGGTCTTGTTCAAAATGGAGACATAATCACAATTGACATTCAGAAGAGGGCAATTGACGTCCAGTTATCAGACGAGGTCTTGGAGCAGCGTAGAAAAAGCTGGACTCCCCCAGCATATAAAGCTGACCGAGGTGTCCTGTACAAGGTACGTGATAATTTGATAGTGGAGAGATGTTCGCATGCGAACATTGATATATTGACATTCTGTTTTTCTTCCAGTACATAAAAAATGTGCAATCTGCTTCCAAGGGATGTGTCACCGATGAATAAATTAGAAGCATTTTTATGAAAGCATAGAGTGAACTTGGGGAAAGCCTGATTTGTAGATTTTGTATCAAGCTGCAATTGGGGCATCTGCTCGGCTCTTAGTATATTTATTAAGAGGTTATCCCAATTTATGTTTTCAGCTGTAACTCATAAATTGGTTACTATTATTTAGTAGAAGTAGAGAGCTACATTTCGTTTTTTATTTTCTTTTTTTCCTTCTTCCTTATCTGTAATTCTGGATCTCTCTACTCGTTGATTGGTAGTAATATTAAGTTGTATAATGCTTGGTGAAATAAAACATTTCCTTCAAACCACTTTTCTCGATTAACCATCTTTATTTCACGTTTAACCTATCTTTGTGATCGCATGGAAAAACAGTTATTCGACTAATTCTTCAGTTAAACCTTTCTCGTCAACTTTTTGAACAACACTTGTTTCTTGTCAAAATGGGTCTCGTCTTCATTTTTTAGAGTGGATCATTGGAAATATTTCAGGCTGTGGTTCGGATATTCTCTGGACATCAAGTGTCTCGATATCCTTGTGTAATCCTTGGGCTTTTGCTCATATTCTTCAATGGTCCTACCGAATAATAACCGAAACTGAACTGAATTCCACATGAGTTACGGAGTAAAAGAGAATTTGAAGTTCGAAATACCTGTTAGAGGAGTATTACATTTAACTACTGATCGTTAGGTTCAAGATTCGAGTCATGCTGTGTATAAGCAGTGTTGATCATCCTAAAAGATTTGGGTGAAAGGGGCAGGGAAATCACAACTTTCAAATTCACGTCCAAACACAAGCAGAACTTTCAAATACTCTTTTATTGGTGTCAACTTTAAACAATTTTCTTTTTCAGCTTCAACTAAATATTTTCAAACACCTACTTGGAGTCGAGGCAATGATTTGATACCACATGAAGTCCTTTGTATAAATGTACAGGTGCAGACTACCTTGGAGTAAAGTACGTATGTTGGTTGGTTGTATATAAGTTGCAAGCAACTAACTGAAACAAATAATAAAGTGGTTGACTTATGGTTTGCTGGAATCGTCATGCTCACATGGTTGACTCATGTGAAAACCAGAAGCAGAAATAGCTATAGCTAGACGTCGTCGTTTTATATCCCCCACCAGCTGTTGCTTTTCGTGTCCTTCATGCCGACCATCTTTGTTAGCAGACGGTCATGAATTAATAAGTAGTACTAACTAGTATAAGCATTGAATTCTAGTTTAACTAGGTGAGGTATGCCCGGGTAACCCCGGGCCCAAGTGTTTAAAGAGATCTTTTAGAAATATTTTTAGATGTTTGGTGTATTGAATTAAATATTTATTCAGTGTTTTCATATGTCTAAATGTATTAAATCTCATTGGAATATATAATTATTTATTAGGTAATTTGTTTAAAAAGGCTTCAGTACAATAATCATGGTTTATTGATGCACGACCCAACATATCAAACATAAAGAAAAGTTATGTGTGTGAATATTTGGTTATCATTTTCCTAATTGGTCAAATCATATATATGAATTAACGTATACTTTTGTACTTTATAGTATCTTGTTCGCGGATCATATCACACCTAAATCGATTTTTGATTTCTGTAAATTATTTTTAGCTAAATGAATTTTTTTCTTACTTCTTGCTTTTTAGAAAAGGATAAAAGCGCTAATAACCTAAATTCAGTGTTGATTAAATAAAACAAACATTTTGATTTTTGAAAGACTAATAGAAATCTGTCAAGACCACAGATTATGTCTAGCCAAAAAGTTTTAGTTTCAAGAAATTTAAATATGTGCACTATTGTTGTTGTTATGAAACTCTACAAATAATCCAACCGAACCTCTACTCGTAAGCAGAAGGTAATATTTCTATAAGGCTGCTACTGTTTACGACAATTTTCAGCTAGATTTTAAATTATAACTTTAGTAGATTTTCAAGTTCAAACTTAAGTTCTACCAAAGATTAAAAAGGACGAATTGATAAATAAAAGGCCCATGTTCCTAAGCAGCAAAAGAGTGGAATAATATATGGATTAATGTAAAAATACAGAGAGGATCTTCCGGGGTCGTTTGGTTGGCAGGATTGGACTAATAATCCTGGGATTAAATTTGGGACTACTTTAATCCCATGTTTAGTTGTTGGGATTAGCTAAGTTGGGAGAGCTTTTATCCCAAAATCATGGGATTAACTAATCCCATATAGGAGGTGGGTTTATTTATCCCACTTTTAGTCCAAATTTTAATCCCGAAATTTATAATCCCGGGATTATCCACTTTGTACCAAACGGCCTCTCAATACTACCTGTAGTCAGACGTGCAGGGTCAGTAAAAGTCTACCAAGACTTGAAATGGCTATATTTGTGAAAGAAAGGCTATTCAGAATGGTTGAAAACTCACTGATGTAAAGAATGTGGTGAACAATTATATGGGAAGGCGGATAACAATTGGAGGTGATACAACTTCTGATGAAATTTCGATTTTTGAGGCTTATTGGAATATAATCAAGAACGTAAATGTCGTATATAATCTTTTAATGTGACTTTTTTTTTCCGGCTTAGCATGAAATTTAGTACGCTCATAGTTTGTTCAATTATTCTTGTGCTTCAATTCTAGTTCGATAATTTTCTATTTATTTTTGTACGCTATTTCGGGCTAATTTGTACGTACCTGAATTACTTTTACATAAAATCTATTACTTCTCACCAGCACAAATATCGAATAACTTTATCCATCAATACTTGAACATATTAGGAAAAATTATGTACCTAAATTAACCCAGACAATATCTATTCTTTGTTAAAATCTCGTGATGTAATAGGTGTGTTCTAATAGAATAAATTTATGGTAGACAGTGTCAGTGTACATTTATTTTGTTGAGGTAGACATACTATCAAGAATAGTAGTAAATAAGAGTAATTATGTGAGGTATATCTAGTAATTAATGTTTTCAAATGGACGTAGAAAGAAAAAATTAAATACTTATAATGAAATGGAGATAATATAAATAAATTAGAAGTATAATTATGTGCGTTTATTTTGTTGATAGTAAAAGATGAAAAAAAATATATTAGAAGACTATGATTTGTTTGAAGTTTGAAACGGTATCAACATTGACAAATGTAGGTCAACACTGCTGCATGCAAACAAATATTTACTACTCATGAGATTATTATCAAAATTTAAAGGGAGAAATTGTTGGTCCCATAAGCCTCTCCGTGTCTAATTTGTACGTGTGACAGAAAGAAGGTGGCAGCTGGCATGGTTATTTTTAGAAAGAATGAGGATATTCTAGGAAAGTAGTGGCAATATATCGTAAATTACCAATTTTACCCTTGCTTACAGCAGATATTTCAGTGGATGCATATTGTATTGTCAATAAAGTTTTGTCACTTTCCATTAAACCCAAAAAGGTATAGCTCCATGTGCAACGTGTATACTCCATCCAAAGAACCACTAAATCTAAATTTCCATGTTTGCCCACGGCAGGACAACCATGACCTGCTTCCACTCTTTCTTATATATTAGTAGAGATTATGTTTTGCTAGCGTATTTACATTTTTTTTCTTTTTTGATTTTTCATTTGGTGTTCATTGTCCACTTTATCGCCCGACTAATTTGGATCTACACTGAAAAGTTCCACTATAGGGTAAACTGTTCTCCACCTTATGCGACTTCATTCACAAGGCTCGAACTTGAGACATCTGACTAAAGATGTAAAACTATCGATCAATTCACCACAATCTTTGGTGGTGTATTTATTTCAATATATTAGTATTAATTTACACTATAACTTAATCACTCCTCCAACCATTTACACTAAAACTTAGTAATTACTACTCCCACCCCTTCATCTATATATGACACAAAATTTTAAGGAATAATGAAAGAAACACCTTTAGCACGTACCAAAAGGCAAAAGCACCCTTGCAAATTATGAATTTAAATATACCATGAGATTTGTCCGAAAGACTTCTATTTATCTATTTTCAAAAATTTTATTACTATTTTGTTTATTCATTTATTACTACAAAAAAAAAAAAAAATAATCATATGCTTCATGTTTTGGGGTTGGGAGACCACCCCACCTCCAAAACCCTCTCCAAAAGCTAATTCCTCAATCTCTTCCACAAGCTTTTGCTATAGAAAGGTAATATCCTATGATTTCTTTTTTAGTTCTCTATTCCATACAAATTAATTGGACTGAATGAAACCTCCTTGAGTACGTACCTTTTGAAACATGTTGGCATGCCCTGAGGCTAGCTTGCCACACGTCCATAGGTGGCTTGTGTGCAGCAAGCTCACGGCGTCGAGATGCCACGATACTATGACATCAAATGTCGCAAAAAACAGGAAAAATAAATAACATACTTCATACCAAATACAATGTATTAAAATTTTCACTCACGATCAATTGAAAAAAAAAGTCACCCATGATATATGAAAAGCTTTTCATTTAAATACAAACTATTGCTATTCTAGTACTTTATTAAGATATTTTGGTGATAGATATGGCATGGTTGTTTCATATGGCTTTGTGTAAGGATTCTTAAAGGATGAATTCTCAAGTTACTATACAATACTCCTACTTATGTTAAGAGTCAAACTTTACTAAATCAGAGTTTCTCACAATAATTTCTCTATCTTTATTTTATCGCTCTAACTTCTTCGTCTAGCATATTCATCAAGCGTTTAAAAAAAAAAAAGACGAAGACGAAGACGAGAAGAATTTTCAATATACTAATAAAACTCTAAATTGAGTTATGCGTGTGTAAAAATATTACACCCAGTAAAATACGATTAGCTTGTTTTCATTTTAGGTGTAAGATTTGATTTGCAGAAAAGTTTACTCCGTACATATCTTTATATTTAAAAACAATTTAACTTTAACGTCTTAATTTTTATTTAATGGTAAGCATTTTCTATCAACACAAATATTATGGTGTTTAAGACTACAAATCTCATTTATTTTTTAAATTTTATGCTAAATAAAACTATATCAAACATACTAAAATAATTAAATTACAATTTCATAATATTATGTTTATTGATTATCTTAAGATTTTGAGTTATATGTCCAATTATTTTACACAAAGTCAAAAGAGTCATATGATATTATTCTTGCCAGTTAGCTATGAGTTTCAATGTCGTAAAAGTGCTTACGCAAAACAAATTGGTGAGGACAGAGACGTCTGCCTTAGTTGTAGTAAACCTGAAGGAAGCCTATGGGCTCTACCAACTTAGCTTATATAAGACGGCGCCAACAGTTCGATACTAATATATGCAGTATATGTATGACAGCAGTTACAAATAAAATTACCAGTTCATGATGAGTAGTTTAGATTGAAATGGATATGCATTCATGTGTGTACACGTGCATGAGAGATTAATTAGTTACTATGTAACTTTCAGGCATTAGAATTTAGAGCGGGCATTCCTAAAGGACTGATCAAAAGTTTATATTATGAGATGTAAAAATGTTCGCGCAGATAATATTTTTTTCTAAATAAAATAAGTGGAAGCCTCATAGGAGAAGTACTATATATATGTGAAGATAATTAGAAGCTCACGAGGATGTTTGATAATGTAAATATTGTGTATATTCCTTGGACTCGGAATTTAGTAACGCATAAGTTACTGATTTTCCTTTTACATAAAAGGTATCACTTTAGGATTCTGTTTTCCCATAGATAGTAAATGCTGCTACAACATTCTTTAGACATGTTTTCTCTCTAGGTTGTTCACCAAAAAGAGGTGCAACTTTGGGGAGTTACTTAAAAGTTGGATAATATATATACTCTTCGGTTCATATATATACTGTCTTTCATACTAATTTCTTTAACGACATCATTAAGAAAAATGTAAGAATACAAAAACCCATAAACCAACTAGCAATTAGATAGATTTTCCTATGACATTGGGGATGGGCGTGTTTCGTCATCCCCTCTTTTCGTAGAAGAAAGATCACGAAATTCATTACTCCATATAGTAATCTCGCTATAAATTTGTATATCCCTTTCTACTTGACGTTTCTTGATACAACAAACCTAGATAATGAGATGAGCAACAATCACACCTTCGTAGCACAGCATTTACCAGCAATTCAGTACTCCTAGACCTAAACCTAATACATGGTGGCAAGTCCTCCACATGGGCGCCACATAGTAACACTTAATTTCTTCTTAGCGCAATGGGTACGTATTATCACAAGTGATGTAAGTGCATGCGTCATTACTTCCAGGAGAGGAATACGGTCAATTGCATGGTTGAGGGGAAGTCGCGGTTATATAAGCTTAAGACTTAAAAGAGTTCGAGCTTCGAATTCGTTTGAATTGATAATTAATGTAATAAATATTACTCCCTCCGTTCCATTTTATGTGGCAGCATTTCCTTATTCGTCTGTTCCAAAAAGAATAGCAGCATTCTAAATTTGGTAACAATTTAACTTCAAAATTACAGTTTTGCCATTACTGAAATGATTTACAACCACACAAATATTTTTGTCTCATTTTACACCACAAGTTTCAAAAGTCTTCATTTATTTCTTAAACTTTGTGCCGAGTCAAACTATGACACATAAAGTGGAACGGAGGGAGTAATGTTCTAAGAAAATACAAAATTTTACTATGAATCCGCTGAATAGTGGATGCCATTATTGTGGTACATATGAAGTGGGTGTTCATGTTATGAGATAACCGTTATGGAATAACCGTTTTGTACGATAACCGTTATGGTTGATAACCGTTTTGTACGATAACCGTTATGGGTTCTAGTTATGCCTATAAATAGGCATTTGAAATATAAATTTGTAATTCAGTTTCCAATGAAATAAGATATCAGTTTCTCTCTATAGCATCTCTGTTTTATTTACTTTGCAGCTTTTAATTCACAACACGTTATCAGCACGAGGCTTTACTGTCTGGAGAAGATATTTGGAAAAGGTATAATGTAAGGACTTTATTTTCAATACATATGGCTAATATTTCTAAGATTGAATTTACTGTCTTTGATATATCGGGCAAAAGTTATTTTTCATGGGTTTTAGATGCTGAAATCCATTTGGATGCGATTGGTCTTGGAGACACCATCAAAAATAATAATCAAGCATCTAATCAAAACCGTGCTAAGCAATGATATTTATGCGTCATCATCTTGATGAAAGTTTAAAGATGGAATATCTCACGGTTAAGGATCCACTAATGCTGTGGAATAACTTGAAAGATAGGTATGACATCCACAAGCACGTTATGATTGTATCCATCTGAGGCTACAAGATTTTAGAACCATCAGTGAGTATAATTCTGCTATATTTAGAATTATTTCTCAATTGAAATTATGTGGAGAAAATATCACTGATAGTGACATGCTTGAGAAAATATTCTCCACTTTTCATGCCTCGAATGTGCTCCTATAGCAGCAATATCGAGAGATGAAATTTAGCAAATATTCTGAACTAATTTCACATATGCTTGTTGCTGAACAACATAATGGATTATTAATGAAAAATCATGAAAGTCGACCCACTGGTTCTGCTCTATTCCCAGAAGTGAATGAGACGATTTCCACCAAAAACGTGGATAGTGGCGTGGCCATGGTCGTGGTCGAGGAAGAAACTCTTATCGTGATGATCATTATGCACCAAAATCTCTTCCCACCAGCAGTGGAAAAGGAAGGATAAAAAGCATGAAGTGGTGCAAACAAAAAATTCAGAGAATGGTTGCTACCGTTGTGGAGCAAAAGAACACTGGTCACGTACCTGTCGTACGCTAAAGTACCTAGTTGATCTCTATCAAGCATCTCTGGAAAAGAAAGAAAATAATGTTGAAGCCAACTTTATATCTGAGGATAATGTTGACTTCACGCATTTGGACATAGCAGATTTCTTTGAGATCCCTGAATGACAGATCCCTGAAGGACAGATCCCTGAAGGACAAATAGATCATCTGATTGGTGATGGATCTGTAGCCAAAGAGACTTAAATATGTTTTAAGTTATGTCGTTTATAATGGTTTGTATGTTTAATATTATTGTAGTAATACTAATTTAATTGAAGGCTCCGGAAGAGCAACTATATTTCTTCCTAAGGGAACAAAACTCATTATTGATGATGTATTGTTATGTTCCAAGAAACTTGTTAAGTTTTAAAGATATCTGCCGAAATAGATATCATGTTGAGACAATAAATGAAATGAATGATGAATATCTTTGTATTACAAAGAATGTCTCTGGCCAGAAATATGTTTTAGAAAAGTTGCCAACTTTATCTTCTGGCTTATACTGTACGAAGATTGGTACAGTTGAAGCACACTCTGTCGTAAACCAGAAGTTTACTTATTTAAGTAATTTTGTGCTTTGGCATGACTGTTTTGGGTCATCCTGGATCAATAATAATGAGGCGAATCATTGAAAATTCAAGTGGACATTCACTTAAGAACCTGAAGATTCTTAAAAGTGATGAATTTTCTTGTACTGCTTGTTATCAGGGCAAGTTAATCACTAGAAGATCACCAACAAAGATTGTGATTGAATCCCCTATGTTTTTAGAACGTATCCATGGGGATATATGTGGACCTATTCATCCACCTTGTGGATTTTTTAGATACTTTATGGTCCTAATTGATGCATCTTCAAGATGATCTCATGTGTACCTATTATCATCTCGCAACCTGGCGTTTGCGAAATTATTGGCACAAATAATTCGATTAAGGGCATAATTTCCTGATAATCCTATTAAAGCTATTCGCCTTTTATAATGATGCATAATTTTCATGCCAAGCTTTTAATGATTATTGTTTATCAGTCGGAATAAAGGTTGAACATCCTGTAGCTTATGTTCATACTCAAAATGGCCTTACAGAGTCATTTACTAAACGACTGCAAGACCGCTATTAATGAAAACAAAATTGCCCACTACTGCTTGGGGTCATGCTATTTTACATGTAGCATCATTTGTTCGTCTCAGACCGACACATTATCATGAATTCTCCCCGTCACACTTAGTCCATGAACCGAATATTTCTCATCTACGAATATTTGAATGTACTGTATATGTGCCAGTAGCACCACCACAACGCACTAAGATGGGACCCCAAAGAAGGTTGGGAATATATGTTGGGTTTGAGTCACCCTTTATTGTTCGATATCTTGAGCCATTGACGGGAGATTTATTCACTGCTCGATTTGCAGATTGTCGATTTGATGAGATAATTTTCCCACAATTAGGGGGGAGAAAAAGGAAATAAATAGAGAAATTGTGTGGAAAGTTCCATCATTATCTCACTTTGATTCATATGCCCCCATATGTGAACAAGAGATCCAGAAGATAGTTCATTTTCAAAATATAGCAAATCAAATGCCTGATGCATTTGCTGATTTGAAAAGGATTGCTAAATCACATATCCCTGCAGGGAATGTGCCAATTCGGATGGATATCCCAGCAGGACCATCTAGTAGTGTCATAGCTAGTGAACCTAAAGCACGCCTGAAGCGTGGTAGACCATTGGGTTCCAAAGATTGAAATCCTAAAAAAAGGAAAATAACAATTGATCAAGATGACACAATGAAAGAATATCTTGAACAGAACCAAGATCTTATTAATCCTGAGTTTCCTGAAGAAATTAATGAACCTGAGACTCAAGTGAGTAAGGAACATTTAATAAATTCCACTGGTGATGGAATAAATTTGAATTGATCGGAAATAGAGGTGGATGATGGTTTTGCATATAGTATTGCACTTAATATTATGCAAGATAGTGAGGATTTTGAACTTCAATCTATTCAACAATGTCGACAAAAAAATGATTGGCCAAAATAGAAAGAGGCAATTCAAGCAGAATTGAGCTCACTTGCCAAACGTGATATTTTTGGACTTGTAGTCCATACACCTAATGGTGTAAAACTAATTGGCTTTAAACGGGTCTTTGTGCGTAAACAAAATGAGAAAGATGAAATCATAAGATATAAAGCACGCCTTGTTGCACAAGGATTCTCACAAAGACCTGGTGCCGATTACGAAGAAACTTATTCACCTGTTATGGATGGGATAACATTTCGATATCTCATCAATTTGGCTGTACATGAAAAACTTGAAATACATCTGATGGATGTAGTTACAGCACACCTATATGGCTCACTTGATAATTAAATTTATATGAAAATCCCTGAAGGATTTAAAATGCCTAAAGCATATTCAAAGTCTCGGGAAATGTACTCAATCAGATTACAAACATCTTTGTACAGTTTAAAACAATCAGGGCGTATGTGGTACAATCGCCCTAGTGAGTACTTGATAAAGTAAGGTTATATAAACGATGTCATTTGTCCATGTATATTCATAAAGAAAACAGCATCACAATTTGTTATAGTTGTTGTTTACGTTGATGACATAAACCTCATTGGAACTCCAGAAGAGCTCCAAAACGCAATTGATTATTTAAAGCGAGAATTTGAGATGAAAGATCTCGGAAAGAAAAAACTTTGTCTTGGTCTACAAATTGAACTTTTAGTAGACGTGATCTTTATTCATCAATCTGCCTAGGTCTTGAAACGATTTTACATGGATAAAGCACATCCATTCAGTACTCCAATGATTGTCCGATCCCTTGAAGTGGATAAAGATTCGTTCCGACCTCAATAAGAGGATGATGAACTCCTTGGTCCTGAGTACCATATCTAAGCGCAATTGGTGCACTTATGTATCTTACTAATTCTACAAGACCTGATATAGCATTTTCTGTTAATGTATTGGCAAGATTTGGTTCTTCTCCTACACAGCGACATTGGAAAGGTATCAAACAGGTATTGAGATATCTAAAAGGATCTGTTGATATGAGTATGTTTTATTCTAACAAATATAGTGCAGATCTTGTTGGTTATGCAGATGTAGGGTATTTATGTGACCCACATAGGGGTCGATCTCAAACTGGTTACCTCTTTACATGTGGGGATACTACATATCATGGCGCTCTACTAAACAATCAATGGTTGCTACTTCTCCAAATCATGCTGAGTTAATAGCTATTGATGAAGCACGTAGGGAATGCGTATGCTTGAGATCAGTGATACATTTCATTCGAGAAAGATGTTGTCTGAAGTGTGATACCAAAATGCCTACGATTTTATATGAAGACAATACTTCATGCATAAATCAATTGAAAGAAGGATTTGTAAAAGGAGATGGAACAAAGCACATTTCACCAAAGTTCTTCTTCACACATGATCTCCAAAAGGATAGTGAAGTTGACGTGCAACAAATATGTTCAAGTGATAATCTGGCAGATTTTTTCACCAAATCTTTACCGCATGCAACTTTTGAGAAGATGGTATACAAGATTGGAAGTTTTCATTAGGGGGAGTAAAATACGCGTTGTACTCTTATTACCTTAACCGTGGTTTTTTCCCACTGGGTTTTCCTGGTAAAGTTTATAATGAGGCAACTGCTAATGTGTATTACAAGATGTGTGCACTATTTTTTCTTCACTGGGCTTTTTTCCCACTGGTTTTTTCCTAGTAAGGTTTTAACAGCACATTATCTATTAATGAACATTCAAGGGGGAGTGTTATGAATCCGCTGAATAGTGGATGTCCATTATTGTGGTACATATGAAGTGGGTGTTCATGTTATGAGATAACCGTTATGGGTTGATAACTTTTTTGTACGATAACCATTATGGTTGATAACCGTTTTGTACGATAAACCGTTATGGTTGATAACTGTTTTGTACAATAACCGTTATGGGTTCTAGTTATGCCTATAAATAGGAAATTTAAAATGTAAATTTGTAATTCAGTTTGCAATGAAATAAGATATCAGTTTTTCTATATAGTATCTCTATATTATTTATTTTGCAGCTTTTAATTCACAATCAATTTACTAAAGCTATTATATTTGGCGAACCCCGTAAAGTAACTCTAGTCTCTTGACAGCGAACTACTAAGCTGGCCAATTTTGGACACTCCTTAGTTTCTGGTCTCCCTTGTTATTAAGGGGCGCAAAACTTTGCGCCACGAGCACAATTTCAATTATACTACTTAATGTTTCCTTTATTATTGGCATAATATTTATCAAGGATTTCAATTTTACGTACGTAACCTATTTTATATTTTAGTGTATTGTAGTTTTTCTATTAACACAATAATATCTTCTACACAATAAATATAAAGAATATGTTAGTTTCTGAAATTTGGACAAACTCAAGTTTCGGGACTTGAATATTTTACCCGCACTTCGAATAAATACAGACAAAAACAAAGATTTCTGCAATTTTTGTTCATAGCAAAATTGGAGTCAAATGCAATTCCATACGGTTAGATACATCACGTTGGCTAAAATCCCTCTCCTTTAGCTAGTATTGTAGATTTAGAATGTAAACGTCGTGATATGAGATTAAGTGCAAAAATATGGAGTAAGATAGTACGTAACACTTATTTTCTGATGTTTTAGTTTTGTGTTAGTGTATTAAATTGCTTTCAAATACTAAATTTTGTTGGACCCGTTCTTTGTATTTTTCTATGCTCCACTGTTTCATCTCCTAAATCATTTTCACGTGGGGTTAGATTGGTTTAGAAAGTATGGTTATGCCATCAATAAATAAGAAAATTTTATTCGACAAGAGTATCTTTTGGTTAATTTTTGAATTGATTATACGTGTAGTCTTGTTCAACGATCTAGTTCGCATAAGATATACTACATACATTTCCACCTAAGTTATTCAACCAATGCGGAGTTTAACAAGCAATGTATTAAGTTGATTAATCATTTTTTGTTAAAAGGCCAACGAACTGGGCATCATGTTATGCAAAGCAAACGACCCTTAGTTTGTTGGAGACACAGACCCATTGTTCGAATATATACTTCCCTGACGGACATAGCATATTGCATATGGATTTAACTGGATACAACAATTTTGATATATAACATAAATATACATGTAAAAGAAGACTATTAAGTTTTTAATCAGTATTAAGTTAGTAACTCATTTTTTTAAGAAATAATAAGTTTGATAATAAGTTATTATAAGTTGAATAGATCATCAAATTAATTTTAGGTCTACTTCTATCGACGCATAACGCATAATGCTTATTCTTTACGTGCTTACCAAGAAAGCAACAAACCTCTATTTGAATCACAGATATAAGAAATCAAGTTGTACCGTACGTATTCATCAAATGTGTGTAGAGATAAAGATATACTCGATCTTTCAACATGAAGTCAAGAGCTTAAAGATTTAGATGATAAAGCCAAAGTTGCAAAAAGCCAAGCAGTGGTAAGAATTTTATCTTCTGAAAATTGTGCCTAACATTTGGATAGATGGTGGGCTTTAAAGTTTATTACCAAATGATTGGCTAAAGCCCACGTTGGCCCATATGCAAATTCACGTGCCAATTTGGCCATCTCGCGTCACCACCTTGTCATTTTTGTTGACCCGCAAATAGGCAAAGAATCTTGTCCATTTTCTCTACTTAGTTTTACCAAGATTTTTCTACACTTGGAATCTCTTTTGTCTTACTCTTTCATTAATTTAGTAGGAAAATTTATATAAATAATCGCTGTAAATGGTGTGCATAAGTTATACATATAGTATACACTTAGTATGCAATATTATGTATAAAATATATATTAGTTATATAAAAAATGACTACAGTTTATAAAATTAATCTAGCTTGTTCAATATTTTTTCCATAAAGTAATACCTAGTCAACACACTAAATGTCACTCATTACATGTTGTGTATTTTGTCCTTGGCTTCTCTCTCTGTTGATTGAACTTTGATGTACTTGACATGTTGGAACTCTTTGATTCTTTTCTTAAAGAAATCTTTGATTGATTCTGCCTTATCGAGTTAATTTCGGAATAAGGTCATTTCATTTGTCGCAAAGCCCTTTATTTAGCCCTGGCAGTTCTTTTAAATCCCATATTCTTAATGTCGAAGATCAATGAATATCAAACTTGCAAAAGATTCAATCTTTAATGTGAAACCTTCAATTTAAGTTTTATTTGTATAATTAGCTTTATGTCAGTTATACGGTTTAAACTTGGAGTCCGCATCTATTATATGTGTACTTGTAACATGCATGTGTACAAACTTATATTCATCTTTTGAACATCGAAGGTGGTCTGAGACAAATATTATACGTGGCTTATAGAGGGCTGGCCAACAACAGAAGCGCCAGAGAGATGTTCTCATGCACATATATTCTTGAGAAGCTTTCCAGATATATTCCAATTTAGCCGCAATGCATATATATTGCGATGTGTATGAAATGGAACAATAATGTTAAAAATCTTGCAGATATACATAGAGGTTGTGCATATAAGTACTATAATACTATCCAAGTTCAACTCGGTCAATATATATCTTTCGAATTAGAAACACTACCATTTCAAATAATATTAAATGATTGTATTGGGTAAAAATCAACTCATTTACGTGGCATTTCGGTAACACAATCTAGAGCTAACCGAACAGGTGTTGGCAAGTTATGAGTCGGGGCGAGCAATAGGTCGCCGAAGTCGGAAACCGAAGTCAGAGACCGAAGAGTGGGATCAATGTGTTACTTCGGCGGGATGCTGCCTCGGTCGCCTGCAAAGCCATGTTCCCGAGGCCTACAGCTTGAGCCTCAGTGAATCATCCTGTCTGCTGCGGGGAACTCCTCCCCCAATTTCGGCCCACTAACTCGCTTATCTAAGAAGTTGAGGCATGCAGAGCTTAGTGGAGGCATGAGATCGTAGTCTTACATATCTGCTAGTCTATAAATAGCCTTTCATTTTACAATGTAATCATTCAAAAATACATATTAAAACTCTGCCAAATTTTGTACTGAAGCTTATATATATCGAAATATCAGTTATTTACGCATAATTATTGTTTTACTTGTTGTCACTTCGACTTTGATACATTGATTTGCTTGTATTCGCGATCCATATTCGATTTGTGTCCTAAGAACAGTTTAAGCCAATAAGAATTGGTGCCGTCTGTGGGGATACAAGCATAAACGCTTTGTTCCAAAGTTGAATGTTCTTTTCGTCCGAATTCCTGCTTTTATTTGACAAGATGGTTGATAGTAGTAGAAATCCCGCTTAACCTCAGCTAACTCCCGATGGACAGGCTAGCGTTCAGTCAAACCCAAACTCCAACGCGCCCCCAATATCACCGGTAACAAATCCTTCCTCTTCGGCTTCCACTGAAGCTTTTCAGGCATATGTTGTCTCTACTCTGAAAGCTCTTCAAGAGCAGCAAGCTGAACAGGCTATTATCAATGCTGAATTTCGTGCCTCGTTGGAGGCGAGGAATAGCTCAGCTCTGAATGGAGTCCCACATGTGGTTCCAAGTGGAGGCATCCCGCTATGGGTGTCAAACGGGTATACGGGTCCGGGTTCGGGTTGTAAAATTGTAACCCCGCAGGTTCCGGGTACGGGTTTAAATTACGGGTTCTTAACGGGTTCGGATTTTGGGTAGGAAAAAAAAATCCGTGCGGGTTCGGGTCTTAGCGGGTACGGGTACGGGTTCGGGTCTTAAAAAATCGGGTTTGAGTCCGGGTTTTAATTTTTTTTTAATAATATTATTTTAAATACTTAAAAAAAAGATGAATGATTAGGAAAAACTGAAAGACTTACTTTATTTAAGATACTTGAACTATTAAAGTATTGAACATTAAACTTCTAAATTTGAAAAGTGCAACATCAAAACTAGATAATGAAAATTCAAATTACAAATTTAAATATGCCTATTTCTTTGTGTAATTTCTTCCATATCATTTTCCTCATGCTCCGGTGTAGGTGTCATTGATAGTGCTTGATCACTTAACAGAATTTCTTCAAGGTTATCATCTTGTTCTAGTGAGTCTTCAATTCCTTAGTTTCTTCGCTCCGATCTAATCCAGTCTCGTAAACTAACTAGAACATCCAAATCATTATTACCTAAAAGAGTGACGGGTATCACCTATTTGAGGTATATATCGAAGTTAATAGTTGAAGTTCTCTACCATATTTGAGTAATATATATTCAAATTGTTAATTTATTATGGAATATCAAGTCTCTTTTTTAATTAAATAGCTAAACTTGTTTCTCTTGAACATATTTCACTAGTAACAATATGGACACAAAACGAATTAAACCATGAGTGGAAAACTTGTGTATACCTTTCTCTACACATACAAGTTTTAACACTCAGTTTATTTTAACGGATACAGATACGGGTATATCCAGTAATACTCCATAATTTTGACGGGTCTTAACGGATACGAGTATTCGTTAAGGAAAAAAAACCCGTTTGGGTAGGGGGATTTTAGGGGGTTTACGGATCCGGGTCCGGGTTTTTGCGGGTCCGGATGGGGTCGGGTTTTAATGAGTTCGGGTCCGGGTTTTGACGGGTAGACCCCTACCCGTTTGACACCCATACATCCCGCCCTTCATTCCTACGGGCGCGATAACAGAGGGACCTCAAAATGGAGCCTCGATGTGAGGATTCACCGAGCGGGAGGGTTTCTTTGGAACCGCTCTTTTCCTCTTCACATCTACAAAGAACAACGTGGAAGGGTCATGAACACAAGAACAAAGAGAAACAAATGCAAATGTATTAACCGAAGATAATGTTTGGCATCATCTTTTGAGGATCCTTGACCTGAGGACCCCTTCGAAGACTTTGAAGGCTTTGAAGCCTTGAATTCCTTCAAATCGCCAACGAGACCTGCCACCAAAGCCAATTCATCATCAGATTCGGTATCTTCTTCAACCTTCTTCTTCCCTTTTTCTTTCCCCTTTTTGCCATTCTTCTTGTTCACGGCTCGGTTGGGAAGACCTGACACCGAGGAGAAAAAATTAATGGCAAAATAAAAGCTTAGGGTAACATCCTTGAGGAAAGATTGTAAATAACTTACCGTGCCTCTTACATTGCCAATCGAAGCTAGCAGCCATGTCCATCCAGGACCGAATGGGACGCTTGCGGACTCCAGTCACAGCCTTGACCCACTCGGTCAAGCCCTCGGGAGGGACAATAGCAACCTTATTGGCTAAGGAACGAAAAGTGAGCTGGGGTCAGAAACAAGGATAATAGAAAACAAGAACATTTGCCAGAAAGAATTATGAACGAGGGGACACTTACGTGTTCTATTCCACTTCTCTAGAAAGTAGGGGTCGGTTGATAAAGTGCTGGTCTCCAAGAGAATCTAGCGATCACACCAGCCTCAGTCCCCACGATCCTCACTCTTGTGGAGGAGCGCGTGTTTACCATGGTTGTTCAAGGCCACGACCCCAACCTTGTGAAAGTATGGATAGTGAAGAGAGATAAGATGTTTCAGAGTGAAATCTATCTCAGCTTCCCGACTCAGCCAGTCCAAACATTGCACGACACTCCAAACACCGAGGCCTAGTTGAGCCAAACATAAGTTGCATGCTCAGCAGAATTCATCAATCACCCTATGAACGGGGAGAGAAAACCTAATGGTAAATGGATAGGTGTATGCGAAGGACAGATCTTCTGCATGATCACAACATCTGCTGGCTGGATTGGGGATAAAAACTTTCACGTCGGGTCTGAAATTACAATCCTTTCGGATTAGTTCCATATGAGCTTTGGTGAGGCGTGTAGGCGTTGTTTGCGCCGGTATATTCCTATTTAACTCTTGCTGGTCGGCTGATTGCTTTTGCAACTTAAGGTCCTTGTCGGTATCGAAGTGCGAAGGGATAATCTGGTGAGGCTCAAGCTCAGGCTCGAGGGGAATCTTTGGAAGCTTCTTCTCAGGACCCAAGGGTCCAGCTTCGGCAGTATGCCCACCCTCGGTAGCAGGCAATCGCCCCCGGTCTCTGTAGTGGCTGCAACGTCATCATCCTCATCTTCGGCGTCATCGCCTTCGACGCCATCATCCTTATTACTGACCTCTTCAGCGTCAACGGTAGCTACAACCATGGTGTCATCCCTGATGACGTCATCTTTTCCTTCCACACTAACGTCCTCGCTCACCTCAGCTCTATCGCGCCCAGCTCTAGCCCTGCGCTGCCTAGAGCCGCCCACCAAGGATGTTACCTCACCACCGCCACCCTCCGGTTCAATAACTTGCAGCAGTGGGACCGCGACAATGAAATTGCCACTAGCGATCATGGCAGCAGTGCGCGAAATCTTATCGCCTGAATCACTAGAGTCTTGAGTAGAGTGTGTCGCAGATATGATCACGATTGTTGGCGTAAAGACTTCTTGGAAACTGGGGAAGCTGTTTAGGATGAAAATGGTTTTCTCTCTTTTTTCTTACTACTGTTGCTTGTTGATCGTAAAAGTGATAGGAGCGACTCCGCTGGGGATACCTTAAGGTTTTAACCGCAAGGTTTTCACAAGATAACTTTATTTGTTTATTATTTGCAAAAACAGCATGATTAGTTAATTTGATTATTTGCAATTGTTTGTCACTGAAAGCATGTCACTACACTTTTATTTGCGCACATATTAAACTGGCATTCCGTTCATATTTCCCCCATTCCTGGGAGCTTCTCCATGGTTACTTATACCCGCGAGGTGTATGCATATACACCCGCAACTCACAAAAAACCCTTTAAGAAAGAGTGCGCGTACCTGCGGGGTGAGCGGATAGTTTTACTACCGCGTGACCGCTTGCCACTCAAAACAGCCTTGTGTTTAGTAAAACCACTCTAGAGTTTCTTTTAGGAACATGCATGCATAAACCTTAGATAGGAGTGAGACACTACTCGAACTCCCTACAAGGTAACCACGGAGAACTTGTTCCGTGATACCCTCGTATCGGCGTCAAGGAGGACCTACACTATGCAACTACCCTCGAGCCGCACCTGGGACTCGCAAATAGAATGATCGGGGGTGGTTTGGGGTTCAACTAGAATCCACTAGTAAACTCAAACCGTCTCAAAGAGTTTTCATTCAAAGAGAATCCACTCTTGAACATTGTCATTGACAATCAATCATTCATCATAATAGCTAACTAAGGAATAATGCTAAGCTATGGAGTATTTATAGGCCTCATTCAAGACATAAGGAAAGGCCTAAAGTACCCTTAAGTAGATTCTAAAGTCATAAGCCACGTAGGGGCATAATAGAAATTACATAGGCTAAAAACTAGAAAATCCCGCAGCTCTTCACAGCACTAGGCGCCCAGCCTTCTAGGAGTAGGCGCTCAGCCTACTAGGAGTAGGCGGTCCGCCTCCACTGAGTAGGAGGTCCGCCTGGACGAGATCCAGAGAGTGATCCAAAAGTGGGCGGTCCGCCCCTTTGACTAGGCGGTCCGCCTGCTTCCCTGAGTGCTTGAAACGCCTCGAAATGTGTCTCTAAGGCTCCTCGTTCCATGGCGTTCCAATGCATAAGCTCTTCCTTGGCCTTGGATGATGTTTTTAGATGGTTGCTCAATTTGGGTCTTATCATCCTCCCCTTCTTGAGAAGATTTCGTCCTCGAAATCAAGGCTTGGTCTCTCATGGCTCTAACAACTCCTCGGGGTGGCCAAGAATCTCCTCCGTTGTCCCTCTTGATCGTCACTTTGACATAGGCTTCTTTCAAGATCTTCCCCGCCTTAGCATGGAGCTTAGAACCTACAAGCAACGACAAGCAAAAACAAGCAAACGTCCTACTTTGAAAGTAGGTTAGTGCAAGAAGTGTGGAAAACACACTCTTGTGATATAACCAAGCATCAATAACAATCATGAATATCAAGTCTCCAAAGAGAACCATAAGCACTTGGTTAAAGATCAACATGCACTCAACAAGATAATGAGCAAATAGGTCATGGGGGCATGAAAAATGCAAGATCAAGCTATCCAAACCCTCTTGAACCTTAAGCTCAAAATCAACATACCAATCAATCATCGAGGTGTGATCAACATGTGGAGTGGAGTGAATCAAATAGCCCAACCTACAAGTAGGATCAAGCACTCCACTCCCCTTCTTTAGAGCATACTTACTCACGCCAAGGGATTCCTCTTCTCCTCCCATTTTATCAAATAGGCAACCCTTCTCAAAAGACAAGCTCTCAAGAAAGGTATTGATGATGGATTCTTCTTCATCATAACCCCAACAAGCAATAGGAGGGTCACTCAAAGAACCATATACCCCACCTACATTCTCAAGCAATGGGTTGCCTAAGGAATCACACCATGGGGGTTCCATCCTACTATTCACCCTAGTCCGATACAAGTCGCTACCACAAATGAGATTATCTTCACACAATGGAAATGTAAAAGCATGCACCTCAAATTCATGGTCAAATACAAGCATGGTATCAAGACTAGGTTCTTCACCCACACTCAAGGAGTCTTCGAAAACAAATCGATCCATCTCACACTCTAGAGACTCCTCAAGGTAACAATCATCCTTGCTACAACACATTGGCCCACCAAATAGAAGCATATCAATTAGGGAATGGTCAACTACCTCATCTTTCCCTATGTCAAATGTTGGCGGTGTGTCATAGCAAAGGTCACAATCATGGTCAACTATCAAATCTACACTAGGGAGGGGTTCAATGAACAATGAGCTCACATCATGATGTGGCATAGTGCTCATCTCAACTAGTGTTTCACATGCAAACTCAAGTTGACAACTAGACTCTTCACTAGTGGGATACTCACTAGATGCATCAAAAACACCAACTAGTGTTGAGTCATCACAAGACAAGTAGCTAGTAGGTTCATGAAAAGGTGAGGCAACACTTACATTTGTAGTACTTCCTTGATCACTCACAAGGTTTGAAGTGTCAAATGCAACTCCTCCTTCATGATGCTCACATTGAGGCTCCAATGACTTGTCTTCCAATGTACCTACACAAGAACTTTCACAAGAAGAGATAGAAGATAAAGAAGGGTTAGAACAAGGGGTGCTCTCACTCTCAATTTTTCCTTCCTCACCTCTCATCTCTCCCAATTTTACCTCATGGTCAAGTGTAGTTTGTGGTGACAATCCACTCACATCACTCCTCAATTCCTCACCTTTTTCCTCTCTTGGATTGTCACCGGTGACTCCCTCACTTCTCTCTATCTTTTCTCTCTCAATTGGAGTGGAGTGACTCCCATTTTCATCATGCATTGGCACAACAATAAGATTGTTTGCCTCGGTTTCAAGTACAATGGGTGACTTGGCTTTAGCCGCTTCTTTCAACTCCTTCATGAGTTTGTAGTCATCACTCACTTGCTTGGGAGTTAAGGGTTGGAGCACGAACTTTTTTCCCTCATGCGTCACCGTATAGGTGTTGGCATGGCCATTATGAACCACACGTCGATCAAATTGCCATGGCCTACCAAAGAGAAGGTGGCATGCTTGCATAGGCACAACATCGAACATGTGCTCATCCACATAGTTCCCAATCTTGAACTTGATCAAACATTGTTTAACCACCTTCAACTCACCACACTCACTAAGCCATTGTAGCCTATAAGGATTTGGGTGTTTTAAGGTGGGTATTTTCTATTGGGCAACTAGTGTTTGGCTAATAACATTTGCACAACTTCCCGAGTCAATGATCATAGAGCAAAGGAGACCCATGACTCGGCAAGTGGAGTGAAAAAAGTTCTCTCTTTGTAAGGTCTCAACATCCTCCACACACAAGGCTCCTAGACTCCTCCTCACAACAAGGAAGGCACGGGCCTCATCATCTTCTCCCATGACAATCTCCCCTTCATCTCCTTCCTCATCACCCTCTACTTCCTCATTTTCGGACTCACTTTCTTGCTCATACACCAAATCACCAACCACAACCATAGTTCTTTTTGTAGAGCATTCCTTAGCAATATGCCCAAAGCCCTTGCACTTATAACATTGAGTAGAAGTAGAAATAGGATTACTCAAGCGAGTTTTAGAATTACCTTCCAAGTGTGGTGTAGTCTTCTCATAAGGCTTCTTCACTTCTTTGCTAGCACTTGCACTTGGAAAGTTGGCACTTGGAGTCTTCCACTCTTTCGGCTTGCTTGTAGTAGTAGAAGTGTTGTTTTTGGACCTCTCTCCTTTGAGCCAAGTCTCGGCATCAATTGCGGCTTCAAACATATCTTGAAGTGTGAGATAATGATGCAACCTCAATTGAGAAGTTATACCATAGCTCAAGCCATTCTTGAATCGGATCATGGCTTCTTCTTCACCTTCGGTATCCATATCCAATGCCATCCGGATCTTTTCAAATTCATCATGGTACTCATGCACCGTTTTGACACCTTGTTTTAGATCATAGAGCTTCTTGAGTTGCTCTTGCCGATACCTTAGAGTTATGTACTTGGTGTTCATAAGACCCTTCAACTCATCCCAAGTCACATTCAAATGCAAATTCATCCTTCTCCTAGACCTCTTCATAGACTCCCACCAAGTAGAAGCATAGGCCTCAAAGGTAGAAATAGCATAGGTACCCTTTCTCTCCTCGGTCATCTCATTGGTGTCAAACACCCTCTCCATTTGTAGTACCCATTCCATGTATGCCTCCGGATCACAAGTTCCTTTGAAGGATGGAAGATTGAGCTTGACACTATTGAGGTTGTTGTTGTTGTCACGTACCCCATAGTTAGGCTCCGGTTGGCCTCCATAGTGGTCATCATGTGCAACATACTCCCTCCTAGCATTCCCTCTAGCATAGCCCATGGGTGGCCCTCGACCTCGGCCTCTACCCCTATCCACATTTCGACCCCAATTCATTGGCCTCCTAGGTTGATAAGGAACATCATACCAATAGGCTTCATCACCATACCCGGCCTCCTCCTCTTCTTGAACTTCATCAATTTGTTCAAGAGGTGGGACATTCTGTACGAGTCTTCTAAGTGGAGCATTTACTTGGGGATTGCCCAAGTTGAGGGGATTGCCCTCTTGTCGGGGATTGCCCAACCCACACTCTCGTAGAGCTTCAACTTTGCTTTGCTCATACCTCTTGTTTAGCTCAACAAAGTGTCCGGGAGTCATAGGAGTGCTATGACTCGTGCCCTCTCCGGATTCAATTTGGACACTCGGGGTCCTCCTCTCTCCGGTCTCAACTTGATTCCTCTCGACGGTTTCAAGTCTCAATGAGATATCCTCCAATTTAGCCATAATGGTGGCCATAAAGTGCTTCATGGGATCATCTCCTTCGTTTGCCATTGCACCTACAAAAAGCAACAAACGTTAGCAAAATACCTCACCCACTCCCTTACAATTGTTTTCACTCGGCTCGCTCGTGTTTAGTGGGGGATGGATATTTCACACAAGTTTGAGTCTAAAAGCTTCAAGTAGTTGACCAACGAACCACAACTCAATCACTCAACTTACCAAGTCCAAATGCACTCCGGGGTGAGTGGAGTTAATGGGACTCGATTGGAACGATAGGCACTTTAAATGAGGACTTGAATCAAAAGATACTACGGATCTTCTTTGAATTCTAGTCTCCTTTCTAAGGCACGATGATCCTAATAGCTCAAAGTAATTAGCACTAATCGAGTAGGATTATGCTCTAATAGCACTAACCGGAAGCAATGCAATCAACAAAACGAGAAATCCTAGAAGAATCTACCCAATTCCCAACTTGAAGGAAGTAGGCGCCCCACCTGTTTTGAGTAGGTGGTCCGCCTGGTTCCCTGTAGAGGGGAGTAGGCGGTTAGCCTACTTGAAGTAGGCGGTCAGCCTACTAAAACAGGCGCCCCGCCTCTGTAAAATCCAGAGAGCTAACAAAAAACAGGCGGTCCGCCTGTTCTACTAGGCGCCCCGCCTAGTGCAACTTCCAGCACTGTTCAAACTCATTTTTCTTGCCTTTGGCACCCAAAAATCCAACAATTCACACATTGTTTTATCGATCCGAAGGTACCCAAACGTTGTTTCAAGCACCGAGATCAAACCCCAATCAATTTCATCAAAACCCAATCAAAATTCAATAATCCACCATGTTCATCATGTTCATAGCTAGGGTTTCAAGCTTTTTCAATTTCTTCAAGGGTTTCAAATCTCAATTCATGGAATACAACTCCAAATCGTGTGTGTTGGGTACCAAAATAACGGGTTTCCAATAAGGAACAAACCCCAATATCAATCACAACACGAATCAATCCAAAACGCAAGATAGAACAAATTTTTGGTATTTTTCAATTTTCCAATTTTTTTGTGATTTTCTCCTTTCCAATAACAAGAACAAGAAATTAAAGATAGAATCGAACTAGGCACGAAGAATCAAGGGTCGGGGGTTTGTAGAAACAAAACCCGAGCCTTGCTCTGATACCAAGATGATAAGAATAAAAAACGAACGCGGAAAAATAAAGATAGGAGTGAGACACTACTCGAACTCCCTACAAGGTAACCACGGAGAACTTGTTCCGTGATACCCTCGTATCGGCGTCAAGGAGGACCTACACTATGCAACTACCCTCGAGCCGCACCTGGGACTCGCAAATAGAATGATCGGGGGTGGTTTGGGGTTCAACTAGAATCCACTAGTAAACTCAAACCGTCTCAAAGGGTTTTCATTCAAAGAGAATCCACTCTTGAACATTGTCATTGACAATCAATCATTCATCATAATAGCTAACTAAGGAATAATGCTAAGCTATGGAGTATTTATAGGCCTCATTCAAGACATAAGGAAAGGCCTAAAGTATCCTTAAGTAGATTCTAAAGTCATAAGCCACGTAGGGGCATAATAGAAATTACATAGGCTAAAAACTAGAAAATCCCGCAGCTCTTCACAGCACTAGGCGCCCAGCCTTCTAGGAGTAGGCGCTCAGCCTACTAGGAGTAGGCGGTCCGCCTCCACTGAGTAGGAGGTCCGCCTGGACGAGATCCAGAGAGTGATCCAAAAGTGGGCGGTCCGCCCCTTTGACTAGGCGGTCCGCCTGCTTCCCTGAGTGCTTGAAACGCCTCGAAATATGTCTCTAAGGCTCCTCGTTCCATGGCGTTCCAATGCATAAGCTCTTCCTTGGCCTTGGATGATGTTTTTAGATGGTTGCTCAATTTGGGTCTTATCAATTTATAAGGGGAGGAAGAAAGAAAGTTGTAAAAATCATGATAAATTGTAACGTTGGGAATACTAAAATAAACGGCGCGACCGTTCGAAGCCAAGCAACGGTCGCCACGTCTCATTCGGTAGGAATTTGAAGTGATAGTTGTTGTTTTGAAATACTTGGTGTACGCTGAGCCACGTCACTCTCCCGCTCAATTTCATTCCACTCCTCGGTTAGCCTGACACTTGCTCGAGAAGTGGGGGGACTATCTGTATTGGGTAAAAATCGACTTGTTTACGTGGCACCTCGGTAACACAATCTAGAGCTAACCGAACAGGTGTTGGCAAGTCCTGAGCCGGGGCGAGTAATAGGTCGCCGAAGTCAGAAACCGAAGTCAGAGACCGAAGGGTGGGATCAATATGTTGCTTCGGCGAGATGCTGCCTCGGTCGCCTGCAAAGCCATGTTCCCGAGGCCAACAGCTTGAGCCTCGGTGAATCATCCTGTCTGCTGTGGGGAACTCCTTCCCCAATTTCCGCCCACTAACTCCATTATCTAAGAAGTTGAGGCATGCAGAGCTTAGTGGAGGCATGAGATCGTGGTCTTACATATCTGCTAGTCTATAAATAGCCTTTCATTTTACAATGTAATCATTCATAAATACATACCAAAACTCTGTCAAATTTTGTACTCGAGCTTATATATCGAAATATCAGTTATTTACGCATAATTATTGTTTTACTTGTTGTCACTTCGACTTTGATACATTGATTTGCTTGTATTCGCGATCCAAATTCGATTTGTGTTTTAAAAACAGTTTAGGCCAATACAATGATGAACCAATAATTTTATTGCAATGTGATTATATGGAGTAGCTAGTAATTACTTAAGTATTAACCATGGTGAGAAATTAATTGACTAATAAAAGGTTGCAGCCCATGCAAACGCTCCGCTAAGTATATTTATTTTATTTTATTTTATTTATTAAATATAAGTTGGAGTGTGTGCGGTAAAATATAAATCTCCTATCTATATAGTCATCTTATATATATATATATATATATATATATATATATATATATATATATATATATATATATATATATAACCATCCAACATGTAAAACTCATTCAACATACAAATCGAGTTTGAGTCATAGAATATTCATTAAGAAAAAAAAATACTTTTTCATATAAACAATTTTCTTTAATAAGGCTAGAAATAAATATACTAAGGATGGAGCAGTTCCACGCTATGGGATATCAATGTTGGCTCCCTAATAGAAGATTTCTTAGAAGTCAAATCACTGACCCCCTAACTGTTAATAATATTAATACAAAGGTTGCTGACCTGATTAATAATCATGATTGGGACCTCTCCAAGATTTCTTTTGAACTTCTTGATAATATCAAAAGTTTGTTCTTATGCTCCTTCTTTATCGCCTATGGAAATACACTATTCTATATAGAGCCTTAATAGTAACGGTATCTTTTCTCTTAGTTCAACTTATAATTTAATTAACGCTTATTTGAATTATGATAATGACTTTGATTAGATTTGAAAAATTGATACCCGAAATAAAATCAAATATTTCTTGTGGCAATGTCAACACGATAGACTTCCTACTAGATCATATCTTCATAAAATTGGTATCAATATGGACTATATATGTCCAAATTGAAAAACTGATTCTAAAATTTTGTTTCATATTTTTTTGAGATGCTTAATTGCTAAATCCTTCTGGACAAGCTGTTTTTTTACCTTGGACATACCTGAATGTCATGATTGGTAAGTTGCTGAGGGAAAGATCATATCCCACAAAATCAAAGAATTTTTGTCATTTGCATTATGGAAATTATGGCTTAATCATAATCATAACAATGTCCATAATCTAAATAATAGTTTGTCCTATGATCTGGTTCATCAAAAGACCATTGAATTCAAACTCTTCACTGCAAAAGAGCCTAGCGCTATAAGAACATTAAGGTAGTACGGTAACCCCCCCCCCCCCACCAACAAAGCAAAGCGTCATTAAATTGAATATAGATGACTCCTTTAAACCACATATTATTAGTATAGGGGTATTTAGAAATTGCAAAGGTGATTGGATTCTATGCTTTCACCAAAAAGTTATGATCTTAATCTTAAGAATCCGGTGCCAAAATGGTGTCTTTTTTAAGAAGGCAACAGAAATGGGGTGTTGACATATATTGTAACAAAAATGGGTATATCGGCACAATTTGTGCCGACTTACCACAAGAAATAGACGGCACAAGTGATGAAATTAACGGAACAAATATTTTTCATAGTAAGTCGGCAGAACAAATGCCGACTTGCTGTTATGTTATTATTAACAAATCGGAATTTGTTTTGCCAACTTACTAAGTCGGCAAAACTTCTGCCGACTTATGCATTTGTTTTTTTGTGCTTATGCAAATTACGAGCCAACTGAATTAATGATAAAATTGCCTCCCGCAATACAATTGATAGCACCATATTTACTCTTTACAAAGTGGAAAAAGATGAGTAAAGTACTCAAAGTAAACAGCTTTGTATGGGCCTAAATCGTTTTTAGGTGCACAAATCGAATTTGGATTCGAATATAAGCAAATCTTTGTATCAAAGCAGTAAATAATGCGCAAAACAGATGAAAAATACGTAAAATATCTTGATTTCAATATATGGATGTTCAGTACAAATTTGGGTAGAGTTTCGGTATAAATTTCTGGATCCCTATTACATGAAATGAACTGATATTTATAGACATAAGCCTTGCCCACGATCTCCACTATTTGCTACCATGTTGTCCCACGATCTTGGTGTGTGTTGGCTGAGTTAGTGGGGTGAAGTAGTGGGCTGCAAAGCCGCTTGAACCGAGGGGATCCACCGAGGTGAGAGCTGATGACCTCGGTGGCTTGGCCCTGTTGCTTGACCGAGGTGAAGGTTATCGAAGCTCAGCTTGCGGCTCGTCTTCGGTGACGCATCTTCGGTTTCAAGGCCTCGGCGACTTGCTCAATCGCTTCGGCAGCTGTTTAGCCGTGACGTGTTCGGTCGTTGAGACTTTCGTGACCGGGGCAAATTGCCGTGGGTCGATTTTTACCCAATACAGATAGTCCCCCCACTCCTCGGTTGCCTACCGAGGGGACCGAGGAGTGGAATGAAGTTTTAGCGGGAAAACGACGTGGCCCAACCCTATCCAAGCGTTTCAAAATTTTGCCAACAGTCCGCGTCCCATCAGGTCTTTTCTCCATGACACGTGGCGCTCATCCGTGGGCTGACCGAACCGTCGCGCCGAAAATTTTGTTTTTTCCAACGTCTCAATGATGACGCTGACGTCATCATCTTTTAAAATTCCAAACCTATAAAAGGGGGCATTCGACACGATGCCTCTTCACCTACTTCAGAGCGTTCAACAGTAAAAAATTTAAAAACTTTCCCAAACTCCTTCCAATCTTCCAACTTTACAGAGAAATTTCCAATTTCGAATTCGCCACCATGTCTACCACCATTTCTAGACAAGATTCCAGTGACTCAGGTGAGAGAGTGCGAATTCCGCCTCCAACCGCAGCTGCTGTCAGTGGCGATGCCGCCGCTGCTACGCCGGTGACTACCACGGCCGTGGTGGAAGGTGGTGAAGTATCATCAGGTGTTGGGGGCGTGAAGCGCCGTAAGATGAGAGCTATGCGCCAGCTGGCGGCGGAGGAGGAGGTCGCCTCAGGCGAGGACGACGTCGTGCTGGACGACGCCGCTCTACGCAGCTTCAGTGTCGCTCTCCTTAGAGATGATGATGATGGAGGGGATGGCGAGGGAGTTGGCACCGAGGACGTCGATGCCGAGGGCAGAGGCGCCGAAGCCGTAGATGTTGTCGAGGGGGGATCCACGGGGCCGTCTATTCCCCTCGAGCAGGAGCTTGAGCCACACCAAATCATTCCCTCCCATTTTGACAACTCCAAGGACCTAAAACTACAGGCTCGGACGGCTGAGCAGGAGGGGAAGCACAGAAACGTTCCCGTGAACACTACCCCAACTCTCATTACTCAGGCTCACACTGAACGAGTCCGGAGGGAGTGTCAATTTGACGCCGAGGTCAAAGTCGTTATCCCCGACCCAACAAGCAGGGTATGCCACGACATCGAGGGTATGTCTTTTGCTTATACTTATCCATTCACCATCGGTTTCACTCTTCCTGTACACAAGGTCATCGACGACTTTTGTCGGGCTTACAATTTGTGTCTGGCCCAACTTGGCCCCGGTGTCTGGAGAGTCGTTCAATGCATGGACTGGCTAAGCAAGAAAGCGAAGGTGGACTTCACCTTTCAACATCTTATTTCCCTCTACTACCCTTACTTCCACAAAGCCGGGGTGGTGGCGCTCAACAACCGGGGCAAATTTGCTCTTCTTCACAAGAGTGAGGACCACGGGGACCGAGGCTGGAGTGAGCGGTTCATCTTGCTGGAGACCAAGGTCTTATCCACCGAGCCTGATTTTCCCGAGCGGTGGAATAACACACGTAAGCACATCGCTTTTGTCATTTTCTCCTCGGTAGTTTGCCAATATTAATTGATTTTGCTATTTCTTCAGCCAACAAGGTTGACATCGTGCCCCCGACGGGCTTGACTGAGTGGGTGAAAGCGATGACTAACGCTCGCACGCGCCCCGAGAGGACGTGGATGAACATGGCTGCCGAATTTGGTTGGCAGTGCAAGAGGCATGGTGAGTTTTGATAGTGTTTTAGTGATGGTTAACTTTGGGAATTTTCTGACCTTTCCTTCCCTCGGTGTCAGGTTTTCCAAATCGTGCCGCTAACACCAAGAAGAGTAAGAAGAAGAAGGAAGAGAAGAAGAAAAATGATGAAGAGACCGAGTCTGACGATGATCTGGCTGCAGTAGCCGGGGAGTATAAAGGATTGAAGGCTTCCAAGTCTTCAAAAATCTCCAAGGGAGCCCCCGATCAAGGGACTTCCAAAGGTAAACGTTTATCCTCAGCGCGCGTTGTTAAGCGTCGTTTTCTTTCTGTTCCAATGTTAAAATTTTTCCTTCGCTTGTAGGCGTGAAGCGGAAGAGGGCTACGTCGAAGAAGTCGTCCCGCTCGGTAGCTCCTCGTACCGAAGCGGAGACACTTCACCAGCCCGAAGCGGTGGCTGAAAAACGCCGAGGACTGGTGGACGAGCCTGAGGATAAGGCTGCCGACGAGGCTTGGTCTCGAGGAGATATTGCTGTTGTAGATCTTGAAGGTCAAGAGCCCGAGCCTGATGCAGCGGCGGAAAAGCCAAAGGCAAGGCTAAAGTTACCGAAGCTGGAGCTGCTGCATTTATCGGAGAAGCAGGCCCCGGGTCAATGAGAGCGCATTCCGAACCCGCGAGGATTTCTTCCTCGGTGGGGTCTTACCGGAAGCTGGAGGTGCCGATGTCTTCGAATCTTCTTGGGTGCAACCCCGAGGATCTTCTTAGACTTACGCCCTTTTTGGGGCCAACCGAGGATAGGCTCATGCAAGAGTTTACCCCGGGTCAGCTATACAGTACCCTGGCCTCCAACGCAGTAAGGGTAAGTTTTGCCATATTAAAAACTTTTAAGAGACCAAAAGAATTTTGATTTGCATCTTTACCTTCGGTTATATCTGACTTCTGTTTATTTGGCTTTTGCCCAGACTTTCATCCTTTCTTTGAAAGCCGTCGAGGTTGAGTCTTCGAGGACCGCTGAGGTTCGTCGTGTGTCTCGTCTATGGGATCAGCAAAAAGATTAGTTCAATGCTCAGATAGCACTGCTGAAAGCTGATTTAGCCAAGTCTCAGGCCGATTTACGCGAAGCTGAGGCGAACTCCGAAGCTAAGATTAGGATCCTCGGTGATGACTTTGAGGCTGAACGCTCACGGCTGGGAGAGGAAGTCGCGAGGCTGAGGGACGAGCTGTCACGAACCAAAACCGAGGCGGTTAATTTGGCCAAAAAGCACCAAGAGCAGCTGAGAGATCATCTGCTTCACATTAAGAAGCTAGAGGGTGAAACTTCCAAGCTTTCAGCCAAAGATGATCAAATCGCTGCCCTGAAAGATGAAATTACGGCCCGAAAGGATAAGGCTGCACTTAAGGTGAAAAGGGCCGAGCTCGACAAGCGGTGGGCCATCATCAAGTCTCGGTTGAGGTTGCTCAAGCGGTGTCGTGCCGGGGAGCTTAACCTTGATGAAGAAATTGAGAAGGCCGAAGCTAAAGCAGCCGAAGCCCAAGCTATCATAGAGGATCTTCCTTCAAGTGAGGCCTCGAGCGGCGATGATGAAGATGAAGAAGATGAAGAGGCCGAAGAGGGCTCCGGGGATGGAGGTGGTTCTCCTGAAGCTTGAATTACTTTTAATGCTTCTTTTGCAAGCCTTCGGGCTTTTGAGTTTGTAGTTTCGACCTTCGGGTCGTTTTGAAAATGTATATATTCAGCCTTCGGGCTTTTAGTAAGAAATATTTGCATCCTTATTTTGTGTAATGGCTTTTTGAGCGTATCGAACACTTTGATGCAAACTTTACTTCAATCTTGCAAGATTTAGATAGAATTTGACCGATGCGAACTTAGGGCGACGTCTCGTCCTCGGGTCGACACATTACGCGGCTTCCAAATGTAAGATTTAAACAGATAAAGTGAGTGTGATCGAAGTCGTTTTTATTGATATTGACGAACCAAAAGGCTGCATACATAAAACCAAGCCAAAACGGACCTTGGGTAAAATTTCGAAATAAAAGCAAACTGATAAACATGCCGCTACCGGGCTAATTTACAATGTACTAAATCTAGTCCCCGGGCATTAGTCCCCGGTTGTCGGATAGATAAACTTGGGTTGGGAGGCTCGATGCAGACCTCGATATCAACCCCTTCTCACTCCCCCCCCCCAGTGTTCGGTTGTGAATCTTGATGAAGATCCGAGCACTGGAATCGGTTCGGTTCGCTTCCTGAAAAGGTCAAGCAAAAAGGCGGAACGAGGGGTAAGTTAGTACATTTTCTGTTAATGCCATGGGAGCGGGGTTCGGCTCGGGGCTGTTTGATTTAAAGAAGTTTGAATATATTTACCTCGACTAGAAGTAGTACCGCTTCAAGTTGGAAATATTCCAATTCAACGGTTCAGGTTCTCCTTGCAAACTTTCGATTTGATAAGAGCCTTTTCCAACAATTGCTTTGACTCTATAGGGTCCTTCCCAATTTGCGATGAGTTTTCCTCCGTTTTCTTCTTTGGTTGATTGCTTCACGGTTTTCAGCACATAATCCCCGACCTTGAAGTCCCTGAATTTAGCCTTTCTATTGAGATATGCTTCAATCTGTCTCTTTTGAGCAACCAGCCGAACCAAAGCCAACTCCCTCTTCTCTTCGAGCAGATCCAACTCAATGCGCATTGCTTCCTGATTTGCGTCCTCGGTCGTATGGGCATATCGAAGGCTTGGTTCGCCCACCTCTACGGGAATAAGAGAGTCCATGCCATACGCCAAAGAGAAAGGAGTCTCCCCGGTGCTGCTCTTTTCAGTCGTTCGCATGGCCCACAGAACCCCGTGCAACTCCTCGGGCCAAGGACCCTTTTTCTCATCGAGCCTTTTCTTGAGGTTCTCAATTATAATCCTGTTTGAAGACTCGGCTTGGCCATTGGCGCTTGGATGATAAGGAGTCGAAGCTATTCTCTTGATACCCCACTGCTTGAAGAAGTTGGTGATAGCAGTCCCCATGAATTGTTTGCCATTGTCGCAAGCAATTTCTCTTGGGACCCCGAACCTGTAGATGATGTTCTTTCTGATGAAGTCGATTACTTGCTTTTGCTTAACTTCGGTGAGAGCCGCTGCTTCCACCCATTTGGTGAAGTAATCAGTCAATACCAGGATGAAACGAACACCACCCTTTCCCTTGGGCAATGGTCCAACAACGTCCATTCCCCATTTCATGAAGGGCCATGGCGACACCACCGAATGAAGAGGCTCGGCCTGTTGGTGGATTAGCCGCCCATGGCGTTGGCACTTGTCACATTTTTGTACAAAATCCCTCACATCGGTACTGATAGTGGGCCAGTAATACCCAGCTCTTAATAGTTTTCGTACCAAGGATTTTGCCCCCGAGTGGTTGCCACACTCGCCTTCATGCACTTCTGCCATCACGTATCTTGCTTCATCGGGGCCCAAACATTTGGCCATCGGGCCGCAATACAACCTCTTGTATAGGTTGCCTTCGATCATGTGATACGAGGTAGCTTGGGTCCTCAGCTTCTTCGCTTCTTTCTTATCTTGGGGGACAGTCCCCGAGTCGAAATAGGAGATGAACTTACTTCGCCAATCCCACCGGTTGTCCACCGAATTGACTTGCAGCTTCATCTCTCTCATCTGTGCAGATAGTAGCCGAACCATTGAGTCAGTCCCCGAGTGATCTTCATCAATAGCCGAACCCAGATTCGCTAAGGCATCAGCCTCGGTGTTCTCCTCCCGAGGTAATTGTTTAACTTGCCATTCTTGGAATTGGCTCAAGATCCTTTGTGCCCGATCTAGGTATAACTGCATTCTGGGCTCGCGAGCCGTGTAATCACCGAGGATTTGGTTCACCACTAACTGAGAATCACATCTCAATTCGATTCTTTCAACCCCCATTTCTTTGGCCAACTCTAAACCCGCTAAAGCCGCCTCATATTCTGCCTCGTTGTTGGTTACTTTTTTGAATCGAACCGAGTGTCTGATTTTCTCCCCGGTGGGTGCTCTTAAGACTATGCCCAGCCCCGAACCTTTGGAGTTAGTTGCTCCATCGGTATAGAGTACCCATAAGCCCGGAGTTGTTCCTTTAGCTTCGGCGTTTTCTCTTTCAGCCTCGGGTAAGATTCCAACGCTAAAATCTGCCACGAAGTCCGCCAAGACTTGGGATTTAATGACGTTCCGAGGCTGATAGGTGATGTCATATTCACTTAACTCTACCGCCCATTTTGATAATCTTCCCGACAACTCTGGCTTATGCAAAATATTTCTCAAGGGGAAGGTTGAAACTACGGCTATTGGATGGCATTGAAAATAAGGCCGCAATTTCCGAGCGGTAACAAGTAAAGCAAGAGCTAGTTTTTCCAGATGTGGATACCTGGTCTCAGCGTCGAGGAGTGTCTTGCTCACATAGTAAATGGGTTGCTGCTTTCCATCTTCTTCTCGAACCAGCACAGCACTTACTGATACCTCGGACACTGCTAAATAGACTAGCAATGTTTCACCTTCTTTTGGCTTGGCAAGCAGCGGTGCGTTAGCCAAATACTGTTTCAAGTCTTTCAACGCTTGCTCGCACTCCGGTGTCCATTCGAAGTGAGTATTTTTTCTCAAAACGGAGAAGAATTTGTGGCATCGCTCCGAGGACCTTGAGATGAAACGACTCAAGGCAGCGACTCGGCCAGTCAAGCGTTGGACTTCTTTCACCCCGGTAAGCTTCTCGGGGATTTCTTCGATAGCTCTGATTTTGTCAGGATTAACTTCGATGCCCCGTTCAGAGACGATGAATCCCAAGAATTTGCCAGACCCAACGCCGAAGGCGCACTTTTCAGGATTCAGTTTCATGCCATATTGTCTCAACACGGCGAAGGCCTCCCTCAGATGATTCAAGTGATCCTCCATTTGGATCGACTTGATGAGCATGTCGTCTATGTAAACTTCCATAGATTTTCCAATATAATCCTTGAACATGCGACATACTAGCCTTTGGTAAGTTGCCCCGGCGTTTTTGAGACCGAAGGGCATGACCTTGTAACAGAATGTACCTCGGTCAGTGATGAACGAGGTTTTTTCTTCGTCCTCAGGGTCCATGAGGATTTGATTGTAGCCCGAATACGCATCCAAGAAAGTTAATAGTTTGTGTCCAGCCGTGGAGTCTATTAACCTGTCAATTTGTGGCAACAGGTAAGAATCTTTGGGGCAAGCTTTATTCAGGTCGGTGTAGTCTACACACATTCTCCACTTGCCATTTTTCTTCGGCACAACTACCACATTTGCCAGCCATTCGGGGTATTTCACTTCCCTGATGAAACCATTTTCTTGCAGCTTCGTGGTCTCATCTTCAATCGCCTTCTTTTTCACCCCGGCGTGAGGTCTCTTCTTTTGTTTCACCAGGGTGAATCTTGGATCTACATTCAGCTTGTGAGTCATGATCTCCGGATCGATACCCGTCATGTCTGAATGAGCCCAAGCGAAACAGTCATAGTTGGACCTTAAAACTTCCATAATTGCGTCTTTCGACTTCGGGTCCAATTCCGAGCCGATGTGCACTTTCCTTTCTGGGAACTCTTTCAGTAGAGTGAAAGAGTCCAGCTCTTCAACGGTGGAATCCTCGGCTTTTTGCTTCCGAGGCTCTTGCACGCATGCCGGGATCTTTTCAATTTCATTTTGGAGGCTCGCCTCGCTTGACCCCGGTTGCGTTGGTTGCTATTTTTTGGGCCCGTTCGGGGCGACTCCACTCTTCAGTGCAACCGAGTAGCATTCCCTCGCTACTCGCTGCTCCCCCTTAATTGACCGAACCCCCCCAAGGCGTTGGGAATTTGATCACTTGGTGTAAAGTGGAAGGAACAGCTTCCATGGAGTGGATCCATGGCCGCCCGAGGATTACATTATAGGCCAGGTCCTCGGGCATCACTTGAAACAGTGTATCCTTGGTGACACCCTCAGCGAATGTCTTCAGCGTGATTTCACCCAACGTCTTCTCTGTTGAGTTGTTAAAACCAGCCAACACTGTTGATTTGGGAACGATTTCCCCTTTTAGCCACATCTGCTTTACCGCCCCGTAGCTGATGATGTTTACCGAGCTACCGGGGTCAATCAGCACTCTCTTGATGTCGGCGTTGTTAATTCTTAGCATGATGACTAGAGCATCGTGATGGGGGAACATCATCCCATCACAATCATCCTCATCGAACACGATGTCCTTGCCCGAGCCTCCAACTCGGGTCCTTTTCTCCATGGTGATGGAGAGCTTAGCAAATTTTTTAGCTGCGGCGAAGTTCACGCCGTTTACTTCTGACCCTCCGGTGATGACGTTAACTACTCTCTCCGGGGGTGGAGGTCGAGGTGGTTGCCCATCCCCCCGGTTCTTTGAAAAATTGTCTTTCCCCTTATCAGTGAGGAATTGAGCCAAGACTCCTTTTTTCAGTAGGTGAGCTACCTCGAGGCGCAAAGCTTTGCAGTCCTCGGTTCTGTGACCATAATCTGCATGAAACTCGCAATGCAGATTCTGATCCCTTTTGTCTGCCGGGGTTCTCATGTCTTTGGGAATTCTAACCCCGGCTGTCCCCTTAACGACGTCGACCAGCTCAGAGGTCGATATGTTAAAATTATAATCTTGGATCCGGGGGAGATCCTTTCTTGGGACCGAAGCGGAGCTCGAGGGATTCCTTTGGATCATATTGGTTTGAACCTTCCCTCCTAGCCTTTGGCTTACGTGAGACGCCGGGTATGAGTTACCGGGGTTGTTTCCCAATCTTTGAGTAACATGTTGCCTCGGCGAAGTATAAGGTTCATACCTCCCTTTAAAATTATTTCGTGGCGCCTCGGCGCGATTTGACATATCACCTCGGTTTTGATAACCCCGGTTTTTGAACTCCGCCTCCTCCAATCTGATTTTGGAGTAAGCTCTTCTATGCAGGTCCTCCCACGTCAGGACCTGATATTGTTGCAACTCTTTCCGCAATTCGGCAGCAGCATTTGAATTGCGACCGTTGATACCTTTTTCAAAGGCCATGATAGCCAAGGTATCATCCATTCGAGGCAATTCCATACGTTCAGCATGGAATCGCTCGAGGAACTCTTTAAGTGGCTCACCGGGCCACTGTTTCACTTCACATATATCCTCCTTCCTCTGGAGGATCTTTTGCGCGCCGGTGTGAGCTTTGACAAAGGCGCGGGATAGTTCTTTGAACGAGGAGATTGACCCCGGCGGCAAGCATAAATACCACCGAAGTGCACCCTTTTCCAACGAACTACCAAACTTCTTTAAAAACATGGATTCAAGCTGCATGGACGTCAAGTCGTTGCTCTTCACCATGGACATGTATTCCCTAACATGCTCCTTGGGATCAGTTGTTCCATCGTACTTTTTGAGGAATGTGAGTTTGAAACCCACAGGAGTTGGAGCTGGTGCTGCTTCGGGCTTATAAGGCTGTTCCCTATATTGCTCGATGTCGAGGTCGTCTTCCTCCTTGCTTATCCCCGGTACGCGCTCGAGGCGTTCTTCGACGCGCGCCTCGATGCGAGCCTCGATTTCTCTACTCATTTTTTCAACGTCAACCGATGACGTTGTTTCTGCCATGGAGGGAACCGTCCCGAAGTGTGGCATGGAAGATGGACCACTCTCCGACCCCCCAGACGCGGTTCCGTTGTGAGGTCCCCCTGTTGTCGCGCCCTGAGGAACGAAAGGCGGGGTGCCTCCACCAGGAGCCGAGGGCTGGGTGCCGTTTGGGGCGGCACTGTTTCGCCCTTCTAGCGAGGCGCGAAACTCGGCATTGATACTAGCCTGCTCATCCTGTTTGTTTTGGAGAGCTCTTAGCGTGGTGACAACGTACATTTGAAATTCTTCGGTTGTCATTGGGGTGAAGGATTGTTGGTTCGTCGGAACGTCAACCCGATCACCATTACCACCATCGTTGTTATCAGCCATAGCGTTAGATCACAAATTTCTTGACGAAGAACAGATTTCGAACTTTGGAACAAAGCGTTATTGCTTATATCCCCACAGACGGCGCCAATTTGTATGGGCCTAAATCGTTTTTAGGTGCACAAATCGAATTTGGATTCGAATATAAGCAAATCTTTGTATCAAAGCAGTAAATAATGCGCAAAACAGATGAAAAATACGTAAAATATCTTGATTTCAATATATGGATGTTCAGTACAAATTTGGGCAGAGTTTCGGTATAAATTTCTGGATCCCTATTACATGAAATGAACTGATATTTATAGACATAAGCCTTGCCCACGATCTCCACTATTTGCTACCATGTTGTCCCACGATCTTGGTGTGTTGGCTGAGTTAGTGGGGTGAAGTAGTGGGCTGCAAAGCCGCTTGAACCGAGGGGATCCACCGAGGTGAGAGCTGATGACCTCGGTGGCTTGGCCCTGTTGCTTGACCGAGGTGAAGGTTATCGAAGCTCAGCTTGCGGCTCGTCTTCGGTGACGCATCTTCGGTTTCAAGGCCTCGGCGACTTGCTCAATCGCTTCGGCAGCTGTTTAGCCGTGACGTGTTCGGTCGTTGAGACTTTCGTGACCGGGGCAAATTGCCGTGGGTCGATTTTTACCCAATACAAGCTTCACCGAATGCCCGACAGATTATTGAAGCAAAGGAAGGTCCTTGATTCAATAGTCCAGAAGCCAGAATTTACCCTATACTAGTAACTAATTATACATGAATAATTCACAAATATATGCATTGATTCCCTCCTAGTGGAGATAACCTTCCTAACAACCCAATAATTATTAACGTGAGATTTAACAAAAGTACTAGGAGTACATATTAAATCGCCAAAAACTATAATAAAGAAAAGAGGACATACCTACCTGCTAAGAATCAGAAGCAGTAATACTATAGCAGCAGCATAAAGATTCAGTGAATAAGCAGCAAAAAACAAATGCATAAGTCGGCAGAAGTTCTGCCGGCTTAGTAAGTCGGCAGAACAAATGCCGATTTGTTAATAATAACATAACAGCAAGTCGGCATTTGTTCTGCCGACTTACTAAGTCGGCAAAACTTCTGCCGACTTATGAAAAATGTTTGTTCCGTTAATTCCATCACTTGTGCCGTCTATTTCTTGTGGTAAGTCGGCACAAATTGTGCCGATATACCCATTTTTGTTACAATATATGTCAACACCCCATTTCTGTTGCCTTCTTAAAAAAAGACACCATTTTGGCGCCGGATTCTAATCTTAATCATACTCATGTAGAACTCGTGGCTCTACAACATGATCTATCTCTAGCTGTTCAATAAAATTTCGTTCCACTTGAAGTGGAAATTGATTCTTCTGATATAATTAACCTATTAGAAAAGTCTACACCTACTTATTTTTCTATTGTTGCAAATTGCAGGTCAATGATGATCAAGTTGGAAATGCCAACAATTAGGTATAACTTTCGTCAAGTAAATAGGGTTGCATACATATTGGCAAAAGGAGCTCTCAATCAGTCCACTCCAAACTCTACCATCCATTATGCAGTGCCGTCTAACTTTGTCCAGCAAACACTATTGGAAGATAGTGTAGGCACACTTTTTGTCACCACCATTTCAGATAGTAATTGTAATGCTTTATCTACCTTAGGAAATTTGAATGTATTTAATGTCATTTCTATGTTTAATATTAACAACTCTAATACTTGTGATGTGGATCCTACCAGTATCTACATGAACATTTTATATAACCCCGTAATTTTTTAATTAATACAAATCGTGTTTAAAAAAACAGAGAATTTCCACGCTACATCCTAGGTGGTCATAAACTTCCTCTTATATTCATCCATAGGAACCTCCGCTTTTATTTTATTTTCCCCTTTTTTTGGTAGCTGTTCTAAATTCATCGTTTTAATTTTTCCTCCTCTCAGCTGCTAATGTTACACGCGTCTTCTTCTTCTCAACCTAAGGTGGACTTTCTCCATTGGCCCCCACTTTTCTCACTTTTGTACCCACTTTTCTCTCCTTAGCCCCCACTCAGTATCCCTTGTTATATAACCACCTTTGCATTGCTGTCCCCATCACTCTCATTTCTCCTTAGCTTCACTTGCAATATTCTTCGCTCTCTTTATTTCCTTTTACTATCCCTTTTTTCCTATTATTAGTTCCACCATGCAAACAATTATACCTCACTCTATTTCTCTTCACAAACCCCATAATTCACCATCTTTTTCTTGCAAAATTCTCATCAACCCTACTAAGAAAAACACTAGTATAACTCTTCCTATACGACAAATTCCACCACTTGTACCACCTTTACTACCATCACCATCACCTTTGGATGAACCAAAAATATTTCCATTAAAATATGACCCTCCAAAATTGAACCCTCTTCAAAAACTTGCATCATCTGCCTTGGACATGTTAGAAAAATCAGTGGTGACAAATTTGGAAAAGAAACATAAGCTGAACCGGACAGTTGACCCCGAAATTCAACTAGAAGGCAACTTTGCACCGGTTCAAGAATGTCCGGTTCAGCATGGTCTTGAAGTAGTTGGACAAATTCCATCTACTTTAAATGGTGTTTATGTTAGAAATGGTGCTAATCCATTATTTGAACCAATTAATGGCCATCATTTATTTGACGGTGACGGCATGATTCATGCCGTTAAATTGGATTCATTCAATAACAAAGCTAGTTATTCTTGCCGCTTCACTCTAACCAGCCGGCTGGTTCAAGAAGCTGCATTGGGCCGGCCAGTTTTCCCCAAGCCGATTGGCGAGCTGCATGGCCACTTGGGGTTAGCTCGGCTCGGGCTGTTTTTTGCTCGAACCAATATTGGCTTGGTGGATGCATCTAAAGGAAGCGGCGTTGCGAACGCCGGCTTAGTTTATTTTAACGGACGGCTTTTAGCTATGTCCGAGGATGATCTCCCGTACCACGTCAATATTACAAATGATGGTGATCTTGAAACTAACGGACGTTACAGTTTTGACGGACAAATTGATGATCCTTTGATAGCACATCCTAAAGTGGACCCCATCACAGGGGAGCTTTATACTTTGAGTTATAATGTATTGAAAAAGCCTTACCTTAAATTCTTCAAATTCGACACGTGTGGTAATAAGTCACGTGACATTTCTATTTCCCTACAACATCCGTCTATGATCCATGACTTTGCCATTACGGAAAATCACGTGATCATCCCGGATTATCAAGTCGTATTCAAGTTATCTGAGATGATGCGGGGAAAGTCACCCGTTGTTTATGATTCGAATAAAGTTTCTAGGTTCGGTGTGTTGTCTAAAGACGATCACAACGAATCAAGAATACGATGGGTTGAAGTTCCTAATTGCTTTTGCATGCATTTGTGGAATGCATGGGAGGAGATAAATGAAGAAGGGGATGAAATGACGATTGTGATTATAGGTTCATGCATGAGTCCACCAGATTCCATTTTTTCAGGAAGTGATGATCCATTGAAAAGTGAACTATCTGAAATCCGATTAAATTTGAGAACGGGCATGTCAACTCGACGGGTTATAGTATCGGGGATGAACCTAGAAGCGGGCCAAGTTAACAAGAATAGGCTTGGAAGAAAAACACGGTATGCCTTCATGGCCATAGCAGATCCATGGCCAAAATGTAGTGGCCTAGCAAAAATTGATTTGTTCACGGGGAGTGTTACAAAGTTTTTGTATGGAGATGAAAGGTTTGGAGGAGAACCATATTTCGTGCCAAGTGAGAAAGAGGGAGAGGAAGATGAAGGGTATCTTATGAGTTATGTTAGAGATGAGAAGAAAGAGAAGTCCGAATTAGTTATAGTTAAAGCTTCAAACATGAAGCAAGTGGCATTAGTGAAATTACCTAGAAGAGTGCCATATGGCTTTCATGGTACATTCGTTAGTTCACTAGATTTATGTAGCCAATCTCCTTGTTAATAGTACAACTAACAGAGATAGTTAGTAGTAGTAATAGTTAAAGCTTCAAAGTATAACATGAAGCAAAGTGACCTCAGTAAATTTGTACCTAGTAGAGTGCCATAAGGCTTTCATTGTTAGCTAGTTCACAAGATCTTGTAACTAATCTTCTTGTTTATACGACTCATATATTAGTAGACACAATTGCAGAGTGTTAAAGTTTCAATTCTTTGTTTACTAGTGGTTAGAAGCATTTCTTTTGCTGTTTAGTAAGTACTTGTGCACACCTGATTAAGTCATAAGTGTGGCATATGCAAATTAAAATACATGTCTTACATTCTTTAATAGGAGGTAAACATTGGGTATAGAGCAACTGCATGCTTCTGATCAAACTTCTCATGGTTGGCAATATATATATGTTTTAATAAGTGAGCAAGTAGCTGATGGAGAGACTTGCAGATTACTCATACCTTAGGGTATAAGATTTAAGATACATGAACAATGGATTCGTACAACTACAAGCGAGATTAGCAAATTGTCTTATGTTCACTTAATTGTCTATGAAATAAGTTCGCTTTTCGTCGTGTAGCTGAACTTTTCGATCTTTCAGTAGTGATTAGTATTGAACTATCAAAATAAATAAAAAAAATAGTCAAATGATTATATACCTTCTGGATATAGCTAAATATGTAATGGTTCGCCTTTACCATTTTTTATTTTTTTCTAAGAATATCTTATTGCTAAGCTTAATGGAATTCACTTGACACTTAAAGTTGAAAAAGAAAAAAATTATGACGGTGATAACCGTTCCAGTTTGCACCACATTGATTATTTCATTGTGTTTGATCTGATACCTCCATCAGCACAAGATAATTTTGTCTATCAAAATTTAGACATTGAGAAGGAAAAAAAAACTTCGATTCATTCGTATCCAGACTAGCTATAAAATTACATGAACAAAAGTATCAAGAGCTCCACCAAGTCTTGTTCTTATTTCAATTATGATGTGTACCACCTTAATTGTAGTGGACAATTGGAGTGTTGGGAGGAACAAGACGGTTGTAAGTGTTTACACACATCATTTCCTTACGCACTTTTACGCAATAGATATGTTGGGTAAACACAATTCATTTCCTCCTATCACATATGATGTTAGTGAATTTATAGCCATCTTAGTATTTCTAGCGTCAACTTTTATTTTTTTGTTTTGACTTGGTGCTTATGATTCTACAGCTTAAACTAAAAAATGCCTAACTAATTAATTTGAGTAGACAAGATATATTGTGAACTTCTAATTAAGTACTCCCTCCGTTCCAATTTATGTGGCACCATTTTCTTTTTTGTTTGTCCCAAAATAAGTGGCACATTTCCTTATTTGACAATTATTTAATGCATTATCTTTATTTTACCCTTGTTGGGCCCCTACATACTTTTAAACATACAAACAATTTTTTTATTACTCAAATCTTCTCTCTCTTACTTTTTCAACGGTAAAATTGATACTTAACAAGGTCAACCTTTATTTTCTTAAATTCCGTATCCGGTCAAATGGTGCCATATAAATTGGGACGGAGGGAGTATCACATAATATCTGATAAATAATGATTATTATTCGCATTGATCTTTTAAGGTCATTTCTGCCTTTTAATTTTCTATAAGTTAACCTACATTAGAGTTGGTTGGCCAAGCGCCTAAGTATTTACTTATTTTGAGAAGTATTTCCTCGAAATGGCTTTCAATTGTCAACAACACTGATCTTTTGGAAGCCATTTGAAGGCGCAAAGAGACTACTATAAATGGTAGCTTCACGTATTGACATGTGGACTAATCCTGCTAATAGTTTTGTAGTCATAACAGGTAAAGTTTAGCGACTTTATTATTATAGCAGGCAAGTAAAATTCAATTAATTTAACATAACAATTTTGTGTTTTTAGAATATTGTGGATGTAATTTAATGACCGTACGTGAAATTAACCCATTAATACTTCTCTGATGTGTTCATCGAAGCTGAGAAAAATGTCATAATCAATTAACCATCATAACATCCAAGGTGTAAGCACCAGAGTTTCCTTTCAACTTGATATTTATAGCTGGATTAGTGTTTCTTTTTCTATTATCACCATTCGCCTTTTTCTGGAAATGTTAAAAGGGTTGGCTTTCGAGTTGATTAAAACCCAATTGACAAAAAATATCTGCACTTGATGATTCATGTTAATCATTAGGGTCTCAAAAATGGGTGGGAGTTTGGATGAGTAATCATCAAAAGCTAAGCATATCTCAATAGTTGACTTGAGGAAAAGCAGAGTCCACAGTGGTGAATGCAGCTCTTTGGCGAGGTTCAATCCCAGTACTTTTGACGGCGTCCATGTGTGTGTGTGTGTGAAAGTAAAACTAGAATTTCAATAGATCTGAGCCCACAATTTAAAGTTTCATTAAATCCAGTGGTAAAAGTGTAAAAGACTGAATTCATCAAGTTTAACATCTGAAGCAGCCTCTACTTCAAGATGTTTGTGAGTGTTACCGTAAAAGGACAATTGTAAAGAAATAAAGAAGAGAGTTGTTCTTCAATTGGGCAATTTAAGCTTAAGTTACATCACAAATGTTTCGTAGCCCATTAAATGCAAGCAAGAGTACTGTATAACATAGAACCAGTCGGATAAGTATTTATAAGAAAATGTACATATTTTAGACACAATAGCTGTGCAGTGCTAAGTCAAGCCGTAACTTTATTTCCTTTACACAGACATAATCCAAATATTTTTGCAGGCTTCCAGTTCTTATATACAAGTTCAGTCAATTAGAACCTATCTTTTTACTTCAACCCCTTATTTATGCATGAACATGCAAGGACACCACCCCTATTTGCAGGCATTTATCAAAATCTAAGAGACAGTGCACTTTGAAGGTTAAAAGTGCATCTAAATCGTGATTACAAGCACACTCAAAGAAAAACTGCAGCTTCTGAGCAAGAAAATAGAACCTCACAATTAGACCCCTCAATTTTTTAACCAAAAGAAGAGCTTGTGATATTTGGACAAGTAAAGAAGATCAAAGCACAATATAGATGCTACAAATCCTTTATTCATAAGCAACACAAATGGTTCAAGATTTGTCACAAGACAATTGCAGAGAAAAGCACAACCTAGATGCTACTAGACCTTTCCTTTACAAGTTGCATACATTTGACATCATTAAAAATTCCTTAGATTCTGTATCACATTTTCAAGAAACAAGCAATTTCAGCATGTTTTATGGCCAAACTCTTGTTCTTTCAAAGTTGTACAGACCAATGCAATCACTTCAAATTTCACTAGTCGCGTCCTTGACATGTTTTTTCTTACCAACATAGAATACTTACATAGCATCATACTTACAATTGCATGTATGAGATGGTACAAGATCCTACAGAGGAGACATGGCAGGGCAGGTTTGACTTGGAGCAAGGTTTGACAAAAACAATCTCATACACCATCCAACGTCATTCCCCAGCTCAGATTAGCGAACAATATCACCACATCATTTAAGAGTATAACAAGTTATCGAAAACATTAGTCATGTTAAATGGACCATCAGAGACACTGAACAATTTTAACTGCAAATACAACCCATTCTTAGCCTACTGCAAGAGAGCACTTTCTCAACATAGTTAAGTCAACTGCAAGAAGAAAACCTCCTGCTATGGTTTTGGAACAAACATAGATCACTGGTACATACATAATAGGAGTAATACGAGTAGAAACTTGTAGCAGCATTCAACATAATGAAACAACAAACAAGGAAACTTACACTAGACTTAAAATTAAAGTGAACTAGACATTCCAAAACAAACTACCATACAGCTAGATGCTGTAGCTTTTTACTTAAGACTAGACCAACAAACAGATAAGGGAAACACAGTACAACAAAAGCAACTGGGATGACAAGCTAAACAAAGTTAAACACGTCCATCCCACAGGCATTCGTTGCGAACCTTGCCAGATCTCAAGAGGGGCTCCATATCTCTAGGAGGGTTCAAACCGAGATTCTTAGCACGCTCCCATCTGTCCAGTCTGCTCAACCCAAGACATGGTCCATAAGCCATATTCAAGTCAAATTGTCTTAGTAGTTCCTCATTCCCATCAAAATCATCTGCAAAATTTAGTAATAGTAAGTACAACTGCAAATCCTTGATAGGTATTACAGGAAGAAAAAAGAGATACAGAGTAATGGATATAATAATCACAAGTTAGCTATTATCTTTTGTACGTTGTTCTAAAAGAAGTGAAAGCGGATAGAGTCCAAAGATTCTGAAATATTTCCTAATTTACTCTGCAAGTAAAATTATTAAAACATTAATAGAAAGTTAAGGACATTCCGAAGGTAACAGCATCAAAGAAGAGCCTCAATGACGGTAGTTATAAAAGAAACTGACAGGAGTAGCCGTTTAGATTTAGTGATAGTGGACTAGTACAATCTAGAAAGGTAGCATTTTCACTTGGCTGCAACAAATTTTGTGCTTACAATGTTGATGCTTTTAACTGAGCACATTGTATTTATCTGTGCTCGTCAAATTGAATGAGTACAACGTCATTCCGCACATTTATTTTTGAATCATACAATATGTGCATAGTCTTTTAGCGAATGTTATGCTAATCAAATTTAGCAGGATGAAAAAGTATGAGGATCAGTCTTCCTGAACAACATGTATCCAATAGCAAATGATATGGTCCTATTAGCTATCCCAAGTCTACAATGTCACAAAACGACCCCCCCCCCCCCCCCCAAAACCCCCAATAAGAATGCAGAACAGACTAATCTATTCAATTAGTCTCAATCGCAAACAATTTTGGGCTGGCTATATGAATCCTCACTAACCATATTTTTCCAATTCAGTTCAGTTCATATCATCATGCAACTAGTAAATGTATGTCCTTCGAGACAACTTCCTTATTTGTACAATGAACACCTCTATTAACATATCGTCTACTTCATATAATGTTGTTCTAATATGAAATGAACATATACTTTACTACTTAAATGTTATTTCGAATTAAAACATTGTTCTTAACTATATATTCATTAGTCGATAGATAAATTGGAACATATGAAGTAATAATATTCATTCAGTAATAGGATTTGCTTCATACAGTCGTGTAACGAATAACATTTCAAATGAAATTAACAATGGAACAAACCGAAACCGAATAATAAATTTTGAATACCTTGCAAATCGAGAGCGCCATGGGAAATGAGGGAAGGGGACTGAGTAGCAGCGAGTTTTGGGGTTACAGATTTCTTTGTTGATTTTGAATTTGTTGGTTTTGTGATTCCACTGCCATTCTTCTTCTTTTGCTTATAAAAACCCTTGATATCCGCCATTCTAAAATTATCTCTCGGTGATTTCAAATTTCAAATTTCAAATTCTTTTCCTTCTCACACAAGGTTGCCTTGTTATTTATAGCTTCTATTTTGGGCCTAAAAGGCTTTTCACGATCCAGAGGAAAATGGGCCGTAACATTTTGGGGTTGCGGCATACTGTGATTTTTTTTTTAAATCAAGGATCTATCATAAACGACATCACATAATATACGGGTAAGGTCTGCGTATACTCTACCTCTCAGACTTCACTTATAGAATTATACCTGTTACGATGAGCATGTGGAATTGAGGTTGGGTAGCCACTTTTTAGAGTGCTTAACAATGAATAGTCAGAATATGCAAATTTCAAATTCTTTTCTTTCTCACACAAGGTTGCCTTGTTATTTATAGCTTCTATTTTGGGCCTAAAAGGCTTTTCACGATCCAGAGGAAAATGGGCCGTAACATTTTGGGGTTGCGGCATACTGTGATTTTTTTTTTTAAAATCCAGGATCTATCATAAACGACATCACATAATATACGGGTAAGGTCTGCGTATACTCTACCTCTCAGACTTCACTTATAGAATTATACCTGTTACGATGAGCATGTGGAATTGAGGTTGGGTAGCCACTTTTTAGAGTGGTTAACAATGAATAGTCAGAATATGCAAAGTTTTAGATGAACTGTCACAGTCGCTCAAACTTCAAATTTTTTTTTTTAGATCTCTGTTCAAAATTACAATGCAAAATATTGAAGTTTGTAAGTAAAAAATCTAGAATTTTTGGATAAAATACTGAAATTCTCTCGAAATTCAAAGCTTTTCAGTACAAACGCCAATATCTTTTAATAAAATTTTGAGCTAAGAATCATGAACCATTTTTGAAGTTTAAGCGTGGGTATTCTTCTAAAATTTTGCAGATACTAGATATTTATTGTTCAAGTAAGTGCTTCCTCGGGGGCAACACTTCAAGTTATAAACTTGGCAAGTGCATCCACGGGGGCAGCACTTCAAGTATAAAATGACAAGTGCTGCAAGTGCTACCCCCGAAGCAACATTTGACCTTTTATCTTTGTCAACATTCTCCCCAGATAACTTGAAGTGCTGCATTTATACTTGAAGTGTTTCTCGCGAGGGAACACTTGTAAATTTATAACGTGAATTGTTGCCTACCGATGCCATTTTTCTAAACCATTCTTATGTGGGGACAAAAAACTATAATCAAGAATAAGGGGTATATGTAATGAAATTTTTTGAGAAAACATAGTCAAATACATAGTGACATAGTTGGCTCTAAATAATTTAGAATTGAGGCCCTGGACTGAACTTCAATCCATATAGTCCCTGGACTGAAGTTCTATCTTTAAGGACTGAAATTCAGTCAACATGGCCCTGGACTGAAGTTCTATCTTTTAAGCGAAAGTGGCCACAAACTAAATGTTTTGGTATTAGTGGCCTGTGCCAAAGACCAGTGGCAAAAGTGGCCTTTTGTGCACTTACCCCCATGAGATTGGATAAAACAACAGCAGAGATTGGATAACAACTCATTAATCTGTGCTCTATAGCCATTTCTAAAAGAATGACCAACTGATCGAGCACTCTTGCACCGAAAATAAATGGACAAGATGAAAACAACGTTTACAATAGATACAAGAGGCACTAACAGCTTATTGATCGGCACAAGACCAACAAACCGGCACAGGTCATTGACATTGAGCCCACAATCTATTCAGCTTCTTTTAGCTGTTGCTAATTCTATTCTAGATGTTACTTACATTGAACTTACATATATCTATGATATATAGTAATCTAACTTGTCGAGAGTATATGTATCTATGATATTTAGTAATCTAACTTGTTGAGAAAACTTACTCGCACTCTATGTTTACACCAAACTAATAAAGGCAAGACATATGTATTACAAATATCCAGCTATTGCTTAATCATAATTAGATTATATTAGTTTATACTTTAAATTGTAACTACCATAATTAGATTGCATAATTTAGTATAAACGCACACACAAAAAACTTGTCGCTCCAACCGCACAAGCAAGTATACGCGGTCGATTAAGTAATGAAGTGATAAGAAAAGTATCGTCCCCACGAGGACTATTAATTAACTACGACTAGATTAGACAATTCCTAATTATCTACGCAAGGAGGATTCAAGAGTTGAGAATTTATCTAACTAAAACTAACTAATTAAACTAAGCAAATAACTAACACGTAAAACACGATTTTGGATTCAAGAAAAGATAATAGCCTAGGGTTATGGGATTTCTGTCAATCCTGTTGAATTCTTCAGTTAATCCGACTAAATAATTTATCTAGGTTACTAATCACAGGGTTAATATTATTCACAGAACTTCATCGATACATTGCTCGCCTATTTAAGCCAACCTAACGCCTATATGTCTATGGAATTAGAGTTAACAAGAGCACATTTATATTTTCTGTATAGTGACTAAGCGTGATTGTTAAGTATATTTCTATCCTAACCGCGAAACCATTCCCTGATGCCCAGGTTCAGGAACACGCTCTATTCAATCCTATTGCAACCTACCGTTACCACTTTCGAGTTTAACCCTAGGTTATAAATAGTATTCAATTGGTGATCAAGCAATCAAATAATTAGGCTCAGGATATGAATAAATAACTCAATATAATAAATCAATGAAATCAAATTAACTTAGGAATGTCAACAATCATGGAGAATCCCACAACTCTAGAACTAACAAACTATGTAAAGGAAAAGTAAAGAAAACTCAATGTAGACGTTGAGTTCCAACCCATCTCTAGCGTTTATTTGCATCCCAAAGGTCCAAAGATACCCAAAATTATGTTTAAGGCTGCATATATATGGCTTACAATGAGTAGAAAATGTTTTAACCTAATCCCAATTCGGATGGAAAACTTTCAGGTTATACAGCCACTCTTACAATGTAAGACCTTCTGTATGCTCTGCTCTCAGGTCTCACAGCATCTCTTACAATGTATGGTTGTTGTAAGGTTCATACAAAGAGTTTACAAAGCTCATTACTCCGCGGATTTTTACACTACCATTCTTTATGTTTCTACTTCAAATTTTGACTTCGGACTTCTCCAAAAAATGTAGCCATCTTGCTCCAAAATTTCACCAATTCATACCTAAGTCATTCAAACACACCAAGTTAGTATAACATCGAAAATAAGCAATGTTGGGAACTCTTTAGCATTGAATTTAAGTAAAAGGTAGGGGAAATATACACTTAAACCTTTGTTCGTCCTCGAACAATTCAATCCAAAAATACTTCTCAATAAAGACCAACTATACCTATGACCATGGTTGATACCAACAATTAAACCTTCTCACATGCATCATTTCATACACTTCCTCAGGTAACACAGTGCCAAAACAAACCAAATATTTAAAATCCATCGAACAACCAAATTGTAACATCTTAACCTCAATAACAGACTCGTTCTTGACAAATTATAATATAATTTAAGATATCGTCCCGCAGAGATTGGGTATTCTATGCTACGGACTTGTAGTATTTTAATTACTATGTGAGAAAGTCAAATTGATGAAAGGTGAGTTTTTTTAACTTTTAATTTACTTAATCTAAAAAAAAAACTTCGAAGATTTTTTATTTAAAAGAGTTGGGAATCGTTGAATTCACTTGGTAATACTTATAATAAATATCTCAGTTTTGACATGTATTTCTCTTAAGAATAATTTCTTATTGCTAATTCAGTTATATTTTGCTCACTAAGAAATACTCAATTAATACACTCCGTGAGGTTATGCATATTAATTAAATTATAACTAGTGACGATTAAATCGAAATATTTTTCTTACCTTAATTGTGCTAAAAAGCAGTAAAAACTTCGTGAGAATATTTTTACGGAACATCAATAATCTTACCTACAACAATTCCTCCGTGAGAATTAAAACTGAGGTAAACAAGATTACAGACTTGGAAAAAATAGTTTTTACTCTACTACTTTATTCATCAGTTATTATACATTAATTTTGCTCCGTGAGAATTAAAAAATTAATATCACAATAACCTAGAGATAAAATAGACGGATGTGAAAATAAAAATTTAGTAAAAACTATAATTCCAGCACAGTATTAAAATGTGATTAAAAACTTCAGGCCAAGCATGTATTAAAACTGAGATAAATATTATAAATATTACCGAGTTTCATCAACTATCCCAACAAAAGAGATTACTCTATTATGGAATAAGAATAACTTTAAAAATATAAAGACTATGAAGAAAGTAGTATTTCTTCTAAAAAGATGAAAACTACAAAAACTTAAAAGAGAGAAAGAAAGAGAAAGCAAGAGAAATCTTGCAAGTGAATTGGTGTATTTCTTACAAACTTTGGCCATCTATTTATAGAGAAATTCTAAGGTAAAATGTCTTCCAAAGATGCAAAGGTGAGTAAAATTGATGACTATTCCAAAGATGCAAAGGTATCTTGAAGTAAGAAGCTTTCTTCCGTTTGCACTTTGTTCTTCAGCATATAAAAATCACGGACATGACTATTAGTGTTATAGTCGCACTATGAATAGTGAAATCATCAATGGTCATTCCCTTATTTTTCTTCACTTTGAATATCTTCTTCTTCCTATAAAATATGTTAGAAAATATGCGAGAGATGGATATATTTATTCACGTTTTATTTAAAATACTTAATATTTAACTATAAGAATATATGAATAAATTATATCCATCATCGCTCGCTTACCTCGACCGAGAGTCTAATAAAATCACATATCCTTCATGAATCAAGTGCCCTCACAACAAATCAGGAGAAATAGTCAAATAGTCACAAGATATTGTAATTAATTTCAGGACTTTATAGATGGAAAAAATTCACTCAACTCTCACAAAGAAGTTCACATGACACACAAGAAATACCATAGGCTTGCTCTTTATGTAAATCTCCACTAATATAAGTTTGCTCAGTCTAAAATCAAATAGGACTTATTAAAGATTGTAATATAGGCTGCAGGATAGGTAGGATTAGATATGGATAAAGTGACTAAACCACCCTCAGCACTTACAAGACATCAATTTTATCACACTTCCTCCTTTTAAAAACTCATCCCTTTTCAATTTCAAGCAACAACCAATCTTTTCCTTTTTATTTACGCCATTGAATATTTTTCAGCTCACAAAAAGTGTCTTTTTTTTTTTAACTTTTCTCACACTTCAATTTTTTTTCTATTTGAGAGCTGGTCAAATTATCAAATAATTTTTTTTTCTTTTCACTAATATTTATTTTACATGACACCTGGTACCAATTCACAAACCCTCTATTTCTCCAACTTTAGCTATTTAAGCTCATTGTGCATATAAGTGCTTAAAGAGATAGGGTGTTCAAAAGAAATAAGTAATTCAATTCAAAACAGGTCAAGACTTGTAATATGAATACCAATAAACAAGATAAAGGCTCAAAGGGGCTGACTAGGGTCAATCAAGTAAGGGTAGGCTAGAAAAATCTCAAACAGATCAAGGAAGGCAGATAATCATTTTCAAACTGAGCAAAACTTTGGATTTCGCTTCAACCATATTCCGGACAAGTTCTAGACTCAAGTGACAAGCATGGAATGAAACAAGAACCTCACTCACACAATGACACATGATTCACTCAAGATGGATCAATTCAAACTCTCAATCAAAGCAGTAAAACAAGCTCGAAGAATAAAGCGTAAAACACTTAGTACATGAGTCAAGAAACTGAGCCTAAGCTTCACAAACGAGATTATTTTTTTTTCTTGGCACAATTTATGTCAAAACTCACAAGAAATGTATATAATCCACGTGCTCAGGTCTAAATTTATTAGCATCAAACAATTCACAAGACACCTAGACTCCAAACCCGAGTTTACCCTTTCCTTTCTACTACTACTACTACTACTACTACTACTACTACTACTACTACTACTACTACTACTACTACTACTATAACGAACTAAAACTATCTAAAATTTTTTTTTTTAAAAAAAAAGACAAGTACCCCGGTTCAAGTGTACATCCCATGAAAAAGAACCGTTGCCCAAAGAAAAATTACGGGGGATTATTATCTACTCTAACTATAACTAGAAGACTAATAAAAAGAACTACCTAACAAAATTAACTCTAATATTTTTTTGGATTTTCTTGTTTTCCATTTTTTTTTGAATATATATAATCTAAACTAGAAAGCAAGAAATAAATAAAAATAATGTCAATTGACAAACCAAAAAAAACTATACAGCAAAACATAGGAATCCCCCACTCCACACTTAAAATTGTGCAATATCCTCAATGCACTCTATAGTATAAAAAGGGGTGGTAAACGAGGTATTCAGACTTCCCTCACTAGCGCATAATTTTTATTTCAAGCCAACAAACTCATTCAAATCATCTTGTACGCGTAAGCACCCCACACTTAGGCTAGACTATATTCAAAAACATGGAGGATCCGTGTCTAAGTCATGACAGAGTACAATTAAGCATAGTGGGCAGCCGCTGGTATTGATAACACAATTTACACTCATCGAACCAAGTTGTGGTATAAGCGCAAAACAACCCTAAACTTCATCTCCCAGGCCATCCACACACTCAATTCCATGCCTAATCAGCTTATAAGTAAGTTCGGCTACTCAGACTTCGCCCAAACATATAAAAAATCTCGTTGAGACATTTCAACGAACACCTTGTGTGCACTGATCCGGGCAGCTTGCTTATCTTCAGTTTATTTTGTGTTTAACCTCCCAACTCCTGGGAATATCAGTTATCAATGATCATACTGCTTCTCTGCACCTCCCACAATAGAAACCAATCAATACGTAGTCAATTTTTACAACACTTTCTCATGAAATACTACAACTATTATAGCTCTACGAGAGATAAAATTGACTGAAAAGAACTTGAGGAGAGAGAGGGGGGCAGCATAGGCATAGCAGATCAGAGAAGAAAGAAGGTGAGAGGATACATATCTGAGAATCGTCTGATTAGATGATTTTTTTTGCCTTGAGAAGATGGAAAAAAAAAAAAAAGAACGGAGAGGGCGTATAACGTGTATTCTAAGGACCTGAGTCTGAGCCCGTGGGTCCACTTGGTTAACAGGTTTCAGCATCTTCTCGTTTAGTTGTTTTGACACAACATCAAGTGTAGTCTGCAACTTTGACATCTGTTCTTCCATTGCAGAAGTAGTATCAATAGCTAAAGCCCCCGTACTTAGGTTAGCAGATGCATCTCTTCTAAGCCAGCCTGAGTTTTAAGCCATAACATCAAGCAAGGCCTTCGCTCAGCAAATGTTTTACTCAAAAATACTCCACCAGCTGCTGCATCCAATGTGTCCTTATATTGATATCTCATACCCATGTAGATCCTTTTTCCCAACATTTGGTCAGGAATACCATGATGAGGGCACTTTCTCAAATAACTTTTAAATCTCTCCCAAGCTTTTGGCAAAGTCTCTAGCGGGGTCTGCCTGAACATAAGTATCTCATCAACTAGCCTGACAGTCTTATTAGGTGTAAAGAACTTCTTCATGAACATTATCACCAAGTCATCCCATGACGTAATAGAATTAACTGGCAACGAGTCCAACCAATCACTGGCATCTTCCGTTAGTGAGAAAGGGAACAACATCAATTTCACCACCTCTACTGGAACTCGAGCCTGTTTTTTAGTTTCACAAATCCTTATGAACTTTTTCAAGTGATTTTGAGGATCATCAGTAGTTCTACCTGTAAATAAACCAGCATTAGCAAGCAAGGCCACAATCATCTGGGTGATGTAAAAATTTTCTGCCTCGAATGTTGAAAGTTGAATAGCAGACGCCAACTTCTTAGCCACAGGTTGTGCGAAAGCATTAAGAGCAAAATCTTGAGCCATCCTGAATTCTTTGGGATCTGAACTTTCAATTGTAAACACCAAAGAAACCATATCAAGATGACAAGAGTAAAGTTAATAGAAAAATAAAATAGATATCTTAACAACTAAATAGAACTATGTTCCCCGGCAACGGCGCAAAAATTTGGTCACGCCCAACTATACCCTATAAAAGAGACTAAGCGGTCGCGACAAATATAGCTCGGTACTTAAAGTCACGAGGTCGAATCCCACAGAGAAAACTCGAAATCTAGTTGCCAATTTAACTAACTTATCTAATCAATTAACTTTGAAAGTTTATATTATATGATGGTTTCAATGTAACAACTAACTAACAATAAAGTAAATAGCAAAATAGTAAGAAATAGATTAATTCAGGGGTTTAGAAGCCTAGGATTGATCTACCCAACTCCTACTCATGTGTTAGAACAATGCATTAATGGATTCAACTTGCTTCTTCCTATTAAATATTGCTCCAAATTCACAACTACTCATTCCCGTGTAATAATTGTAACTTTCACTAACCAATTTTTCAATTAATTAATGAAGATACGTAGGACTACAAGTATATTTCACAATCGGGGTCAATAGTCACAAATCACCTTTTTGACAACCTAAGTAATGCCTTTGTTTTAGGTTGAAATATTGCTAAGTGTTTAACCCTAACTCATTAGTCTATCCCTTGATGCACAAGAATAAAGGGCACAATCAATTGGGAGCTCTACCAATCAATAGCATACAAATTATGAACACTTAGATAGGAAGGTTAACAAGTTTCATTCATTAAAGCAATAATTCATATAACAAAAGTATTGGAGTGGTTCAATTAACCCTAGAATGGGTAATTTAGCCACTCATGTTCATCATAAACATGTCAAGATCATTCATGAATGAATAAATTACAAAAAGAAAGGAAGAGTTCAAGAAAAACACTTGTGTTCTTGAAGTCTCCAAAGCTCTAGCATCCTTTTGCTCCTTCCCAGGTCAAAAGATTTGTTTTGGGATGTGTTTTAGGGCTTTATATCGTCCCCATAGACCCACACAAATCGTGAATCCAAAATAAAATCGGAATTGAAATGTCAGGATTTTAACCCTACGACGGGTCGATTTACTAAGAGTACCTTTTTTTCACTTTTGCAGAAATTACGGCGCATAATGCATTGCACAGTCCATTGGCGTAGGCCACTTTACCTGGGACTTCAATTTTTCTTTGTTTTCCTCTACACCTTAGTTCGCTCGACCCTCGGGCTTCTACTCAGACTTCAAAACCCTTGTTTTCACTAAACTTTGCTCCACGAACGCTTCATATCATCAACATAATTCCTACAACGTGAAACACACTAAATAAGATCAATTCCATTCAAACTACCAACAAATATCACAAGTCGAAGCATGAACGCGAGGCGTAAGTATAGAAATTATTGCAATATCTATCCTCGTATCATATGCCAAGTGTAAGATTTGACTTTAAAGAACAAAAATTTCTTACAATAGTCTTACAAAATAGCCTAGTCCACTGATTTTCTCTTTTTGTTGGCGTCACAGGCCTTACAACAGGTCTTACAATGTAAGACTTGCTGTAAAGCCTGAATTCTGCTCTTTTTCCTGCAAATTTTTTTTTTTTTTGCTTTACTCCACGGTATTCTCCATGTTCACCATGCTCACTTCCTGCTATAACACACTCAAACAACCAATTAATTCCAAGATTTCCATTCATTTTTTTTTTGTTTTTCTTCTTTTTTTATTATTTTTTTTTATATTTTTAGAAAAATATAAAAACTAACTAACTAACTACCAAAAAGCAATAAACCATGGGTTGCCTCCCATGAAACTCTTGATTTAACGTCGCGGCACGACGATTACATCCATCACTTTTGCCTCCACTTCGAAGATATAAATTTTCTCCCCAAATTGAATTCAAGCTTACGATTATGCTTTTAAGGCGGTGTCACAAACCCAAAGAAATCAAGAATTAAATGTCGCATTTTACACCTCTTGGCTTTTAAATGAGGAATATCATTTTGTCTCCTCGGAATCACAATGTTTAGGAGATAGACACCTTGTTCCTCCTCCTGCGACTCTTCTGTTAGCTCGGAAGGCTCGATTTTCATGTTGCCATCCAAACACAATGTCGAAAAGTTCATAGAATGAGGTCCAATGCACCCCAACTCCAAGGTTGTATTATTCTTGACATCCTCATCTTTACACATACTAGAGTTGCCAAAAATTATATTTTTCACTTCCTCGCTTGACTGTAGTGCCAATTTCTCAACTTTGGCATCATCAACTACTACTGGGTCGAACTGTCGGAACTCCACACTTAGCTCCTCAAATTGGCTCTTAAATTCTTCTTCAACTTCATTCACCTCAAATATACTATCCAAAATAATTGGTTGTTGAGACTTAGACGCCTCAATCTTTTCAATCAAATTATCCTCAAAGTCGTGAATAGCATCACCAAATCGGTCGATCTCTTATTTGAGCACACTTTTCCATTCTATGAAGCACTTAGTTGCACTTGTAATATCATCAAGAAGACTCCCACATACATCTAATCGTTGAAATTGTTCCATTAGCCAAGTTTCGGTCACGATCTCCATTTCTTCAGAATTTTCCTCATACCGTGATGCATCCTGTACATTGTTGCTCCTATAAAACTCACAAGCAAGATTAGTACTATCATCAATATTACTAGGGGAAGAAGTACAACACTTAGGACAATCATTCCACAAACCACCACACAATTGACAACAGTTCCAAGCAAAGGTTGTAGAAGAACTACTAGATAAATAGTTCTGTCGTATATCAAGATGTCGGCAATCTTCTCACAAGTGACGTCCATTACAAATTATGCAAGGATCACCAAAATACGAGCAGCCAATTTTCAACCAATTTTCATTAGAAGATGCCATGTTAACAACTAATACAATAATAAACTAAACAAAAAACTTGAATAGACAAAAGTGAAAGTCTAATCTAGAAAATAGCTAATTCTAAGTCCCTGGAAACGGCGCTAAAAACTTGTCGCTCTAAATGCACACGCAAGTATACGCGGTCGATCAGCTAATTAAGTGATAAGAAAAGTATCGTTCCCACGAGGACTATTGATTAACTACGACTAAATCAGACAATTCCTAATTATCTATGCAAGGAGGATTCAAGAGTTGAGAATTTATCTAACTAAAATTAACTAATTAAACTAAGCAAATAACTAACACGTAAAACATGATTTTACATTCAAGAAAGGATAATAGCCTATGGTTATGGGATATCTGCCAATCCTGTTGAATTCTTCAGTTAATCGGACTAAATAATTTATCTAGGTTACTAATCATAGGGTTAATATTACTCACAGAACTCCATCGATACTTTGCTCACCTATTCAAGCCAACCTAACGCTTATATGTCTATGGAATTAGAGTTAACAAGAACACATTTATATTTCCTGTATAATGACTAAGCGTGACTGTTAGATATATTTCTATCCTAACCGCGAAACCATTCTCTGATGCCTAGGTTCAGGAACACGCTCTATTCAATCCTATTGCAACCTACAGTTCCCACTTTCGAGTTTAACCCTAGGTTCATAAATAGTATTCAATTGGTGATCAAGCAATCAAATAATTAGGCTCAGGATATGAATAAATAACCCAATATAATAAATCAATGAAATCAAATTAACTTAGGAATATCAACAATCATGGAGAATCCCACAACTCTAGAACTAACAAACTATGTAAAGGAAAAGAGAAGAAAACTCAATGTAGACGTTGAGTTCCAACCCATCTCTAGCGTTTATTTGCCTCCTAAAGGTCCGAAGATACCAAAATTATGTTTAAAGCTGCTTATATATGGATTACAATGAGTAGAAAATATTTTAACCTAATCCCAATTCGGATGGAAAACTTTCAGGTCGTACAACCACTCTTACAATGTAAGACCTTATGTATACTCTGCTCTCAGGTCTCACAACATCTCTTACAATGTATGGCTGTTGTAAGGTTCATACAAAGAGCTTACAAAGCTCATTACTCCACTGATTTTTACACTACCATTCTTCATTTTTCTACTTTAATTTTTGACTTCGGGCTTCTCCAAAAAATGTAGTCATCTTGCTCCAAAATTTCACCAATTCATACCTAAGTCATTCAAACTCACCAAGTTAGTAGAATATCCAAAATAAGCAATGTTGGGCACTCTTAGCATTGAATTTAAGTAAAGAGTAGAGGAAATATATATCTGAAATACACCAAATATGCCCAACATCAATATGTGTCTATGATATTTAGTAATCTAACTTGTCGAGAAAACTTACTCGCACTCTATATTTACACCAAACTAATACACTACAAAAAATCAGGCAGTTTGCAGCAGTTTGTCCAGCCGCTGGTAAAATTCCTTTTTAGCAGCAGTGAGGTTAACTGCCACTAATTGAGTATAATTACCTGCGGTTAAGTAATGTTTGCAGCGGTTTCTCGACCTGGAGAATAAGAGCAGCGGTTTTTTGCACTTACCAGTAGTTCTGAAATCATTTGCATCCCACACCGGTTTCTAAGAACACATTGTTTATGTTTATAATGAGAGATAACCACTCAAGGTTCAACTTGAAACAGGTGATAGAGCTACGTGGCAAAGATCTGACAGTAGTAATCTTCCCGTGGGCCACGTATGGATTAAGATGTATTTGGCCTTCCTTCTATATCATGGTGTACCTGGGGTTTGTGGGCCTGGAATAAAGGGCCTGGAATAACATGGTCAAAGGATTTTCAATTTTTGCTGGGGAGTTTAGCCAGCGCTAAGACCACAACTGCTGCAAATGCGAGAAATAGCGGCGGTTCTGCCAGCAGTTAGGCGAAACCGCTGCCAGATAATTTAAGTACAGCTCGTCAGGCTTTGGTTTTAGAAGCGCTGGTCTTCTTGTTTTAAGGCGGGTCAAACCGCTGCAAAACCCCAAGTTTAACCGCTGCAATCAGCTCTTTTTTGTAGTGATAAATGCAAGACATATGTATTACAGATATCTATCTATTACTTAATCATAGTTAGATAATATGAGTTAAGTTTATACTTTAAATTATAACTACCATAATTAAATTGCATAATTTAGTATAAATACCGAGTGCGAGTAAATATTTCTCCTTAAATTGTTCCGCATGAAAGTGTAGTTGTCGTTAACAACTTCAGAAAACAAACCCTTGCAACATAAACTTAAAGATCCCTAAGAACCAGGTTGCATAACATGAATTTTTATGAACAATAATCATATCACAAGAATATGTAGTAATCGCCAACAGCGAGATTGCAGCTAGTTGTGATAATAAATTTTTCAGAGAGAAAAAACTAAAGAGTGCTATATGAACAACTAAAATTTGACTTGGGATGTCAACTACCACAAATTACTGATGTTCAGAATCCCTGAAACTTACCATTCAGAAAATATAAATTTCTAACTTGATAGTAACAATCCCAAAGCTCCTAAAATCTGATAAAATAAACAGGTAAAATATTTTGATAAAATGGATCCAAACATTAGATCGTAAAAACACATTAATTGTATATTTTGCATAGCGATCACTATTCACTTGCCAACAACTTTTTCCTTGACCGTCTCCCATGTACCCTTTTCTTCTTCTTCGTTCTCTGTTGCCTTGTCTAACACCTTCTGCGACATCTCTGAAATTACCTATAATCAAGATGAATGAAAATTATTACTCTATATAAGTATTCAAATATTACAATAATAATAAATCTAATATTGTATTCTCTAATGTCTTTAGAGTCAATAGTATCATACGAGGAATAACTGAACTCAATCACTTTACTTGCTATTGTTACAAGTAAATGTTTGCAGGTGTATTTTACAATCGGATCATCGATTTCTTGATTTCATCATAAACCAATTCCTTTACTGCTTTCATTTTGATTTGGATTATACAATATAATGATTTTAAGTTTTAACAACAATTCTTAAGTTATTGATTCAAAGATGAGTTACTTAAACTAATAATCGACTATAATACGTCGACTATAGAGGAAGTAATCAAACAAAACAATCTTTGCAATAAAACATTAAATATTTTCTTTTGTTCTAAGGACGACGAAGAAGAATTGGTAAATAGAATTACGTTTCCAGCACTAGTAGAGACAGTCTCTTTGACAGTTTCACCCACACTCTTCACTTCTTGAGCACCTTCCTTCACTGCTACTGCTGCTTCTTTAATCTTTTGGGCTGTCTCTTTATCTACTTTTCCCTGTTTATACAAGACAAAATCCAACAACAAAATGTCAGGCGGGAATTTTTTTTTTTTTTTTTTTTTTTTAAAGAAAACGTATTCTAGTATTAAACTAGATTCTAAATCTAAGGGTAAGCCGACGGTCAATGAAATCGGTGAAAACCATAAAAGATCAGCATTCAAAATTCGAAAATGACCAAATTAAGATGAAGACAAAACACCTAGGTGTATTTGACAACCTAGGTAGACACAATCATCCAGTAAAAATACTCACGTAAAACAACATATACTCAATGTAATAGTAGTAATTATATTGTTAATCGGTGCCATAATTGTAGTGTGCACACACTAACCTAAACACTACGCATTGGTGCAAGAAATATTGTGCATATAAACTAAATATAATACTACTGTTAATAAATAAAAAAACATGGATTCTAAACTTTAATGGGAAAATAGAAACTTACAATTTCGGAAGGTCTTGTGGCACTAACAAAGCCTCTAGAAACACAAACACTAGCAGGAACCATTAGTCGAGCAGAAATGCAATTGGTCATGGTGGTGGCTGCAAGTTTCAAGTTAGCCATATTGTTCTTCTTCTTTGCAATTTGCTTTTTAATTTCTTGCCTTTTAACGGTGATAGTTTTCCTTTTGTTCTCTTTCCTTTTTGGTGTTGTGTTGTATAAAATTTGAGGTGGAAGTCAAAGAGATTGCCACTTGTCTGTTTTTTGCGAGTTTATGGCCAAATGGAGAAAACTTCTCTTATGGTTATTAACGGTCCCGGACCTTTTCAAGTCTATTTGGAGATCATGCCTAAATATTTGTCTTTAATTTTTCGACACTGATTTTGTTTTTCTTTGGTAATTAAATTACTTTTATTATCAAAGTGACAGTTTAAAGCTCAACTAAAGAAAAAAAACGTACTTACTGGACATCCCACTAAGGAAACAACTATTGCATCTTGTCGACAATGATTAACTGGATATAAAATAACTTATTAGATATATTATCAAATATATATGTTAAAGAAAATTGGCATTATAATCTTTTATTTTTTAAGTTTTGTTGGTACTAAATATTGTATGGGCCTAAATCAGTTTTAGGATTACAAATTGAATTTGGATTTGAATATAAGCAAATCTTCATATCAAAGTTAAATAAATGCACAAAATAGATGTAAATGCAGAAAAATAACTTGATTTCAATATATGATTGTGAGTACAAATTTGGGCAGAGTTTCAGTATATATTTCTGGATCCGTACAATGTAAAATGAAGTGTTATTTATAGATACAAAGTATTATCCCACGTTCCCCACTACTTGTTCATGGCCAACCTACGTCTGGAGCATTTATGGGTGGAGTTAATGGGCAAAGTAGTGGACTGAAGTAGCAGGCTGCAAAGACGCTTGAGCCGAGGGGACTCACCGAGGCATGAATAGATGACCTCGGTGGCAATGCCCTGCTACTTGACCGAGGTGGCTGTCATCGAAGCTCAGCTTGCGGCTCGCCTTCGGTGACGACCTCGGTGCTTGACTTCGGCGATCCACTCATTTGCTTCGGTCTCTGTCTTGCCGATATGTGTTCGGTCGTTATCGATTTGCATGACCGGGGCGAATCGTCGCGGGTCGAATTTTACCCAATACAGATAGTCCCCCCATTCTTCGGTTGCTTACCAAAGTTACCGAAGAGTTGAGTGAAATCCGGCGGGAAAATGACGTGGCTTAATCTTATCCAAGCGTTTCAAATTTTGTTAACGGTTCGCGTTCCATCAGGTCACTTCTTATTGACACGTGTCACCCATCCGTTGGCTTTCCAAATGGTAACGCCGTAAGTTTTGTCTTCTTCCAACGTTATAATGATGACAATGACCCATCATCTAACTCTTCCATACCTATAAATACCTCCCTACCAAACTTTTCCCCTCACTTTCATCTCCAGTATTCAAGAGTTCTAATAGAGAAAAAGCAATAGCTTCCATACTTTTCAGATTTTCCTTTTCGCAAGAATTCTCAGTTCCAGGCTTCAACCATGTCTGCCACTCACTCTCGACAAGACTCAAGCGATTCCGGCGAGAGAGTAAGGATCGCCCAGTACGCCGCCATTATTGCCAGTGGTGATTTTATTACCACCGTACCGGCGCTACAGGTGATAGAGGTGGAAGGAGGTGGAGAAGTAACTTCTGGCGCCGGTAGTTCTAGGCGTCGAAAGGAGAGAGTTAGGCGTGACGTCGCTGCTGGAGGCGAGGACGTCAGCCTAGAAGAAGGTGGTGACGTCGAAGGTGATGACGTCACGGAGATGACTGGTACTGATGATGTCACATATAGAGATGAGGGCGTCGAGGGTGACGACATCGTGGACGAGGGTGAGAGGGGAAACGTCACCAAGGTGGGATCTTCGGGCCCGGTGATTCCCCTCGAGCAAGAGCTCGAGCCTCACCAAATAATCCCTTCTCATTTTGACAACGGCAAGGATCTCAAACTACAGGTTCAGTCAGCCGACCAGGAAGAGAAGAATAGAAATATTCCAGTAAACACGACACTGACCCGCATAACACAAGCTCATATTGAGCGGGTCCGGAGGGAGTGCAAATTTGGGCCCGAGGTAAAGGTGGTTATACCTGATCCGACAAGCAGAGTTTGCCCCCACATCGAGGGGCTTTCTTTCGCTTACACCTATCCTTTCACCCTCGGTTTCTCCCTCCCGGTGCACAAAATTATTGACGACTTTTGCCGGGCCTACAACTTGTGCTTGGCTCAACTAGGCCCCGGCGTTTGGAGGGTCGTTCAATGTATAGATTGGTTGAGTAGGGAAGCCGGGGTCGAATTTACTTTACAACATCTTATCTCTCTTTACTATCCCTATTTTCACAAGGCTGGGGTTGTGGTGTTGAACAGCCGAGGTAAGTACGCGCTCCTCCACAAGAGTGAAGACCACGAGGATCAAGGCTGGAGCGACCGCTACATCTTTCTGGAAACCAACATTTTGTCCACCGAACCTAATTTCCCTGAGCGGTGGAACAACACACGTAAGTATCCCTTCGTTTGTGTTTCATTCCCCGGTGATCATTCCTAATTACTAACTGTGCTTCTATGTTACTTCTTAGCCAACAAGGTTGACATCATTCCCCCCGAGGGATTGACTGAATGGGTGAAGGCGATGACCGGGGCTCGCACGCGCCCCGAGAGAACGTGGATGAAGATGGCTGCTGACTTTGGTTGGCAATGCAAACGACATGGTATGCTTTTTGTGGTGTTTTACTTGGTATGTTATCTTGGGGTTTTGATTACGTTTTGCTGACTTCTCTCCCCTCGGAACTAGGTTTTCCAAACCGTGTCGTTAATACAAAGAAAAGCAAGAAGAAGAAGAAAGAAGAGAAGAAGAAGAAGGATGGGGAGGAGACCGAGTCAGATGACAACCTGGCTTCGGTGGCGGGAGAGTTGAAGGGATTGAAGGAGTCGAAGGCTGCCAAGTCTTCAAAAGCTTCAAAGGGGGCACCCGGCCAAGGATCCTCCAAAGGTAATATTTATCTTCGGTCAACTCATCAGTTATCGTTCCTTTTTACTTCCTTGCTTTAATTTCTTCCACTATTGTAGGCGTGAAGAGGAAGAGGGCAGTTTCAAAGAAGCCCTCCCGTTCGGTGGCTCCTCGCACCGAGGTGGAAACTCCTCCCCGACCCGAGGCAGCAGTTGAGGGGCGTCGAGGACTGATCGATGAGCCCGATGATATAGCTGCTAAAGTTTTGGCTCGGAGAGAAGTTGAGTTTATTGACCTAGAAGATCAAGAACATGGATCCGAGGCGGCAGTTGCCAAGGCTAAGGGCAAGGCCAAGGTTATGGAGGCCAGCACTGCTACGTTTGAAGAAGGGGCCGGCGTCGGCGCGGTTAGGGCGCATTCCGAACCCACGAGGATTTCATCCTCGGTAGGGTCTTATCGAAAACTTGAAGTGCCGACTTCTTCAAATTTGTTGGTCTGTAACCGAGCCGACATCTTGAGTCTTACGCCTTTGGTGGGGCCGGAGGAAGATAGAGTCGTGCAGGAATTTTCCCGAGGCCAACTATATAATACCATTGCTGCCAATGCTATCAGAGTAAGTTTCATCGCTCTTGAGTTTTGCCTTAAAATTTCCTTTCATCTTTGCCTTCGGTTCATAGCTGACTTCGATTCCCTGATTAATCTTTGTTCAGAGCTTCGTTCTGTCACTGAGGACTATCGAGGTTGAGACCTCGAGGGATGAAGAAGTCCGACGTTTCGCTCGCCTGTGGGACAGGCAAAGAGACAGCTTTAACGCACAAATAGCTACATTGAAAGCTGATTTGTCTAAGTCCCAGTCTGATCTGCATGAGGTCGAGGCAGCTTCTGAAGCGAAAATCAAAGCCCTTGGTGATGGTTTTCAAGCTGAGCGCTCGAGGCTGGAGGCCGAAGCTGTGAGATTGAGTGCAGAGCTGACCCAAGCAAAGGCTAAAGTTGTGGAGATAGCCAAGAACCATCACGATCAACTGAAGAAGCATATGCTTCATATCAAAAAGCTGGAAGGCGAGAACTCCTAACTTTTAACTAAAGATGCCGAGATCGAGGCCCTTCGAGATGAAATCGCCAATCCAAAAAGTAGGGCTGCGATCAAGGTCAAGAGGGCCGAGCTGGACAAGCGATGGGCCATTATCCAATCTTGACTGAGGCTGCTCAAGCGGTTCCGAGCCGGTGAGCTTAACTTGGATGAAGAGATTGCAAAAGCTGAGGTGAAGTCAGCCGAAGCTCAAGCTATCATCGATGAACTCCCATCAAGTGAGGCCTCGAGCGGAGATGATGATGAGGAGGGTGTTGAAGAAGCTAGGGGGGGGGGGGGGGGGGCTCAGAGGACGGAAGTGATTCTCCCGAAGCTTAGGCTTCTGATAGCATTTTGTAAGCCTTCGGGCCTTTATGCATAACTTTTGGACCTTTTGGGTCTTTTGATGTAAATATTTTTAGCCTTCGGGCTCTTTTAATGAAAGGATTTCATGTTTTTATCTCAAGTGTTGGTTTTTGTATTACCGAACACCTTATAATAAATAAATAACTTGATTGAATTTGATCGATGCAAACTTCGAACGACGTCTCGTCCTCGAGTTGATGCATTCAAAGTGCAGCTTCGGAGTGCAAAATTTGTAAAAACAAATAAATATAGGATCAAAATTATTTCATTGATACCAACGAGCCAGAAGTCGGCTATTTATATGGAACCAAGTCGAATCAGACCTTGGGTAGAAAACAAATTAACAACATGCCACTGCCGGGCAAGATTACAATGTACTAAATCTATTCCCCAGGCGTTAGTCCCCGATTGTCGGATAGATAAACTTCGGTTGGGAGGCTTAATGTCGACCTCGGTGTCAACTCCTGCCTCTCACTCCCCCCCAGTGTTCGGTTGTGAATCTTGATGAAGATCCGAGCACTGAAAATCGTTCGGTTCACTTCCTAAAAAGGTCAAGCAAAAATGGAACGAGGAGCAAGTTAGTACATTTCGATCGAGGGTATAGGAGCGTTGTTCGGCTCGGGGCTGTGGGTGAATTTAAAAAAGATTAACAGAGCATTTACCTCGATTAGAAGTACTACCGCTTTATATTAGAAATGTTCCAATTCAGGGGTTTGGGCTTGCCTTGTAGATCCTCAATTTGATAAGATCCTTTCCCGACGATCGCTTTGACTTTGTATGGTCATTCCCAATTTGCAATAAGCTTTCCCCCGTTGTCTTCCTTCGTTGACTGGTTCGTGGCCTTTAGCACATAGTCGCCAACTTTGGAATCTCTGAGCTTGGCTTTCCTATTGAGGTACGCCTCGATCTGCCTTTTTTGGGCGACTAGCCGAACCAAAGCTAATTCCCTTTTTCTCCTCGAGCAGATCCAATTCTATGCGCATAGCCTGTTGATTTGCGTCCTCGGTAGTGTGGGCGTACCGAAGACTTGGTTCGCCCACTTCTACGGGAATGAGGGAATCCATACCATAAGCAAGTGAGAAAGGGGTTTCACCGGTGCTGTTCTTCTCCGTTGTTCGCATGGCCCACAGTACCCCGGGTAGCTCTTCGGGCCAAGGGCCTTTCTTCTCGTCAAGCCTTTTCTTGAGATTTTCAATTATGATCCTATTTGAAGACTCAGCTTGGCCATTGGCACTTGGGTGATAAGGAGTCGAAGCAATTCTTTTGATCCCCCATTGTTTGAAGAAATCAGTGATGGCTGCCCCCATGAATTGTTTACCGCTGTCACAAGCAATCTCTCTTGGGACACCGAACCTGTAGATGATATTCTTCTTGATGAAATCGATTACTTGTTTTTGCTTTACTTCGGTGAGAGCCCCTGCTTCCACCTATTTCGTGAAGTAATCGATTAGCACTAGAATGAAGCGAACACCACCTTTTCCCTTTGGCAATGGTCCAACAATGTCCATCCCCCACTACTTTATGAAAAGCCATGGCGATACCACAAAGTGTAGAGGCTCGGCCTGTTGGTGGATCATTCGTCCATGGCGTTGGCACTTATCACATTTCTGCACGAAGGCTTTTGCATCGGCACTGATAGTGGGCCAATAATACCCAGCTCTTAACAACTTACGCATCAAGGATTTTCCCCCCGAGTGGTTGCCACACTCGCCTTCGTGTACTTCTGCCATCACATACCTGGGCTCATCGGGACCCAAACACTTGGCCATCGGGCTGCAATATAACCTCTTGTACAGATTACCCTCGATCAAGTGGTACGAGGCCGCTTGGGTCCTTAACTTTTTTGCTTCTTTTTTATCTTGGGGAACAGTCCCCGAGTCAAAGTAAGAATGAACTTACTCCGCCAATCCCATCTGTTGTCCACTGAATTGACCTGCAACTTCATCTCTCTCATTTGTGCGGACAGCAACCGAACCACTGAATCAGTCCCCGAGTGGGCTTCGTCAATCGTCGAACCCAGATTTGCCAAGGCATCAGCCTCGGTATTTTCCTCCCGAGGCACTTGCTTAACTTGCCATTCCTGGAATTGGGCCAACATTCTTTGTGCTCGATCCAAGTATAGCTGCATTCTGGGCTCCCGAGCCGTATAATCACCGAGGACCTGGTTCACTACCAACTGTGAGTCACACCTCAGTTCGATTCTTTCCACCCCCATTTCTTTAGCCAGCTCCAAACCCGCTAAAGCTTCCTCGTACTTGGCCTCGTTATTGGTCACTTTTTTGAACCGAACCGAGTGCCTGACTTTCTCCCCGGTGGGTGCTCTCAAGACTATACCTAAACCTGAACCTTTGGAGTTAGTTGCCCATCGGTATGAAGTATCCATAGCCCCGAGGAGGTTTCTTTCGCCATGGATTTTTCCTTTTCCGCTTCGGGCAGAATCCCAACACTAAAGTCGGCCACGAAGTCGGCTAGGACTTGAGACTTGATGGTTGTCCGAGGTTAATAGGTGATATCGTATTCGCTCAACTCTACCGCTCATTTTGATAACCTCCCCGATAACTCAGGTTTATGCGGATCCAGGTTCTTGATCCTCGAGGTCAATAAACTCAACATCTTTTTGAACCAAAGCCTCAGCAGCTGCATCATCAGGTTCATCAATTAATCCTCGACGCCTCTCAACTGCTGCCTCGGGTTGGGGAGGAATTTCCGCCTCGGTGTGAGGAGCAACCGAGCGAGAGGGTTTCTTCGAAGTCGCCCTCTTCCTCTTCATGCCTACGATAGTGGAAGAAATTAGAATAAGGAAGTAAAAAGGGACCGTTGTCCGACGATATCAATCGAGGATGAATGTTACCTTTGGAGGTCTCTTGGCCGGGAGGTCCCTTGGAAGCTTTTGAAGATTTGGAGGCCTTCAACCCTATTCTCCAGCCACCGCAGCCAGATCATCATCTGACTCGGTTTCCTCCCCATCTTTCTTCTTCTTCTTCTTCTTCTCTTTCTTCTTCTTCTTCTTCTTCTTCTTCTTCTTCTTCTTCTTCTTCTTACTCTTCTTGGTGTTGATAGCACGGTTTGGAAAACCTAGTACCGAAGGGAAGGAAAGTCAATGAAGCAAAATCAAAATCTCAAAGTGTACTTCTTAAAGGGAAGGTTGAAACTACCGCTATTGGGTGACATTGGAAATAGGGTCGTAGTTTCCGAGCAGTAACAAGTAAAGCAAGTGCTAGTTTTTCCAAGTGTGGATACCTGGTTTCAGCGTTGAGGAGTGTCTTGCTCACATAGTAGATGAGTTGTTGCTTGCCATCTTCTTCCCGAACCAGAACAGCGCTGACAGACACCTCGGACACAGCCAAGTAGACCAGCTATGTTTCGCCTTCTTTTGGCTTGGCGAGCAACGGTGCGTTAGCCAAGTATTGTTTCAAATCTTTCAACGCTTGCTTACACTCCGGTGTCCATTCGAAGTGATTGTTTTTTCTCAAAACGGAGAAGAACTTGTGGCATCACTCCGAAGACCTTGAGATAAATCGATTCAAGGCGGCGACTCGGCCAGTCAAGCGTTGAACTTCTTTCACCCCCGTCAGCTCCTCGGGGATCTCCTCGATAGCTTTGATTTTATGTAGGTTAGCTTCTATCCCTCGTTCAGAGACAATGAATCCCAAGAATTTGCCTGATCCGACACCGAAGGCGCACTTCTCAGGGTTCAATTTCATGCCGTATTGCCTCAGAACAACAAAAGCTTCCCTCGGATTATTCAAATAATCCTCCATTCGGATCGATTTGATGAGCATATCATCTATGTAGACCTCCATATATTTTCCAATATATTCCTTGAACATGCGACATACCAACCTTTGGTAAGCCACCCCGGCGTTTTTCAGGCCGAAGGGCATCACCTTATAGCAGAAGGTACCTCGGTCAGTGACGAACGAGGTCTTCTCTTCGTCCTTCGGGTCCATGAGGATCTGATTATAGCCCGAATATGCATCCAAGAAGGTTAATAGTTTGTGTCCAGCCGTGGAGTCTATTAACCTTTTAATTTGTGGCAATGGGTATGAGTCTTTGGGGCAAGCTTTGTTCAGGTCAGTGTAGTCTACACATATTCTCCACTTGCCATTCTTCTTTGGTACGACCACCACATTGGCCAGCCATTCGGGGTATTTCACCTCTCTTATGAAACCATTTTCTTGCAACTTAGTGGTTTCATTTTCGATTGCTTTCTTTTTGACCCCGGCATGAGGTCTCTTCTTTTGCTTCACCGGGGTAAACTTTGGGTCTACATTCAGCTTGTGAGTCATAATCTCCAGATCGATACCAGTCATATCTGAATGAGACCAAGTAAAACAGTCATGGTTGGACTTCAAAACTTCAATAATCGCTTTTTTCGACTCCGGGTCCAACTCCGAGCCGACAAACACTTTTCTTTCGGGGAAGTCTTTCAATAGGGTGAAAGATCCCAATTCCTCAATGGTAGAGTCCTCGGATTTTTGCTTCCGAGGCTCTTGAATATAAACTGGGATCTTTTCGATTTCCCCTCGGGTGTCCTCCCCGCTTGACCCCGGTTGCTGTAGTTGCTATTGCTTTGGCCCGATCGGGGCGACTCCACTTTTTAACGCAACCGAGTAGCATTCCCTCGCTACTCGTTGCTCTCGTTTGATTGATCGAACTCCCCAAGGTGTAGGGAATTTAATCACTTGATGCAGAGTGGAGGGGACAGCTTCCATGGAATGGATCCATGGCCTTCCGAGGATCACGTTGTATGCCAAATCCTCGGGCATCACTTGGAACAACATTTCCTTGATTACTCCTTCGGTGAACGTCTTGAGTGTGATTTCACCCAAAGTTTTCTCCGTGGAGTTGTTGAAGCCGGCTAGCACTGTCGCTTTGGGGACAACCTCCTCTTTGAGCCACATTTTCTTAACGGCCCCGTAGCTGATTATGTTGACCGAGCTACCGGGGTCGATCAAGACTCTCTTGATGTCAGAGTCGTTGATTCTCAACATGATGACCAAAGCGTCGTGATGGGGGAACATCATCCCATCACAGTCGTCATCGTCAAACACGATCTCTTTACCCGAGCCACCAATTCGGGTTCTCTTCTCCATGGTGATCGATAGCTTGACGAATTTCTTGGCCGCTGCGAAATTCACACCGTTCACCTCTGATCCCCCGGTGATGACATTCACAACTCTCTCCGGGGGTGGAGCCCGAGGTGGTTTCCCCTCACCTCAGTTCTTGGAGAAATTGTACTTTCCTTTGTCTGTAAGGAAATCAGCCAATACTCCCTTCTTCAGCAAGTGAGCCACCTCGAGGCGCAAGGCTTTGCAATCCTCGGTCTTGTGGCCATAATCTGCATGGAATTCGCAGTATAAATTATGGTCTCTCTTATCTGCCGGGGTCCTCATGTCCTTGGGCACCCTTACCCTGGCGGTTTCTTTGACTACATTGACCAATTCCGAGGTCGATATATTGAAATTGTAGTCAGGGATCCGAGGCAGATCCTTCTTCGTGGCCAAAGCTGGGCCTGGGATTTCTTTGGCTCGTGCTGGGTTGAACCTTCCCTTCGAGCCGTTGGCTTATGTGTGAATTTGTATATGAATTTCCGAAGGAGTTTCCTAGCCTTTGACTAACAGGCTGCCTTGTCGAGGTATATGGCTCGTACCTCCCCTTCGGGTTGCCTCGCGACGCCTCGGCGCGGTGCGAAGATTCGCCTCGGTTTTTATAATTGTAACCTCGGCTTTTGAACTCAGCTTCCTCCAATCTGATTTTGGAGTGAGTTCGCTTGTGCAGATCCTCTCATGTCAGAACCTGATATTGTTGGAGCTCCTTTCGCAATTCAGCGGCAGCGTCAGAATTGCGAATATTGATACCCTTTTCAAATGCCATGATGGCCAGGGTATCGTCCATCCGAGGTAATTCCATGCGCTCGGCATGAAAGCGCTCAAGAAACTCCTTGAGTGGCTCTCCGGGCCTTTGTTTCACTTTGCATATATCCTCCTTCCTTTGGAGGATCTTTTGGGCCCCGGTGTGCGCCTTGACGCTAGCGCTGGACATTTCCTTGAAGGTGGAAATCGACCCTGCTGGTAGGTACATGTACCAACGCAGAGCCCCTTTCTCCAAGGACTCGCCAAATTTTTTCAAGAACATCGACTCGAGCTCTATTGCCGTTAGGTCGTTGCTCTTTACCATTGCCATGTATTCTCTCACATGTTCTCTGGGATCGGTGGTCCCATCATATTTCTTCAAAAACATGAGTTTGAAGTTCTTGGGGGTTGGGGCTGGAGCCGGTTCGGGCTTGAAGGGCAGCTCTCTGTATTGATCAATATCAAGATCATCTTCCTCCTTTGTTAACCCCGGCACGCCCTCGAGGCGTTTTTCCACGCGTGCCTCGATGCGAGCCTCAATTTCCCTAGTTAATTTTTCGACTTCGACCGAGGATGTTGTTTCAGCCACGGTGGGAACCGTCCCGAAGTGTGGCGTTGCAGTTGGTATATTTCCCGAACCCCCAGACGTGGCTCCGTTGTGAGGTCCCCCTATTATCGCGCTCGCAGGAACGAATGGCGGGATGCCTCCACCGGGAGCCGAAGGCTGGGTGCTGTTCGATGCTGCACTGTTCCTCCCTTCCAACGAGGCGCGGAATTCAGTGTTAATGTTAACCTGTTCATCCTGTCTATTTTGGAGAGCTCTTAATGCGGTGACAACGTAAGCTTGGAACTCTTCGGTTGTCATTGGTGATGCGGGCTGTTGGCTCGACGGAACGTCAGCCCGTTCGCTAATATTATCACTATTGTCAGCCATAACGTCGTTGAATCGTAAGCTTTGACGAAAAAGAACGTGAAACTTTGGAACAAAGCGTTTCTGCTTATATCCCCACAGACGGCGCCAATTTATATGGGCCTAAATCAATTTTAGGATTACAAATCGAATTTGGATTCGAATATAAGCAAATCTTAGTATCAAAGTTAAATAAATGCACAAAACAAGTGTAAATGCGGAAAAATAACTTGATTTCAATATATGATTGTGAGTACAAATTTGGGCAGAGTTTCAGTATATATTTCTGGATCCGTACAATGTAAAATGAAGTGCTATTTATAGATACAAAGTGTTATCCCACGTTCCCCACTACTTGTTCATGGCCAACCCACGTCTGGAGCATTTATGGGTTGAGTTAATGGGCAAAGTAGTGGACTGAAGTAGTGGGCTGCAAAGCCGCTTGAGCCGGGGGGACTCACCGAGGCATGAATAGATGACCTCGGTGGCAATGCCCTGCTACTTGACCGAGGTGGCTATCATCGAAGCTCAGCTTGCGGCTCGCCTTCGGTGACGGCCTCGGTGCTTGACTTCGGCGATCCACTCATTTGCTTCGGTCTCTGGCTTGTCGATATGTGTTCGGTCGTTATCGATTTGCATGACCGGGGCGAATCGTCGCGGGTCGAATTTTACCCACTACAAATATGTTATTGTATTGCCCAAATTTCATTAAGACGATCAATGATATTTGTCTGATGACATGGCAAGCATGACGTAAAAATCGGAGGCAAGTCAAAAGGAGACTTAATTATGAAGGAATGAACGACACCTAAGACCTGAATTGGTTGCCCAGGTTGGGATTCGGGCATCACTAGCCCCAAGACAAGAAGTTTGGCCATAAGAAGAAGATAGATCTTATCTCTAACCGACTCCGCTATTTTTGGGGAAGATGTTGGTAATAATGGGAGCCTTATCAAATCAAGGAGAGATGTGTGAAGAGTGGAGTCAGTGAAACTCTATACCTATAAATAACTCTCTACCCCCCCCCCCCTGCATATTTTTTACGTTTATTGAACAACACAAACATTCACATTTAGAGCCTGTTTGGGATTGCTGCCAAAAACTGCTTATTTTGAGAAGTACTTTTGGTATAAGTACTTTTTTAAAAAGTACTTTTGGATAATAAGCAGTTTGTGTTTGGACAACTAATTGGAGAAGTACTTTTGATAAATAATTTGTGTTTGGTTAATCATTACGAAAAGTACTTTCCAGTGTCAAATTACGAAAAGGACATCCAAGTTCATTTTACATTTAGATTAATAAAAAAAATTGAATATTTATCATAAAAGACTTTAATTAGAAATTTATTTAGTTAAATGTAAAATATAACGTAAAAGATATAAATTTAAACTATTGAACAACATAAAATATAGTTAAATCAAAGTGATAACGGAATTAGGAATTTCTAGTAATCACTTACTTTTAAAAGATGATTTAAAGAGTAGGACATCCTATATACGCTTGATAGTAATACCTAAAAATAAAAATTAGTCCTAGAGGAAGAAGATTTGTAAAAGTACGTAGTAGAAAAAAATAGAAAAATAAAAATATAATTGTATTTTGAGAGAGATATGGTTAATTTATAAGGAATAATATAGTAAATATGAATTCTTGGTAAGGATATTTCAGTCTTGAAAAAATTAATAAACTGCTTCTGCTTCTGCTTCTTCCAAGAAGCAGATATTTGTAGCTTCTTCCCAACAGCAGAAAAACTGCTTCTGCTTCTACCTAAAAGTACTTTTTTTTAGTTGCCAAACACCTCAAAATTCCAAAAAAAGTACTTTTGTTGGAAAAAAAGCACTTTTGGCTTTGGAGAAGCAATGCCAAACGGGCTATTAATCACTTGTACTGTACTGCATAATCACTCACTTTCTTCGCGGGAGCACGAGCTTCACTTAGCAACAAAATTTATCGCTTTCTTACATCATTATTGTTTCTTTACTCTTCCCGTTATTCTTATCATTATCTTGTTCAATTATCACCATAATTGATCCTGCCTATAATCTTTACACGTTTAGCATCATTATTACTGTTAATTCAATAGCCTAATAATTTATTGCCCGCTTCAATTCTATCAATTGCATAACTAACCTTGCTTTCTAGATGTAGGTTTAATTTCTAGCCTTCAAATCTCGATATAAAGGATCATGTGTGGCTCAACTAAATAGAAATTTAATTATAATACCTGAAGTGAATTTTATGATATACAGTAGTATAATATTATTATATTCATAAAAACATGTCGCACATAGAGAACCACATGAATAGTACTAACAAAGTGATCAAGAATAACCCTATACCCAAAAACAAAAATAATAATAATAATAATAATAATAATAATAATAATAATAATAATAATAATAATAATAATAAATAACATTATACCGGCATCTTCATTATTATGCATTTACTTTCCGTTTTTCTAATTTAAGACTAGGTTAGTCGATATCTGACATAAAATTAAAAGGAAAAACCAGCTGAAAAGCAAAAACAAATTTATATACAGATTGAATCAAGTTATCTCAAATTCACAGATTTAATTTTTTGAGATAACTATTTTACAATCGGCTGGGGCTCATATGGTGCCCCACATTGACATTTTCTTTGGATAAAACTAAAGGAATAAATGTCGAGAAGTAAAAGGAGGATATCATGACTTTATGCTTAAAGATTTTCAATTTTAGTGAAGTATACACCATTAAGGGTCGTTCGGTTCCAGGTATTAATATTTAATATCCGCACAAAACTCAGCGTTAATTAGCGCAGTGTTCGGTTGGTTTTTGTGAAATTTTAATACCCGCATAAAATTAGTGCAACGTTTGGTTGCGTTTTTGTATATTCCGCATTATTAATACCTGCATTATTAATGCGGGAATCTATGTATTATTTTATGCGGGGTAGAAGGTGGTATTAATAATGTGTGTATTAATAATGCAGGTATTAAAATTTAAAATGACAAAATTAACCCTCATGATAATAAGGATATTTTAAAATTTTATTTAAGGAGTAAATAAATATTTTAAATAATAATATTTTTTATTAATTTGTAATATATCAGTGATTCAACAAATAATCCCTATGCTATAATATATGTGTGGCTAATACCCACATTATTAAACCCCACATAACTAATACCCGCATTATCAATACCCACATTATTAATACACACATTATTAATACCCACATTACTAATACCCGCATTAATAGTTAATATCCGTGTAAACCAAAAGCCAAACCGAACGACCCCTAAGAGTTTAAGACACAATAACAAAGAAAAGATATGGATTTTAATTAGACAAGCAATCATACTATTCTAAAAAGGCCAATCCTTAAAGCAAAAAGTAAACGACCATTTTGCCCCAATAGCAATTAAATTCCTATTTCTACTTTTATAAAAAATAAAAATTTTCAAAATTTAGAAGAACTATTACGTATAGATTCATCTGTACATTTTTGCTTGGAGTGCTTTTAGTATTCTCAATTAATTAAGTCTCAATTTAATTAGTGAAAACAATTGGACTTTAACCTTATCATAATTAATGCTCGCATTGAAAGTTTCAGAGAAATTACTACGGTACATTTGTATGAAACCTTTGCAAATTTTTTATCATTAGGCTCTTGAGATTCCCACACATGTATCATTTTTTCAATTTTAAAAATAAAGGTGCATAAAGTTGATTATTTCAAAATTTGACATGAAGAAGAATAAACTCTAACGCTTGAGAATAGCGTGCACGGTGCATATCTCATTGCCTCGCCTTAAAGAATCACAACCAATATTTTCATTGTTACCCAATGTTTGAAGAACTACAGTCAGGAAAATCAAGTTTATAGTCTATGTCTTATTTTGGTTCGGTAATTACTTTTTGTACTTTATTCTTTTAATTTGTTAAAGATGGAAGATTAGTATTGTAGTATTTAGACAGGTTAGTCCACTCAATATTTAATGGGTGCATCTTAAATTTTTGTTGTCAGTGACATATTATGATCCTTCCCGGCTTTTTCGGTTTGTCAAGATTTTTCTAGCCATTTCATAACATCATTGAGGCGCATTAAAATAAATAGCATCTTCTCAACTGTTGAATTACGGTAATTTATTTGGGGTAAATTTACCACAATAATATAAAAGGCCACGGGTTCTAACCGGAGAATCAGCTACTGATATTTGTATCAGGGTAGGCTACTTATATTTTACCATTGCGGGGTGCGGTCCTTCCCCATACAATAGTGATCGTGAGATGCTTCATGAATCAGGTTGCCCTTTTAATGATTTTGCAACTGTAGTAACAATAGTCCCCAGATTTAACCATGCCTTTGTATTAAGTTTATATTTCCTGTTGATCAAAACAGGTTTATTGCATGGCTGGCATCATAGGGGAAGCTACTAACTAAAGATAGACTACAATTCATGAATCTAGCCGTAGCAGATGCAGGTTGTTGCCTATGTGATGAAGGGCAACTGGAATCACATTAATACTTATTTGCTGATTGCAACTGGATAACTGGAGTGCCGGGTGCAGTAAGTCAATGGATAAAACATCAGTTCCCAGCAGAAGGAGCCAATCAGACTTTTATGTGGATCAAGAGGAAGCATTGGAAGAAGTTTAAAAGGGAAGTTCTGGCTGCAATCTGGAATGTTGTAGTTTACTATACCTGGAGAGCTAGGAATTAGAAATTGTACAGAGGAATAGCTGTTAATAGCAGTTTTGTAGTTACACAGATACAAAGAGAGATTAAAGAGAGAGTACGAATGTTACAGAGCTCAACTAGAGCTAATAGATGTAGGAGTTTTCTTCAAGCCTTATGCGCTTAGTTTGTTTGTGTGAGGCTTATGTTCTTGGTGTAACTAGCTGAGAAATAAGGTGCTCTTTAGGTGTAATGTTTTATTGGTTAATGGTAATTTTTCATATTTTTACCCAAAAAAAATTGTACTCGGATTCAACCATGCCTTTGTATGTAATATTTAATTTACTATTCATTGTCAACCATGCATAGTTATTTAAGCCCCATTTAGCTAAATAGTATCAACAAAACTCATCATATATAAGAATTCATGCTATTTTAAATTTTTACTTTATAATGTAAACCCATTATTTAAAATTAAATGTGATTTTAAAATAATATATTTATTGATAAAGGTACACGCGCAAAGCGCGTACCCAAAAACTAGTAAGAAGAAGCATTCGAGCATACATTTTAAAACATCCGAAGGGATTTTTGTACTAATACACTTGAGATTTTATAGATCTCAATTCTTTAAAATTTCTATTCCATATATCATATCCCAATAAATTAAGATTCCCAAAGGATTTCGTATGGTACATATAAATACCAATCAAACTAGTAGATTTAACTACAAGATCATTTACAGAATTAGAAGTTACAATGGCTAGTCTTCGTTCTTTGTCCATCATTCTTTTCTCGCTTCTTACTTTCAATTCGATTTTTGTCGCCTCTTTGACATATAATGTTCGTATTCAAAATCGTGCAACTCAACCTTTGGTTATTCAATGTTTATCAGATGAAAAATTTTATGGAAAGCTTACGATTAACCCATCAGCTATATGGCCTTTTGATACCACAATCAGTGAAGAAACAGCGAGTGGTGTTTTTTGTCAGTTTGGATTAGGAAAAAAACATGGTGTATTTCAAGTGTTCAAATATTCAAGAGACAAAGCATTTTGCAATGGTACAAGTTGCTTCTTGTACGCAACAGAAGACGGAGTTTGTTTTAGCTTTGGGAATAAGTGTGTTTTATTTTTTAAGTTTGTTGGTTAGTTGGGAATAAGTGGGGATTACTCTAATAATTTGGTACTACATTCATGAAAATTGTTGAAGAGAATGTTTATGCAATTCTTGTTGTTTAAAATTCTTCTGGTAATATCATCACTCATCTTATTGATAAATACGTAATACTATTATTTTAGCAGAAATAAGCGTGCTGGCAATATCACCCCTCATCTTATTGATAAATCGAGTGAAGAGCTTGTTTGGCCAAGCTTCTAGGAAACCAAAAGTGCTTATTTTGAAAAATCGAGGTGTTTGACCAAGCTTCTAGGAAAAAATAAGTGCTTTTGAGTGGCAGCAGTTTTTCTGCTATGGAGAAAAAGTTACTTTTCTCAAAAAATACTTTTAAATAGAAGCAGAAACTGTTTTTAATTTTAATCATTCCAAAAATATTCTTACCATAAATACTTATATACTACCTAATAATTACCCCTCCCCTTTTTATATTTTAGTCTAATAATTATAATATACAAATAGTACATTACTTTTTTAATCATTATTATTTCTACGTATACCTACACTATCGTTAGAAACTTTTAATCAAGTAATATCTTTTCTAAGGTATAGATCTAGAATATTCAATTATGTACGTTGTATTTTAAAATTTTTTAACTAAATAAACAAATTAAATATAGTATTTGAGAATAAATAGTTAAAATCATTAATCTAGTTGAAGAACGGTAAAGTGAGTCTTTAAATGTCTTTATTCGTAATTAACACTCAAAAGTACTTTTTCAAAAGCTTGGCCAAATACAAATTATTAATCAACTATTGACTTAAGTGCTTCTCAAATGAATTGGCCAAACACAAACTGCTTTTCTCCAAAAGTACTTTTACAAAAAACACTTTTGAAAAAAAGTACTTATCAAATAAACAGTTTTCAGAAGCTTGATCAAACATGCTTGAAGCCTCGAAGTAGCAATTAAAAAGTCAAGGAGGAAAATGTAGAGATTATATCAAATTAAAATCTCATTAGAATGTGATCAGTTTGTGACTTTTGTCCGACATATATTTTATTACTTCCTTGCTAGTTGCTACTATATGCTTAAGGGTGTAAATATGAACATATCCTATTGTGAATATCCATGTGTCTTTAGCGAAAGATGTTATTTTATGGAAGTGCATGCTGTTAATTTGGTGTAGACAATCATTTTACTAGGATTTAATCCATATAGATTTGAAGTAGGTTCTATATGAAAGGTGGATGAATTGTTCGAAGTCAAATTACATGAATTTATAAGGCAATCCAAATTCGAGTGGATTGGACCATTTACTCGAGTGACAAAAGAATCAAGCTGGAGAACACAACCAGGTATCAAACACATAGCTACCAAATGCATTACTACTTCTCACTGGAAGGGTAATAGTTTGCAAATTAGTTTTACAACCACTTATATAGTGAGTAGTTAGAAATAATCATCACTCATTTTCTAGCTCATTGTACATACAATGACAGTGGTACGACTGCACAGCGCTTGGGGACCTTTTTAAGGAGATCTTTTCCCCCCCAAAACGTGCACTTTTGGTTCAATAATTTTAATGATTTATTATTTTCAAAAGAATACCAAAAATATGCAGAAAGAATTTGTAGGATAAGACTTAAGGATAAAAGTATATCGGAATATAGAAGCCATTAATTTGACAAACCATAAGTTGCATTGCGGGTTACAAGTCGCATTTGCCTAATGATTCACAAGTCACGCTTGATGAATGTGGCTTGCGAATCGCTTTTGAGGAATGCGACTTGCAAATGCTGAATGCCACTTGTAACTCGCATACGCCCAATGTGACTATTAGTAAGCATTTGCAATCGACTTATATCTTGGTTGGCGAGTATATTCACGGTACCGTTTCAGTTTAAGTGTCCATAATTTTTTTTAATCGATTCCGAAAAAATGATCTTTTTTATTATTTGAAAAATAATTTGACTTAAATTTCTATTTATTGAAAGCTTTTATAACCAGACAAATAATAAAACATATTTAAAATCATAAGTTTCAAAAGAATTATAGCATAAAAATGTTATGGCTCGTTAATTAGGACAATATGTTTTAAAGATATATTCATACATTGCTTAAACTTCATGTCCAGTTACATTCACATAAATTAAAACGGAAGAAGTATAAGTTCATAGGTGAAATATACTTGCCTCTCACCTGCTAAAAGGGCACGAATTAAGTATTGACATAATCGAAAATTCTAGAGTTGATGGTTCAAATGATCACTCAACTTTGAGTAATTGGCTATTAAAGTCATCTTTCTTTCATTTATCATTCAAAAGTCATCTAACTTTAGGTAATTAATTCAAAAGGAACCTATAAAAAATTTAATTTTTTGTCACTAGCTGCATTAGAAACTTTCCCTTTAAGTTATGGATTCAAACAAGATTAGGAGCCCATTTGGGTGAGTTTAAAAGTGACTTATAAGCTTATAAGTCCATTCATATATGTTTGGTAACTTAAATTTTTTTGGCTTATAAGCCATAAGTGGCTTAAAAGCTACTTTTTGAGAAGTTAGGAAAGTTAGGAAATCCTAACTTCTCAAAAAGTAGCTTTTAAGTCACTTTTTGACTTATAAGCCACTTAAAATAAACTGCTTATAAACCCACCCAAACAGGCTCTAGATGTATAAAGTCTGTAAATCCACTCCATTCGTTCCAAAAAGAAAAATACAAATTCTTTGTTAGTCTGTTCAGAGAAAATGACAAAATTTGAAATAAAGCAATTCCGAACTTTCCATTTTATCATTAATAAGATGATTTACAAATGTGTGGCTCACTTGAAATGGATGAATTACTTGATGTCCTCTAATCCTTTGAGCTTAAGAGTTAATACTCCTTTCATCTTTTGGATGTATCAAAGCACCTCTTAAACTCAAAGTCAACAACCAAAATACTCCTTCCGTCCCATTTTAGTTGTCGCCTTCAGCTTTTTCACGCCCATTAAGAAAATCATTAACTAGGGTGTATATTTTACTATGTTACCCTTATTTAATGCTTGGCTATTAACTTTCTTTGAGAATTATTCTAATTATTAAGGGTATAGTTGGAAATAACTAGTAAATTTAGTCTTGAAATCCTAAAGAGACAACTAATTTGGGACAAACCATTTCTCCTAAAGCGACAACTATTTTGGGACGGAGGGAGTAGATAGGAATTGCTGGTTTTTACAAAAGGTAGAATTCCAAACATCACATAAGCCGTATCCAAAATCAGATGTATACCAAACGTCAAAATTCCAAACTATATAAAGGAGAACAAAGTGAAGGCAAAAATAATTTATTAGAACAAACCTTCATATATCAATGGCTTTAATTACCAACTACTCTTTCTTGGCTCTCATTCTTGTTATGTCTTTAACAACAGTCTCTCAATTCTCATTTTCTTTTGCAGATACAACACCAAGTGTTCACCTCCCTGATGATTTGCCTGCTAATAGAACAAAAATTCTTGAAGTTGTATGCAAGATACAAAGTGGACTGCCTTTGCTTTCAATAAATCTTGTTTCAGGCCAAGAATTTTCATTCGATGCTGGTATTGATGATATATATGTTTGTCTTTCTACATGGGGTTACCTTTGGGCTTGGTTTAATGCATTTGATCCAACTGCAGATAAAGGCCATCCTATTGTCTACGTACAATTTAGACTTGATGGTTTGTATAAGAGTTGGGACAAAGCTAATTGGACTGGGATCACGGGTTGGATTAATTAACTAGGAGTAGCTTTTTCCATTTCTTTTTTCCTTTCTGTTATTTTATGGTTTGGTTTCATGTTATCTTATCGACCGTTTGAGGCAATTTTTATACTATCAATTATCCATAAACATCTACGGGTTATCCTCCTCATTAGTCCTCAGTAACCTTTGTAACCTTACAACCAAAAAAGGATGCCTACACCTGTTGCAACTAAAATGTGACTTAATAGTATAGATATGTTTGTTGATATATATGAGTAAACTCTTTCTTCAATCACATGGAGCATTAAAGTTTTGGTTAGATTTTCTCTCTCTGATATTGTCCTTATTTATGGTTACTAGTGACATTATTAAATTGAATAAGTTAAATAAAATTTATTAACGTTATTAGGACGGTAAAAACTTATCTATCGTGGGTGTTTACAAAAATTCAATGAACACATGACAACGGTGTTAAATGCAATGTTATTACTTAACCGTACTTCATAGCATATACTTTTTACCTCAATTTTATACTTAAAATATAGGAAAAATTGTTGTAATATACCGTGTATGAGTTGAACATAAAATTAAATTAGAAAATCTCTCCGACGCAATCAAGTCTTTTGTTGATACGAATGTATTGGCTTAAATCGGGTTAGGTCAATTAATCGAATTTATAACGTGGTTAACAAGAAATTTGTCATATCAAAGTTGCGGATTAATTTAAGAAAAACAAGCAACAAAGACAAAATATTAAGAACAATAAATAAATAAAAGTTGTAGTATGTATTTCTGAATGATCCTTACAAGGTAAGTACAATGCTATTATAGGTTGGCAAGTACAACGGTTATTATTGTAGTAATTAGACAATAAATACCCACTATCCACGTTCTCATCGTGGGTAGCCTATGATTATCCTATTGAATGCTGAATTAATGAATGGCCGCTACAAGATTTCTCTTTCTTACAGAATGTAACCGTTCCCCCGAGGCTTAATCAGTTCGCCTAGGGAGAATGAGCCCTTTGGTTCGAGGAAAGATTCCCTCAAAGGCATGTCTCGAACCCTAACCTCGGGAATTCGCCTTGAGAACCAAGCTCCTCATGCAATAATCATACTTTGTGTCTTGACATTAACATCCCTCAAGCCATGTGCCTGAGGCGCCACATAATCAAACCATTTTCTACCCAATATAGATAGTCTCTCCACTCCTCGAATAATTGACATAATTTCTGATGAGTGGAATGAAATTGAGCGGGAAATCGACGTGGCCATACGTGCACCTAGCGGTTTGAAAAGGCGGCTTTCATTTTGAATTCCCATCCACTACACGCGGCAGTCACTGAGAGCCAGTGACCCTTCGTTCCTGCTTCCTATGTAAACGTGATGATTGCCCTTCCACTATATATAACCCAACTTGTCTTCGTTCTTCCTCACTTTCAATCTTCCAAGCAACAGTAAGAATTTCCATAACAAGCTTCAACTTGAATTCCACTTTCTTAAATCTCATTTGAAAAAGCATCACCAATCTTCTTAATAAAGATTTCTGCAACCCACTCTGTTCAAAACTCTTTAGGCCCTTTGAAGAAAGGGTTCCTGACATTGCTACCATGGTCGCCGGCGGCAAACTGGTGAACGTCCCAGTGCCCTTAAATATTATCCTTCCGATGGATGAAACTACTAAGGCAACGTTGCAACATGGTGATTTAAACCAAGGCGGCGCAAAGCCATTGCCAACTGCAGAAATATTGAGGAAACCGTTGGTGGAGAGGTTGACGCCGCCGCGACTGGTGGTGGAGAAGCTAATGTCGACACCGAGGCGGGAGCTTCAAAGCCCAAGAAAAAGAAACCATCTATCAAAGAGCTTGTGCCTCACCAGGTCATCCTTTCAAGCTTTGACCTCGAAAAGTATTTTAAGCTACAAGATCAAAAGGCCGCCGAGCACGAGAAAAACAAAAATGTTCCAGTTCAAGTTACACCGAGCCTGATTACACAAGCTCACACTGCTTTAGTTCGGGAGGAATGCAACTGGACCCGAGGTCTAGATTGGAATCCCTGCACCAGATAGTCGCAGTTGCGACAGAGTAATGGGGCATTCTTTTTTCTACACCTATCCATTCACGATAGGTTTTCTCTCCATATCCATCTAGATATTGACACCTTCTGCCGAACATACAGTTTATGTTTGGCCTAACTAGGCCCTGGGCTCTGGATGGTCGTTCAGTGTCTTGACTTCTTTTTAAGTCGGAAGGTCGAGGTCCCCTTCACTTTTCAACAGTTGATTGCTCTCTTCTACCCCACATTGCACAAAAGCGGTGTTGTTTAACTTAGCAAACGAGGCAAATACTCATTGATTACAAAGAATGGAGACATCGAAGATCATGGATGGTGTGATTGCTTCGTTCTTCTCGCGACCAATTTCTATCCTCCGAGTTTACCTATTTCGAAGTGTGGAATAAAGCATGTGAGTAACATTCGTGGTGCTATTTAGTAGTATTCTTACTCTCCCTTCACAACATCTTATTTTCTAACTATTGCATTGAATTTCTTAGCTGAAAAAATTCCAATCGTGCCGCCAAAGGATCTGACTGCTTGGGTTCAAGCGATTATTGACATCAAAACAAGGCCATAGAGATCGTGGATGGTGTTAGATGTATTGGAGGAAAATAAGTGGTGTTGAACCCCAAAAATTACCCCAAAAAGGATAAATTCCGGAATATCAACTGAATGGACTAACTCTTTTGGAGTTTTTTGAGTCGCCACCCAATTTAAGGAAAACAGGGAACCAAATTAACAAATGCGTGCAAAAACTCTGTTTTTATAAAAGGACGGTCTTTCTTTCAGAGATTCTAAAGGTAAGAGGTTTTATTAATTTCGGAAGAAGGTTTTTAAGGCACTTCCGAAATTCCGTTAAAAACGGTTAATCCGACAGGTTTCCAAAACATTTGCAAAATATGCTTTTCTAGAAAATTTATCTAAAAATAATTAATTGAAATAAAACTTGTTTATAAAAAATATTTAATTTGCACGCATTTTGCTAAATGGCCCCAGTTTGTAATAAATTAAATAACAACTTTAAACTAAAAGGCAATGAACATAAAGTAAAGCAATATACAAACAATCAAATATTATTGATAAATAAATATTTTACGCATTTATTTACATAAATATCTCTAAGGAAAGAAAGTCAAAGTTAAAGATAAAACCCGGGAAATTGATCAACTCGCGGGAGCCTTGAATTTTCTAAAATTCCTAAGTCTTATTTCTTGAATGCTCGAGCCCGAGCTTGATCCCAAATGACTCCTAGTCAATGCATATTCCCATTTGTAAGTTATCCAAACGCGTTCCCAAGTTGTTCGTGCAAAAATGTACCTCGCAAAAACATGGAAATGAAATTGGATTAGTACGATAATAAAGTGTAATAACTAATGAAAATAAAATAATAATAATGATAATAAAGTAATAATAATGATATTAATAATATATATATATATATATATATATATATATATATATATAATAATAAATATAATAGTAATAAAAATAATAATAAAAGTAAGGGGTTCTATTTTGCAAAATTTAGGCTCAGGTTTGTATGGCGCGTCATATAGAGGCTCGGGATGTTGGTACGGTTGCAAACACGCCGGCCGGTCGTGTTGCCATGCAAAGTACTAATTCCGTTACTCTATTCAACTTGCTTTGCATTAAAGTGCATACATTCATCTATTTGCTTTAGGGACATGGGGACGGGACTGTTCAAGTGTAGTATCATGTTCAAATCAATCCCGAGGCCTCAATACATGTATATGTAATTTTTCATTGGCCGGTGTAGTATCAATTCAATTTCAGTCCATAAGCCTCAAATCAATTATTTGATTATTTTCATTGACCAGTGTAGTATCAATTCAATATCAGTTACGCGATATATGTTCAAAATCCACTGGTCATAACAGAGACCAAGTGATGGGTCAAACAATATTTCCTAAAAGATTAAGTGGAACCAGTGAAATGTGTAAGGCAAACGGAAAACCCAGTCATGAATCAGATCTGCAGCAAACAACCATAGCAGTAACAGAGAAACAATATACACAAGGACCGGTTAAACCAAATCAAAAGTCGAACACCAATCAAATAATTAAACTGTGAACGAGAGAACCGAAAGGGTAACGATTGAACCCAGAAAAATGTGAATAGATTCACGACATGAACGGGTAACAGAGTCGAACCACAAGAAACTCGCAGCAACAATGAGATCAACAACAGTGGTCCAGGTCTCCACGGTAACAGGCTTTCCGATAAACGCTGCCGTCGCCGATGGAAAATTCCTGTAATGAAGTGGGTCTCACGAGCAGATCGACGAAAGAAAGGAGAAGACGGAGAAGCGACTGCCGGTGAGATTTTTCGGCGTAAATTCGGCGAAGGTCACGGCGCCACTGCTACCCTTTCCTCTCGTCCTTTTTTAATTTTTTCGTTCAATAACAGAGGACAAGAACAAATCAAAACTGAGAACGACATAGAAGATATTGATAATGAAGCTTTTCCGATCACCATCCAGGCGGTGACCACCGTCACACATGCTGTCACTACTTTGTTCTCTCCGTTTCATTTGGGATCTGCGTGCGTGTGTTTAGATCTGTTGGCGTGTATGTGTAAGGGTGCTGCTTTGTATTGTGTGTGTGGAGTATATTGTTGCCCTTCGTTTTTGTGTGTGTTTGTTATGAGCTAGATTTGAAATTTTTTGTGGCGTTGGAATAATGAGGAGGGAGATGGTGAATAGTGGGGGAGGCTAGGGTTTAAGGTTTTATAGAAGGTGAGGGTTGGGTTTATAGAATTGGGCTAGGAAAATGGAAAATGCATATTGCATGAATAAGATAAGACTTAAAATGAAGAACGATTGCGGCCTTTTTTCGCTAAAATTATGAACTTAATTTATTCTAAAAAATTAACCTTATTTTAAACATAATTAGACATTAATTGAAAATTTCGGGACAAAATTGGGTGTCAACAAGTGGGCGTGAAAATGGCACGGTAGGTTTTAGCCATTATTTATGTTCTCTTTTTGAATTCCCTCGAGACTTATTTCTTGCTAATTTCACCTCCCATTTTATAGGTTTTGCCAACAAGGCAGCTTCCGAGCCAAAGTAGAAGAAAAAGAAAGAAAAGAAGGAGAAGAAGAAAGAAGTCCCCGTTGTAGGGGAAAGCTTAAATGAACTGGAGGGCTTAGCTGCTGAAGTCCTTGCACAGACCATTGTCCTCGAATGAGTGCCTAACCAAGGGACTTCGAAAGTAACATCTTCTTCGGTAAGCTTATCTCCATCACTACCTCTTCATCTTTTCTCCTTAAATCATAAATCATATTTCTCAGATTCGAAGAGGAAGAGACATGCATTAAAGAAATCCACCAAGGCAAAGCGTCCTCGAGTGGAAGTGACTGCTGCTCCTAGTCCCAGGGTGATGACCCAGCCACGTCGGGGCTTGATTGGCGAGCCCATGGGTGATGAGGTCCTCAATGAAATCAAGGTAGTTGACCTCGAGGTCTCGGACCATGCAACCAACAAGGCCAAAGTCAAATCCAAGGTTGGTGAAATCGAAGTTCCTTCAGCTGCTAAGGAAAGAACTGCTGAAAACTTTCCTTCTGCTGAAGAGAGAGCAACACCAAACACTTGACCTTTTGCTTTCGAGCCTTCTAACGCCTCGGTTTTGAACCTTTATATGATAGCATAGATGTCCCCATATGTCTCAGAGGACTGCTCGGGCTATTAGAACGGGAACGCACCAAGGACACAGCTCATGGAGATTTGATGGCTATCTCAGCCCAGCATGCAGTTTAGGTATACCTTTATTAATTGCAATTCCTTTTGGCTTTAACCATCATCGATTTTACTCCAACTTTCACTCAAACCTCTTGCGGGAGCTATGTATATGCGATGAAGGTTGTGGAGATGGAATTCAACCGATCAGCTTCTCTCAAGAAGATAGGAGATGAGTGGACCGTCAGAGGTCGGAGCTCTAGTTCCAAGTTGCTGATCTGCGGGAGCAGTTGCTTAAGTTCAGCCTCGAGCTAGATCAAGCTTGCATGATAAGTCCGACCTCGAATTGGCCAAAGCTCGTGAGGCTACCGCTGTCCTTGAGGCTCAATTAAAGACGTAGGAGGAAAACTACCGAGCCAAAAACCAAAGGCTACCGGATAAGGCTAAAACCAAGGTTAAGGAGGTTGTCGAGAAATACCATAATAAGCTGAAAGCGCACATGCTCAAAATGAACGAGCTAGAGGTTCGGATGAAGACTCTCGAGACTGAGGTCAACACCCTTCGGGGCAAAAAGGTGTCCTCTTCATCAAAGATTAAGGCAAAGGTGACTGGAGCTCGAGCAGACAAGAACTGGGCTATTATTTAAACCAGGTTGAAGAGTGATGCGGGGCAAATTTGAGCCAAAGCGCCAACCATCAAGAGCCAAGCTCGAGAGCACAAAGTGTACACGTTAAGGGCTTCGGAGGAGGTTTCGAGAGTAATTTGAAGTTATGAACTTGATCGCCATCGAGAGAGGACCAACTATGGACCAAGAAAGAACACCTAGAGTCCATCTCGAGCCATCTCAAGACCTCCCAGGATGAGGTGGAGTGCCTACACAAAGAGGTGGACCGCCTACATGAGTTCAAGCCTCAGGATTCAAGGAGGCTGACCGCCCAAAAGCACTAGGTGGACTGCCTACCGTGCAGCCACCTCTGAAGAACAGAAACAGGCAGAGCGCTAGATGGGGTGGGCGGTATTTCATTTAGTTTTGTATGAAATTCCAACTATAGCCCTGCGTGGACTTATTTGTTTTAACCCACTTTGGGAGTATTTTAGACATTAGGCATAGAAGAAGAATATAAAATTCTTCCTTAGGCTCTCATTTCATGTACCCTATATTTGAATGAAAAACATGAAACTTGAAAGCTTAAGAGCATTTCAATGAAAACTCCTTGTGCGGGCTTGATTTCACTTGGTGGATTCCAAGTTGAACTTCTACCCTTTGTTGATCATTCTATTTGCGAGAGGTCTCTCGAGGATAGTTGTTTAGTGTAGGTGTTCCTTGACAATCACCCGAGGTGTATCAAAACAAGTTCTTCGGTGCTACTTAGGTAATTCATTCGAGCCACGTCTCGCTTTTATCTTTACTTTATTGCTTCCGCTTGTTTACGCTGTATCAAAGACGCTTGAACAATGTAAATCGAGGTTGATTTGGATGAAGAAATAGCCAAGGCTCAGAGCAATGTTGCCAAGGCTCAGGCTATCATTGATATGCTTCCTTCGAGCAGTGACAACTCGGGTAATGAAGCTGAAGAAGATGATGAAGACTCCGAGGATGGAACTTCAAGCACTGGGAAGATGATCCCAAAAATTGATAACCTCTTTCTGTATATTTGTTTAAAGTCGTCGAGCCGTTTGATGTAAATAACTTTTGTAGCCCCCCGGCCTTTATCAATGAATTTAAATTTTCCTTTTCCTAAATGTCAGTCTTATACTTTTGCCTTGAAAGCGTTTGACAAGTCACTTAGGATATTTTTCTTGCAAGACTTAGATAAAATTTATTCACACCGATGCTAGCTTAGAACAACGTCTCGTTCTCGAGCCGTGGCATGAAAGAACATACTTATAATGATATAAACTCAATAAATGATATAACTTCGGGCACTAGTCATCGAAACAAAGAGATATTGAATTCATTCCGTTGATGATAATAAGCCATAACAGGCGCTTACATAAAACCTAGTCAAGACTTCGACAATTTTTCATGAAAAGCCACTTCGGGAACCAAAACAAACACAATAAATTAAGCTAATCTTCATGAGACAGTCCCCAGTATTCAGATAGCTAGTCTTCGAGTATGCTTAGAGTTCCCGGTCTAAGAAGCTTCGAGTCAGTCTTGACTGCACACCGCCCCTTACATCCCTCCAGTGGTCGGGTGCGAATTGATGAGGATCCAAGCACTGAATATCATTCCCTCTGCTTCCTGAAAAGGACAAGCAAAGAAAAACGAGGGGTCAGAATTTTACGACCTAAGCGCTGGAGCATTAACAGCTCATTGCTGCAGGCAAAAATTTCGATGACAAAAGGTAGGGTACCTAAATGTCAAAAATAGTAACGCTTTTAATTGGAAACATTCCAATTTAAAGGTTCTTGTTTACTTTCCAAATCCTCTAACCGATTTGCCAACAATAGCTTTGACTCGATAAGGCCCTTCCCAATTTATGGCTAGTTTTCCAGCATTCTTCTCCTTAGTAGTTTGATTCGAAGCTTTTAGTACATATCACCAACCTTGAAAGCCCTAAGCATAGCTTTCCTATTCAGATAAGCTTCAATTTGCCTTTTCTGAGCAGTCAAGCAAACCAAAGCCATTTCCCTTCGCCCTTTGAGCAAATCCAGCTCCACTCGCATCTTTTGCTGATTTGACTCCTTAGTTGTATGAGCGTACCGAAGGCTAGGTTCTTCAACTTCCATAGGAATCAAAGAATCAATCCCATATGCAAGGGAAAATGGGGTTTCACCCGTGCTATTTTTCTCAATGGTGCGCATTGCCCATAAGACCTATGGCAACTCATCGGGCCACGAGCCTTTAGCTTCATCCAGCTTCTTTTTGAGATTATCCACGATTATTATATTCGAGGATTCAGCTTTCTCATTAGCGCTTGGATGATAGGGTGTCGAGGCCACTCTTTTAATCCCCCACTTTTCAAGAAAGGTGGTGACTTCCGAACCCATAAATTGCGGGCCATTATCGCAAGTTATCTCCCTTGGGACCCCGAACCTGCAGATGATATTCTTCCTGATGAAGCTGATAGCCTCCTTTTTCCTAACCTTAGCAAAAGACCCTGCTTCGACCCACTTGGTAAAGTAGTCAGTGAGTACAAGGATAAACCGAACACTGCCTTTCGCCTTGGGAAATGGGCCAACAATATCCATCCCCCAGTTCATGAAAGGTCAAGGCGAGACAACCGAGTGCAGTGGTTCAACTTGTTGATGAATCATTGAGGCATGCTTTTTGCATTTGTCACATTTACTTACAAACAACCTAGCATCCTCACTCATTTCCGGCCAATAATATCCTGCTTGGAGGAGTTTGCGCGCCAAGGTCTTTCCACCCGAATGATTACCACATTCGCCCTCGTGCACCGCCCTCGTGACATACTCAATTTCACGTGGGCCTAGGTATTTGGCCATCGGGCCGCAATAAAGCCTTTTGTATAACTGCCCTTGAATCATCGAGTAGAGGACCACTTGCTTCCTCAGTTTCTCAGCTTCTCTCTTATCTTCTGGTAAAATCTTAAGATCTAAGTATGAAATAAACTTGGTATGCCTATCCCAAGTCTCATTCACCGAATTCACCTCCATTTTTAAGCCCACATGGTTCACTAGCTGGTGATTCAACTTTATCTTTTCCACCGCAGAATTAAATCAGTCCCCGAGTCCTCTTTTTCAATAGCAGAGTCCAAATTCGCCAAGGCGTCAGCCTCAGCATTCTCATCTCGAGGGATTTACTTAACCTTACAGTCCTGGAACCCAACCAAGACTTTTTGTGCTCGAGCCACAAATTGCTTCATCCTGGGCTCCCGTGCCGTGTAATCACTGAGCACTTGATTCACCACTAGCTGCGAGTCACACCTTAACTCTACTCTTTCTGCTCCCATTTTTCTAGCCAACTGTAATCCTGCTATAGAAGCCCCGTATTCTGCCTCGTTATTGGTCAACTTTTCAATCCTTACGAAGTGCCTTATCCTTTCCCCCGTAAGAGCTACCAGCACCATTCCGAGTCCTGAGCCATTGGAATTAGTTTCTCCATCGGTGTAAAGTGTCCAAACCCCGAAATTTGATCCTTCAACCGCCGAATTCTCTTTTTCGGCCTGGGGGAGTATTTTAGCATTGAAAGCAGCCACGAAGTCAGCCATCAATTGAGATTTTATGGCAATTCGAAGCTGATATAAAATGTCATACTCACTCAACTCAATTGCCTATTTAGATATCCTCCCCGACAGCTCAGGCTTATGTAATATGCTTCTCAAAGGGAAATTGGTGACTACGCTATGAGATAATATTGAAAGTAAGGCTGAAGTTTACGAGCAGCTACAACCAAAGCAAGTGCTAATTTTTCTAAATGGAGGTACCTTGTCTTAGCATTGATGAGAGTTTTTCTCACATAATATATTGGATGTTGCTTCCTATCCTCTTCTTGAACCAAACCGCACTAACCGCTACCTCGGACACAGCTAGATAAACCTACAATGTCTCGCCATATTTTGGCTTGGAAAGCAACGGTGTGTTAGCCAAATAACATTTTAACTCTTTCAATGCTTCTCTGCACTCTATCGTCCATTTGAAGTCTGTATTCTTCTTTAAGACAGAGAAAAACCTGTGGCACCGCTTGGAAGACCTCGAGATAAATCTGCTCAAGGCTGCGATTGCGTTGAACTTCCTTAGGTCCTAAGAGGACCTCGGGGATCTCCTCAATAGCTTTGATCTTTTCAAAGATTTTCCTCGATGCTTCGTTCAAAGACAAGGAACCCCAAAAAATTTTCCAAACCAACCCCAAAAGCACACTTTTCAGGGTTTAGCTTCATGATGTACTGCCTCAAAATAGCAAAGGCTTCTCTCAATGATTAACATGATCCTCCATTCGAACTGATTTTACTAGCATGTCGTCTATGTACGTCTCCATTATTTTCCTAATATAATCTTTGAGCATTCTACATACTAGCCTTTGATATGTTGCCCCGACATTTTTTTAGGCAAAATGGCATCACCTATAACAATATGTACCCTGATCTGTGATGAAAGAAGTCTTTTCCTTATCACTTGGATCTATTAGAATTTGATTGTAGCCCGAATAGACATCCAGGAAGGTTAATAACTTGTATCTAGCCGTGGAGTCTATCAACCTATCTATTTGAGGTAGTCGTTATGAATCTTTATGACAAGCTTTATTCAGATCAGTATAATCTACGCACATCCTCCACTTGCCATTCTTTTTTTACACCACCACTACATTAGCGAGCCAATCAGGGTACTGCAATTCTCTTATGAAACCATTATCGAGCAGTCTCTTGGTCTCATCTTCAATAGCTTTTTTCTTCAGGCTGGCATGCGGCCTCTTCTTTTGCTTCACTAAAGGGTGGTTGGGATCCATGTTCTGCTTGTGCATCATTATTTCGAGATCAATTCCAACCATGTCTGCGTGAGACCAAGCGAAGTAATCATCATTAGTTTTTAGTAGCTCAATGATGGCGTTTTTTGACTCTGGGTCCAATTCCGAACCCACAAACACGTTTCTTTCTGGGAATTCCTTCGACAAGGCGAAAGATTCTAACTCTTCAATAGTTGAGTCCTCGGCGTTATACTTTCAAGGCTCATAGATGTATACCGTGATCTTCTCCACCTCTTTCCGAGTGTTCACTTCAAGAACCGAACTCTCCTCTTCACCATGCCCCGGACAAGTTAATTGTCATTTCGATGGCCGGTTCGAGGCGACTCCATTCTTCATGGCAATCGAGTAACAATCCCTAGCCACTCGCCTTGGATTACACGTATTTCCCACGGAGTAGGGAATTTGATGGCTTGATACAAGGTAGAGGGCACAGCTTCCATCTCATGAATCCAAGGCCTTCCGAGGATAACATTGTAGGTCATGTCCTCAGACATCACTTGAAACACTGTCTTTTTATTAATTCTCTCGGCAGAAGTAATGAGAGTAATCTCACCCAACGTCTTCTCCGTGGAATTATTGAATCCTATCAAAATGGTTGCCTTCAGGACGATAAGGTCCTTCAATCATATCTTTTTCACAGCCCCGTAGCTGATAATGTTAACCGAGCTGCCGGGGTCGATGAAGACTCATTTTACATCTGTGTCATTAATCCTCAACATGATTACCAAGGCATTATGATGGGAAAATATCATCATCACTATCATCTTCATCAAAAACTATTTCTTTACCCAAATCACCTGTTCGAGTCCTTTTCTTCATGGTAATCGAAAGCTTTGCACAATTTTTTGGGGTGCCAAAGTTTATAACTCCAGCCCAGTCAACAGCTCAGAGCCCAGCATGTGAGCCATAGGCTCGGGGGGGGGGGGGGGGGGGGGGGAAGGGGGGAGATCAGCGCAAACGCTAATCAGAATAATTTAGTGGGGCTATCTTTGGTGTCCAAGGAGAAGGATCTTCTTCGTATCCCTAACTATAATTTAAATCTGTCTACTATGGAGTTGGTAAACGCGTTGAAAGGGATGATTGACCAAGGAGTTCGGTTACAAAAAGATATGAGAACACCCCCGGAGAAGAGATATCAAAATCTGTATTGCGAGTTCCATGCTGACTAACATGTTGCTTGTGAGAATTGTACGACCCTTAAAATTTTCTCGTGGCGCATCGGCACGTCGAGAAGACTCAGATCAATTTCTATAAGCATTATATTGGCCCGACGCCCCCACTCTATTTCCTCGAGCCTAATCCTGAATGTTGCCCTATCATGCAATTCATTCTAGGTTCGGGCTTGCCACTGTTGGAGGTCTCTTTGCGGCTCGGCGGCAACCTCAAAATTACTAGCGTTAATATTACTTTCAAATGCCATGATTGCCAAGTTCTCATCCATAGGTTGCAATTCCATTCTTTTCGCCTGGAAATGCTTGAGGAACTCTTTGATGGGCTCCTTATACTGCTGTTTGATTTCAAACACATCATCCTTCCACTTGAGGATTTTCTGAGCCCCTGTATGCACTTTGATGAGCAAGTCAGCCAACTCATCAAAGCTCGAGACAGACTCCAAGGGGAGGTGCATGTACCACCGAAGCACCCTTTTCTCAAGGGTATCCCCAAACTTCTTCAATTAAATTGACTCATTTTCTATCGGGGACATGGTCTGCAGGGTCGGTAGTCCCATCATACTTCTTCAAGATCTGTAGCTTGAAATGTCTTGGTATGGGGGTAGGAGCAGCCTCGGGCTTAAAAGGATGCTGCTTATATTTTTCAATATCCAAGACTCGTTGAGCCTTTCTAATCCCAGGAACATTTTCGAGCCTTTTTTTAAAATTGGGCTTCGAAATCTTTCTTCTAATTCTCTAGGTCCAGCTAGACGCTCGTTTCTGCTACTATTGGGGCTGTCCCGAAGGGTTGGTGCCAATCGAGGCAGTCTCCGAGCATCTAGATGCACCTCCATTTGGAAGTCCCCATGTTGTTGTGCTCGTAAGAACAAAGTTTGGGATGCCTCCATTGAGAACTATAGGTGGAGTTTCAGTGGGAATTTTATTATTCCTCATGCTCCCAGACAGAGCTTGCAGCAAACTTTGAAACTCGTCATTGAATCCTGCATGCGCAGCAAACTGCCCCTGGAGCTGTTGTAAAGTATTTATAACATACTATTGGAATGGGTTGTTTGACCCTGATGAAGAGGAATCAATCGGTGGTAGAAGTGGCATTGCAGCACCTGGTGGAATTGGTGGGGTTACGCCAACTGGTGGATTTGGAGTTCCATTACTTGGTTGGATTGCATGAACCTGCATTCCATTGCCTGGAGTAGGAACAAAGGTTCCATCTCCAATCTGTTCAACTGTGTTATCAACGTTGTCAGCCATTGCTAAGAAGTGATGGAGAGGATAGAGAGATTGTAAACTTTGGAGCAAATGTTATTGCTAGTTCCCCACAGATGATGCCAATTTATATTGGCCTAAATCGGGTTAGGTCAATCAATCGAATTTGTAATGCGGTTAACGAACAATTTGTTGTATCAAAGTTGCGGATTAATTTAAGGAATACAAGTGACAAAGATAAAATATTCAGAACAATAAAGAAATAAATTTGTAGTATGTATTTCTGGATGATCCTTACAAGGTAAGTACAATGCTATTTATAGGTTGGCAAGTACGACGGTAATTAATATAATAATTAGGTAATAAATACCTACTATCCACGTTCTGATCATGGGTAGCCCATGATTACCCTATTGAATGGTGAGTTAATGGATGACCGTTACAAAATATCTCTTCTTACATAATATAACCGTTCCCCCGAAGCTTAACCAGTTCGCCTTGGGGAGAATGAGCCCTTTGGTTCGAGGGAAGATTCCCTCAAAGGCATGCCTCGAACCCCAACTTCGGGGATTCGACTCGATAACCAAGCTCCCCATGCAATAATCATACTTTGTGTCTTGACATGAACACCTCTCATGCCATGTGCCCGAGACGCCACGTAATCAAATCATTTTCTACCTAATGCAACAAACGAGTTGGACGAAAAGGACCTAAGCACGTAATCCACTCTCATTGTTTTAAGGGAAAAGGAAGAGATTTGTGATGGAAGAATCAGCCATAAATTCAAGCATCTCAAAATTTTCCGATGGATAGTAAAATTATCACAAATTGGCCTCAGATTTCGTCCACATTGATTTGACTCCATCATAAACGTTATAAATCTATATCAAGATTTGTGACGGACATATTCGTCAATAGGTAAACGTATAGTATTCTGAACAAATCTTTCTTTTTCTTGAACTAAAGGTAACTAGGAAATCAGTCCGCGCATCGCACATTGCGCGGTCACGAAAAACCTCATTGATACAATATAATTTGTTGCTAAAATCTGAATATTAAGAATAAATAAGTAAATTCATGTAAACACTAAAAATTCTGAGAACTACCGTAAGTAATTTAATTTAAATGCAAGAGTTTAATGGATTTTGTCTTTTTAAGTTTACCGACCATAATAATTTGTTCTTTAAGCGTAATTGCTTTAGAATGTACGTGGGCATGGAACAAATAGGCTAAACAGCTCCATTAATCTCTCCTGACATTCAGTACGATGATAACATATCATAAGTTTCCAATTTATTAGAATTTTTTAAAAAAGATACTCCCTCCGATCCATATTATTTGATTTTTTTATTGTTTCACGCTGATTAAGAAATCCACCTTTTAGCATTAATTAAAAAGATCATTTACGAAATTAACCTTTGTCTCTTTCAAATTTACTTATAGAAATTTATGAGGATTTTTAAAAAATGTATTTAAATCATTTATTGACAAGGGTATATTTGGGAAGAACTATTTAAAAGCTTCTTGAACTTTGAACAAATCAATTATTTTGAACTAAAGATAAAGGCAAAAAAATCAAATAAAGTAGACCGGAGGGAGTATTGATTAAATGGTACTTAATGTCGTATGTCTCCTTTCTTATTGATGTGAACATATTTTTTTAGTATGTTACAAAGAATAATCCCTTTTAAATTTGGAATACTTTACTTAAACTTCTAAATTTTCCTCAATGAAAAGCTTTTATAGAACAAATACCATGACATATTTAGGATTACAAATTTGAAAGATTATAGCCGCATAAATGTTACGACTTGTTTAGAATCAAAATATTTAAAAGACGAATAAAGTACTTATCCCAATTTTAGTCCTCACAATAATTGAAAAAGCAGGAATTCAGACTATAAAGGTGAATGGCATATCTATTTTGTCATGACTACTTACTTCCCAAATAATTATCATATTCATTATACATAATAATTACGAAATTTATCATATATTAAGTTCAGAAGAAAAATAACTTGTAACTGCTTTCATTACCTTTTCATTTTTCAACCTTCAATTTTGGATCATTTGCACCCAATTCATTGAATTCAAATATATATATATATATATATATATATATATATATATATATATATATATATATAATTTTTGAGCATTTTAATATAAAAAAGAGACAAACAAAACAAATAGAAAATTATCAAAATGTTGTTCGATGTAAAAGGTTTAGAATATTCAGTCCTGATAAATTTCTTATCAAAAATAGTTTTATGTATACAATAAGTGGACATTCTTTTCCATATCATTAATTTACAAATTGATTTAGTTTAGATCCTTAACGTAAAAAATCATAATTTTCTACGAATTAATCATGCTCTTCTCTAATTTCCAAAACATTGTTGTGGCCCTTTATATCTTCGACTGGAGGAGCTTTACTCTCCAAAAGAGGCGTGGTAATAAAATATAGTAATTCATCCCTCCCCTGGTTGTCAAGATAAGAAAAGCTTTTGAATTAAAAATGAATAAGAATCTAGGAAAAAAATGAATATAAACTAATATAGTAATCTATCCCTTCCGAATGGTTGCCAAGTTAAGAAAAGCTTTAAAAAATAAGTACTGAATTTTAATGAAAGAACTAAATAGAATTCCTTTACATTCTGTTACTCTTCCCTTAATTTCTGCTTACTATTGAAGGAACTTATAGTGTATCAAATTTTACCAAAATAAACTTGAAAACATTAAGAACTCCTCGAAGTAGATCAGAAAGATAGAAAGGCAAAATATAGTGTAAACCACATTACATATGCTCCTATTTTATTCAAAAGCATCAGAAACACATACTTCTCCACAGACCTCCTCTCAACTGTAATAGCCGATAGCTAATTCCAATTGTATTTTCTTACCTAAACATACTAACTAAAAACACACGGACAAAAAAGAGATATTAATAAATATAATAACTAACAGTCACAGGGAGGTGGGAAAGGTCAAAAACACATAAATAGAAACAATTCCAAAGTTCGGCATGTAATTTTGTAGAATTAAAGCTTTTGAACCAAAGTGAGTTCAAGTGCTTAGAGAAAAGCCATAGCCTCCTTTAGATAGTCCTAATTAATTACAGGAGAATGAAAGAAACAAATCACCAAAGGAAATAAAAAAGGTCTGATGGTCAGAGTACTACACCTTAGCTTGGTGGTGTATCAATGATGGATACCTTAATTGGTAACATTTATAAAAGATATAACATAAGAAGCTTGAAGAAGGAACTCAAAACAGATAATTATTATGAAAAGAATTACCTTCAATTGCAATAGTATGAGTTTATAACAACCAACTACTAACCTGAAGAGGATTTGTGTTGTAAAAGCTGTTGGTTTAAAAGGTTATATATAGTATTGACGTGAGAGACAATGATATAAGTAATTTCTAACGTTCATTGATCCTTATTATTGCGTAATTTAATGCAAAGCTCATAGCTAATGTAGAGAATTGAATGCTGCTTTCCCTAGTCTGTTTTTCTTCCGTTGTAATGTAACGAATTGAATGCTGATTTTTTACTTTATCAAAATGGGATAAAAGGCCAAAAATTAAGAAAATAGATAGATATTGTTTTATTTACGTTTTGAATGAATGATGATCATAGAGGCATGCCACATCACCTTGCTTATGTTCTCCATTAATATATAGATAGATAGATAGATTCATATTGATTTCTGCATTTAAGACCAGATTATTGTTGAAATTGTAGTTGTTTTTCAGTTTTTTTAATTGAATAAAAAGTTAGACATTCTATTTTCATATGGGACAACCTAATCCATCAAAAACTCTTCAGCCACTGGCGTAGCTAGAATTTCTCACAAGGGTGTTCAAACTTTAGACAAGAAAAATAATTTTTTTTGCCAGTGTACGAGTGCATAAAAAAATTTCAATAAACAAGTACACATAAATTTTCTTCGATGAACCGGTGAGCCAATTTTTTCTGTTCAACTTTTTTTAGGTACTATATTAAAGTAATTCTTTTAGTCAACTTGAAGTTTAAACTGGAAAAACAATTAAACACATTTATTAGAATAGAAACAAATGTATGACTACCTAGGTACACTTTTAACCTAATATTAAACTTCCTCTTTTTAGGAGGAAAAAAAAACATTTCACCAAACAACAATCACAAAACAGTCTTTTGTAATTTCATATAGGCTTATATATACAAGCACCACAACCACAAACATACAAAACATCAATTTAAAAAAAAAAATTTACGATACAATGGCTAACCAAAAAAGAAAATACAAAGAAGACATTTTTTTAGACAGGTAGCAGCAAAGTAGCATTCAGTGATTGGATTTTGACAGTTATTATAGTGAAATTAGCAATGCACTTTGCCAAAAGATTACTTTTTAATTTAATTATAACAAAATAGTCACAATGCATTTGCTTCTTTAACGAAATGGCCCAAGTACTTTATAAGTAATTTATTTGTTACTTTCTTTTTTTTTTTTTTGGAAAAACGAGTCAATATTTAATATTATTTTTTCTATTCTATCTTTATTGGACCCTATTTATATTAAAGCTATCAACAACTTTTTAATAACTAGAATCTTCACTCTCTTACTTTTTTTACATCTTACAAGGGCAATTTGGATTCTTTACAAGGTCAATCTTTATTTCTTAAACTCTGCGCAAAGTCAAAGTACCTCACATAAATTGGGACAGATGAAGTAATTTATTTGTTACTTTTTTTGTGTGGGGAAAATGAGTCAATATCCTACTACGAGACTCGCAGTGGAGTTAATTCTAAGCTGAGGTTTGGAGACAGACTCTGAAGTTTAAAGGCTTCAAATTGAGTAGGACAAAAACATAATACATGGAGTGTAAATTCAGTGATGCATCTCATGTGTCTGACGTAGAAGTAACACTTGATACACAATTCATTCCAAAAAATGGAAGTTTCAAATATCTTGGCTCAATCATCCAACATAATGAAAAGATTGACGAGGATGTCACACATCGGATAAAGGCAGAGTGGATGAATGAAACGACCTTAGGTAGTCATTTCGGAAGTTAGGGTTCCGATTGACGTGCCAATAATTTTAAAATCTTCGTAAAATCCATTAGGACCTGTCTGTAAAATTTGAACTAAATCAAACTTCGTTTGGTAGGTATCGGAAAAAGGTTTCAGTTTTATTGTCGGTAAATCTTAAAGAGGTTTTCGAGCTCGATTTTGGTGAATGGGCTCCGATTCATAATCCGAAAGTATCGTTAGGTTCGTTTGATTATTTGTGACATGTGGGAACTTTCAAAAGTGAATTTCGAGGTCGTTTGGAGAGTTTAAATTTATAATTTGACGTTTTTCTGTTTAATTTATATCTTGATTTAAAAATATATTCGTTTGGAGCGTTTCATTTTAATTTTCGTCACGAAAATAAAAAAAATAAAAAAAAAAGGAAAAGAAGGAATTAAATGGAGGCGGTGGGGGCTAAGGGATTAATATCCCTTACCCTTAGCAGCATAGCATATCCAGAAGCAGAGAACGAAAGGGGAATAAAGATAGAGAACGCTGCAAGAAAAATTTAGAAAAAAATAGAAAGGGGAAGGAAAAAGATAGAATTTTAACCCCGAAATATTCAGGTAAGGATGTTAATTCATTATTTTAGTCTACTACTAGTGTTTAAATATATTTTAACGGTAGAAATTGAGATATTAGACATCGTTTTAACAAGTTAAATTGATAGTTTAAAAGTTTAATTGGACACTGATAATGGAATTTATTATATATTTGTACTCAGGGAGTTATGTGCTACCCGTAAATTTAATTTGTTTAGGGTTTGGTTATGTGACTTTGAATCCTGTACATAGGCCTGGCCTGCGTATCGCGTATGCGAATATGGTATCAAGTTCCTAACCGGATTGCCCTAAGATGTAGGAAATGAAGCTTTTAGCCTAATTTGATATATTTTCTGCTTATTGAATAAGCATGATCGTTTGGCAATGAATCCAAGGGACAAAGCGATTGTTGAGTAGCAACGGAACGAGGTAAGTATTTGTATCCATTTCTTTGGAGGCCCTTGGCCTTGTGGATAATCTACCACGTGTTTCTTACGTGTGTAGCTGCCGATAGGCGTACTCATTACGCCTTAGCTTTGGATTTACATTGTATATTATATGTTATGTCCTGTTGTTGGTATTGCATTGAGGATCTGAGCATTGTACTCTGGCTGTGAGTTGGCATATACTTCCCGGCTGTTGATAAGAGTCCCGTGCTGAAGGGTTATTATCGCATCATATTGCATTCATATGCATCATATTTTTTGGTTTATATCATATCGGGTGCAGGAGTATTCCACCCCAAGAGAATGCAGGAGTATTCTGCCTCTGGTTTATATCATTTGGGGTGTAAGAGTATTCCGCCCCAGGAGAGTGCAGGAGTATTCCACCTCTGGTTTATATCATATCGGGTGCAGGAGTATTCCGCCCCAGGAAAGTGCAGGAGTATTCTGCTTCTGGTTTATATCATATCGGGTGCAAGAGTATTCCGCCTCAGGAGTAGGAGTATTCCGCTCCAGCTGGTTACTATATTGTATTCCCCTCGAATGCAGGAGTATTCCGCTTCGGGACGGGATTACGGGCACATGTGACCCCATTGCATCATACTGCATTCATTCTATTTCATTGCACCGGATGCTGTGTATTGAGTGATTATAGTGCGATGTTTCGTGTATGTTTCATGTATTTCTGATCGGTGATATGTTCGGAATACCTATATGTTCTGCCTATCTTATGTCCCTAGTTGTTTATGAGTTTATGGTTCCATACGTGTTTCCAGTTATTATCTGGCTCTGCCTTTTTATAATTTAAATAAGAGAAATTTGGTTTATCTGTTTCTTTTCTCCCTGGCTAGCTACCCTATTCTTTGAGGTAGCTAGTCTGCCCTACTTATTGAGTCCTTTTGACTACCCTTGTTTGTTGTTTGTTTCTTGTCTATTTATTTCGTTTCGGCAGGTTCGCTCCAGGATTGAGTTCACCACGTTGTGAAGGAGCGAAGACGACTTCAGCTGTCAGGGTGAGCTAGCTTTTATTCCGGATGGCCACCAGTTTTATGTTTGTTATTTTAGTTGTATTTTGCTCCCTTTAAGAGGCGTATGTATTCTTTTGTACTCTTAGATGTCTAGTCTGGATAGCCCTAAACCTATTATGTTGGGTAGTTAGCCGTAATTTCTTTTGTACAGCTTAGAGGTATCAGTATGTCTATATTTTTTTAAGTCTTGTTCTTATTTATAAGTTGGATTTATATTTATTTTTCTAATTCAGTTGGTAAGGATTCGCTTGATGGGTCTAGGAGAGGATGTAGGGTGCCTGCACGGCCTAGCCGAAAATTCGAGTCGTGTCAATGAAGTTAATGCTCGCTTCCGGGGTCCAATGTGATAAGAGAGTGTCATCTGGACTTAAAGGTAAGTTCTATAGAGTAGTCATTATATCATCGTTGTTGTATGGGGCGGGGTATTGGCCCATCATGAACACACACATTCAGAAGATGAGTATAGCAGAGATGAGGGTGATGAAATGGATGTGTGATAATAGTAGGATGGATAAGTTTTGGAACGAGGTCTTACGTGATAAGGTGGGAGTGGCATCAGTGGTGGATAAAATGCACGAAGCGAGACTGTGATGGTTCAGACATGTGAAAAGGAGGAGGTGATGTTTTGCAATATTTGCCTAATTTACCTTAATATTTTCTTGCATTTTGGTACATTATGCGCTCATTATATGAGATAATCGCGATTCTTGTGCTCACTGATCGTGTTTGTGATTTTAAGATTGGTATGGATGAATTCGAGGAAAGAACAATCAAATTGGAGCAAAATATTTTGAAAAGCAAGGCTTGGACCAAAGTCATGATTCGGAAGCTATTTTGCAGACAAGGTTTCCAAAAAAGCCTCGGAATTTGGAAGCTGTTTTGAGAGCAAAGCTTTAGAGATAGCTTTGAATTTGGGAGCTATACTGGAAGCGGGGCATCCAAGAAAGCTTTGAAGCTGGCGAGACTTAAGTTTTCTCAACTAATTTAGGATTTGGTTTAACTTATCCTAGCACTTTGTAAACATTATAAATACATTATAACTTAGTCTTGTAAGGGGGTTGGATGTGGAGGAGAGAAGAGAAGCCCTAGATGTCTTCTAAACAAGTTCTTTCTCTTTTGCTCTTATCCTTTTCTTTAATTCTATAGTTTGTTCATTCTAGGGTTAGAGCAATTACATGAAGGCTGATGTTTGAAAGTTGATTTCTATATATTGATTTACCACAATGGATTGTTTATTCTTTCTTGAGCTTAATTATTTGGCTATAGGCACCGATAATTGAACACTATCTACGGTTTATAAGTTGAACTCGACAGAGAAAATTTATAAATGCACATAAGAAAGAATATGGCTTGATTGTGAACCTGGGCATCAGAGAATCGATTTGCGGGTAGGATAGACATATACCTATTCACCTTGCTTAGCTAAATAAAGAGTTCTTTAATGTATGCATGTGATTTAATTCCATAGAAATATAGGCGTTAAAGTAGCCTGCATAGAGTGGTGAAGAATCGACAGGTTTTTACGAATATATTTAATCTATTAGTTAGCAATCTAGGAAATCAAGAAGTAGAATCAACTGGAAAACTCAACTGGATTGTTTGTCGCTCTGACTCTAGACCGTTTCTCCTTTATTGATAACAACTTACGAACTGCTCTCGAATATTTGATTTCATTACTTGCTTTTAATTACTGTTTGCTTAGTTAGTATAAAAAATCACAACCATTACTGAAAAAGATCCCTGAATAGTTTTTAGAAATTTTTTATTGGAATACAGTTATAATAGTCCTCGTAGGAACGATACTCAACTTATCACTTTATTACTTGTCGAGCACGCATACTTGCGTGTGCATTTGGGAGCAACAAGTTTTTGGCGCCGTTGCCGGGGACTAAACAATTGACTGTTTTCTTTTTGAACAATTTATTATTTTCTATTCAGGTTTAATTATTATTTAGTTTATTACTGTGTTACTTGTTAACATGACATCTTTTAATGAAAATTGGTCGAATGAAAGGTGCACAAATTTTGATGATCTCTGTCTACTTTGTGGAGCAACCCACTTGTGGAAAAATTGTCCAAGTCTTTCAACCATGCGGGACTAGTTATGTGAATTTTCTACAACCTTTGATTGGAACTTTTGCAAATTATGTGCCGGTCAGTGGAATAGTTGTCCCAAGTGTCATACTTCTTCCCCTATCAATGTGTATGATTATTCCAACAATGTTTATGAGTTTGACGGGTGCGATGAAGTGCATATTGTCAGCCAATCTTGGCTAGTGGAGCAAGCCAACCTCTTAGAAGCATATGGGAACTTCAGAAGTGAACTTACAAATATGACGAGACAGATTATGGAAGAAAGAGTGGAGCTCAGACAAGAATTGATCAATTTGGTTTAGCTATTCATGATCTAGAGGAAAATTTGAACGATATGATTGAGGTATGTGAAGCCCAATTATCAATTGTCGTGGATAGTAGATTTGAGATAGAAGAGCTTAGGAGCCAATTTGAGGATCAAAACGCAGAATTTCTACCATTCAACTCAATATTAGTTGATGATGCCGGAGTTGAGGAAATTACATTAGAGTCAAGTGAGGAAATAGAAAATATTATATTTGAGGACTCTAATATTTGTGCAAGTGAGGGTGTCAAAAATAATGCAATTTTTGAATTGAAGTGCGTTGTACCTCATTCCAATCATTTTTCAACATTGTGTTTGGATGGTGATATGTAAATTGAGCCACCCGAGCCTATGAAGAAACCAATGAAGGAGAAAAAAGGTGCCTATATTCTAAAGTTTATGATGTCGAGGAGACAAAACAACATCCCTCATTTAAAGGCCAAGAAATGCAAGATGCGACATTGGTTACTTGGTCCTTTTGTATTTTTGCCACCACCCATATACCACAGTCATAAGCTTGAGGCAAAGTTGGGGATTCAATTCATAAGTTCGAGGTGGAGGCAAAAGTGGTGAAGCTGTCTTCGTCGTGCCGCGATGTTAAATCAAGCGCTTCTTGGGAGGCAACCAAATTTTATTACTTTACTTTTATTTTTATTTTATTACTTTTTTTTTATGGTTTTATATTACTTTGGGTGCTTCCTTGGATTGCAGGTTCATGTAATGTCGAGTTTAAGTGTAGGGTATTCTCACCCCTACGTAATAGTGATGACCTGTTGGGGGAAGTCTGAGTACCTCATGTTATACGGAAGCTTGGAGGATGTTAGCACCAAGGGTTAGGCCATTTGGCTTTCACGGAGTTTCTCTTACCCACTTTCAATATTAATTCGTTAACTTGTTCGTACTGAGGACATCGCTTGATTTTAAGTGTGGGGTGGGGAACTTCTGTTCTTTTTGAGGTCATGGATGACTTTACCTTTGGAGTTTATGTTAGGAATTTATTTTTGTCACTTGAATTTATTTTTTATTTGTTTCTTGCTTTAATATATATATCAAAAATGAAAAAAAAATTAGAAAACTAATAAAAAATTCCAAAAAGATTTTCTTTTTACTTTTAGTTAGTGGTACATCTCTTCCGCCCCGTGGTTTTTCTTATGGCCTCGGTTCTTTTCCATGGGTAGACCTTTGAACCAGGTAAATTTTTATTTTTAGGAGTAGTGTAGTATTAGTTAGTAGAGTATCTTTAGGAAAAATGATAGAATGTTAGGTACCTTTGGTTTGTTCGATACTGCTGGATTTAGACTTGAGCATTTACTGTTTCTAAATCCCTTTGGTCTTAAAATTTTTACGCATGCCTAGAAAAAGTGGAATGATCGCCTTGAGACGCTTAAGTTTAGCTACTTGACTGTTTTGTGAACCATTGTGCTTTATTGCTTAAATTTCAAAAGTTGCACCTTATTTGCTTAAACCGAGAGTTGGAATAAAACCATCTTGAGTGAACTATGTGCAATGTGTGATGTGAGGTATCCTTTTTTATGTTCCGTGCTTGCATGTTGATGTCTAGAACTTGCCCCATGTGTGTTCAAAGCGAAATCCTAGGTTTGCTCTAGTCGGGAGATGATACAGGCATTATTAGTCATTTTGAGTTTATTAACCTTTTTATTGGCACCCACATTTCAAGCCTTATCCCTTTTGTTCTTAATTATCTTCTTTTTGAACCCGTACTCCTTAGAGCACTTTAATTGAAAAATACTTGTATTTGTGGAGTTGAGGTTGGCGAAATTGGGTGGCTTTGGAGTGGAACCAATGAGGGGAAATATGGTGAATTTGGAAAAAAAAGTACATTTGCAGGGTTGAGAAAAAAATATTGAAATGAAAGGAAAAAAACGAAGAAGAAAAGAAAAAAATGAAAAAGAGAAAAATAGAGAACAAAAGAAAAAAAATCTCAATATTTGCTATTGTTGCGCAAAAAGTTAAAATAAATACTTAAAGTTGAAAGGGAGTTCTTGCATGTATGTTGGGCCGTTGCTTGGTTGGTTTTGAGAAGAATTGTGATTTTTTTTTAAAAGTGATGTATTGAAGTGCTTAGGGAGGTAGTCATTATTTTATCCATATTTATCCTACCCGTCCTTTAGCCTTCATTACAACCCTTAAAGTCCTAGTTAATCCCGAATTGGAGTGAGCTTACATTAGTGGAGTCCTACACTACGGACAAGCCTATGGTACGTCGAATGTGGCACATGAACTTCTTTGTGAGAGCGAGTGAAATCTTTCTATATTTTGTCCCTAATCTATTCATGAAATTTATTCTGTGTGATTTTTTTTTGGACGCTCACTTGAGTCTTTATTTTTGGGTGAGGGCACATAGTTTGCGAAAGATAGATGAAGTTATTGACTTCTCGGTTGAACGAATGAGTATGATTTTGTGAAAGCTTGGTTATATTGAGTCGGTTTTTGAAATTGAGATGTCTTTTTTTTTTCCACCCATTTTTGGAGGATCTTATAGTGTTTCCACACTTCCCCTCCAGCGTGACTCGAACCCGGGACCTACCGGTCGTGGGTGGAGGTACTTTACCAACTGAGCAACCCTCACTTGTCAAATTGAGATGTCTTGAGTTGGTTGTTCTAGAGTTTTAAAATATGATGGATTCTTGGCATGTTGTGAGTCACATGGTATGTATTTATTCTCTTGTCTAATGGTCGGTATACACCATAATCATAGGTAGACCTGTTCTATCGAGTGTTAGGATCTAGTTGGGAATTTTGGCAATATTTGCTTAATTTACCTAAATATTTCCTTGTATTTTGGTACTTTATGCGCTCATTATATGAGATAATCGTGATTCTTGTGCTCACTATCGTGTTTGTAATTTTAGGATTGGTATGGATGAATTCGAGGCAAGAACAATCAAATTGGAGCAAAATACTTTGAAAAGCAAGGCTTGGACCAAAATTGAAACGACCTCGGTCAGTCGTTTCGGAAGTTAGGACTCCGATTGGCGTGCCGATAATTTTAAAATATTCATAATGTCCAATAGGACCTGTCTGTAAAATTTGAGCTAAATCAGACCTCGTTTGGCAGGCATCGGAAGAAGGTTTCAGTTTTTTATTGTCGATAAACATTAAAAAGGGATTTTTGAGCTCGGTTTTGGCGAACGAGCTCCGAATCGAAATCCGAGAGCGCCGTTAGGTTCGTATGATTATTTGTGACTTTTTTAATTTTTCGAAAGTGAATTTCGATGCTGTTCGGCTAGTTTCCGCTAAAATGCCGAAAGTTAAATAATTTGACTTTTTATATTTAAATTCGCATCTTGAGTTTTGGGAGTCCAATTTGAGATCCCCCTTCGCGAGTATGTTACATATATTTTTATATAACTTGTATGCAAAAGTTGGAATCATTTCGAATATCGTAGGATACCGTTTTAATTTTTACCGTAACAGTGAATTTTATAAGATAAAAGAAAACAAAAAAAATAGAAAAAGACAAAAGCTAAAACTGGGCGGTGGGCTAAGGATATATTATCCTTAGCCAAAAAATTCGTTCAGAAACAGAGGGATCTCAAACAGAAACGTGAAACAAAGAAAGTGAGATGATGCAGTGACAAAAAATGCCAGAAAATGAGAAAAGGGACCGGAGAAAAGTAGAACTTTCACCCTGAAACATTCAGGTAATGATCCTAATATATTATTTGAGTTTATTATGTGTGTTTGAATATGTTTTAACGGTAAAACTTAAAATATTATACATCGTTTGTATAAGTTCAATTAATAGTTTAAAGGGTCAAATGGACCCCGATAATAAAATTGATTATACATCCGTACTCAGTGAGTTATGAGCAACTTATAAATGCAATTTATTTAGGGTTTGGTTATGTGACCATAAACCCTGTATATAGGCCTGGCCTGCGTATTGCCAATGCGAATAGGGTATCAGGTTCCTAACCGGATTGCCCTAAGATGTGAGGAATGAAGCCTTTAGCCTTATGTGATATATTTTTCTGATTATTGAACACAGTGGGATCGTTTGGCAATGAATCCAAAGGACAAAGCGGTTATTGAGTAATTGTGCTAACTTTGTAAAAAGGTAAGTGTTTATATCCATTTCTTTGGAGGCACTTGGCCTCGTAGATTTTCTACCACGTGTTCCTTGCGTGTGTAGCTGCCGATAGGCGTACTCATTACGCCTTAGCTTTGAATTTACGTTGTATATTATATGTTATGTCCTGTTATTGGTATTGCATTGAGAATCTGGGTATTGTACTTTGGCTGTGAGTTGGTATCTACTTCCTGGTTGTCGATGAGAGTCCCGCGCCGGTGAAGGGTTATTATTGCATCACATTGCATTCATCTGCATTATATGTCATTCATATGCATTACATTGCATATCATATTGGGTGCAGGAGTATTCCGCCCCAGGAGCAGGAGTATTCCGCTCCATTGTATCATATCGAGGGTAGGAGTATTCCGCCCCAAGAGCAGGAGTATTCCGCTCCATTGTATCATATTGAGGGTAGGAGGATTCCGCTCCAGGAGAGTGCAGGAGTATTCCGCCTTAGCTTTACATTATATCGGGTGCAGGAGTATTCCGCCCCAAGAGAGTGCAGGAGTATTCCGCCTCTGGTTTATATTATATCGGGTGCAGGAGTATTCCGCCCCAGGAGCAGGAGTATTCCGCTCCAGTTGGTTATCAGATTGGATTCCCCTCGAATGCAGGAGTATTCCGCTTCGGGATGGGATTACGGGCACATGTGACCCTTTGCATCAGATTTCATTTCATTTCATTTCATACCATTGTAAACTTGTGGTACATAACTATTGTCCTGCTTATATGTGCATTGCTTATTTGTTGATATGTTTCTTGCTCGTATCCCTAGTTGAATTCATGGTTTCATATGTGCGTCCGTTTGTTATCTGACTCTGCCTTTTTATAATTTAAATAAGAGGAATTTGGTTTATCTGTTTCTTTTCTCCCTGGCTAGCTATCCTATCCCTTGAGGTGGCTAGTCTACCCCACTTATTGAGTCCTTTTGACTCACCCTTGTTTGTTGTTTGTTTCTTGTCTATCTATTTCGTTTCGGCAGGTTCGCTCCAGGATTGAGTTTGCCACGTTTTGAAGGAGCGAAGACGACTTCAACTGTCAGGGTGAGCCAACTTTTATTCCGGATGGCCACCAATTTATTGATTATTATTTCAGTTGCATTTTGCTCCCTTCAGGAGGTATTTGTCTTCTTTTGTACTCTTATATGTCTAGTCTGGATAGCCCTAAACCTAGTATATTGGGTAGTCAGCTGTAATTTCTTTTGTACAGTTTAGAGGTATCAGTATCGCTGTGTTTTTTTTAAGTCTTGTTCTTATTTATGAATTATTATATTTATTTTCCTAAATTAATTGGTAAGGGTTCGCCCGACGGGTCTAGGGGAGGATGTCGAGTGCCCGCACGGCCTAGCCGGATTCTGGGTCGTGTCAGTTGGTATCAGAGCCCGGTTTAGAGTCTATCCAGACTAAGACAGTGTCCAGTAGAGTCTCGCTGATGGGTACGTAGACGTCTGTACTTATCTACGAGAGGCTATGATGGCATTTAGGAAGTTTCACTTTCTTCTTTTCTGATCGTGCGTCAGTCTAGGATGCAACAGTATTTTTGTTAATTCCTTCGTGGTAATTGTGAATCCTCGTGCGACAAATCAACAAACAGTATGAGTTCAAGACGAAGCAGTCTAGGCAAGGGCTAGCACTGCTCAAGCCCCGAGAGTTGTCGTGCTGACGATCCAATCGCGCAGGCGCCAGCACTACGAGTTCGCGATGGGCTTGCCTTGTTGTTTCGTTGGCTCTCTACGATGCTTTTACGAGAATCTTGGTGACACAGATATCGCAAGAACTTATTATTTTCTAGGCAGCTTATCAGGTTGCCGCAGATGCATATGTTCGGTCTCAGGGAGCTCCTATTCTAGTTCTTAATATTGTCGCAGTAAAATATGTTCCAAATGCACCAATTGTTCTGGCTGGTTAGCTAGCCGAGGTAACAGTTCGGTCCGAGTGCCCAAAGAGGGTATATTATTTTACGCGGTTGAACATCCCAATATTGCCAAGCAATGCATTAGATAATCCCTGTGTAAGTTTTTTTTTAAAATAAAATGATGTGAGCGTATCCTTCATGCTCTTGATTACATCGAGCGATATGGTGTTGATTATTCTGCTTTCCGGTTTCAGTGTCCAGCCCTAAATTGGTGGGCCGCTCTCTTATTAGCTAACTTGGTTCGGTTTTATTTCTAGATTCGTGGAAAAAAATTCCTTTCGAGTAGTGAGCGAGATGAAAAGTATTGCCAGTTTGAATGGATTGGACAGGGTAGCCTGTCGGTTAGCCTGTTGGTGTTTCAGAATATGAGGTTGAATTCTATAGAATGGCTGGATATGCATTAGAACTAGTTCATGAGCCTTTCGAGAGATTCAAATATTTATTGATGACCTTTCTTTTTCCTTGAGATCCCAGATGGCTCGAGAGATTGAGGTCGGGATTTCATTTGATGTTATTATTGATATTGCTCGGAGGTACGAGGCATACCATAAGTTAGAGCAGGAAGAGTTAGAGCGGGAGAGTAAGAGATCCCGTGGCCTTAGTGGGCAACTATGGTACCTCATTTCGAGGTAAGAGTTCTGATTCTTTTGGGAGGTCACTTTCCAGGTTATCTCAGCTTGTGTCACGTGATTCTTAGAGTGAGCCAGTAGCTCGTCAAGATCAGATCCAGTCTTCTCTTCATAGCTATCAACAATCTTTCCAGCTTCCGTTTGCAGCGAAAAGGTGTTATCATTGTCGCGAGTACTAGTTATCCTTTGAGGAGTTCTCCCTTACTCCAGCAAGTAGACAGTCGTCCTTCTTCTTGCCCTCAGGCACCAGCCCAGTCGCAGGGATTTCATTTAGATCTCAATCAGCCAGAGAAATACCACCATCCAGTAGAGGTCGAGAGCGTGGTGGAAGTGGTTCTTCAGAAGGTGATTACCGGGGTAGTAGCTCAGCTCAGCTGCAGAGGCAGTTCTATGAACTGCTTGTCTGGCGGGATGCTGAAGTATCCGATATAGTAGACCCTGAGATTTCTTCTTCTCTTGAATGTGAGTAAGATTTGATTCTTTCGATCGATCTGGAAATGGTGTGTCTTATAATTTTTCGATGGTTTTCTTGGATATTGTCGTAATTAAGAATCGGTTGCGGTAGAGGGGTGAGTTTCTGATACGATTTATTCCTGGCATTTATGAGACCCTACTAGTTTATCTGATCTAAATATGAGAGATTTGATGGTGAGTATTGCTATTGCCAGCTTGGCATCCTGTTATGCCACCTTTTGTTATTATGTCAAGTCATTTTACCTCTCTCCTCGGAAATCAGTGTTGGTAGGATGATAGGATTCTTATTCGTCACTATCAAGAAATGTCGTTGTTTCTTCCGGTGTAAAGTGGCTAGTAAATAATGCTCGATCTATGTGTCTCCTCTTGGTTCGAGATTCTAGTAGAGTCATGTTATTCTATGAGCTTGTCTTAGTTATAAAAGGGTATTCTGGTAAATTCTCAGAGTTTCCTTCTTATTGGGGGATTAAATTGGCATATCTCCTTCACACCTCAACTCTTTGAGAAGTTACTTTAGCGTTATAAGTGCGCATGTAATCAACTTGGTTGCTGGTATTCTGCCTCAGCTGAAGGTCCAACTACATGTCTCTTTTATATTTACTTTTTCAAGTCATAATAGTTCCAATTCAAAGACAATACCCTGAGGTAGATGTTCAGTCTGAAGATCGTTCTTGGTCTACATCATACTATCCAGTAGTAGTTGTATGATCCTTATCCTTATACGATAGACCCTGTTCAGATGAACCTTTGACATACATTAGGATATGAATAACTACATTCCCACAAGGAGCTTGCGGAACAACACTAACATCAACTGAGATGTTGCATAGTGCGTTCGTAAAAATAATATAGCTTGCATCAGATCTTCTATAGTGTGTAGTGATAAAGTACCTCAAAAGTTTCCCCTATTGTATCAAGCGTGGGCTAATTCTTAATTTCATCGACCTGTTCTATATCGAAAGCTATATCGAGGAGGTAATTATCGGCTGAATCATGTTAACCCATTCAAAGTTCCGTATATCTTTGTTTTGAAAATATAGCATTCTTCTCTCATGATCGAGGAAGGGTCAGCTTAATCAGAATAAGTTGGGCAATTATGTGATGATATTATCCAGATATATTTTATTCCAAAAGTACAATGCGCGTAATATAATTCTGATCCTGTAATCAGGAAATAATGCCCGTGGAGTAGCTCATGAAGGTCGTGTAAGTTCTTTTTCTATCTGTGCGAATTCTTCTTTAGATTTAGGCTCGTTCGAGGACGAACGAGAATTTAAGTGGAGGAGAATGAAATGACCTCGGTCAGTCGTTTCGGAAGTTAGGACTCCGATTCGCGTGCCGATAATTTTAAAATATTCGTAATGTCCATTAGGACCTATCTGTAAAATTTGAGCTAAATCAGACCTCGTTTGGTAGGCATCGGAAGAAGGTTTCAGTTTTTATTGTCGATAAACATTAAAAAGGGATTTTCGAGCTCGGTTTTGGCGAACGAGCTCCGAATCGAAATCTGAAAGCGTCGTTAGGTTCGTATGATTATTTGTGACTTTTGTAATTTTTCGAAAGTGAATTTCGATGTTGTTCGGCTAGTTTCCGCTAAAATGCCGAAAGTTAAATAATTTGACTTTTTCTATTTAAATTCGCATCTTGAGTTTCGGGAGTCCAATTTGAGATCCGCCTTCACGAGTATGTTACATTTATTTTGTATAACTTGTATGCAAAATTTGAAATTATTTCGAATATCGTAGGATACCGTTTTCATTTTTACCGTGACAGTGAATTTTATAAAATAAAATAAAACAAAAAAAAATAGAAAAAGACAAAAGTTAAAAGTGGGCGGTGGGCTAAGGATATATTATCCTTAGCCAAAAATTTCGTACAGAAACAGAGGGATATCAAACAGAAACGTGAAACAAAGAAAGTGAGATGACGCAGTGACAAAAAATGCAAGAAAATGAGAAAAGGAGCCGGAGAAAAGTAGAATTTTCACCCTAAAACATTCAGGTAATGATCCTAATATATTATTTGAGTTTATTATGTGTGTTTGAATATGTTTTAACGGTAAAACGTGAAATATTATACATCATTTTAATAAGTTCAATTAATAGTTTAAATGGTCAAATGGACCCCGATTATAAAATTGATTATATATCCGTACTCAGTGAGTTATGGGCAACTTATAAATGTAATTTATTTAGGGTTTGGTTATGTGACGATAAACCCTGTGTATAGGCCTGGCCTGCGTATTGCGAATGCGAATAGGGTATCAGGTTCCTAACCGGATTGCCCTAAGATGTGAGGAATGAAGCCTTTAGCCTTATGTGATATATTTTTCTAATTATTGAACACAGTGGGATCGTTTGGCAATGAATCCAAAGAACAAAGCGGTTATTGAGTAATTGTGCTAATTTTTTAAAAATGTAAGTGTTTATATCCATTTCTTTGGAGGCACTTGGCCTCGTGGATTTTCTACCACGTGTTCCTTGCGTGTGTAGCTGCCGTAGGCGTACTCATTACGCCTTAGCTTTGGATTTACGTTGTATATCATATGTCATGTCCTGTTATTGGTATTGCATTGAGAATCTGGGTATTGTACTTTGGCTGTGAGTTGGTATCTACTTCCCGGCTGTCGATGAGAGTCCCACGCCGGTGAAGGGTTATTATTGAATCACATTGCATTCATATGTATTATATGTCATTCATATGCATTACATTGCATATCATATTGGGTGCAGGAGTATTCCGCCCCAGGAGAAGGAGTATTCCGCTCCATTGTATCATATCGAGGGTAGGAGTATTCCGCCCCTAGAGCAGGAGTATTCCGCTCCATTGTATCATATTGAGGGTAGGAGGATTCCGCCTCAGGAGAGTGCAGGAGTATTCCGCCTCAGCTTTACATTATATCGGGTGCAGGAGTATTCCGTCCCAAGAGAGTGCATGAGTATTCCGCCTCTGGTTTATATTATATCAGGTGCAGGAGTATTCCGCCCTAGGAGCAGGAGTATTCCGCTTCAGTTGGTTATCAGATTGGATTCCCCTCGAATGCAGGAGTATTCCGCTTCGGGATGGGATTACGGGCACATGTGACCCTTTGCATCAGATTTCATTTCATTTCATTTCATCTCATCTCATTTCATTTCATACCATTGTGTAAACTTGTGGTACATAACTATTGTCCTGCTTATATGTGCATTGTTTATTTGTTGATATGTTTCTTGCTCGTATCCCTAGTTGAGTTCATGGTTTCATACGTGTTTCCGGTTGTTATCTGACTCTGCCTTTTTATAATTTAAATAAGAGGAATTTGGTTTATCTGTTTCTTTTCTCCCTGGCTAGCTATCCTATCCCTTGAGGTGGCTAGTCTGCCCCACTTATTGAGTCCTTTCGACTCACCCTTGTTTGTTGTTTGTTTCTTGTCTATCTATTTCGTTTCGGCAGGTTCGCTCAAGGATTGAGTTTGCCACGTTGTGAAGGAGCGAAGACGACTTCAGCTGTCAGGGTGAGCCAACTTTTATTCCGGATGGCCACCAATTTATTGGTTATTATTTCAGTTGCATTTTGCTCCCTTCAGGAGGTATTTGTCTTCTTTTGTACTCTTAGATGTCTAGTCTGGATAGCCCTAAACCTAATAAATTGGGTAGTCAGCAGTAATTTCTTTTGTACAGCTTAGAGGTATCAGTATCTCTGTATTTTTTTTAAGTCTTGTCCTTATTTATGAATTATTATATTTATTTTCCTAAATTAATTGGTAAGGGTTCGCCCGACGGGTCTAGGGGAGGATGTCGGGTACCCGCACGGCCTAGCCGGATTCTGGGTCGTGTCAAAAGTGATGATTCGAAAGCTATTTTGAAGACAAGGCTTCCAAGAAAGCCTTGGAATTTGGAAGCTGTTTTGAGAGCAAAACATCAGAGATAGCTTTGAATTTGGGAGCTATACTGGTAGCGGGGCTTCCAAGAAAGCTTTAAAGCTGGCGAAATCTAAGTTTTTCCAACTAGTTTAGGATTTGGTTTAAGCTATCCTAGCACTTTGTAAACATCATAAATACATTATAACTTAGTCTTTTAAGGAGGTTGGACGCGGAGGAGAGCAGAGGAGCCCTAGATATCTTCTAAACAAATTCTTTCTCTCTTACTCTTATCATTTTCTTTAATTCTATAGTTTGTTCGTTCTAGGGTTAGAGCAATTATATGAAGGTTTATGTTTAAAAGTTGATTTTTATATATTGATTTACCACTATGAATTGTTTATTCTTTCTTGAGCTTAATTATTTGGTTTTGGACCCGATAATTGAACACTATCTATGATTAATTATATGTTGAATTCGACAGAGGGAATTTATGAATGCACATAAGAAAGAACAGGGCTAGATTATGAACCTGGGCATCAGGAAATCGATTTGCGGCTAGGATAGTCATATACATATTTTCCTTGCTTAGCAAAATACAGAGTTCTTTAATGTATGCATATGATTTAGTTCCATATACATATCGGTGTTAGAGTAGCCTGCATAGAGTCGTGAAGAATCGACAGGTTTTCATGAATATGTTTAACCTGTTAGTTAGCAATCTAGGAAATCAAGAAGTAGAATCAACTGGAAAACTCAACTGGATTATTTGTTGCTCTGAATGTGGACCGTTTCTCCTTTACTGATAACAACTTATGAACTGCTCTCGAATATTTGATTTCATTACTTGCTTTTTATTATTGTTTGCATTGTTAGTATAAAAAATCACAACCATTATTGAAAGAGATCCCTGAATAGTTTTTAGGAATTTTTTTATTGGAATACAGTTATAATAGTCCTCGTGGGAACGATACTCAACTTATCACTTTATTACTTGTCGACAACGTATACTTGTGTGTGCGTTTGGGAGCAACAGGAGCACAGATGCCCTAGTGAAGAGGCGCGAGAGGTTGAGAGTATTGGGTCTACGGAGAGGCAGAGGTAGACCGAAGAAGAATTAGGGTGAGATAATTAGATAGGATATGACTCACCTCCAGATCATCGAAGACATAACCCTAGATAGGAAAGCATGGAGGTCGAGGATTAAGGTAGAAGGTTAGCTAGTAGTCGGGAGATTTCTGTTATATTGGCATTAGTATGACTTGTATATTCTTGCCTTATTCTTTGACTATATTTTTTTGGTCTTTTTGTTCTGTTAGGTTAGATTTAGTTTTATGTCAATGTCTGCTTTTCCATTGTATTTTTATCTTGTTGCCTTGTTTTTATACAAGTTTACAAAATTTTTCTCTTAAGCCGAGGGTCTATTAGAAACAGCCTCTCCATCTTGATGGGGTAAGATCTGCGGACATCTCACCCTCCCCAAACTCCACACGTAAAATAAGATTATTGTTGTTTTTGAGTCAATATCCTAGTAATGCAGGCAAAAAGAGGACCGTGAGGAGATTCAAACCCACGTCCTTCGGTGGATTTAAAACAACCTTGACCAGCAACACTATTGTTGAACTTCTATTAAGGTTGTTCCACGCTTTAATATATAATCAAAACTAGTGTTGTTTGTTTATCTATACTATACAATTTTTTGGCGAAGATGAAAGTATAGAAAATAATGAAAGTATTATTTTCTGTCCACATATCTACAACTAAAAAAAGGAAAATACTTTCTTGCATTAGATGTTTATACCAAATCACATTAACAAATCAAGATTAATTATTTAAAGAGGTGAATATATATATATATTAATTAATCATAATCAAGCCAGAAAAATTGTAAACACACAATACATATTTATCGATTTTGTGTAAACTAGTGTTACGAACAACCACCTCTTTCTTTTTCATAACAAAAATGAGTCATTCGCATATTTACTGATTTCGTATAATAAATAAATAAATAAAGAAATTAAGCTGTTTTTTTACTTATACTTGTAACTACTTTGGTCATTTGTGTCTGAAACAGACAATTAAACGAGCATATTAATAGATATGAATCTGAAATTTGGAAATTTATAACTTTCTTATGATGAAATGACCAAAAAATGTAGAAATCATTTGTTGAGTTATTGTATAACGAAAAATTCCAAATATGCCCTTAAATTATGGAAAATTGAAATATGCTCTTTGTTAATAGTTACAGCTCATATATGCCTTTGTCCTTATTATTTTTGTCCAAATGTTTCCTTTAATGGGTTTTCTTGTCTAGTGGCAAATACGAACCATTTGCAAAGTACAAAGACATCTTTGGTCCATATTCAATTCTAAATAAAGTTTAGGTTTATGGTTTAACTAGTATAGCACCCGTGCGATGCGCGGTCCACATTAAAGAAAATTAACCATACTATTCTATGAGTAAGGGTTCACTTGTATTTGTCATTTGTCCATTTGAATAAATATATAATGTTTTGCTTGATTAGCTTTAGTACGAATTTGCACATTATGTTTCAAATTTAAAATATTAGGAAAATATATGAATTTAGCAATGTAGAGAGCTGAACAGACTCCAACCAAGAATTTATAAACAAAATCAATTTAGCTAAATGTTCATCTTTTAGCATATCCCTAAAGTAGTCAAACATAGATATGAAATTAAATTGTATAATTACCCTTTCAAATTCAAAGAACGTGATAAGGAAATGAAGTGCGAAAATAATAGGTAACTGCAGAGATTAGGTTATACTTTAATTCAAAGTTCTACTTAATCCAATGTAGAATTTTCCCAATGAATATATTATATTGTTAAAGATGGACACAACGCAAGGATAATAAAATTACCGCTTCTTTGCTACTATCTTAAATTATTAATATTGTGGTTCAGAGGAATAAGCCCTTCCTAATAGTATTTATTTTCTGAGGAACACCTTCAAAATATATACATGTTTTATTTTTTTGTAATGTTACCTTAGCTTTCCACACTTCTACTAATGTATATTATTCTAGTCAAACCCATAATAACTTAAATTTTTCACTTGTATACATAAAGAGATTGAATCTATCATTTTTAACATAACCCAAAACTATAATATTATTTCTTAATATGCATACATAATTGTGAAATGTCTTCGTTGAGCTCAATAGATCATATCATTTTAACCCAAAACTATCATCTGATTTCTCAATATATGTGAGAATAAAAAATATTTTGCACAGAAAGACATAAAACTAAAGAAATTTTATCATTATTAATCAACAACAAAACCATTAGCAATAACAAAGGTCCATCTTCTTGTATCTTGTTGGTTCCAGGGTGTTTGCTATCAACTCATCATGTCTCTTAGCTTGCTTGAGTACCACCATTCATCATTGATACCTTCTTTCTTGTATCAATCATATACACAATATAAATTAGTTTTTAAATAGAAAGGAAACAATACAAACTTGTTGGATAAAATGTGCTCATATTTAGGGTTGTAATTCATAAAAGTAAAGTTGGGCTTACTTTTCTTCCAGGCATATTACAATCATAAATAACAAACAGCTTATACCGTAATAATACTTCTCCGAAAGATAACTTCCCCGAAAGATAACGTAACACTTTCAACTTATATTTAGACAATTATATTATCAAATTGAAAACTAAATTACTCTAGGTGGCTCCTCATCCTATCATAGCAAAAGAAAGCCCATCGATAAACTATGTAATCTCCCTAAATAATAGTGATTGTTGTATTATTTAACTTTTTTTTTGGTTTAACTAAAACATGAAAGAACATAAATTAAAGATAAATGGTTAATATGCCAAAGTAGATATTAGTAAATGATACAAATATCCTGAATATAAAATAATCTTAAAAAAACACTAATAATAAAATGAAATTTTTATTTAATAACGGACTAAAAGCAGTAAAGCACAATCTATAAATGAACGAAACAATAGAATCTTTACTCCCCCTTTCTAGTCCATTTTAGAATAGTAGCTGTCGGTATTAATTGAAAATAAAAAAATTCTAAGCAAAGTTTCACCGCACGGTAACTCAATCAACAATTGAGTTTTTTGAATTGCTATAAAATAATCATAAAAGTACTTTTATTTCGTACATTTTACACTGTCACATAAAGGCATATACTAAAACACCAGGATTATTTATCAACACATCACATAATTAATATTGTACATGTTCAAAGTCACAAATTTACATTGACGTCCAAAAAACTGATTCGTAGAAAACAGTGGTATTTATGTGTTTATCAATAGTTGGATAAAGGGTTATTCTTTAACAATGATATAAATAACTATATCCTTCATGTTAATCTTCTTCATAAAACACACAACTTCCATCATTTTGATGATAATAAAAACGAATCATACAATATTTGACTATTTTACTAATTAGCGACGGTCGAACATTAAATATGCTCACAACACTCTCCTAGTACAAAAGATACAACACAATTGAGTATACTATACAAAATTACTTTTATATAGATATTGACACAGAAGATTAGGATTCATCATACGGAGGAGATAACGATCAACTCTGTAACATGAATTGTTTATGAAAAAAAAATCATAAAGAGGTGTTTGACGACATTCATAGTAACAAAGCTTTATCTCATTGGCCATTCTTTTGATATATCAATTATGATTGTTTCCGTCTATAACAAAAAAGGAACAAATGGTGAAAATTTAGTTTTTGAGCCACATATACAATATTAGCGCTCAAGAGTTGCAACAGAAGAAGGGATAACATATTTGGATATCAGATCTTTAAGGAAGTAATTGACAAAGTGCAATTATATATAAAAATGATAGATAAGTTCAGTTTAGAGTTCGAGAATGATCAAGATAAGAATGGAGTATTTTGTTTTTAATTCAAAATATTAGATTAAATATGAGTTATTTTGTTGCTCCCACACGGCTAAAACATGAATTTTAGGTTAACTATCCACGTTCTTATCAAACAACTATCCATATTTTTATCCATTACCCACCTTCTTTCAATAAAGGCAATTAGGATTTAATATAGAAGGGCATAACAATTAACTTTAGGGAACATGAATTATTTGTGGATAAACTGTGACTTTGCGTCAATGAAATACAAAAATCTAGAAAAAGTTAAATAAGAATGGCAATTTTTTTATTTCACAAAACCAAACAAAATAAAAATTTTGTAAGAAATGCTGAAACTTACTGATTATAAGCACCACACAAATTTGGTTTGCCACCCTTCTTTGTAAACAAAATTATATTTAATTAGCTTATTCTCCAAACATTACAAAAATATATAGATTATATGTTGAGAACAAAAACCCTATGAAGAAGACAAAAGATATAGATTAATATGTGAAAGACACATTGCTGATATTTAAAATTGTCATGCAAATAGTATATATAAGAGATTAAGAAGTTGAAATAATATCCCTGCTCAGAATTTAATTTAAATTCAAATTATAAAACTACCAAAACATGCGTTACAGTATGTTTTAATGTATACAAACTAAAATCTCGATAAAAATTAAATTTAAATAATAAAATTATCAAAATGTGCCTTGCAGTATGTTAGATGTATATAAAATGAAATCTTGATAAATATTAAGTTACATTTGTTTAGGTTTATAAGTATACAGGTTTTCCTCAAGACCCATTTCAGAGCATGGTATTTCCATTTGATATTCTAACTTTTTCGTCCCTGCAACAAAATCAACATAACTTTTTTGTCTTAGAAATCATCAAAAATTTACATCAACAACTATTGAAAGCAATAAATATTTCATGTCTAACAGTATAAATATTGCCTGAGCATCATAAAGTACTTATTATGCTTTACATCCCCCTCCCCCCTCCCCCCCCCCCCCCACACATGTGTGTGTGTGTGTGGAGAGAGAGACAGAGAGAGGGAGGGGGAGAGAGAGATAATATAAAAAAGAAATAAGCTTTTCATGGAGCAAATAAAGCTCATATTCTCTCTCAATTGACACAATTTATATAATTAACTCTCTGCAACCTTATCTTTTATTTTTCAATTCAAAATATTTAACCACGCGGTTTATTTTTGGCAGAACAATTCAAATTTTAAATATTTAAAAGAACATGCAGATTTAGCCTTATCTTGATTTAGTTAAGATAGAGGAATATAAATTCAAATTTAAAAAGATTTCATACTTCTTTTCAAATTTAAGATGCTGTCTTCCAATTTAAATTCAAAAAGTTTTTTATTGACCAAACAGGCTATCATTAGGTTGTTTTACTCCATATTCGTATTGACATTCCGAACTATTCGAAATAACATTCAAACAAATTCATTCTATTTTAATGCTTATCCTTTTAGGTTCAAATGGTATTAAATTATGAAAGAATAAGATAATCACTCTATTGGTTCAAAATATATTAGTATACCTGCCGATATAATTTTGTTCAGATAAGAAAGTAACTTTTATATAAAAGTATTTACCATCTTCCAATTCAAATTTTCAAATCAAAAAATTAAAGTTATCTTTCAAATTTAAATGTTTAGAGTTATTTTAGCTCAGTTTTGTCATTACAGTTGTTGCCCTAATGTCCTATTCTACATTTTGTCCTAAGCGTTCTTTGTTTTCAATAATATATAGATTGATGTCATCTTCCTTATTTCGCTCTCTCCATTTCTTTTTTATGAAAATCGCCGAATGTACGAGTATCTCATATAAGTCTGCGAGGAGGTGTCACCGTAGAGTAGGTGCGCACTATTTCATGACGTGGGATCTTTCTAATGATGGTAGACAACTTTTCAAGTATTCAAAGCCTGATTTAAACTACTTTTCTTAGATATATTTCAAAATAATAATCTTAATTTTCATTCAAACAATAAAAGATATTACATCACATTCTAGATTGGTATGAAATGTCTGACTGTCTTGAAATAAACTATATGAAAATTTTAAAGGTTATTCCATTGCCACTGCTTTCATGATTTGAGACACACAAACATTTATATATTTTTAAGAAAAGGAGAAAACAAAGGAAGAAGATAATCGAACATAAAACCCTAAACTAAACCAATTTGAATTTGGATCAAACATGCTTCATATTTACCTCTAGACGAGCTAAACTACTAAAGAAGGACAGATTTGGACCAAAATAATATTTAACGGCAAAGGCATAAATAAATAGAACAATAAACGCGAGGCATATTTGTTGATTTTTTCATAATTTAAGGACTTATTCAGACTTTGTCCATTTAAAAAATAATCAGATTTATGGAAATTGATCATGAAAATTCATCAATCTACCAAATTTAGATGTGTTCAAATCTTTTCACAAATAGTAAATGATTTATGATGAAGAAGTTACTACATCTAAAGAAAAATCATCTCCTGAAATATGATTTTTAATGTTTGTTCTAATTAAGTCGATGTAACCAATTAACCAATTCTAGAAATTCAAAACTATAAAAGGAGATAAATATTGAAGACAAAAAATAAACATTCCTGCAGCAATGGCTTTCATCACAAACCATTTCTTGATTCTCATTCTAGTTGTGTTTTCTACTTTCTGTCAATTCTCATTTTCTGCTGCACACAAACCACCAAAAGTTCATTTCATTAGCAACTTGGCTAATGGGATAGAACCAGTCAAAATTAATTGCAAAGCAGGTGGATTTCCTAGGATTTCTCTAAGTCTTGAACCAGGCCAAAAATATAAATTCAGAGCTTCTTTTAAGAAAAGTACATATCATTGTGTAGCCATAAAGGGTTTGTTGTTTGCTTCGTTTGAAGCATTTGAACCAGCTAGAGACGAAGGTCATTCTAATATTTATTGGAGGATGAATAAAGATGGTTTTTATCTTAGTTGGAATAAAGATGATTGGAAGTTGATTGAGGAGTGGGAAACTGATTAATTGTTTTTCCTTTGTTTATACTTGCAAATTGTCATTTCCTGTCGCGTTTGCATGATATTGGTTTTATGAAGTATGAGTTGTAATAATCACATGATGAATTAATTAAATCTTCCTGTTGGATTTTGAATTCGCATTGTTTATCGTCCAATTTATAATTATAATCACCAATTCCCTTCGGCCATGATGTCTAGCTCTCGTGGAGATAGTTTTCTGCTATGAAAGAGCATAAGTGATAGTGTGATACGATTAATCCCCAATTACAATACTGTTTGAAAACCCCAATCGTTTCATAATTCCACCACCACCAATGTGTATTATTGTTTTCAACTTTTTGTCTCTGTTTATTGATCATGTATCCAGAATATTTGGCCTGATTGATAATTTTGATCTGCATTACATAAAGCTCATTAAAGAAGGTCAACCTCTATTTTCTTAAATTTCGTGTCCGATCAAATGGTGCCACATAAAATGAGACGGATTCAGGGTGAGGCACCATATTTGAAGGATTCGCAGAGCATAGCGTTGCAACATAGAAAAAGAAAACTCATGATGATCAAACACCTCTAAAAATCATAGTAATTAAGAATTCATCAAATCAACGTGCAGCTTTTCCCGACTGTCAAAACATCTTAGTGGTAGTAGTAAGAGCTCTTCCATCAGCTATTCTACCAAATTTCATTGTTCTTGATGTACAAAATTTCATTATTTCAAGACCATGCAAATGAAGAAATACTCTGTAGTAAAGAGGTACCATGACCACATCCTTTAGTAGTACTTCTGTTTACATTTTGCTCCATAGCAGAACCAAAACATACTAACTTGAAAATTTCCTAGTGGATTTAGATGTATAATCAAAACAAATACGGTTCAGTAACCTTCTAGCCATTACATTAAACCTAGAGTCCACGCTAACTAAATGCTAAAAGAAAAAAAAAAATGTCAAGAAAATATGCTTTAGACTACTCATCACTAACCTACCCTATTATCCACATACTTCATATAATCATGCTACTCCAATCTTCTGCTTTCTCATCTCCAAAACTTTCCTATGAGAATTGGAATGTAACTCGGGCGAAAAAGTTGGACTATTCGCAGGGCGATACTCAGGTACCAACCTTCCTGACTTGTAACGCACCCCACAAGCATTGCAGAGCGTCTTACGCCCCATAGGACCTCCACGCCATTGTGGGGTCTTATCGACTCCACAATGCTGGCACCTCCTCCCAATACTAGCTCTTTTAGCCTTGGTCATTGGTAATGACAGCAATGCAAATTCTTGCTTATTCACTTGATTTCCCCACACACAATGCTCACTTTGCAATTCAGCAAATACAGTTCTCCGCCTTCTTTTCATTCCCTTGCTCCGTGCACGAACAGGGTAGTTAATGGGAACTTGTAAGCTGCCACAGCTGTTTATAAACGTGTTTTCTTTAGTATTTGTATTGCTACTGCCGCTACTATTCTCGAGTACTGAAACTGGGCTATGGTGATCGAATATGACATTCGGGACGTTATCTGAGAAAATGTCAAACTCTACTGCTGGAAATGCATCTTTATTTGAAAGCCATTCCAATTCTTCCTCTACACATTCCTGCAAAATGCATTCTGTTAATACTTTTCAGGCAGCTAGTTAACTCAAAATGACATTTGTGATCATCTCGATCTGATTTTCCAATTCTTGGAAATAATCAGTTTCTACACGAATATTCCCTCCGTCGGATTTTATGTGAACAATTTCGGAGTACCAAGGTCATTATACTTGATATTCATTGCAAATCCAGCCATAGATTCTTCAACTCTTTCTTTAAATAAAATCTTACATACGAAAGGTACTATAACTCAGCATAATTATGGAGTAATTTGCAATATATAAGAAATTGTTCAGTTCTACGGATTGTAATAGCGTTAAGTAAAATGTGACAAATGAAATAACCAATCATGCTCAACAAAAAAGATTATTCCAAATGAACTTTGTGCATAGGGACAAAAATATCTTTGACATTTATGGAGTGCACGTTGAAAGTATACATAGTTTTATCCGTACAGCTAATACATCGTGACAACCAATGAATCAATAAAGTTATGTCGGCCGTACTTTATTTAATTCCATAAGTACCCATTTTTTATTTCCAAAAGTACCCCTTAATTTCTTAGGGGAAGAAAATGCCAAGCACTAAATTTTTTTCTAATGGATTTTTAGTCTAGGGTTTAAAAGGGTAAAATAGTCCAAATATGGAATAATTCTTGAACGCCTCCCCTTTTGTGTCAGTCCTTTGTCGAGGAGGGGTATTTTTTTTTTTTGGTTAATGCATGTATCTCTGACTAATTCAAATTAATACTATCAGAGTATTTTGATATTGACTTAAAATATTTTTTACTAAAAACGACTTTATTTCCGGCTTGAACTCGAGAAAATTTTAGACTAATCAGCCATAGCCAAAGGGGAAGGGATATAGCATGAAAAGAAACATTAATCAAATGACTTACATGAAATGAACGGCTATGATCATCTTGGAGAAATCCAACTGATTCAAATGAAGAAGAAGAAGAAGCGTTTTTTTCGTCGTCATCCAAAGAGAAGTTGAGAATATCATCATCAACCATGAAACATGTTGTTAGGTCCAAAGCTTCCATTTTCATTTCTTTCAAACAGAGAAAAAGCTTAGTAGTAATAAACTAACGGAAACAATTGTTTGGTATGAATTTGTTGACTGAGAGAGTTATTATGTGGAGAAATAATGGGTGAGGAGAAGACTCACTTTCCTCTCTCCTTCTTTTTAAAGCATAGTTGTATAATACAACTTGTATTAAAGCTGTTATTTTTGGATTGCAAGTTGGCAACAAGAGGATGTTGATTTTTCAGCTGTTTTTTTATTTTCTTTCCTTTTACGCGTACCAAAGAAATGATACCCCGCTTATCTAACCTTATATTTGCCTATGTATCTTTTGAAATTTTCTCCAAATTTAAAACAATCATAATACCAATATCCTTCATCAAATCAAATATTTTACTTTAATCACGTTCATGATATATAAGGAGGATCCAAAAACTTTTAATCTAGTTCAAATTTGAATATATAAGTCATTATTCACATTTTATTCTTTACCAAAAAGATCTTGCTAAGACATTTTTCATTTCTTCAAATGTTTCCTTAATTAAACTTATGGGTTTCGAAAAGCCAGGTAGCTCTTTGTCATCAATTAATTTAGGTATTGGTCTGTATCAAATCGACAAGACCAAATTAAAGTGGTACTAGTGAAGGTACATGATTAGTGAAAGTACACCCAACATTTCATGAACCTGACAAGGACTGTACACTGCACCTAATTTTTCTATTATAGAAACTTCACATGTTGTTTTCCATTTTTGAAGGTAGGAACAAACATAAATAATTAAAAAGATGGTAGAAATTGCTGTCCTAACATGTAGTCTCTCTTATTCAATTTTTGAGACACATTTGTTTCTCTGTTTAGATAATGTTATAGTATTTAAGTTTCGAAACCAAGAAAAAAGAACGTCATATATACTCCCTCCGTCCCAAATTAGTTGTCACTTTTAGCTTTTGCACGTCCATTAAGAAAATCAATAAATAGAGTATATATTTTACTATGTTACCCTTATTTAATATGTGATTATTAATTTTTTTTTGAGAATATCTTTAATAATTAAGGGTATATTTGGGAATGAGCAAAAAATGTCTTGAAATCCTAAAGCGTCAACTAATTTGGGACGGAGGGGTAATTAAACAGACAAAATATTAAACATTATTACCGAGCAGGCCGATCGAGCAACAAGTCTAAAAATACGTGAATATTCAATAAAGAGGTGCCACGTTGCAATAAATTTCATAATTACCTGAAAAATATCTTTGACTATTCTGACACCGCATGTTGCGGCGATGAAGATGTTGTGATCCCTTAGAATGTCCCTTAATAGATGTCACGTACTAGGAGGAAAAGTTCACAGTTTGGTATCAAAAGTTTACACAAAGGTTTGAAGAAATGATAAATTTAAGCTTTACATTGTATCCCTTATACTTGAGATTATAAGTTTATAACGCTAGTTATAATTGCTATGAACTTTGTTTAGTCCGTTTCAGAACATATCACTTCTTAATTTTGGTAATTTTAACTCTAAATCTCTCATATTGTCTTCAATGGCATGTTTTTGTAGCCTTTTAAATGTCATGATAAGTTAAAGACTACAAATTTTGATGATACTTCAAGTATCTACTAAAATATCTTCTTTCTCCTTTAAATTCTATATTACAAGGGTGTTTAGTGTAATTTACCTTTAAATATATTGACATCTCCGAGTCTCATGGCGAAAAATTAAACAATTGAAGAAGTAGTAATCCATTTGTTTTGTGCAAATCAAAAGCTAGAGCCTAGACTCTTGAATTAATCGTTTCCCTTTTAAGCCTACTACTTATTAGTGTAATATGTGATTTGAATTTCATGGTTCTTGTCATGCTTTTGAAAATTTTAAAGTTCTTATTGTCAAAAGTTTTGATCTCCTATATATGACGTTCCTTTAGATTCTTTCTTTCGTTTTTATATTTTGCGTTGTCCCATTTTTGTCTACCGGTGGTTTTAAAAATATTTTGGTGGAGCTATTTTGCCCCTTTTTAGGACCCACCCGTTTTCCAAATTTTATGAATAGTTGTTACATGCCTTCAACTACTCTCCCATTTTGCATGTGATAAGTCACATGCTGCTTGAGAAAAAGTCATGTTATGTGTCTGTATTTGATTATTTAAATTGAATTAAGTAGAAGAAAGTTGCTTGTCTTTGAGACTCAATAGCATCGAGTCAATCAATGGTATAGTCAAGGAAGGATCTTCCTTGTTCTTCACAAAAAGTCTTTTAGAATAAGGGGTTAGTTACACTTTTAGTCTAGTATAATTCAACAAATTTTAGTTTAATTTTTGAAACTATATTTAACATCATTTACGATTTAAATAAGATATTAAATGTACTTCAATATATAATAATGCTCTATAACCCTCTAGCAAGAGCAAATCACCTCTATAAGTAACAGGCAGTCTCATAAATGTGACAATGTCAATTGGATATTTTATCACAGCATATATAGCAGAATAAGTCTTAAGCACCGATTCAGATGAGCAATATCAGCGATACATAATATAATAAAAGACCACCAAACAAATTTGGAAAATCCTTCTAACCAACTCGAGAAAGTAATAATGAGTACCTAAATCTTGGGAACTATTTACTGGAGAAGCTCATGACACTAATGGCTTTTTATCTTCTAACTTACTTTTCCTCATAATCATCATAAGTTATTATAATTAAACAATGTTGTTTTCTATTAAAAATTATCTTGTTAGAGATTTATAAATATATTGCAAGTAGATGCCGATATTGCCATAGTTTCATGCATGAATTTTATGTGCTGTATTAAATCTTTGTTCAGATGTATGCAGTTTTAATTTGCACCAGCTTAAAAAAGAGTTCACTGTGGCATACATGATCTTCAATTACAAACGCCAACCATTTCATTGAAGTATCAGGTTTCACCACCAAAGCTAATGGCCTAATTGAATATATTATCATCTTACTTCCACTACTAAAAAAAAGGAAATTTTGAGTATAAGATTTCGACCGAAAAGTTCGACCGATTTTCGGTCGAACAAAAAAAATTTTTGAATTTCGACTATAAGATTTCGACCGAAAATCGGTCGAACCCCTATTTTGACCGATTTTCGGTCAAACAAAAAAAAATTCAACCTACAAGGCTTTCGACCGAAATTCGGTCGATAGGCCCGTTTTAATATTCAGCAGAACCTCCCTTTCCCTATTTCTATCTTCTTCCCCAAACACCCAAACTCTCTCTAAACACCCCCCCCCCCCTAACCTCTATACCTGAAAACCACCATAACCCACCCCCAAAATAAAAAATCAAACACATTCTACCCTCCTAAACACTACATATAACAAGAAATTCAAGGTAAATTCTTAGTTTTAGTGTTATTTTAATTATCTTCTAAAACTTAAACCCTAACTTTTAACTCAATTAGTGGAGAATCATTACTAGGTGCTATTGGAGCACAAATCAACCTCGAGGTAAGTTTTTTGATTTTTTTATTAAATCCGAATTTAATTGTTTTTTTATTTTTTTTTAAATTTCGGCCTATAATGTTGCATAGGTAGTTAATTATTAGTAAATTTGTTTATTGTAGTTATTGTTGATGTTGAAGAACTTGTTTGGTATTGTAGCTTTTATAAAGTTAGGTTTGTGTTGTTTGGGATTGTTGTAGTTGTTGGGGATTGTTGGAATTGTTTGGTAGTGGTGTTTGGAATGTGTTGTTGCTTTGGTATTGTTGAAAAGATGAACGTGTTATGCCTAAAATGAATTAAGTTTTTATTGGTTTGAATTGCTTTGATAATAGTAATTAATAGGGTGTTATAAGGAAATATTGTTTGTTTGGGGCATTTCATCAAACAAGTTGCGAGCATTAACAAACCCGACCACATTAATCTTGCTATAGTGATTACAAAAAAGTGGCAAGCTAATATAAAAAATTTATTGCGTTAGGCAAAGCATAACATAAAACTTTAAAATTTAGTAATTAAAAATTGATAATCTTATATTTAAAAAAATCATACATATTATTTCTCAATCTTGCAATGTTTGTGTAGATATGGACATTAATCGACGTCGTTTGTGGATGGATAATAGAAATTTTCCCGAGCGGCGGGGGTTGAGGCCTTCATTTGTAGCGGGTGTTATGGAATTTCTTGATATAGCCCGCACCACAGACGACTATTTAAGGCATGGCAAAATTAAGTGTCCATGTGAAAAATGTAAATGCGTAAAGACACAAGATTTGGAGAATGTAGAGGTACATCTTTTATAAGAAGGGGTTTATACCAAATTACTATGTTTGGTATAATCATGGAGAGCCGTGGGATTTGCAGGAGCACCTTCAAAATCTTGAAAATATTCATGGCGGTAGGAGTTCTCCGGTTGTAGAACCAGACCTTAATAATTATAGAATGGAGGATATGGTACATGATGCTTTTGGGATGTACCCGGCTAATGATCCCCTTCAGCCAGATACATCACAGCCAAATATTGAGCACATTCCCAATGCTGAGGCAAATCAATTCTATAAACGGTTGGAGGAATCAAGTCGTCCATTTTATGAGGGCTCGGTGCATTCCCAGTTGTCGGTTGCTGTTAGATTTCTCAAGCTGCCATGGATTCCATCATTGGCCTTATGAATGAACTCAATCCGACAAATATGGCCTTACCAACTAATTATTACTACACTAAGAAGTTGGTTTCCTCGTTGGGCCTTTCTGCCGAGAAGATTCATTGTTGTGTTAATGGTTGCATGTCGTATTATAAGGATGATGCAGACCTCGTGACATGTGGATTTTTTGACGAGCCTCGATACAAGCCTGAGCAAAATCCTAAAAAGAAGCCGAAGCCTGTTAAGTCGATGCATTACTTGCAGCGGATAATGCAGTCTTTTGAGGTGATAAATATGCATCAGGTTTATTACTAATTGCGGTTTTTCTAATGTTATGTTTAAATAAAATATTTTGATGAATATTGGCAGGTTGAGTGTAAGTGGCATCCGGCTCTAGACTATAAAGTCCGTTCCAACTTCCCAAAGAAATGCAGTGAGTTATTCAAGAACGCAATGTATGTTGCGCGTAAAAAAAGGAAAAATTCCCGGCTTCCTCTATGATCATCAATGGAGAGAGCTGCAGCAATATTGGGAGACTCCCGAATTTTTGAAGAAGATCGAACAAGGGAAGAAAGCGCGAGCATCAAGTAAGGGTGGATCGCTCCATACCGGTGGCTCAGTTAGCACTGCTACGCAGAAGATGCGATTGGTAAAGTAATTTAATTTATATGAATTACTATAATCGTTTATTTTTTATCTAACTTGTTCTCTTCTTTAATTTGTAGGAAAAGAAAGAAAATCGGACAATTTCAATCTCTGAAATGCACAAGATCCGACATATCAAGAGTGATAAAAAGGGCAGAGAAGTCTGGGTCGAGCCCCGCGCAAAAGACGCCTGGGTAAGTTATTAAATTCAAACTTTTTTCGCGCCAATCCTTCAACGTTTATACTTCATATTTGTACCGTTGATTTATTTCTATTTTTCAGGAAAGAGCTACAAAGACCGTTGAAGACTGGACCTCGACTCAACAATCTGAATGCGGAAGCAGTACCCCAGCACCCCTAACGCTCGAGCAAGAAACCAATTTATGGTTGGATGTTAATGGAGGGGTGAAGAAGGGCTCTGCATATGGCCTTGCAACACTCTATTCATCTGCAAGCATAAATCGACCTATTTGGGCTCGTGTTCTACTGCTCCTTCAAGCTCTGCTGATCCTGGAGAAATGGCTCGGGTGAAAGAGGAGATCGCAGAGCTGAAGAAACAAAATGAAGCTATGCTCTTCGCACAGGAGGCTCATCAAAGAGAAATGCATGAAATGATGCAACAGCTCCTCATGAACCAAAAAAAAAAAAAAAGGCAAAGGAAAGCGAAAGAGCAGACGTCACCACCGTTCGTCGTCTGAGTCTGGTGCCGAGTCTAGTTTGGGTTCTAGCCAGTAGTGATAGTTGAACGATAAACTGTTTGTTAAGTTTGTTTGATAATTGTAACACTAGCACTAATGTTGAAAGACTTGTTTCTATTGTTTGGCTTTGTTAGCCTTGTTGAATATCGTTTATGAATGTGTTTTGTCTGGTTTTTCTTCGTGTTGCTGAATTTACGGTGGTGTAGGGCTAATTTCAGATTTTATGTTGCAGGTTTTTACAGGTTTTCGACCGATTTTCGGTCGAAAGTTGGTCAAAATAATTTACTTTTCGGTCGAAAGGTCGACCGCCTTTCGACCGACTTTCGGTCGAAGAACTGTTCACTTTAAAAAAAATGGTCCATGTTCTTCGACCGAAAGTCGGTCGAAGGGCTATTTCGACCTAATTTTTCTTCGACCACCTCAATCGGTCGAAAATCCCTATTTTTTTAGTAGTGTTCAAGAAAACTCAATATACAACAATTGGCTTCCAATTAAAGAATTGGCTAGCTGATATTGATGAACAACAAACTGCAATAACTGCAAGCTTAGTCATTTGATGAGTAATTCGTGTCATCAAATCATCTGTCTATTCTGCTTGTTGGGGATTGAAGCGTAGTTGTTGTTGTTGTCGTCGTTGTCATCATCTCTCCTATTGATATGTTATCATCTGGAGGAGTTCTTCTCATATTGACATTGATTAGACAAAAAAGATTCATCAGAAAATAGCTCAACAAAATGTTTTTGAAGCCTCTTTGCTCCTGAATATGGTACATCTGTCAGTTTCAATGCCTGTCGTTGGTTCATCATGATTGTGGTGGTCCTGGTGGAGAAGTTCACAAAAAAAAAAAAAAAAGACAACTAAAACATAAACAAGTAACAAACAACTAGTTCGGTTCATTGGGTGAATTTGGTTGGGATTCTTCAACCATATCTAGTGGTCCATCTGGTGAAGCCGGTGCATTTGGTGAACCTGGTGGGGATGGTAAATTTTGTGGGGATGCATCTGGTGAACCTGGTGGACTTGCATCTTCCTCTATGACGTTTGCCTCTGGCGCTGGTGGTGCTCCAATTGCATCAAGTCTTGCGTTGATCGCTCTGACCTGATCTCCATTGCCTGCGACTCTGCCCATACTCTGTTTTCAAGCCTCTTCAAATACTCCCACAGTTCAGTAATTTCTGATTGCAGAATGGCTAATTCCCAGTAGATATCACGCTTCTTGGATGGTTCGGCCATTTTGGAATGTTCTTTTGATAGTTTAAATTCAGAAAAATTTATATTAAAAATGGAGTGGAAAAAGCACACAATGTTGGGGGGATTATATAGAAATAGTGTTGAAGAGTTGCAAAGGTTAGTGAAGAGACACAAATTAAATGCAATGGTCACTTCTTCATTAATGATTACAAAGCAAATGGTCACCTTTAATCAAGTCTTTTAGTTTCAAAAAAAAAAAAAAAAAAGCTTTGACTTGACAAGAATTGCTTTGGGCAGTGCATTACCAACTGCTCTGCCACACTTTACGACACCTATTATCTACCGCACAATCTACTTTGCATATTAGCTAAGATACACGTCTATTAATATATGTCATCTATTTTTTGATTGGTTGAAATATTGTTTTGTCTTTAGTCTATGCACATTTGGTCTATGCTCTAAAAGTTTCCAACTTATACCAAAATATTTTCGATAGTACAAATATAACTCCAGCAACTGTCTACTGCGACCATGTAAAGTAGTTTATAGTTTTATTCCTTGTTGTCCAAAAAATAGAATTGCCACTACACATATTTATTTTTGTATCGATAATAGACCTAATTGCCACTACACATTCAACAGCTATAGTTCACAATTTAATAAATTATTTAGTTATCAGCGATCATTCTTGTGCAAGATTATTTTAAACAGTAGCAAAATACATTGTCAACTCATTTAACACCCGAACATATTTAAATAAAATTCCTCATCTACAATTATTTAACACTCAAAGAAGATTTAAAAAATAATCGTCAACAACAATTTTTTAATACTCAAACAAGATTTAAAAAATAATCGTCAACTACAATTGTTTAACACTCAAACAAGATTACAATAAATATATTACAACAAACTTTTAAAGATTGACAAATCAAACTTTGTTCTCATCTTTTTTAATACACTCTTTGTCATGACTCTCCAATACATCCGACATAATTTCTTCGGGATCTTGACCAACTTCTCCATTCAAGTTCAATTCTGATTCGATATGGGATGCATCCTCCGCTTCATAAAACTGTTCCTCATCGTCCTCCCCATTTTTCATCAGTATTTTATTATCAGTCACATTGGTTGCATCAACAGCATTGGCATTGGCATTGGCATCAGTTGAATTGGCATTGGCATCGGAAATGGCTCGGCATCAACTACCTTGCCATCAACTGCATTGGCATTGGTGGCATTGGCATCAACTGCATTGACATTGTTGGCATTGACATCAACTACATTGGCATTGGTGGCACTGAAACTGGTGGCACTGACAATAGCAACCACTTCATCAAATCTATGCTTCTTTCTTAGAATTGTAGTGGTCTTTGCAGCGGTACCATTGTCCATTGCCTTCCACTTCTTGTGCCTCATCAACCACGCAGAAGGACGGTACAAACATTTGCATACTGTCCTCTTTGGTTATTCCGCTAGCATCTTAGCAACATCAACCAATTTGTGCTCCATTGCTGTCAGCCTATCGAGCACAACATGCAAAAAAGGACTTGCAGCACTGACACCACCACTTGAAAGACCTGCACCTTCACCAAAATTCCTTTACGATCTCCACCAACATCTTCATCGCCTCTTGCATCTTCACCATCTTCATCCATATAACCTTCACCAGCAGGATAAAGAGCAGTCTTCTTGATTGCAGTGGCCCCCTCAAGTTCAGCCCTAAGGGCATCCACCGACCCATCCTTAGCTTCATCTATATAGGGCACATATGAATCCTCCCACCTCGATCTCACTTCTTGATCAGTAGGGAATAGGTAAGGGCGCACGATCTAGATAGAAGCCGAGCAAATTAGTTTCTTAGTTTGAATAAAAATATTAAATGACATGAAAATAGCGCAATGTTACCTTAATTTTATTTTCTCCTTCCACAAATGGACCGAAGGATTAAGGCACTCTTTTACTGTACCATTTAAGCATCCGAGGGCACGGCATAGGAGACTGATCTGTCAGTGCAGCTCTCCTTCCAATGGCAGGAAATGCTTCATTGACCCAGGCTTAAGATAAAAGATTTTATAGAACTACAAAAAATGAAAATTTCACAATCAACTAACTATTGGTTTATCGTAGACTTACCAAATATGCCCAGGGGAAGCCAAAAAGAGAATATCCAGGCGGTTTTCCTTTCACACTAAAGGTTTTATAATGCTTGGCCATGTCAAGCTTGGGCTTCAAATATTCAATCGTAAGCTCGAAGCACAACCTGCCCCATGGATACTTGGAGAAAAACTCCAGATTATCAACCATACAAACCCATTCCTTCTCAACAGACTTTGAAGTATCCTTTGCCATCAACATCGTGTGGAGAAACCACAAAAGGCAAATCTTCAACTGTTCCTCTTTGTCAAATCTTCTGCTAGTTTTCAACAACCTCCACAGCCTCGACGATGTCACTTTAACATTCGCCTCACTGGATGGTTTTCAAGTTACTTTTTCATAAAATTCCTCGCCTTTCTTTACAACCTTATTTTTTGCTTTATCGCTGGGTTTTTTCCCACACACCAAACCAGTCACTAGAGAAAACTCCCTAAGCCCAAAACAAGTTGGCTTCCCATCAACCAAGAACCAAACCTCCCGACGCTTTTTATCCTTTATTCTATGAAGAAGTAGGGAGTTGACCATCTGTCCATTGAATTGTCAAATTTTGGACATTTCAAGGAACTTCCTAGATACAGTCTCCTTAAATTTCTTTTCTAACTTTAAGGTTTTCAACAACTTTTTAAATAAATATAATTTTTTAATGCTAGATCGAATAGATATTTGCCGGGAATGATAGAATTTCATCAAGCCAAATTTTAAATCGATACCTTTGAATGTTGATTTCCTTTATGCATCGAGGAACTGATAAACGGTCCAACTCACACTTAGGCTCCCTTGCTTCATCCTCTTCTTGATCAGTTTCTTCATCAATTTCTTCTTCAATTGCTTCTTCTTCTTCTTCTTCTTCTTCTTCTTCTTCTTCTTCTTCTTCACCACTTTCATCTTCTCCTGATTCCTCTCTATTTCCTTTATCACGAGCAGCAGAACTTTATCCATCATCACCACCGCTATCATCCATGCTTTCCTTACCTATCCCTGCATTAGAGAGTTCATCCACTTGAAAAGCGTCGATTTCAGCCAAAAGATCCTCAGTTTGGGGTTCCACTTGGGCCTCTTCCACCACAATATCTTTTACAGAGTGATCGTTTACTGTCTTTTGAATCTGGGGTTCTTTTACACCAACTTCAGCACCCATTAAACAAGTTTCAACGAGTGGAGATTCATTGTCATCCACTGCTGGATTATTAGCACTTATAAGAACTTCACCACTTGTGGGTTAATTGTCATCTGCTTTTGGATGTTTATCAAATTCAGCAACTTCGGTTTCATCTCCTCCACCACTTGGAGGTTGATTGTCACCTTTTGTTGAATGTTTATCCAATTCAGCTACATCAGTTTCAGGAATTTGTTTAACACTGTCATCTTCTTCAGATTGTTTACTAGCCTCTTTCGTTTTAGATTTACCGCTTCGAGCAGTCGTACTGATATTATTCAGACCTGCCATTACTTTATCTACATACAGAAGCACAATACATAAAGTAAACAACAATATAAAATAAAAAAGGGGAAAAATTGGAAAGAACAATAAACAAAAAAAATCAAATTTTCTTCAAAAAAACCATTGACGTTTCTTCATAAGTTCTAAGAGCTGTATGAGAATCAGAACAAAAATGCAACGATATTAAGGTTGCTCACCTGCAGAAATCGAGATTTCTAGAAATTCTTCAACAACTACTTCAAATCTTCGAAATAATTGTTAAATAGCTGCATGAGAGACAAAAATCGTTTAGGAGAACTTATGAAGGGACAGAAATCGGTTCGAAATCGGTTCGAGAAATTGGAAGAGGTGCGAGCAAGAAGAACCCTTTTCTGATTACCCATTTTTGTGTTTTTGACCCGCTAAAATGACCCGGTTTGGTTAAGTTTATATACTTTTCTGTAATATGCTCTTTTACCCACAAGTTTCTCTATTTCTAATCTAGCCCCCGACACCACTTAAGCACACTTAATATTTTTTCCACATAAAAATAAGTCAAAAAGAAAAAAAGGAGGTCATTTAGTCACACAAGTTTTTTTGGAGGTCTTTTACTTAAATCTTCTCAAGCTACATGGGAAGACTACAAATCTGCGAATTCTCAATTTCAAAATTTTAGGGAGTGGAAGTGTATGTTTCGAAGGGTGATGGGAGGTAGCATCTAGGATGGTTTTGTTTGAAAATGGAAAGTCAAGACGAGTGTGTGAATAACTTAGCATTTGTTTATCCAAACAAACAGGTCTGTGTACGTAGTTCCTTCAGCTAGAATCTATAATCCCATGTCAATGTGATTCTTCCAAGAAAATGCTCAATGTAAAATTTGCAAAAAAGCGTGGGATTTAATCGGGAGAAGGTTTCTTAATTTTGAAGGACAATTAATTAGGCCCTCAATGTCCTTAGTGTTAGGATTGTGAATGGGAAAAGGCACCACAAGCACCTTTGCATAGAAAAGGTTTTGCACCTTTTCATCACTCTTGTATATTGGCTATAAATATGAGGTCTCCCCACACATTTTATACACACTTTGGATAGGAAATTCTGAAATACATTCCTCTCGTTTGCATTTTTTTATAAAACAAGAGTCAGTCAGTGTCGTGTCGTGTCGTGTCGTGTCGTGTCGTGTCGTGTGATTTGCAGCCGTTGAGTAATTCGCTAGCACATCGGTGTTTGAGGTACCGCTATACCGGTGACGGTAAATCCGTTCTATCCTAGGAGGAAATAATCCGCAACCTCGAGTACTGGAGGGGATTAAGTTCCTTAAGGAGGCACCGTGAAGTCGGTGGGCTCGGATTTTTTTCATCGTTCGTCTCTTTCTTTCTATTTTGCATTTTCTATTTCAGATTATTTATTTCGAATACAGAATTTCTAACACTTAGGACATGCAGCTGTTGTTCCCTCGATGTGCCCTATCAGAAAGAGAATATTAGGTATTTCTGAGGGAGGGAGGACTATACTATAATATTCATATTTACTTTGACATCCCTTAAGTTTACTTTGCAGAAGATAAATTAATCTAAATTGAATTGCAAACTGGTCTTGGCTATTATTGAAATTCCAGCTCTTGATGATTTAGCCAAAAAGGAAACAACATATATGAGCTTGAAGCCAGTTGTTAGAACAGGCTACGTTCAATGGGAAGTGCCAGAAGTAGCAGAAGAAATTGAAATATCAACATGCATGTACAAAAATATATGCAAATCGCATTATAGCTGCCGTTAGTTACCTACAATTGGTAATCGCATCAAAAGAAATTTTAACAGCCTTGAACTGCAGCTAGAGCACTAGAGTGGATATAAACCACAATGGTATATCTAGAAGTAAGAAGAAATACACTGTGGGAACAAATAAACTACTGTATATTAGTATATCATTAAGTGGAAATTATAGTAGTTGAACAATACTCACTTATAAGCTGATTTTTTCGATTTTCTTCACTGTAATGCGCCTACTATAACAACGTCCAAGAGGGTAAAATTAACGCTATCGAAAGAGGGGATATCGTGTATCATGTCGTAAAACTAGTGCTGCTATACAAAACTTAAAAAATATCCATAAGTAGAGGTGATGTTTTGATGGATAATGCAACAAGACTATATATATATATATATATATATATATATATATATATATATATATATATATATATATATATATATGAGGGCTCTGTTTGGTTCCCCTTCCCAACTTGACAAATTGTGTACCTAATACAATACTATCATGGCAGTGTTCAAGGCTAGAAAATTCATTGATATGGCTAACATAAAAGACCCTTACTTGTGATTGATCATTCCTAATTTGTTTGAGATGAACCCTCTTCTTAAACAACCTAGTTACAACCCTAGTAACATTACTGTAAAAACGGACACAACAAATAAACTTCGGGTGAAAACTCTTGCCTTCATTGATGAATGAACCCCTATATTTATATAAGAGAAATAGCAAAACTCTAGTTTAGTCCCTAAGCTATCTCTAATGGGTTTGTCTCAGTATACAATTAGTTTACCCTAACTATATATACATTACACAAATAGCCTATACAATTGCACTAATAACCTAATGTTTATTCCAATACCCCTCTCAAGTTGGAGCATGAGGATTTTTTATGCCCAACTTGTTAAGGAAATACTCGAACTGTGCCCATCCCAACACCTTCGTGAATATACCGGCCAGTTGTGTGGTCGTTGGCACATAGTTCAGACGTATCGTGCCTCAGATAATCTCATTCTGAATAAAGTAAGTGACAGTCAACGTTGATGTGTTTAGTGCGCTCGTGAAAAAATGGGATTCCGAGCAATAAGCAATGCTGCTTGACTGTCACACTTCAAATTTATTAGAGGCTTGTGCTCGATTCCAAGGTTCCATAATATCCCCTTCAACCACTTTAACTCGCACATGGTCATTGCCATCCACCGATACTCTGCCTTCACTGAAGACCGAGAAATAATCTGTTGCTTCTTCGTCCTTCCATGATATCGGTGAGTCCCATAAAGACACATAACAACCAGTCAATGAGTGACGTGTCAACGGACAACCTGCCCATCGGAATCACACCATCCGTGCAATCGCAGATCACACTGAGAACTCATTACAATGCCTTGACCCGGACACCCTTTCAAGTATTGACGACACGAAGTACCGCCTCCATATGCTCAACACGGGGACTCTGCATGCATTGTGACAACACATGCACACTGTAGGAAAAATCCGGACGCGTAAAACACAAATGAATTAATCTCCCAACTAGTCTTTGAAATCGTTTGGGGTTTTTAATAAAACAACCAGTCGCAAGCGCCAAGCGATGGTTTTTCTCTATTGGTGTACCCACCGGTTTTGCCCCCAACAAACTTGCTTCCGATATGATATCCAAAGCATACTTTCTCTGACATAAGAAAATATCTTTCAGACCCCTTGCCACTTCGACCCTCAAGAAGTACTTCAAAGTGCCTAAATCTTTCATATGAAAGCATTTAGAGAAATACAACTTGAAAATTCGAATAGCCCTCGAATCATTACTAGAGATAATCAAATCATCCATATATACAAGCACATTCAATTATACATTTCCCTTCTTCATCGTAAATAATGAGTAATCTGAATATGATTGTCGAAATCCATATTTCTTAAGAACAGGCGATAACTTTGCAAACCAACACCGAGGAGCTTGTTTCAAGCCATACAAGGATTTTCGGAGGCGACAGACAGTTCCTTTCCCATTCATCTGATGTTCTGGAGACAATTTCATATATACCTCTTCACGAAGATCACCATGCAAAAATGAATTGTGCACATCCATCTGATGCAATTCCCAACCTTTTGTTGCAGCCACTGCCAGAAAAACTCGGACGGTCACCATCCAAGCGACCGGTGCAAATGTCTCTGTGTAATCAACTCCCTCTACTTGATGATTCCCAAAAATCACCAGTCATGTTTTGTACCGTTTAATGGTACCATCTGAATTATACTTGAACTTATAAACCTATCGGCAGCTGAGGGCCTTCTTACTTGGAAGTAGGTGAACAATTTCCCAAATCCTGTTTGCTTCCAATGCGTGCAACTTTTGTTCCATAGTTGTTCTCCACTTTTCATCTCTCACCGCCTCTGAATCTCTTTTTTGAGCAAGAATCAGTCAATTTTGAATAGACTCATCTCTAGGCTTCGCATCCAGTCAAGCAAGTGAAATTATCCGTAAGGGGGGGTTAGCCTTTTCTTTTTGATCATAAACTCCGCTGATCTACTCCCATGGCAAACCTTACGTTCGCTCTCTTGATGGATGAACTTGAAAGGGCTGTCGCTCCATTTCTTCATGCATCGGGAGGGGGGGGGGGAATGTCTGGGTCTGAGAAGAAGGAAATGAAGAACGGGAACGAAACGAAATAAAGCGTTTCTAGCTAGGAGGTAGGCTCATGTCCATCCATTATGGCTGAAAGAAAATTCATATGCTTTGAAGAAAAATTATCACAATTGATATAATGTGATATGATAGGGCTTACTAAAGGGTTGTTGAGAAACGGGTGAACAGTCAGACTTTCGGACGCAGGACAATAACTGGTGACTCAACTTGGGACCGTATTAGTGATGAAATCTCTCAACAAAAAATTTTCTCTCTTAGTACCCTTTCCACAACCCAACTCTTCCACTAACCTGTCATTTACCGTGTGTATGGGAGCAACATCGGGGTTTGGATTCCCATGATCCATCCCTTCAATTCCGGAGTCATTTCCACAAAATTGGACATTATGCAAGAAATTGTCCTCAATCTAGACAATGCCCCCTTACTTGCACACTCTCCTCTTCTTCTTTTAATGCTATGGTCGCAGAAATTATTTCATGACTCTGTTTTTATTTCTCATCCTCCTTTGATGCAAACGAAAATTCATTTTCATAAAACACTATGTCTCTCGATATCAAAAAAAAAAATTGCCTTCAAGTCAGACACCTTCCAAGCTTTCTTTCCGTTTGGATACCCCAAGAATACACATCCATGGCTCCTACTCTCGAATTTATCACCTGTTCGTTCTTGATTGCGAGCAGAGCACAAGCATCCAAACACCCTCAAATGATCATGATTCAGTGTCACTACCATCAAGACATTGTAAGGTGTCTTACCATTCAATAACTTGGAAGGCGTCTGATTAATTAGATAACAGGCTGTCATCACACATTCTCCCCAGAAATCGATCAGTAGATTAGCTTGAAATCATAGCGCTCGTGCTACATTCAAGATATGTTGATGTTTTCGTTCAACCCTACCGTTTTATTATGGTGTTCCTACACAAGAAGTTTGGAACAATATCCCTTGTTCGAGAAAAAGCCCTTTCAAACTTATGAACTCGGTTCCATTATAACTCCGGACGCATTTAACACGTTTATTAAATTGCCTTTCCATCATCGCAAAGAAACCTTTCAACTTTTGTCCGACTTCTTTCTTATCTATTAACAAAAACACCCATATTCCTCGTGAACAATCATCAACAACAGTCAAGAAATATGATGCACCACATGAGGATTCAGTTCTATAAGGACCCCATAAATCACAATGAATTAAATCAAAAGGTCCGGCAGCTTTATTATCGCTTGAAGGAAATACATTCTTAGTTTGCTTTGCCCGAAGGTATACATCACCTGACTTTTCTTCTAAGCTACCTTTCCTACTTCTATCTTCTAGAACTGAAAGAGAATTGGTCACTTTTATCAAAGGATGCCCTAACCTTTGATGCCACAAATCTATCACATCGACCTTCATTGCCTTCACCAAAGGCATCGTCCGTAAGTAGTAGAGTCCGTTCTTTCGTTCACCCGCTCCAATAAACTTCCCCGTAGCCCGGACCTGCTTAACACATAAATCATTAGTGAAATTTACATTGCAGCCAAACTGATTAATCAATTGAGAAACCAAAATCCAATTGCAAGTCATTTCGGGCAGATTATAACACTCTTTGAAGAATCATGTCTTTGTTAAATCTGATGGATCCTTCTTGCGTAGCCATTATACTGCTTCTATTTGGTAGACCTACCGGACACTGTGTAATTGCCTGTAGATCCTCCAAACATTCAATTAACTGGTCATATGATTCGATGCTCCCGTGTCAATAATCCACAAAAGTCGAATTTGCTTACCAATCGATGGCTCACTTGTGCTCGCCTTCTCTCTGTTCAGCAACTCGAACAGCATTTGCAGCTGATCACTCATTATCCCGGACAGGTGTTTGTCCGTGTGCACTCATGTGTCCGGTTTCTCCACTCTCAGACTCAGTTTGAACAATATTTGCTCGATTTCCACCACGTTCTCGACCAGCATTCGAGCCAAACTGCTGATATCTACGGCCTCTACCATCCCTGTTAGCCTCAGTTCTTCCTTTGCCACGTCCACTACTTTGAGATACCTGTTTCAGATAGTGGACCCAACCCACCGGATATCCCATAACTTCAAAGCAGCGCTCCGGAGGGTGTCCACCTTTGTCGCACAAGTGACACTTCTTATAGGTTTTCCTTAGTGGGGGCGACTGTTGTGCAGCAAACGTTGTCACCTCTCCCCATTCTTTCTGTGTCTGTGCCATTCCCTTGACGCGTTCATCTTGAACTACCTTTTAGTAAACTTGATTTATGGATGGCAACAGATCCTGGACCAAGAGATTGGCAAAGACGGTTCCATAAAGATTTTCATCCAACCCCATAAGAAACAAATGGACCATATCTTCTTTTCTCTTCTTCTCCAGTGAAACTGTGAGATTGCATGAACGATTTCCACAAGAACACGTCGGAAACTTATCGTAGTTTCCAAGTTCTTCCCATAGCATAGCCAAATTCCCATAGTAAGTTGTAATGATCAATCCCTTTTATTTACACCCGGCCAGAGAAGCCTTCAATCCCTGAATCTGAAGTCTATTTTCCACTGAAAAATGCTCTAGGATACTCTCCACAAAATCCTTAGAAAGCTCCATATGCGATATGGTGGTCCTAAGAGCAGGCTAAATGGAATTCCTAATCCATGACACCATAAGAGAATTGATAGTCCACCAATCCTCATAATCGACCAAATCCTCACCTGGCTTCTTAATCGACCCCTTGACGAATCCAAACTTCTTCATCGCACGCAACACAGTTCTAACGGACCATGCTCATTCCTCATAGTTTTCATCAGTCAACTGGACCTGTGTGATAATCAATCCAGGATTATCATTTGAGGTGATGTCGTACGGAGAAATGGTCTTCCGTACGACGGCAACGTCGTCCCCCACTCCACGAACACTGTCTCCACCAGCACCGTTTATCAGAGCTGCCATCACTAATCACTCGAAGAGTTTCATGGTGGCTATGATATCATGTAAAAACATACACAACAGATAAACTTTGGGTGAAAACTCTTATCTTCATTGATGAATGAACCCTTATATTTATACAAGAAAAATAGAAAAATCCTAACTTAGTCCCTAAGCTATCCCTTGTGCTTGACCCAATATACAATTAGCTTTACTCTAATTATATATACATTACATAAATAGCCTATACAATTGCACTAATAACCTAATTTTTATTCCAAAAATTACCATTGATTATGCAGGTAATTACAATGTGCATAAATTTAATGTTCCCTATAAGCATATATATAATGTCATGATAAACATGGTACACATGTTTTTTTCCTTTTGTTCAATCACTTACTTATCGATTGTTTCCTTCCGTTGTCATCCTAATGGAGGAGATATCAGTTTGATACATTGATAATCAACATTTTGTTCTGGTTATGAATGGACTTGTCATGGTATATATTTTCTATTTCTGTTTTATTGTGATATATATTTATTCTACATATGTACACCCTAATTTTCATTTATTATTTTGCATTACTTTCGGCTACATGCAGGCATAACAACACAATTGTTGTTAGCATTGTTCAAGGTTAAAGTGCTGGTCCAGGAAATGCGAATCCATCTCTCCATATTGGAGATATTGTAATTCCTCAATACTGGGTACATACTCGCTCTTTGGAATTGGCCTTTTTTTAATAATTTTTGCTGGCAATTTTGGAGGAAGTGGTGATAGGATTTCGGTGGCATATATTGTGTCTACTTCTTCATTTTCTTCTAGCATTCCAGGATTTCTTCGCTCCGCTCTTATCCAATCTTTGAATAATACTGCAGTTCCAATCTTTCTTCCTTCAATAAGTGTCTATGGTCTCCGATTTGTAATCTTCCTTGGCTAAAAGCACTTTTTGAGGCAACCGATGATGCTTGGATAGTTAAAATATCCAGCACCACTTTTGATAGAACTGGAAATTGTGCTTGTTGATCCTTCCAGTATTGCATTAGTTGATTACTTCCAAATTTTTCAATAGTTTTTGAAGTGTAAAAGAAATAAATATCAAGCTTGTTGAACAACACCCCCCCCCCCACTCGATTGGCTGATAGAAAGCTCCTCCTGATTATGTGTGGCAAAACTGTCCAGCCCTGATAATCTTTTACCAATTGAGTTGAACTTGAATCGATTGAAGGTGGAGGAGGTGCACTTGTTGACACCCAATTTTGTCCCGATTTTAAGTTAATATTAAATATAAAGTGTATTTAGTTAAAAGATGTGTCAGAAAGGGCAATTTTATAATTTTAAGTAGTCAAATTGATAATTTTGTATAAAAAAGCCAAAATCGCAAAATATAGCCCAATTCCCACCTACCCACGCAAATCTCCTATTCTAATTAACTAAAACCCCCAATTTGAATTCAGATAACCTGATTCCCTTTCCCCTCAACCCAGACCCGTTTCCTCACTCTCTCTTTTCGATTCCAGCTCATACCTTCAGTGCGACCAAATAGAAATGATCCAGCTCATGATCGTACCAGCACCTTATCCATTAAGAGCCGTTTGAGGCTAAATCAGTCAATTTTGGGTTCAGTTGTACCTCATTTTGAAAACCCTAAGTGTTGATATAAAGAGGAAGTTTTGAGGGTGATGGAGGCAGCCGTGATAGGAGAATGGGGAGCTCATTTCCAGGGGGAGCAGCAGCGAGAGTTGATGGTGAGCAGCGGCAGCCGAGTTTTTTTTAGAGCAGCAGAGAGTTCATATAGGAATAGGCTAGAAAACATATAAAAGAGAGGCAAAAAAAATGCAGAGAAAATGGCAGCATATACACTTTAAATTCTTCTTTACTTTTTCTAGCTCAAAAGGGTAGTGCTACTTTCATCTTTGGGTTCTGTCGCTTTTCGTTAGTCGAGTCGCTTCATCGTTGATTGAGTCGACAATTTTATTTGAGTCGCACTTCTTCGGATCCAACGCCCCGTTCGCTGCCCGCAAAAAGGTAATAACTCAACATTAATCTTCCTACTTTGCTTAATTATGATTTCTGTTTGGGAATAGATGTATGCTTAGTTGTATGAATCATTCTCTTATCCGAGCATGTTTGGAGCTTATTTATAGAATTTGTATCTTTATGTTGTTTATGTTGATGTCACTTGAACTTTAAATGTTTAACTTGTATCTGTGGATCTCTTTTTCTTACTAGTCATTTGTTATCAAAATTTATCATTTGTGTTACACACTAGATTGGGATTTCAAAATATATAATTGGAGTTTTGCATCAAGAGTATTTTTATGTGTTTTCTTAGCCAGAATTCGACCTTTAATCAGATATACTTTGTCCATGTTCTAAGGGAAGCTGTAATGAATATTAGAGATAATGAAGGTTTGATCTTTTAAATGGAATCAGCTATGACCTGCTAGAATCTAAAAGTGAACCTTCAGAGGCTTGTTTATGTTTTGAAGCTTGAAGTAGGCTGGTTTCTAAGAAAATGTAAGGGTATGTAGTGTGTTTATTGGGTGTCAAGTTTGCTTCAGGTCTAAGTGTTGTTAATGCAGCCTTTTCCCATTTCTCCTGGTTCTGCTTTGAAGGTCTAGTACCAGTTTCATTCCCAGCTTAGCTTCTCCTGGATTTTGTTTAGTCAGTGCTGTTTTCTGTGAGATGAAAGGAGGAGCATTTCTCCTTGCTCTTGTCCAGTTTTAAGGAGGGGTTTGCAGCAGGGTGTTGTGGAAAGAGTATGTGAGGTCCAGGGGTCTGTTCTTTGTTTGCAAGGGCTAAAAGAAGTTTCAGGAAGTAGTAGCACGCAGGTGCAGTAGGGTAGTTGAGCTGGATTGTGGGTGTTTAAGATGCTAGGTTGTTTCTGTTAGGGTAATCTGAGGGAGTCCAGATAGGGTTTTCTCTTGGTTGGAAAAGTTGCAGTGAAGTCTGCTATGTTTAGTGAGATGGTCTGTTTTTGTTGCAGGGTTCAGGGAGTGAACAGGTTGTTTCAGGGTTATCCAGGATGATGTGTGTGTCCAGATGTGTGGCTAGGTGCATGCAAGTATGGATTTTATGAGCAGGTCTCTTCCTGTCTGTCTTTGCGTGTATTATGGCGATGGTTGTGTGTGCTCAGTAGTGCCTCTGTCTGTTTGAAATGAGTGTGGAGGAGATGTAGAAGGGCTTAGTTTCTGGTAGAATGAGGAGTTTGTTCAACTGGTGTGTGTGTATAGGGAATGGGTAGTGTCCAGGTTAGTCTTTAGGCTTTTGAATGTTCAGGTGCTGTGAGGGATTCCTGGGTGTTTTCAGGCATGTTCTATTTGTTTGTAGGAGTGTGAGAAGGGCTGATTCTTATTGCTATGAAAAGAAGATGAGAGAGATAGGCAGGTCAGTCAGTCTGTTTGTTTTAGATGATGTTTGAGAAGATGTTTTGATGAGCTGAGGGTTGTTTGTAAGAGTTAGTCATGGTCTAGTAAGCTGTGAGTTCAGAATGGGCTAGGCAGAGTTGTGGGCTAATGTATAGGGTCTATTACATGTTTTCCCCTCACTATGAGTTAATTCTAAGGTGAAGTCTTGCTTAACCTTCATTTAAGTTGAGTGCTAAGTGCAATTTACAACCCAGTTTTCTTCCTGATTCCTGTTTTTTTTAAAAGGCCATTTCAGATTTAAGTTTATCATGGTTTTGTCTAGTCCTGCTGGTGTCTGCCCTAGGATTTTCTTTTTATTCTCAGTCAAATTCAGGTCTGGAAATGCCCTTGTCCTCTTTCTCTTTCTTGAATTGATGCCTGTTAGCCTATTTCCTTCTTAATATCTAGTAAATTTCGAGTAATAGGCCTTTCATATTGGAATAAGGGAGCTTCTTTGGATTTACCAACAAAACATGACATTTTGAGACGGTCACAAAATTTAAATCTGACCACACAAATGAAATTGATGTTTTCTTGGACTGTGAAATTGTTGAAATGATCAGAGGCAAGGTTATAGTAATGTGCATATATGACCAAACCTTTTAGACTACTAGCAAGAGGAAATAGCTCTCTTTGTATCAGAAGTATCTAATCCATTTGACATTATTACACGAACTGTTGGTGAGTTTTGCAAATAGCTTCATAACCAGCTCTGTAGTACTTAGTTAGGTTTTCTAGTGAAACGCCAGGGGAAAAAGTTGTTCATTCAGTAGCTCAACGCAAAATAAACATGGATTCTTGCATATTTAAATGTTCACTGATGTCTTTCCCCACAATTGAGTTAACTTGTTTGTTTGGTCAAGTTTATTGTGTAGATAAGTTTGTATGTTTCTGTACCTGTCAAGTTTTCTTATTTTGCATTTGGTCCGAGTGCTAATCCTTCTTATCTTGTTCTCTTTACATGAAATAACCTTTGGGACGAGTTTGGCTAACTCACAAATGGGATGGCTTATCGACATTGGAGTCATTTTGGGATAGAGTTCGGGTATCAAGTTAAAATGCATTGCTATCAAGGCTCAAATTATGAGGTGCATTCTCGGGTTCTATCTTTAACTTTGCCTTCCTTTTCTTTAGGATATTTATGTAAATAAATTTGTAAAATACTTTATTTATTAATATATATTTGATTTGTCTGAACGATTGTTTTACTTTTATGTTCATTATCTTTTATTTGAAGTCGTTATTTAATTTATTGCAAATCAGGCCATTTAAGCAAATGCGTGACAAATTTCATAAATTTTCAAAACCAAGATTAATAAATGACTATAAGAAAAGGCTTCTATCTTATTGATACGAAGTAGTTTCTTTTAAAAAGTTAAAAGTTATAAAGAAGTTTTAATTAACTTCTAAATGTCCCAAAACAACTTTGCAAAAAGCGACTTGAAATCTAAGTTCCATGCTATGGTGAGATACTCGGATTCTAAAGTTGAAATTAAGCAGGTGCCATTTATGCGCCATCACATACGAGTTGGCAAAGAAATTTGGACGATCAAATCGTTCCTTTTCAAAAAAAAATGTGCTTTATTTATTTATTTATTTTATTTTGAAAATAATTAAAGCTTTTAAATAAAATTATAAAATCTTTTCAAAACTTACTAAATTTAATTAGTTTAATTAATTAATAGTTCAATTAATTATTTTTAGAAAAAGCGCATAAATAGCACTTGCAAATATTTTGGAAACCTGTCGGATTAACCTTTTTTAACGGAATTTCGGAAGTGCCTTAAAAACCTTCTTTCGAAATTAACAAAACCTCTTACCTTTAGAATCTCTGAAAGAAAGACCGCTTTTTTTTTTATAAAAACGGAGTTTTGCACGCATTTGCTTATTTGGCTCCCTGTTTTTCCTTAAATTGGGTGGCGACTCTAGAACTCCAAAAGAGTTAGTCCATCCTGTCGATATTCCTGAATTTAGCCTTTCGGGGTTAATTTTTTGGGGGTTCAACAGCATGGCGACTTCACTGGGGAACAATAAAGGTGTTGACCATGAAGGTTTCTAATTATTTGCAATTAGCATGCCTAATTTATTCGCTTTATTATATCTGTTTGTGTGGTTTGCTTTGGAAAGGATGTATTACAATTTATTTGAGCATAGTCCGCATTCCGTTCATTTTTGCTCCCTCATGGAGCCTGTCAATTCTCTTTCACCTCCTCGATTTCATCACGGGGCACCCGCTTGACGGGTAGTTATACAGGAAGGGCATTTACCTCACTTTTTGAAACTTCTTTCGTGTCACCAAAAGTTAGTTTGGGATATTGATGTTGCCTGGTTTTGTCATGGCCAGTTTTACTGCGTTGTGAGGCCAGGTATATCCCGCATAGGTCGAGTCAGCCTCAACCGTTAGCCCACTCTTAGAAGGAGAGTTTAGGACATGCATGCATATACACCTTAGTTTGGACCCGGTCCTTGGTACCGTTTTCAAGAATTAAGAAACCGCCCTTTTGTTGACGGGTTATTGAATCCCAATGACGCTGCATATTATGTGATCGTGTGGATATTATAATGAATTCCAAACCATTTGCCATGTCAAATTTGAGAAGTTGACAATTGTGGCAGTTTTATTTATATCTCAATTTTGTATTGGCAAACGGCTTGTATCATTATAATATCTACATGTGTGTGCAATTTGACGATTAGGCCTACCTCTGGCACAAAGAGGCACCTTACAGGGTAGGACGCGCCCGCATTTTCATTTACGCTCAACTAATTGTAATTGCCACATGTCAAACTTGTTTAAAATGCAAAGCGCTACGTAACGCGCGCTACGTGATTGTATGCAATGTTGTTAATGACACACAAACTAACATAGTTTACTTTTTGAATTTTTCTTTTGTTTGATTATTCCCCAAAAGAGAGAGTTTGATTCGTGTTGACTCCCGAGTTGGTTAAGTGTCTAACCTAAAGTGAAGCAAGCAATGACTAATAATCAGACTGGTATCCCTGCATCTTCTAATGAGCAAGCAGTTGTTGTTCCTGATGAACAAATTGCTAGAATAGCTAAGTAGATTGAGTGAATTCAAGCTGAACTAGACAGAATGAAAGGGTCGAGCCACCAAAACGCGCCAGCCATGCTATCAACTCTGAACCCTAATGTTGAAACTGCCAATCAGAACACGCCTTTAAATTCCAGTGTCATTCATATGCTTGCACCAGTTAACAACATCCCAAATGCATTCATTAACCAGAACAACTCGCCTTACTATCAATATTTACCTGCCAAAGATACTTCTCGTCATCCACAATCCAAAGCACCCATTTCTGTGGATGTTGTTCCTCAAAATGCCAATGACCCAAGACAAGGATATCCCGAAGCCCAGTACTATGAGCATGACCCAATGGTAAGAACGTGTATTTCACTAACTATGTGCCACAAAGTGAAGTGCACATAACTATGGAAAAACAGGGAAAGGGAAAGACAGTTGAGCAAGGGGAGATAATCCAAACGATGAAAATCATGCAGCAATCCATCAAGGATTTGCAAGTATCTAGAGGACGTCAAAGCATCTCCTACCGCAATCTTTATCTATACCCTGACGTTACTCTTCCTCCCGGGTTTAAAGTGCCAAAATTTGATATGTATGATGGTCATAGTGACCCATTTGTTCATTTGACCAAATATATCAACCGAATGAGGGTTGCGGGAGGTAAAGAGGAACTTCTGATGGCCTTCTTCAGTCATAGTCTGGAAGGTATTGCTGCTGAATGGTTTGCAAGACAGGATATAAGCAAGTGGCGTGAGTTTGAAGACATAGCCAATGATTTTATAAAGCAATTTGAGTACAATGTCAGGATGGCTCCTGACCTTATAACCTTGTCCAATCTGAAGAAGAAACCAACAGAAACCTTTAAGGAATACGCATTGAGATGGCGTGAACAGGCTGCAAGGGTGCAACCGCCAATGACTGAGGAAGATATTGTAAAATACTTCATCCGAGCCCAAGATGATTCTTATTACATGCACTTCTCCCTATGATGGGTAAACCCTATTCTGAACTTCTTGTGATGGGAGAGATGATCGAAGAAGGGGTTAAGACAAGGCGAATTGTAAGTTTTGCTGCAATGAAGGCAACTACGCAAGCCATCCAGACTGGTATGGGCAATTTTGAGAAGAAAAAGAGGGAAAATGAAGTTGGTATTGATATGGCTAATATCGACCAAAGGTCAAACAAGAAGCCCACCTTCAGAAACTCGCCAAACCAACCTATTTATCAAAGCACACCATACCCAACTTATCCAAGTCAGCATCATATTCCACCCGCGTCATATCCAGTCTATAATACTCAATCCAATTACCATTAATCTGGAATACCCGCTTATCAGCCTTATTCACAACCTCAAGCATACAATTACCCTCAACAACACCAGTTACTTGTAGCCCGTCAGTCTATGCCAGCAAGGTCTCGTCCCAAATATGAAAAAAGACAGCGCCGAAAATTCACTTCTTTAGGTGAACCACAAGCTCAACTATATGAAAGATTAAAGGCGAATTGTAAGTTTTGCTGCAATGAAGGAAACTACGCAAGCCATCCAGACTGGTATGGGCAATTTTGAGAAGAAAAAGAGGGAAAATGAAGTTGGTATTGATATGGCTAATATCGACCAAAGGTCAAACAAGAAGCCCACCTTTAGAAACTCGCCAAACCAACCTATTTATCAAAGCACACCATACCCAACTTATCCAAGTCAGCATCATATTCCACCCGCGTCATATCCAGTCTATAATACTCAATCCAATTACCATCAATCTGGTATACCCGCTTATCAGCCTTATTCACAACCTCAAGCATACAATTACCCTCAACAACACCAGTTACTTGTAGCCCATCAGTCTATGCCAGCAAGGTCTCGTCCCAAATATGAAAAAAGACAGCGCCAAAAATTCACTTCTTTTGGTGAACCACAAGCTCAACTGTATGAAAGATTAAAGGATATGGGAGTGCGAAACCCTTTAGCAGGAGATGGTACATTTGACCCTCCCCCAGAATGTGTTGTTGGGACCAAGTATTGTGCTTACCATGCAGAATATGCCAAGCATGACACTGAGGAATGTGTCCTTCTTAAACATAAGATCCAGGATTTAATTGAAGACAATACAATCCAGCTGAGTGAACCAACGCAAGAGACTTGGCTGTGAACTAAAAGCACTTTGCAAAACTTCGATCCAGATTGAGGCCCTGAATCATGCTGGTTAAAACTTTATCATTTTGCCTTTTTATCTTTGAAATTTTACAAAATTTGCAAATGCATTTATGCTTTGCTACTTTCTTTGATTTAAATGAATCTTTCGTTATTATGATTGTGGCATATTATGAAACAAATGAACAAATCAAGGATGACTACTTGACCGAGCCAAATGATGGTTAATTTTTTCAAAGTCCCCATGGCAATCCCAAACTGGGGCAACTGCTGTTGAAGAAGTGGTCTTTTTTTTTTTGCAAGAGTCACTTTTGAAGTAATTCAATACAATCAAGAGATTTTGCAAGTGGCGCAAGCAAATATTTTCTCATTTTCATGTAATTTTGATTGTAATGCGAACTACGCGTAACCTGATTCTCAGGGCTGGGATACGTAAGCAACTCACATAGAGCTCGGTTACACTAGCATAGGAATCCCCTATTTCCTCTTTGATGTAATTTTGAACTACTTTTGGTCTGATTCCTGGAATGGCAACAGGATAGTAAGCAATCCACATCGGACTCGATCAGATTATTGTAATGTGTTAGGTTTGTTTATCTTTGATGATGTAATTCCGAACTACGCATCTGGACAGATGTGTAGGCATTCCAATTCGGATTCGGCTTCGCACTTAGATTGCCATATTCCCCAAAACTTTATGTAAGCAGAACTACGCACAGTCTAATTCCCGTAGAGGGATACGTAGGCGCTCTTAACGGGCTCGACTCTATAATATTAAAATTTCCAGTTTCTCCTAAGTCAAGCAACTGGGGCAAATTTTGCAAAACAATTTGAAGATATGGAAGATGATAACTGGGGCAAAATCTTGCAAAGCGATTTGAAGATGTAAAAGATATAACTGGTGCAAATTTTTGCAAAAGGTGGTATTTCCCGATAGAAGATGAATGGGCAAAATTATGAAAGTTTTTTAGAATGGTGCAAAGTTGCAAGATAAAGGATGTTCACTTTGTTTCAACATATGTCACCATCTGAAATACAACAAAGGTTTTAAATCAACATAAATGTTACATGAAAATCCTTTTTAACTATGCAAGTATTTGTTTCAACTATTTGAAACTAATTGTGCTATTAGTTCATTGGCCAAGTCTCAAAGAACGGATCGCAAATCTAGACAAAGTGAGAAGAAGGAAGCAGTTGCAAGATGAAGGCTCGAGTCAGCATGAATCAAACGCTCCCCCCTCCCTCCCAAAACTAACGATTTTTCTTTGAGTGCAGGAATTCCAAAGCAACAAGATGAGGAAACTAGCAACTATCAATTCCTCATAGAGTACTTTCTCATACACATTGAACAATGTTGCCAAGATAACTGACCGAGATTGGAGGCGTTATCTGACTCATTGCATACGCAAAAACGATCTTATTTCTCTCTCTAATTCTGCCTTTGCAAAATCAAAACTTTATTACTTTATTGACAACTTTACTTTACACTTTGCAGGAATTAAGCATTAACTCAGTTTTCTCAAGGATAACACTCAACTCTTTATGGCTTCACCAAATATAAGCCAGACGGCTTAAACTCTCACTTTATATCTCCTTTATCTTTGACATTTTCCTATTTATGTGAATTTAATGAAAACTCTATTTTGCAGGCTATTATACCATTTACTTTACACGTATCAACATCAAGTCTATCGTAAACAATCATAGGCACTATTGTTAAGAAGCCTACCATAGAAAACGGGAGACTCGATCATGAGTCATTGCCGCAAGGCGGCATTTCTATTTCCTATAATTATTGCAAATTGTTAAACATATCCGTTTCATTTATCATTCGCTTTATGAGAGCGCTTACTAAAGTTCCATTTTTTTTTATGATTTACAGATATTGCCAGTCCTGGGGGCTCTCTTTATTTTGTAGTAAAGACCATTCCTCCGCGGAAGAGTTCAAAGAGTAAAACGTATTCATGTGTTCACGCTTTCGATAAGCGTCTTTGTATTTCACGCTTCCGGTAAGTGTCTTTATGTGTTCACGCTTCCGGTAAGCGTCTTTATGTGTTTACGCTTTCGATAAGCGTCTTTATATTTCACGCTTCCGGTAAGCGTCTTTATGTGATTACGCTTTCGATAAGCGTCTTTATATTTCAAGTATCTTTAGGAGGTGCATAGATTATAACAAGTGGTATTAGAGCGGGTCTTCTCGTGAGCGGGTACCACCTTGAGAAGGATCAGAATCATGAGTGCACCACCTACCATCACTGAAGGACAGTCAGTTCAGAGGCCCCCACAGTTTAATGGGCTATACTATGCGTGGTGGAAGAACAGAATGGAGAATTACATATGTGCTGAAGACTATCAACTCTGGCTGATAGTTTTTGAAGGAAACCTGATCCCCACTAAAATAGTTAGTGAAGGAGCCACTGCCAAGCAAGAACCTAAACTGAAAGAGTAGTTCAACGAGACGGATTATAAGATGATTGAAAAGAATCACAAAGCCAAACGTCTGGTCATATGTGGTCTTGGTCCTGAGGAGTTCAATAGAGTATCATCTTATAAGACGGCTAAGGAAATATGGGATGTTTTGCAGGTTGCGCATGAAAGAACCACAGAAGTGAAGGACTCAAAAAGGAGAATGCTGAAGAGACAATTTGAACTATTCACCATGGGTGAGAAAGAATCAATTCAGGATATGATGACCAGGTTGACCATCATTACTAATGAGATGAGATCTCTGGATATGGAATTGCCTGAAATAGAGATGGTTGATAAAATCCTAAATGTGCTTCCTGAAGCATGGGAACCCAAGATGACCGCCATCATTGAATCCAAACCTCTCAGATCCATCAAACTTGAAGAATTGGTTGGTAGCTTGAAAACTCATGAGATGATGAAGGACTAAAAAGCTAAACCAGTTGTAAAGAAAGACAAGACCCTTGCGCTTGAAGCAACTGATGAAACCGATGAATATATTGATCTACAATCAGTTGGAGTAGCAATGGTAAGTGCCCTAAGACAGAAGCTTAATTTGGGAAGGTTCAAAGGATTCAAAAGAAGTGGCAAGGAGAACTCTAGCAGGAAGAACATAGTTGACAGTCCTGATTATTCTGGATACTTTAAGTGCTTCAAAAAGGATCATGTTGTCGTGGACTGTCCTATGTGGGAAATAGAGTGGATGAAAAATAGAGCATCCAAGGAAAAGGAGAAGGAGACGACAAAGGAAATTGACAAAGATAAGAAGAAGTCAAGACGGCCTCAAAACTTCAGAGCAGAAAGGAGAAAGAAGAAGGAAGCTTTCTATGCTACATGGGGACCAACTGATAGTGAATCCGATCGTGAAAATGACTCTGAAGATGATTCACCACTGGCACTAATGGGTATGTCAGACATCAGTTCTGATGAAGAAGACCCTCGAGAGTTTAGAGGAGGAAGAGATCTATCAAGACCTCATGTGTTTAACGGGACTGCTATAAGAATTGGAAGAAACAGAAAAGAGCTAATGAAATTCTGTATCAGGAAACTGAGAAGAACAGGATTTTAAGTCAAAAGGTTGAAAAATCAAAATCTGAGCTTACTAGATTGACTAAATGGAATAAATCATCAGAGGCAATGAACTGGGTTCTTGAAAATCAAAACAAAGGGAAACAAGGGTTAGGATTTAAGAAACCACTGCCTCCATATAACCCTAAGAGCAAGTATGTGGCGTTACCTTGCAACGTGTTATGTACCTTTTGTGGTGAAACTGGACATGTCTAACAAAAGTGCATAAATGTCAGCAAGGCAAAGGCCAATAACAAAAGAAGTGTTCTACCTAAATGGGCTAGGCAGGACTTGATTTATCCATTTTCTAGTAAGAAGGGACCCAAGCTTGTCTGGGTTCCTAAGGCTAACCTCTAATTTGTTTTGCAGGCTGGAGTGAGGGAGAACAACTCAAGCTGGATTCTTGATAGTGGTTGTTCAAGGCACATGACAGGAGGTAGAAGAAACTTTCTCTCACTCGCAGCATTTCAAGGAGGCAGTGTGGCCTTCGGAGGAGGAAAAAGTGGTCAAATCGTAGGAATTGGAAAGATTGGGAGAACTCTGGATCAAGCAATTGAGAATGTTTATTGTGTTGACGGTCTCAGACACAATCTGCTGAGCATCTCCCAACTATGTGACAGAGGTAACAAAGTGAGTTTCTCGTCTGTAGGATGTATTATGAAGAACCTACAGAGTGGAGAAATTGTTATGGAAGGAAAGAGGGTGAAAAATGTATACAAAGCATCGGTGAAGTCATTACCTGAAAATAACCTAACATGCTTGAATGTACAAGAAAGTGACTCTCAGCTGTGGCACAAAAGAATGTGTCATGCAAGTCTCTCACAACTGAATAAGCTTGTATCGAAGGAGCTGGTTCGTGGATTGCCAAGCAAGAGATTTGAAAACATAAAAATGTGTGATGCGTGTGTAAAGGAAAAGCATGTGAGATCATCATTTAAATCCAAGAAGGTGGTAAGTACATCAAAGCCACTGGAACTGTTGCATATGGATCTGTGTGGACCTATGAGAGCCAAGAGTAGAGAAGGAAAGAGATTCGTGTTCGTGATTGTTGATGACTACTCTAGGTACACATGGACCTTGTTCTTGGCATCTAAAGATGAAGCTTTTGACAACTTTAAAGACTGGGCTGGTGTAGTGCAGAAAAGGTTAAGCCTTGAACTCATCAGCATCAGATCTGACCATGGAACTGAGTTTGAGAACTCAAAATTTTCTGAGTATTGTGCAAAGAACAGCATAGATCATAACTTCTCTGCCCCAAGAACTCCCCAACAAAATGGGGTGGTTGAGAGGAAGAATATGTCTCTGGAGGATATGGCCAGGACTATGCTGTTGTCAAGTGGGCTTGCAAGAAACTTTTGGGCTGAAGCTATAAATATTGCATGCTACTTGCTGAACAGATGTTCCATCAGAGCAATTCTTGACGAGACCCCATATGAGTTACTCAGAGGAAGAAAACCAAATATTGCTCACCTAAGACCATTTGGTTGTAAATGTTTTGTTCACAACAATGGCGAGGAACCCTTGGAGAAGTTCGATGCTAGGAGTGATGAAGCAATATTTCTTGGTTATTCTACTCAAAGCAAAGCATACAAGGTGTTTAACAAAAGAACACAAACAGTGGAAGAAAGTATGCATGTTGTATTTGATGAATCAGATAAGGCACTGGAGGAGAGTGAGACAGAAGATCAAGTGATTGGCCTAAGTAGGGAAGAAGGTGTAAATGAACTGGAAGACTCAGAAGACAAGGAGACATCAGGTGAAAATCAAAGCACACTAGAACAAGGAGTCAATTTGACAGGGGGAACCTCTGATGAAGCTGATGATCCAGCAAGTCAGGAAGAACCCCTCCAGGATAATGCTGCAGGTTCTTCCAGTCATATTCAACTCAGGCCATGGAAACATCAAAGATCTCATCATTTGGAGAATGTTCTATCGGAATTGGATACAGGAATCATGACCAGGTCAGCCTTGAAGAACTTTTGTGCTTTCTTTTCTTTCCTCTCATCTCTGGAACCAAAGAACGTAAAAGAAGCTCTAGAAGACCCAGATTGGATTCTAGCCATGCAGGAGGAACTACATCAATTCGAAAGAAGCAAAGTGTGGCACCTAGTTCCTAAGCCAAATGACAGATCAATAATTGGAACAAAATGGGTATTTAGGAACAAATTGGATGAGCATGGTATAGTGACGAGAAACAAAGCGAGATTAGTAGTTCAAGGTTATAATCAGGAAGAAGGAATAAACTATGATGAAACCTTTGCACCAGTTGCAAGGATGGAGGCCATCAGGATGCTAATTGCATTTGCTACATATATGGAGTTTACACTATACCAGATGGATGTAAAGAGTGCTTTCTTAAATGTCTACCTGAATGAAGAAGTCTATGTGATACAGCCACCAGGGTTTGTGAACAATGAATTCCCTGATCATGTTTACAAACTGGACAAGGCTCTTTATGGACTGAAGCAAGCCCCTAGAGCCTGGTATGAAAGACTCTCAGGATTTCTACTGAAGAATGGTTTCTCGAGAGGAAAGATTGACAACACATTATTTCTCAAAAAGAAAGGAAAAGATCTATTGGTGGTTCAAGTGTATGTCGATGATATCATCTTTGGAGCCACTCAGGAGGGGCTATGCAAAGGATTTGCTGATCTGATGGGAAGTGAATTTGAAATGAGCATGATGGGCAAACTAAATTTCTTCCTTGGGTTGCAGATAAAGCAAATGCCTGAAGGAACTATGATTCACCAGCAAAAATATGTCAAGGAACTACTGAAGAAATTTGACATGGAAGGAGCAAAAGAAATGATTACACCCATTGCACCTGGGACGAATCTGGATTTGGATGAACTAGGTCCTTCGACAAACGAGACAAAATATAAAGGAATCATAGGTTCACTTCTTTATCTCACAGCCAGTCGACCTGACATCGTATACAATGTAGGACTGTGTGCTAGATTTCAGTCCAAGCCCAAGGAGTCACATTTGACAGCTGTGAAGAGGATCCTGAAATACTTGAAAGGAACTCAGGACCTTTGTCTTTGGTACCCAAGAGGAGGTACTTTTGAAATAATTGGATTTGCTGATGCAGATTATGCAGGTCATTTGGTGGATAGGAAAAGCACTTCAGGAATGGCACACTTTCTTGGTCCTTGTTTGGTCTCTTGGGCTACAAAGAAGCAAAACTAAGTTTCCCTATCTACTGCTGAAGCTCAGTATGTGGCAGCTGCATCATGCTGTTCACAATTGCTATGGATCAAACAACAACTGGAGGACTTTGGTATCAAGTGTGGAGCAGTGCCAATTTTCTGTGATAACACTAGTGCAGTGAATATTGCCAAGAACCCAGTCCAACATAAAAGAAACAAGCACATTGATATTAGACACCATTTCCTGAGAGATAATGTGGAAAAGGGTCTGATTACTATGAATTCGTGCAGAACTGAAGATCAAATTGCTGACATATTTACCAAAGCATTGAACAAGGTACAGTTTGAGAGGAACAAGTTGGAATTAGGGATGACCAAAATATACGGATGACCCAGTAGGTAATCCCTTTATGATTGGTTAGTTAAGTATTCAATTGTCCATGTCTGAATTATGTCATTAATGTTCAGTCTAACCCTGTACTTTAATAAGTACACTTGTTCAGTCTTTGAGCACCAGGTGAGAATAATGTGATCCCATGAAGAACCTACTATGTACTGAGAAGGAACCGACTAAAGCATGAGGAATCATGTCCAGGTACATTCACACTACCCTGCATGATGGAAGTCATAACTGAAATTAAATTGTCAATTATACGCGTGTCAAGAGAGATCCTCCATGTTCCATTAACTGTCCTAAATTATAGGAACACATTCCTTTTTGGGATAGAACTCTATTTGACTTGTTTGGACCCCACTTCTTGAAAAGGATATATTAAATAAGTCCATAACCGTCAAATCTTTAACTCTTTTCGATTTTCGAAAATTTCAAAAAGCTGCTTCTCTACTTTACCTCATTATTTCTTTGTCTTCCCTAGAAGTTGTCTAATCACCAAAACCCTTCCCCTTTTGTCGATACACACAGAATCCTCTAAATCCATCTACTTCTCTCCTTCCACACCAAAATTCTCTCCCAAAACCTAAAACAGAAAATTTTCTTGAAATCTCAGTGACAATCCATTAAAGTCTTCACCATGTCTGCAAAACCACCCCCATCCACTCTCGCACAAAGAATCGCTAGGGCCCGCACAAAATTTCTTCAAAAGGGCGACAAGAAATTGGTTAAGAAGATGAGGTCAAGAGCAGTACCTACTACGCCCATTGCACAAAGTTCATCACAATCACCTTCTGAGGTAATCCCGGATCCTATTTCATCTACTCATGTTGGTTTAGTAGAAATAAAAAGCCCTGGTACTACAGACACTGAAACCCTAGTAACAGGACTAGACAAAATTAGGAGTAGTAGATCATGATGACAGAATAGATAGGGGGAACCCAGGTGAAACAGAGCAAGATAGTGGACAGGATGAACTTAGGGAAGATTTACAGGTGCCTTTGGTTGAAAAGACTAGTGTAAAGTTGGATATAGCAGAAAAAGTGAAAGAACAACTTAGGGAACAAGATTTTGTTGAGTCCCTTAGAGAAAGTGTAATGGAACCCTGTACAAATGTTGGGAGTGCTGAGAATATTGAGGAGGTATCTGTCCCAAAAGGTCCAGTAGTTGGAGGACCTGGTCTTGCTGAAGCCTCAAAGGATTTGTGTCAAGAGCATGTCGCTTGTCCAAATTCCACTGAGGCTGATGATGCAGACTTAAACTGGACAGATTTTGAAGAAGAAGAGAATGAAGGGATTGTGTTAGAAAAAGCTGAAAAAGAAGAGGTTGCTAAGAAAGGAGAAGAATCAAAGAGAAAGAGAAAGTTTGGTGAAGAGGATGAGAGACTAACATGTGAGGATGAAGAAGAGGAGGTTGTGTTTGTCAAGGAAAACAGAGTAGAGCCTGAAAAAAGGAGGAGATTGGTGAAGGGGGAAAGCCAGTGTTGAAAACTAAACTGGTTGATGAATCAAGTGGAGATAGTGGTGACAAGACTGTTGATGAGCCTGTTGCTAGGAGGGTTGGCACTAGGTCTGCATTAAAGCAACAGTTGGAGAAGGTTGGAAAATTGGAAAGAACAGTGACAAATGTAAGAGATAGAGAGGCAAAGAAAAGGGAAGAAGAAAAGAAAGCTGAGGAAGTACAAGAAGAGAGTGATGAGGCTGGAAGTTATGCTGATCCAAGTGATTCTGAAACAGATAGTGAAGCTGAGAACAGGAAGAGAAGGAGAGGCAGTGAGGAAGAAGTTGACAGGGTGGCCTTCTTTTCAAAGCATCAGGTGTTGCCAGGCAGCATCTTGCATAATGAGAAGGAATTTCACATGAAGCCACTGCTGAGAATGATTTCTAACCAGGGATGGCTGGGTTTGTTTTCCAACAAAGAGAGAAGGTTGTTTGTTGATGAGATCAGAGAATTCTACACCAACTGCAGAGTTAATGCCAAGAGAGTGTTCACCACAGTGAGGGGAATTGAGATAGAGTTTGGGAAACCTGAGCTTGGAGTGATTCTTGACATACCTGCTGAAGGTTATTGCAGGTATATAAAATTGAAATGGCCCAAGAGGACTGATGGAGTGACTCCTCTGGATGTAGTCAAGAAGTTCTCAGGAAAACCCAAACTAAGGAAGGAGAGGAAGGTAGATAAGAAGGAGATGGAACCTGCACACCAGTTGCTGTTTGAGTTTGTGCACAGGTTCCTTCTGCCTAGAGGAGAGAGGAACTGTGAAGCTAGTGCTTTGGACCTGACATACATGGACTTGCTGGACAGGGGGTAAAAATCAATTTACCTGGGCTAATCATTAGACATATTAAGAGGATTGCTGACACAGATCAAAAGCCACATTCCCTTGTGCATTCCTACATCCTCCAGCAGGTACTTGAACATTTTGGGGTTCCCCTGGAAGCTGGGAAGAAGCCGACCATTCATCAAATGTTTGGGCACAATGTGCTTAAAAGTTGTGACTTCTTCAAGGAGAGCAGAGCTTCTAAGAAACCAATGCAGGCCAAGCAAGAGCTAGCTGAGGAAAGTGAGGACTATGGACCTGAAGAGGCCATTGATGCTGTGAAGGAGCTGGAGACTTATGTCCTTGAGGTGAATACAGAAAATGCAGAGCTCCACAGACAGCTGAAGTTGAAGGATCAAGAAATTGATCGTTTGAAGATAGACTGCCACAAGTATGAGGCCGAGCTAGTGATGGAAAGGGCCAAGAATACGAAGCAACTTGAGGCACTTGTCAAACACTTCAACATTCATCTTTGAGTTCTCCTGTCCTATCATCCTATTCCTCTTTCTGCATGTTGTCTATTCCTTCCAATTCTCCCCTGCGCATGTGATGGTTGTTTAAAACAATTTATTTTTCAGTTGTGTACTTATTGATGGGGTTGTGTTGATATCACACCCTGGATAATGGTTTTAATCTTCTTATGTTTGTGACTGTTTCCTGTTTAAGTAATTGGTTCTTGATGGGCCCTTATCTCTTTCTCTGTGTGCTCTTATTACTGACTTGTTGCCTTGTGCTATAGACTAGATAGTATTGGCAGGTTCATGCATATATTTGAATCTTTTCGATGATGCCAAAAGAGGGAAGAAGGAAATGTTGGGGTGTTTGTGACCTAATTCATCTGTTTTATTTTTTCTTGAACTTGTTACTTTTGTTTCCGTGCTTTTGGTTTTTGTCTATTCAGGTTCTTGGGCAACATTTGTTTGTCATCATCAAAAAGGAGGAATTTGTTGAGAGCTGGTTTTGAAGAATGACAAACGTAAAGGACTCAGAGGTGCTCACGACGAACCTGTCCTTGTAATGAAGGGCACGATCGATCGAAAAGAGTTACGGGTTGCAAATCCCTACGGAACTAGGAATAGTGGTGCGTGAATGAATATGCATCCTAGTCAGACTAAAAGAGGCGGTGCCCAGGCTGTGTCTTCGAAGTGTGAAAAGGAGTTGGACTTCAACAAGGAAAAGAGTTACGAGGAATCCTGTCTTACCATAATTACAAGGATTCCTTGTAGGACTCAACTAGGGTTTCAAGACCCGTATAAATACAAGTAGTTGAGACAGCCGTAAATTCAGTTATTCACAAACAGAGAGTTGAGAGCATACAAAGGCAATCTAGCATCTTTCTACGTGAGTAAACTGGAGAAGACAACTGAAGTGCATGCAGTGTATTGAGTCTAGATATTCTGTCTAGGTTCATTGAGTTGTAAGTTGTCTTAGTTTGAGTATTCATAGTTTTTACATATTGGCTTATTGCAGAAGCATATGTATTAGGTGAACTCGTGTGTAATTACTTGAAAAGCTAGAGTTTAGCTTTGAGTGGTGATTAGGGTCTAGAGTGTAGCCCCTTGGTTACAGAGTTTGTAATCAAAAACTTTGCTCTTGTGTTAGTGGATTCAGTTCTAAAATCCCAGAGTGTGGGTCGTGGTTTTTTTCCCTTGAGCAAGGAGTTTTCCACGTAAAATCCTTGTGTTTTCTGTGTGTGTAGTGTGGCGAGTTGCAGTGGTTGAAACAGTATAATTGCGAAGGTAAGAACTAGGTTCTACGTTCAGAAGAACTAGGTTCTTGAAACGAAAATCGGTAGACGCTATTCAACCCCCCCTCCTTCTAGTGTCTTTAGGAGGTGCATAGATTATAACATAACGCTTTCGATAAGCGTCTTTATATTTCACACTTCCGGTAAGCGTCTTTATGTGTTCACGCTTTCGATAAGCGTCTTTGTGTGTTCACGCTTCCAGTAAGCGTCTTTATGTGTTTACGCTTTCAATAAGCGTCTTTATATTTCATGCTTCCGGTAAGCGTCTTTATGTGTTCACGCTTTCGATAAGCGTCTTCGTGTGTTCACGCTTCCAGTAAGCGCCTTTATGTGTTCACGCTTTCGATAAGCGTCTTTATATTTCACGCTTCCGGTAAGCATCTTCATGTGTTTACGCTTTCGATAAGCGTCTTTATATTTCACGCTTCCGGTAAGCGTCTTTATCTGTTCACGCTTTTGATAAGCGTATTTGTATCACCTCTAAGGTGTTAATCATATGAATGCCTCTATGGCGTATTTCCTTATACCTATTTAATGACTTTATGTTGCTAATAAGTTTGTTAAGACTTCCAGGATAATGAGATTACTTCGGATGTGTACTTTGGGTTGGAGTCCTATCTAAGATTGCTTTTCAAATTGCCTTTACATGATTTAAAGCTTTACGCTTTATCGTGGTTATTGCCAAAAATGCGGCATTTTTATCCTCATTATTTAGAGTTTAAAGTTCACTTTATGTTCATATTAATTGAAGCTTTTATTGCTTTGTTTTCAGTCTACCAACGACCCCGAAGTCATCTTGCCTCACAAAGCCGGATTTCTCCGTTAGTCGATTGGAGACAAGCTTATCATTGATATTGCAACCAGCATCTACAAGTTTTATTGTCCTTATTCATTTATTACTTCATTTATTAAGCTTTATTTGCAGTTACTCACTTACTGTTTGTCAAGTTTATTACAGGATTTTAGCAGCGCCGCAGCAGCATTTGGAGCATAACGTGGAACTCTTTCTTACCAGTGAACTGGGGCAATCGTTGATATGAGCCAGACTCGTCAACGAGGATATGAAGAATCGCACTCGAACAAGCAACTCTATCCTAATCTTTCATTTCGGATTAGGGTGTTAGTTTGAATTCTTTCCTATTCGTGTCATCCTTATCTGTCAATCGTGCGAGTTTTCGTGTCTAAGTGTTGTTGAACTACCTATGGCCTGATTCTCTTTCAGCCCGAGATATGTAGGCAACTCAAAAACCGGCGTTCGGCCATGTCCATAAGCCTCGCCTTTTGGTTCAACGTCCTTGGCTTTATCGTGACAAAATTGGCTTTTCCGACTACTTCTTTACCCTGAAAACTCTTTCATCTTTTTCCGGGTAAAGAGGGGCAGCTGTTGACACTCAATTTTATCCCGATTTTAAGTTAATATTAAATATAAAGTGTATTTAGTTAAAAGATGTGTCGAAAAGGGAAATTTTATAATTTTAAGTAGTCAAATTGATAATTTTGTATAAAAAGGCCAAAATCGCAAAATATAGCCCAATTCCCACCTACCCACGCAAATCTCCTATTCTAATTAACTAAAAACCCCAATTTGAATTTAGATAGCCCGATTCCCTTTCCCCTAAACTCGGACCCGTTTCCTCACTCTCTCTCTTCGATTCCAGCTCATACCTTCAGTACGACCAAATAAGAGCCATTTGAGGCTAAATCAGTCAACTTTGGGTTCAGTTGTACCTCATTTTGAAAACCCTAAGTGTTGATATAAAGAGGAAGTTTTGAGGGTGATGGAGGCAGCCGTGATAGGATAAAGGGGAGCTCATTTCCAGGGGGAGCAGCGGCGAGAGTTGATGGTGAGCAGCGGCAGCCAAGTGTTTTTTAGAGCAGTAGAGAGTTCATATAGGAATAGGCTAGAAAACATATAAAAGAGAGGCAAAAAAAATGCAGAGAAAATGGCAGCATATACACTTTAAATTCTTCTTTACTTTTTCTAGCTCAGAAGGGTAGTGCTACTTTCATCTTTGGGTTCTGTCGCTTTTCGTTAGTTGAGTCGCTTCATCGTTGATTGAGTCGAAAATTTTATTCGAGTCGCACTTCTTCGGATCCAACGCCCCGTTCGCTGCCCGCAAAAAGGTAATAACACAACATTAATCTTCCTACTTTGCTTAATTGTGATTTCTGTTTGGGAATAGATGTATGGTTAGTTGTATGAATCATTCTCTTATCCGAGCATGTTTGGAGCTTATTTATAGAATTTTTATCTTTATGTTGTTTTGGTTGATGTCACTTGAACTTTAAATGTTTAACTTGTATCTGTGGATCTGTTTTTCTTACTAGTCATTTGTTATCAAAATTTATCATTTGTGTTACACACTAGATTGGGATTTCGAAATATATAATTGGAGTTTTGCATCAAGAGTATTTTTATGTGTTTTCTTAGCCAGAATTCGACCTTTAATCAGATATACTTTGTCCATGTTTTAAGGGAAGCTGTAATGAATATTAGAGATAATGAAGGTTTGATCTTTTAAATGGAATCAGCTATGACCTGCTAGAATCTAGAAGTGAACCTTCAGAGGCTTGTTTATGTTTTGAAGCTTGAAGTAGGCTGGTTTCTGAGAAAATGTAAGGGTATGTAGTGTGTTTGTTGGGTGTCAAATTTGCTTCAGGTCTAAGTGTTGTTGATGCAGCCTTTTCCCATTTCTCCTGGTTCTGCTTTGAAGGTCTAGTACCAGTTTCATTCCCAGCTTAGCTTCTCCTAGATTTTGTTTAGTCAGTCCTGTTTTCTGTGAGATGAAAGGAGGAGCATTTCTCCTTGCTCTTCTCCAGTTTTAAGGAGGGGTTTGCAGCAGGGTGTTGTGGAAAGAGTATGTGAGGTCCAGGGGTCTGTTCTTTGTTTGCAGGGGCTAAAAGAAGTTTCAGGAAGTAGTAGCAGGCAGGTGCAGTAGGGTAGTTGAGCTGGATTGTGGGTGTTTAAGATGCTAGGTTGTTTCTGTTAGGGTAATATGAGGGAGTCCAGATGGGGTTTTCTCTTGGTTGGAGAAGTTGCAGTGAAGTCTGCTATATTTAGTGAGAGGGTCTGTTTTTGCTGCAGGGTTCAGGGAGTGAGCAGGTTGTTTCAGAGTTATCCAGGATGATGTGTGTGTCCAGATGTGTGGCTAGGTGCATGCAAGTATGGATTTTGTGAGCAGGTCTCTTCCTTTCTGTCTTTGCGTGTATTATGGCGATGGTTGTGTGTGCTCAGCAGAGCCTCTGTCTGTTTAAAATGAGTATGGAGGAGATGTAGAAGGGCTTAGTTTCTGGTAGTATGAGGAGTTTGTTCAGCTGGTGTGTGTATAGGGAATGGGTAGTGTCCAGGTTAGTCTTTAGGCTTTTGAATGTTCAGGTGCTGTGAGGGATTCCTGGGTGTTTTCAGGCATGTTCTATTTGTTTGTAGGAGTGTGAAAAGGGCTGATTCTTATTGCTATGAAAAGAAGATGAGAGATAGGCAGGTCAGTCTATTTGTTTTAGATGATGTTTGAGAAGATATTTTGATGAGCTGAGGGTTGTTTGTAAGAGTTAGTCATGGTCTAGTAAGCTGTGAGTTCAGAATGGGCTAGGCAGAGTTGTGGGCTAATGTATAGGGTCTATTTCATGTTTTCCCCTTACTATGAGTTAATTCTAAGGTGAAGTCTTGCTTAACCTTCATTTAAGTTGAGTGCTAAGTGCAATTTACAACCCAGTTTTCTTCCTGATTCCTATTTTTTTTAAAAGGCCATTTCAGATTTAAGTTTATCATGGTTTTGTCTAGTCTTGCTGGTGTCTGCCCTAGGATTTTCTTTTCATTCTCAGTCAAATTCAGGTCCGAAAATGCCCTTGTCCTCTTTCTCTTTCTTGATTTGATGCCTGTTAGCCTATTTCCTTCTTAATATCTAGTAAATTTCGAGTAATAGGCCTTTAAAATTGGAATAAGGGAGCTTCTTTGGATTTACCAACAAAACATGACATTTTGAGACGGTCACAAAATTTAAATCTGACCAATATCTACAAATGAAATTGATGTTTTCTTGGACTGTGAAATTGTTGAAATGATCAGAGGCAAGGTTATAGTAATGTGCATATATGACCAAACCTTTTAGACTACTAGCAAGAGGAAATAGCTCTCTTTGTATCAGAAGTATCTAATCCGTTTGACATTATTACATAAACTGTTGGTGAGTTTTGCAAATAGCTTCATAACCAGCTCTGTAGTACTTGGTTAGGTTTTCTAGTGAAACACCAGGGGAAAAAGTTGTTCATTCAGTAGCTCAACACAAAATAAGCATGGATTCTTGCATATTTAAATGTTCACTGATGTCTTTCCCCACAATTGAGTTAACTTGTTTGTTTGGTCAAGTTTATTGTGTAGATAAGTTTGTATGTTTCTGTACCTGTCAAGTTTTCTTATTTTGCATTTGGTCCGGGTGCTAATCCTTCTTATCTTGTTCTCTTTACATGAAACAACCTTTGGGACGAGTTTGGCTAACTCACAAATGGGATGGCTTATCGACATTGGAGTCATTTTGGGATAGAGTTCGGGTCTCAAGTTAAAATGCATCGCTATGAAGGCTCAAATTATGAGTTGAATTCCCGGGTTCTATCTTTAACTTTGCCTTCCTTTTCTTTAGGATATTTATGTAAATAAATTTGTAAAATACTTTATTTATTAATATATATTTGATTTTTCTGAACAATTATTTTACTTTTATGTTCATTATCTTTTATTTTGAAGTATTATTTAATTTATTGCAAATCAGGCCATTTAAGCAAATGCGTGCCAAATTTCATAAATTTTCAAAACCAAGATTAATAAATGACTATAAGAAAAGGCTTCTATCTTATTAATACGAAGTAGTTTCTTTTAAAAAGTCAAAAGTTATAAAGAAGTTTTAATTAACTTCTAAATGTCCCGAAACAACTTTGCAAAAAGCGACTAGAAATCTAAGTTCCATCTTATGGTGAGATACTCGAATTATAAAATTGAAATTAAGCAGGTGCCATTTATGCGCCATCACATACGAGTTGGCAAAGAAATTTGGACGATCAAATCGTTCCTTTTCAAAAGAAAATGCGCTTTATTTATTTATTTATTTTATTTTGAAAATAATTAATGATTTTAAATAAAATTGTAAAATCTTTGAAAACTTACTAAATTTAATTAGTTGAATTAATTAATAGTTCAATTAATTATTTTTAGAAAAAGCGCATAAATAGCACTTGCAAATATTTTTGAAACCTGTCGGATTAACCGTTTTTAACGGAATTTCGAAAGTGCCTTAAAAACCTTCTTTCGAAATTAACAAAACCTCTTACCTTTAGAATCTCTGAAAGAAATACCGCTTTTTTTATAAAAACGGAGTTTTGCACGCATTTGCTTTGGTTCCCTGTTTTTCCTTCAATTGGGTGGCGACTCCAAAACTCCAAAAGAGTTAGTCCATCATGTCGATATTCCTGAATTTAGCCTTTCGGGGTTAATTTTTTGGGGGTTCAACAGCACTTAGAACACTATTGTCAACTGCACTCATATACCTTTCATAAATATGCTGGCAATATGGAAATACCTATTGACATGATTCTTCTACACTTAGTTTTCCATCAGTAGTAATTTCTAATGCTTGATAAATTACTCTAATAAGTATTTCGATATTAAACTGTTTAAACCAAGGATGCAATACACAAGCAATTTTAAAAAGTGGTGGAATAGGGAAAAATATTTTTTAAATTTCTCAATCATTTGATTAACAGCAGCTTGATAACCAGGCATATTTTTATATTCTGTAATTAATTTTTTTATTCCAGCTATATAATACAATAAAGTAGGAATAGTAGGATAATATTGACCAGAAAATTCGTTATTAGCAAGCTAATTTTTTTCTAAGAATCAAAGAAGATGGAGTACGAGCTCCTTAAGGTGATACTATTCACTCACATGAACATTAAACATGTCAGACATATGTTTTCAGAATGGCTAAGCTACAGAAAAATAATCATATACAGTGGTCCGCGTAGTTACAACTTTCCTTGGAACTCTTCTAACTTTGATGCCTTCTTTTCTACACTCAACCTAAAATTTCCAATATCTTTTCTATTTTTTAAATTTAAAAATGTATCTAATAGCGCATTTGATCTTTTCAATAACATCACCAAACAAGTTAAGATCATCTTGTACAATTAAGTTATATATATGACATGCACATTTAACATGAAACAATTCAGCAAAAGAGGGGGGGGGGTCATCTTTGGTCTTAAAATTCTAAAAGCATAATCATTGTTTGTAGCATTATTAACAATTATATTTAAAATTTTGTCATTAATAAAATAGGTCTTACAAATATTATTTACTTTTTCGAGAAATAAATGTTCTCGTATACATCAACACATATATGTGCTAAAATTCTTTTCTACTTTACCTAACTAAGATCTATCCATGACATGCAAGTGCTAAATACTCATACTCATTAACACAATGACTCATATAAGTAGTAATACAAAATCTAAATCAAATCGATAAAACATATAATGCAAATATGTCTATATTTATTTTTAAATTTAATAACATAACTTCTAACAGTAATTTTTGAAAAAACTTGAAAAGATAGATTATATACAGTTTGAATATAACGAACAAAATCAGTACAAGAAGGAAATGTAAACGGTAAAACCTCACCGCAACCAGTTTTCCCATACTTACCCCATCTTGTTTCTTATCATATCAAAGAAGCGCCCCCCCCCCCCCCCAACCCCAATCTTGGGGCTAATTTCTTGTTGAATTCAACCATCCTGTGATGGAGCCATTTTATTCTCTAAATGTATGTCCCTCGATCTTGTAGCACATTCGTTCTTATTGTGCCCTTCTAAGTGTGTTCTCAAGTGCTAAATACTCATACACATTAACACAATGACCCATATAAGTAGTAATACAAAATCTAAATCAAATCGATAAAACATATAATGCAAATATGTCTATATTTATTTTTAAATTTAATAATATAACTTCTAACAGTAGTTTTTGAAAAACGTGAAAAGATAGATTATATACAGTTCGAATATAACGAACAAAATCAGTACAAGAAGGAAATGTAAACGGGAAAACCTCACCGCAACCATTTTTCCCATACTTATCCCATCTTTTTTCTTATCATATCAAAGAAGCCCCCCCCCCCCCCCCACAATTATGGGGCTAATTTCTTGTTGAATTCATCCACCCTGTGATGGAGCCATTTTATTCTCTAAATGTATGTCCCTCGACCTTGTAGCACATTCGTCCTTATGGTGCCCTTCTAAGTGTGTTCTCAACTTTTCTGTTCCATCATAATGTGCCCCAGTTTAAATCCCAAATTTTTTTACAAATATTACATTTAACGGTCTGAGATTCAATATTTTTTGTCATAAATTACCACACTTCATATCTTTCATGTTGTTGTACTAAGGTTCTACTAGAAGGCATGAGTGGCAATGCGGATTCAATTTCTACAAGTGGAGTATGTTGAAAATGACTAGTAAGTGTTCATCTAAATTAACCCCCTGGGGGCCACCAAATACTTGATAGTGTGCCTCTAAGGTTTCCTTATCTAGTGGTTCATTAAAGTTATCAATGTCATGATAATATTGCGATTCATATACCCGAATAAAGTCATCTATATTAGCAGGAGCACTAGAACTGTCAATTGATTTTTTACCTTTATCTCCACGACCACGTCTATCATCTCCCCTGGGTTACCACATGATCTATGCTCAGTAAATGGCAATGCTTTATAAATTTCAGATAATATAATTTTAAGCAAAACAATAATATGTGTTGCAAATTTTATTAAATTAAAAAATAGGGTATGAACGAGTTCACCACTTAGGAGTTGTAATAGGTGAAATTTGAAACTTGATGTTGCTAATTGACTAGTTTCCATTTCCCCCAAAAAAAAAAATATGTATTATGCAATATAAAATCTTTGATTGATAGCAATTTAACAAATAGCCTTTGATAGTATTAGAGAGAATGAGAGAGAATTAGAGAGAAAATTAGGAATTGTGAAAAAATTGGGTATTTATAGAAAAGTAGGTTGGGGTTATGGGGAGCTGGGGGTGGGGGAGGCCCGCCGTTGGCCAACTACTGTAGTGTCAAACTAGCCGTTGCCAATGGCTAGTTGCATAGCAGAATTTTTTTTCATCCGGTCCAGTCCGATCCGGTATAGTTTGATACTGGTCCGAACTGATCCGGTCTATCCGGTGCTAAAGCTAACTGACGGTTCGAGACTAGGGCCACTAGGTAAAGGGCCAAGACGGTACAGTTCGTGTCGTTTCGGTCCGGTCCGGAATCTTTTTGGTCCAGCCCAAAATGGACCATTAGACAGTCTTAGTTAAAAAAAATGTTGTAGCTTTTAAGTCTAGTGTGTTAAAGCACAAACAAGCTTAAGTAGCCATTTGGAAGTTCAACCCATCGTGTCTTTTACTGACAGATAAGTTTACTTCCTTATCCCTTAAAATATTCATAAGGAATATAAGGCTAAAGCCCTGGTCATAAGGTGTATTATTTTTGCCTTAGAAAAATAAATTTAGAAAGTTACGTCTCGATTTAAGGATGCCCTCTGGTAATATATTTGACTTGGGAAGTTACGTCTCGATTTAAGGATGCCTTCTGGTAATATTTTTGACTTGGGTAAAGCTAAATGTAGAGCAGTTAAAATATTACTTGAGTTAGAAATTCTGAACTGTGATATTTCATATTGTTCTTTTATGCATCCTGATATGAATTCACTCTTTCAATATGATGTTTCTGTTGAGGATGTTTTTTTCAAGAATCTCATATCTGAGTGTCCTCGAATTCTGAAGCTAATCATTAACAGTTATGAAAAGTTGAAAACTACATTTTCTAATTGCCTAGCCCCAATGTTTATATTGACAAACTCTACGAATGTTCTTGCAAATGGAACTTTTAGTAATACCTCAAGAATATGTTAATCTGAATAAAGATAAATAATTATTTGATTCGAGAAGTGTAGTAGGAAGAAAGGCTTGTAGTAGCTAACTTTCCCTTTTAAAACTTAGATTTTTGTTTTTGGATAAAGTATGTTATTCATTGATTGGCATCAAGAAGATGCAATGGTTAGAAAATTAGATATGCTAGCTCCTACCCATATATGAGCGCCTCATGAATTAAAGGCGCATAAAATTTTATTATTAATTATATTTATATTGTTTAGTATTTTTTAAGTGAACAAAATATTGATAATTTATTTCAATACGCTATAGTGGTTAAAAGTTTTATTGACAGAAACAAATGTTCTACTACAAAAAAATTTGAATGTTTCTTTTAAAAAAGGGAAAAAACAATTAAAAGCTTTAGAAAAAAAAGATTTAACGCATTAATAATATATAGACCATATAATCGTTTGATTGGATCAATGTGTCGAGTTATTGCTTAAAAAGATATTTGAAAATATTAATTAAGAATAATTAATTTATAACTTTGCATCTCAAAAGAATTCAATAAGTGACCTTTAAAATACACCCACAACCACAAGTTATTAAAAATTTATGTCAATTTTAGTTTTAGGCCTCCGATATTATTGACGGACGCTGTATACAAGATGCTGAGAAAAGGTCACAAACTTTGCCAAACAACAAAACTAAGTTGGAGGACAAATAACAACCATTAAGTTAAGGTTTCTTATATGTTTTCTAAAATCACAACTTCCAAAATTAAATCCAATCCAGGACCTTAACAGCTAAAGCATATCACTTTTGATGGGAGCTTTGTCCTCCTACTTAGTTTAGATGGCCAGGAATCTAAAACACCATTCTGAGCATCTAGCCATTATTTGCAAATTAATTTGTGTCACATTTTTGTCTGTTATTTTACGCCCAACTTGAAATTGTGAATTTTTAGTTGGAAAAACTTGTTTGAGGAGTATTTAAAGTGAAACAATGGGTTTCACTCAAAAACTTGATCTTTTAATTCATGTCCATACACAACTGTTTGATAATTAATCATCTTGAGTATCTTTTGATGGTTATCAAGCTATCGTTGTTAAGTCTTGCCCAGCCCACCCTAATAACATCACTACTTTCTATTATTTCTCTGTCTATTTAATTGTGCTCGACAAACTTCATATGTTATCATCGCAAATGTAATTTCTGCAGTGAGGATGATGTGAAGGCGCTCTCAACAGTACTAGTGCACAATCCAAAATTAACACACAATGATAAGAGTGTGTGCTTTCTATGAATTAGAGAACCTTTTTAAACTCCATGTTTATGTAAGTACAAGTAAAGAGATTGGAGAAAGTTTGTAAAGGCATATATGTAAAGACACAACATGTAGTTAGTATATATACTTAGGGATATACTTGTAATTAGACAACTAGGTTTAATTTTATGTTGTTGGGTCAAGCCCATTAGATACTTGGTAACCAAGTTAGGCTAGATCTCATACTTGAATAAATATCCTTTCGTTGAATGAGAAACGATGAGAAGTTTTCACCCATTTTGCGTTGGTTATTTCTGTTTTGACATAGTATTAGAGCCACCGTGCCGATCCATCTGAAAGTGAAACTCCTTTTGAATCTATGAAGACATGGTTGCTATACCTCTTGCCGCTGTTGCCGAAGCATAACGAACAATTGACGTTGATGATATCATCGTACGAAAGATGATTCCTCTATACGATGTAACGTCTAACGATAATCCGGATTTGATAATTGCCTAGGTCCAGTTGGCCTGTGAAAACTTTGATAAATGGGCTAGGTCTGTGCGACGACCTTGCATGCTCGAAAGAAATTTGGATTCATTGATAGATCTATTGTGAAACCTGATGTGGATTTGGTAGATTTGGATGATTGGTGGACAATACATTCACTGCTGGTGTTGTGGATTCATAATTCTACTGAACCTACCCTCTGAACTTCCATATCGTATATGAAGGTGGATAAGAATTTATGGGATAGTATAGTATTTCTCGGTTGAAACGGGCCAAGAATCCAATAGTTGAAAGTTGACAATGCTTTGGGAAGAACTCGCAAACTATGAAAAGTTTTCGAGGTGTTCTTATAGGAAGTGTACGTGTAATCTCTCGGTTGCTTTGGAGGAAAAAAAAGGTACATCTCTTTCTTATGGCCTTGGATGAAAATCTATATGGAACTGTTCGTTCCAATTTTTTGGCACAAGACATGTTGCCAACTTTGAACAAATCTATCAAAAGTTGATACAAGATGAGCGGGTGAAAGGAGTAGCTCGGAGACAGGAGAAACGGGGAGGCAATGGCATTTACTGCTCATAGATCGACACCCCCCGGAAGAGTTTTAAAAATAGGGAGTGCCATTTGTATGATCATGGTGGACACACTCAGGATCATTATTATGAGGTCATAGGGTATCGGGAGTGGTGAAATTATCCACCTAAGTAAGGATACCAACAGTTAGGGAATCAGTCTAGTGGTCGTGGTAGAGGAAGGAATGAAAATATAAGGGGCGGTCGTAGTCGTGGACAACAGCGGCCGAAATAGAATAGGTTGTATGCTGGTCGGGGACGTGGTGACATTCAAGCTAATGTGGCACAGGCTGAATCCAAAAATATAGAATCTGGACAGGCAGGTGTGTCCAGACAATTACCCGGCCTAAGCAATGAGCAGTGGCAGATGTTGATTGGCTTCATGAACAAAGAGAAGCCGGGAACAAGTGAACAAACTATTTGGTAAGCTAATTCAATTTTAGTGGATAATTGACACGGGAGTATCGAATCATATGATCGGAACATTTAATGTGCACGGCAATTCCACAGTGTCTGGTAGGTCTACTAAATGGAAGAAACACAATGGCTACCCAAGAACGATGCATCAAACTTAATGAGTACATGACTCTTCGTAGAGTCTTGTATGTGCCCGTAATAACATGCAACTTGATTTCAGTGTCTCAATTGTTTGGCCATTTTAATTGTAATAAGCAATTCACTAATGATTTTTGTATTATACATGACCAGGCTACGTGGAAGTTGATTGCAGCGGGTCAATGAAAGAATAGACTCTACTATTTTCGAACTGTACTCCGAATGAAGGCGGTGAAAGTTGATGTGATGGAAGTATGGCATTAAAGGTTACGGCACCCTTCAGTTCAAGTGAATAAATCTCTTTCAATTCTAAATGGTAGGAATAGAAAAGATAACTTGAATGAGAAAGCTTGTGATGTACGCCATTGAGCAAAACAAACATGAAATGTATTTTCATTGAGTGATCATAAAGTTGTCGAACCTTTTGATTTAATTCATTGTGATTTGTGGAGTCCTCATTGAACTGAATTTTCATGTGGTGCTTCATTAGTTGATAACAAAGAAGTTGGTCAAATGTTTAAAAATTTCTTTTTGGTAGTGGAACGAAAATTTAATAATCGAATTAAGTGTGTCCAAAGTGATAATTGGGACCGATTCTAAGTTGGGAAACAAATTTTCTTACAAGGAATTCTCTTTCGAACATCATATGTCGGGACACCACAACAAAATGGTAGGGTCGAATGGAAATATCGACATATCTTGAATGTAGAAAGAGCATTTAGGTTTCAAGCCGACTTACCAATTGAGGTTTTGGGAGAGTGTGTCATGATGGCATGTCACTTGATTAATCAAATATCATCTCTGATTCTAGACTCTATATGATATCCTGATGGGTGTGACACTGAATTATGATCACTTAAAGTATTTAGATGATTGTTATGCCCTTTTCTAACATTGATCTAACAACAACCGATCCATCTTGATGTTCATGCATATCCACATGCATCACTCCTCGAAGTACTTTCCTCAACTGTAGAGGGCTGGGCATTCATATCATTCAAGAATTTGGTTCTTCTTTCCTCAACAACTTATCTTTCATCCCCTTTCTCACTTGACTGTTCTTTTTCATTCTCTTTAGACTCCATTTGCTCTTCTTCATCATTGTTAGAGTCGTCTTCATCTTCTTCAAAGCTACTTTGTTCTTCTTCATTATTTTTAGGCCCTTCTTCATTCTCTTTAGATGAACTTTGTTCTTCTTCATTTCCTTTATATGAACTTCTTCTTTGTTCTTCATCATTTTTTCTTACTTGAACCTCCTGTTCATCAACAACTTCTCTCTCTTATAATGTATTCTTTTTGCTACTAGGACATGTCCTAGTTTTTTGGTAATAGGAGCAGCTATAAATGCGTTCATTCTTTTCACTCCGCGTGTTTTGAGAGGCATTTTATATGCACAAACAAGACCAAAAAAAAAATCATCAACAACTAAAAGAAATAATTTTTCCTAACACAAATAATTAGATAAATCTCAACGTTCTAATAATTTTTAATATTGTTCCAACAAATTAAATAGTTGTTGAACAATTAGATAAGTTGTCCATCATTTGAGATTTTGTTGGGAATTATTCCAATGAATGCATGTCAAATTCCAAACAAAATCTCAATTTGTTGCAACAGATTCTCCATTAGGTCGAACAAATTAGAGAAGCTATTCCAAAAATTTAGTAATTTATTGAATAATTTTGAACAACTATTAAATGTGCTACATCAATTTCAACAGAACTTGAGAATTAATCAACAACATCCAGTACCACACATCAGTACAGACAAAATCTTCAATTTCAAATTGTACTACTTCATAGGTATATACAACTTCCTTAATACTCAAAATTAAACACATACAAAAAACTACTTTTAAATCCATTTTGTTCCCTAGATGTTCAAATAAAAATGCACTCATATTTGTAAATCATTACAAGTTTGTATCAGTAATAAATACTCATCACCGTTGTTCACTAAAAGAAGCAATATAATTAAGAAGCATATTTCAAGATCAAATCATGTATTTATAATAGGAGTTTCAACATTCTTGAATACTTCAAGAATTTTTCCTTCCTAAACCCTATGTTAACAATGGATATTGTAGACATGTAAATTTATTGGATTTAAATCCATGAAATAATATGGCTATGTATTAAATTCAAGACATATTGGTCCAAATAAATATTATGGACTAATATAATGTGGCTAATTATTTAAATATAATAAAAGCCCAATCTTGAAAGGCTAGCCCAAATTAGCCTAAGGCCCAATGGATTTAAGTTTTCCTAGAGGCCCAACAATGTGCCACATGGCAAGTGACGTGGCGCCAAGTCAAATAAAATAGCCAATTGGATCATGCCACACGTCAAATGAGGTGGCAATCCAAGTCAAACCCAAAGGCCAATGAAAATACGCCATGTGGACATGTGACATATTATGGCCAATCAAATATGGCCTAGTCACTGCTTAAATCTGATTGGCCGGTCCAGGGGCCAAGGCCCGTCAGGGTTTCTTAGTGGCTACTCCACCCCATATCTATATAAAGGGGTCAAATCTCTCATTTGAGAGTGGAAGAAATCAGAAGCAAGAATCCATAACAAGAAGCAAGAAAGAGCTCGTGGATCAAAGCAAGAGATTTCTACAAAAGCTGCAAACACTCAAGCATTTCTCTACAAGTTCTAGAGATCAAGACGAAGATTCAAGATCAAGCTTCAAGCCCTTGAATCCAAGTACAAGTTCAAGATCAAGACCAAGTTCAAGACAAAGATCCAAAGCCCTTGAACTCATCAAGTCAAGATCAAGATCAAATCCAAATTCAAATCCAAACTTCAACATCAAGCTCAAAAGCCCTTGAAGTTATAGTTTGAAAAGACGAATCAGAGGAATCATAGAGATTGTAACACTCATATTTTGATAAATAAAATATATTGTTGCAATATTTTCTTGTCTCGATATTTATTTTCTTGACGCGGATTTAGTTGTTACAAATTCTGGCACGCCCAGTGGGACAATCTCTACCTCTCATCTCAACTTTTCAACTCACGAAGTTCAGCAACACTGAGATGGCTTCCAAGAACACCAACTCAAAATCTGTCGTTGCAAAATCTGTCTGGCCTCATGACCTTGATGCCAATTCCAAGTTCTCTTCTGAGGTTCAAAGCTGCATGAATGCTACTAAGGGAAGCTTTGGACCAGTTACAAGAAACAAAGCAAACTTGATGGGACAACAAGCACATCAGGTGCCGCCCGCATCAACTCCAATTTTCGGTTCTTCATCTTCCAAAGGAGCAGGATCATCTGCTGAGCCATTGGAAAAAGGAGAAAATATCGTTGAGATTGTTGAAAACACTTTGGCTCGACTTAGGCTCTGCAGATCCAGAAGTCCAGTAGTGAAGAAAGACGATGAAGTTTCAAGCATTGGATCCTCTCCAACCACGCCGCGCGAGTCATTCCAGTCAAAGATCAATCTATGGGAGAATCCATGTTATTCTCCATCATCTCCAATAGCCGTGCAAACGATGGCGATCAATACTTTAACGATGGAGGAACAACTTGCAAACTTGACAAAGGCGATTGATAGCTTATCAAACTATGTCAAGGATCAAGACGCTCGCATCAACAAGATGGAAAGCATGATGGAGGGAGAATCTAGCCATGCACCAGGAAAACGTCCAGAAGTTCAAGAGGTGATTAATACTCCAGCTAAGCAAGTAACACCTGCTAAGGAAATCCAAGTTTCTGCTGATGGGGTGATTCAAATTGACCAACTGAAGGAGTTTATTATGGGAACAATCAAGGATAAGTACGAGGTTTCTTCCAAGTCTTCGCTTGCATATGAGAAGCCATACACCGCAAGAATCGATAGCTTGAAGATGCCAATTGGTTATCAACCCCCAAAATTTCAGCAGTTCGATGGCAAAGGAAACCCAAAGCAACATGTGGCGCACTTCGTTGAGACATGCAACAATGCTGGAACCTACGGCGATTATCTCGTCAAGCAGTTCGTCCGTTCCCTCAAAGGGAATGCTTTCGATTGGTATACAGACCTTGAGTCTGGTTCAATTGATAGCTGGGAGCAGCTGGAACATGAGTTCCTCAATCGCTTTTACAGTACAAGGCGTACCGTAAGCATGATAGAGCTTACAAACACGCAGCAGCGAAAGGAAGAACCAGTCATTGACTTCATCAACCGATGGAGGAATGCAAGTCTCAACTGCAAAGATAGACTCAGTGAAGCTTCAGGAATTGAGATGTGCATTCAAGGTATGCATTGGGGGCTTCGCTACATCTTGCAAGGCATAAAGCCAAGGACTTTTGAAGAGTTGGCAACGCGTGCTCATGATATGGAGCTAAGCATGGCATCTACTGGAAAAGAAGGGCCACCACTCACCGAACCTCGCAAGGGAAAAGACAAGCAAGAAGTCAAGAGATGGAGCAAAGTCGTACCCAAGGTTGAAAGCAAAGAGTCCATGAATGTTGATGCCAAACCTGTGAAGTTCACTACAAAGTTTAGCAAGAAACAAAGTGTGAAGACGACTTCTTTCAAGGATAAGACAGGTCGGAAATCAACTTTGGGAGAGATGCAAGATAGGGAATACCCATTCCTTGATTCTGATGTTCCTGCAATCTTCGATGAACTTCTGGAACTAAAGCTCATTGAGCTACCAGAGATGAAGCGTCCTAATGAAGCTGGAAGAACGAATGATCCAAACTACTGCAAGTACCATCGGCTTTTAGGTCACTCTCTTGAAAAATGTTTTGTCTTTAAGGACAAAGTCATGGAGTTGGCCGACAAAGGGGAGATCATACTCGAAGATGAAAAGGAAAATGCAAACCAAGTTTCCATCATCTTTGGCTCACAAGATCCCATTGCGATCTGCAACTTCACTGAAGGATTCGAAGGGCAAGATGTCATGATCAAGTTTGGCGACTTCGAACCCGTTCCAGCAAAAGGATCATTTTCTCCCCCAAAGCTGTGTGAACAAAGTATGAAGAAAGCATCGCTCGAGGAAGATGATGATGGTTGGATATTGGTGACTCGACGGAGGCGTCGTAAGGCAAGCCCACGAGATGAACCAGCTGAGAAACCAACAAGGAAGAAGATGGTAAGGAAGCCGAGGAAGCAAAAGGCGATCGGACGTCCGCGAGAGGCAAAGGTGGAGGTTTACCATCACCAAAAGTCGCGTCAGCCAGTAACCTTAGAGGAGTTTCTACCAAGTTGGTTCCGCATGAAGATCCCTAAAGATGATACGAAGGCCTCATGTTGTAATGCTGATAAAGTAGAGGAGAACAATGAAAGTCCAAAGCCATCTTCACCTGCGAAGTCAGAAAAACTCACTGAATCTACAGCCGGAGAAGCAAATACTTGTGAAGCAAAGATCACATTCACAAGTGATGATATCCTACTTGGGGAAGTTCCTCACAATCGTCCATTGTTCATGGTTGGATATGTGAATGAACAAAGAGTGAATAGAATCTTGATTGACGGAGGATCCGGAATCAACATTCTGCCTATTCACACAATGAACGAACTTGGCATTTCAAGAGAGGATTTGATTGAAAGCCGTTTGATGATTCATGGATTCAACCAAGGGGGGCAAAGGGCCATAGGTGCTACAAAAATAGACCTCACTATTGGAGAAATGACTTCAAGCGCATGGTTGCATGTGATCGATGCAAAAACTTCCTATAACATCTTACTGGGAAGGCCGTGGATACATGAGAATAAAGTCGTCCCATCCACTTATCACCAATGCCTTAAGTATCACGAAGATGGTATTGAGAAGAAAATCGTTGCTGATGACAAGCCATTCACTGAATCTGAAGCGTACTGTGCTGACGCTAAATTTTACTTGAAGAATATCGTGAATGAAGTCAGGGTTGATAACATCGCCAAGACATTGGATCCTAAGATTGCAATAAAGAAGGCTGAGATTGCGGCTGGGAAAGCAAAAGTTGTAGAGGATGAAGATAGAAGCCACTCTATTCAAAGGAAACCACATAAGCAATACTTTGCACCTTCAGGCAAGAAGACGGGACCTACGCTCTGCTACGTCCCAAAACTGAAGGAGAAGAAAGACCAATCATCTGACCTGCAAAGTGACGTGCTGAATGGATTAACCCTTCCTATCAAGCGGCTTGATGCTTTAAAGTTATCCTCGAATTTGCTTGGAAAGTTTGTGGCCCGAAATCTGCCGGAGAATAGTGCACTCCCCACAAAGCGCACAAACGAGGGTTTTGATCCAAATGCTTATAAACTATTTGCAAAGGCTGGGTACGATCCCAACGAACCATCTAAGTTAGGGAAGCTCCTACCAGAAGGATCAATGAAGAAATCACGTGAAGGCTTGGGTTTCAAAAAACCTCCACCAGTTCGCATCTCTATAAGGAGGGCAAGCATCAATTATGTCGGTGCTGAGGATGAGTCCGTTCCTTCGAATAAAAGAAAGTCTGTCTTTGATCGGCTCGGAGAACCAACTGCAAGAACTTCTGTCTTTGATAGATTGGGACCATTGAAGAAGAGGAACAAGCTCCAAAAGGGTGATGTAAAGGCGAAAATAACCATTTCTCCTGACAACCCAAAACTTTCGAGAGGTTGCCAAAGTCTGATCCCTTCAAGGATGAAGCGTCAAGCAAAACTAGTAGTTTCATGTGGAGAAGTGTTAAAGGCAAAGACTCACACTATAGTCCACACAAGGGAGCGTGAGGAAGATGAAGAAAGTGTAGGATCTTCATATTACGTCGTTGCAGAAGAAGAGCATAATGCTTCATATCCAAATAATGTCAAGAATGAGTCGGAGGATATTTCTTGGTGTCACCACATATCTTTCGATGACGGAGATCTGCAGGAAGATGAAGATGCTAAAGATGCTCCACCTGAGCTTGAAGAAGGAGTGAAGGCGACAGTTGACGCATTGAAAGAAATCAACCTCGGCACAGATGAAGAACCAAGACCCACATATATAAGTGCTTTGCTGATGAAGGATGAAGAAAGTGCTTATGTAGAGCTGCTGAAAGAGTATAGAGATGTCTTTGCTTGGAGCTACAAAGAGATGCCTGGTTTAGACCCCAAAGTAGCGGTTCATCATCTGGCGGTTAGAAATGGTGCTCGTCCTGTTAAGCAAAGCCAACGCCGCTTCAGGTCAGAGCTGGTACCCTTGATCGAGAATGAAGTCAACAAGCTTATTGAGGCTGGTTTTATTCGGGAAGTCAAGTATCCTACTTGGATTTCAAGTATAGTCCCTGTAAGGAAGAAAAAATGGCCAAATTCGAGTTTGTGTTGATTTTAGAGATCTCAACAATGCATGTCCTAAGGATGAATTTCCACTCCCCATCCCAGAACTCATGATTGACGCCACTACTGGATATGAGGCAATGTCTTTTATGGATGGCTCATCTGGCTATAACCAGATTCGCATGTCTCCTAAGGATGAAGAACTCACAGCGTTTCGAACTCCTAAGGGAATTTACTGCTACAAGGTGATGCCATTTGGCCTGAAGAATGCTGGAGCTACCTATCAAAGAGCGATGCAAAATATCTTTGACAGCATGCTTCACAAAAGTGTCGAGTGCTATGTTGATGACTTGGTGGTGAAATCGAGAAACAAGAAGGATCACCTACAGGACTTGAGAACGGTGTTTGAATTGCTGCGAAGATACCAACTTCGGATGAATCCTTTAAAGTGCGCATTCGGAGTTACTTCTGGTAAATTCCTTGGTTTCATTGTTCGACACCGAGGGATTGAAATTGATCAAGCTAAAGTCGATGCGATTTTGAAGATGCCCGAGCCTAGAAATATTCATGAACTAAAGAGTCTACAAGGAAAGTTGGCGTATCTTAGGAGATTCATTTCAAATCTGGCCGGAAGATGTCAACCATTCAGCCGTCTTATGAAGAAAGGTGTCCCTTTCGAATGGGATCAAGCTTGCAGCAACGCATTCGAGAGCATCAAGTCGTACCTGATGAAACCTCCAGTTTTAGCTGCACCTATACCTAGAAAGCCGCTGATATTATATATTGCAGCGCAAGAAAGGTCTGTTGGGGCGCTTTTGGCTCAAGAGAATAGTGAAGGGAAAGAAAATTCCCTTTACTATTTAAGTAGGATGATGACACCAAATGAGTTGAAGTACTTGCCAATCGAAAAGTTGTGTTTGGCGCTTGTCTTCTCCATTCAAAAGTTGAAACACTACTTTCAAGCTCACGTCGTCCGACTCATTTCCAAAGCAAATCCTATAAAATTTGTGATGTCGAAACCAGTCCTTAGTGATCGTTTGGCGAGGTGGTACCTCCAGTTTCAACAATTTGAGATTGTGTACGTCCCTCAGAAAGCGGTGAAAGGACAAGCATTAGCAGACTTCTTGGCAGACCATCCGATACCTGACAATTGGGAGCTCACTGATGAATTACCTGATGAAGATGCAATGGTCGTCGAAGTTCAACCATCGTGGAAGATGTACTTCGACGGTGCTGCACGTCGTGATGGAGCTGGGGCTGGTGTGGTTTTTGTAACTTCCGAAGGAGAGGTTTTCCCATATTCTTTCACGCTGACACAACATTGCTCTAATAACGTCGCAGAGTACCAAGCACTCATACTTGGCCTCGAAATGGCAGTCGACATGAAGCAATTACAGCTGCAAGTATATGGAGACTCTAAATTGGTAATTAATCAGCTTTTGGGTAGCTATGAGGTAAGGAAACCAGAGTTACAACCCTATCACAACTATGCACAGAAGTTAATAGGATGGCTTGGGGATGTAACCCTCCAGCATGTGCCGAGGAAGGAAAATAAGAAAGCTGATGCCTTAGCGGCTTTGGCGTCAACACTTACCTTGCCTGAACAGACACAAGTTACTATCTGCCAAAAATGGGTAGTACCACCATTTGGTGAAGGCGTGGATGGTGAAAATGAACTTCAGCGTCTTGTTGCTGTTTCCGAGGCTGAGAAGGAAGACTGGCGGAAACCTATAATTGATTACCTCAGTCACGGAACCCTTCCAGAAAATACGAGAAGGAGAGCCGAAATCCGTCGTAGAGCACCCCGTTTCCTTTACTACAAGGACACTCTATATAGAAGATCATTTGAGGGAGTACTTTTGCGATGTTTAGGAGATGATGAAACACTTCAAGCTTTGGAAGAAGCACACTCTGGGGTATGTGGATCACACCAGTCTGGGCCGAAGCTTCACTTCCATATAAAAAGGATGGGGTACTACTGGCCAACAATGGTGAAGGATTGCTTGGACCATGCTCGGAGATGCAAAGCTTGTCAGCTCCATGCAAACTTCATACATCAACCACCTGAAGTATTGCACCCAACAGTCGCGTCTTGGCCATTTGATGCTTGGGGACTAGACATTGTTGGACCGTTGCCGAAGTCTTCTGAAGGACACGTGTTCATATTAGCTGCAACTGATTACTTCTCAAAATGGGCAGAAGCTGTCGCTCTCAAGGAAGTAAAGAAGGAAAAGGTTGCAAACTTCATTCGAGTAAACATTATTTACCGCTTCGGTATCCCTCGTTATATAATAACGGATAATGGCAAGCCATTCGATAATAGACTGATGAATAAAATATGTGATCTCTTTGGCTTCAAGCAGCGCAAATCTTCCATGTACAATGCTGCCGCCAATGGCCTAGCCGAAGCATTCAACAAGACCTTGTGCAATTTGCTTAATAAGGTTGTTTCCAAATCCAAGCGAGATTGGCATGAAAGGATGGAAGAAGCTTTATGGGCGTATAGGACAACTCACCGCACACCAACACGAGCAACTCCTTACTCGCTTGTTTATGGAGTTGAAGCTGTGTTGCCGCTGGAGCGTCAAATACCATCCTTGAGACTTGCTCTCCAAGAAGGCCTCACTGATGAAGAAAATGCTCGCTTACGCCTTGAAGAGTTGGAGGCTCTCGATGAGAAAAGACTCGAAGCTCAGCAAAGCCTTGAATGTTATCAAGCTCGTCTATCTCGTGCTTTCAATAAAAAGGTTCGCCCAAGATCTTTCCAGGTTGGTGATCAAGTCCTTGCAGTAAGAAGACCCATCATCACTTCCCATAAATCTGGGGGCAAGTTCACTGCAAAATGGGACGGACCGTATGTTGTGCAGGAAGTCTATTCAAGTGGTGCTTATAAGCTTATTGATGCTGAAGGAAAAAGACTCGGTCCCATTAACGGGAAATTCTTGAAGAAGTACTATCCTTGAAGTTGACACGCTCCTCAACGCACGAGCCTAAACTGCAAGTTGACACGCTCCTCAACGCACGAGCCTAAACTGCAAGTTGACACGCTCCTCGACACACGAGCCTAAACTGCAAGTTGACACGCTCCTAGAAGCATGAGCTTAAACTGCAAATCACTACGCTCCTTTGATGCACGAGCATAAACTGCATAAAACTCCTGGCCCGCAAGAGTCTAAACTGTGCACGGCCTAAAAAAAAAAAAAAAAAAAAATGTCCGCTAGGTTGAAAACCTCGAAAGAGGCGGCCTAGGCAAAAGTTAGGACTCAAAAAACAAAAAAATAAATAAATCTTCTATGAACTACGTAATGACTTGATCCTCTTCATCGAGGTACGTAGGCAGCTTAGAGCTCAAATTCTAAGTCCAGTCGCCCAAAATGAAGAAAAGTTATATCCCTTGTCAAGTTTCACATTGTTATGTATAGCTTACAACCTAAAGAAAACATGATTACTTGTCAAGGTGTTTCGAGTTCTGGGTCAAGTTCAAGTCGTTATTCTATGAAAGCCTAGAGAGACTCTGCTCAAGATATTCGGTGTATATAACAGCCCTTTGTACGTTATTCCTATTAATTAAAGGGGTTTATCGTTTGGATGATTACGCATCAAGATGTGAAGTTGACGTTAGTGATTACGCTTCGTGCTGAAAATCTACACGTAGTAAAATCAGAAGGAGTATTTTTGCATAAAAAAAAAAAAAAAAAAAAATTCACCGAAAATATTCACAAAGCTTTTTTTTTTTTAGCTCCAAATTTTGGATATGTTCTATATCTTGAAGTCTGGTCTCTAGGAAATCAAATGGCTCACGATTCGAAGGCTAATACATCAAGATATATTTTTTTTAGTAAAGCCGCGCAGAACTGAGACCAGTCAGCGAGACAGAATCCAAAGCTAACTTCAAAATAATATCTGGAACGATCCTGAAGGCTTTTAACTCTAAATTTTGGATATGCTATAGATTTTGAAGTCTAGTTTCTGGAAAACTAAACGGCTTGTAATTCGGAGTTATGTGCGGCAAGATATACTGGTTTTGGCAAGGCTGCGCAAAACTGAAATCGTCTGCGGGGCAGAACTGTTACATGATTTCGAATATTCATCCAGAACGTTTCTCATTGTTTCCGACTTTGAATTTCGGATATGTTGTAACTCTAGATGTCTAGTTTCTGGAAAAGCTAAATTTTCACAAGTCGGACATTCGTATAATAAGATATGAATTTCCTACCACAAGTGCGCTATGCTGTTGGAATACAGTGAGGAAATTAGAAAACACAATTAAGAGAAGAGGGACACAATATAAGGCAAAAGTGAAAGAGTCTTATTAATAATGAAAATACCAACTACTAAGTCCAATGCAAGAAGTAAAAAACAAAATAATTGTAGCCTAATCTAGAGATAACTTGAAACTGAGCAAGTCTTGACGGCTAGCCTCCAGGCGCTCTTTCTTCCTCTCCAAGTTGGCTAAGTCATCAGCAGACTGTGAAGCAACATCAGGGCAGGTCTCATACGCCTCCTTAGCAATCGAGACTTTTGATTTGGCTTCTTCAACTTCATATTCTGCAGCTTCCAGGAGGGCTTCTAAGTCCTTCTCCTTTTCACACAACTTTTCAATCTTCTCTTTTACCTTGCCTATGGATTCGCGGATGGATACGACCTCTTCAACCTTCTCTTCCTCTTCAACCATGGCAAGGGAAAGGCGCTCCCCAGCTTTTGAAAGCAAGTCTTGTTTTACGGATTCTGAAACTTTGTCAGAGAAGGCGGATCGAGCCTGATCATACAAAGTGGCGAGCTCAAAGAAAGACTGCAACATATCCCTTATTGGGGTGAGGTCAACACCTTTTCCCTCCATCGCCGCAAGAACCACTTTTGCATCTTCTTCATGGGAGGAGGCTAAGTCCAGATCAAAGTTTGAAAGCTTGCTTTGAAGTCCTTTCCAAAGTTCTGAAACGTACTTCTGGTTGATGTTTTGAACAAGCTTGCTTCCCACAAATACAGACGCTGCAGCTGCTGGTTTCTTGTTTGAAGTAGTGTCGCACTTGTCTTTAGAGCCATCACGAGAATGAGAAGTCACCACTTGCTTTGCCTTGGCAGTAGAAGATGATTTCCTTAAGACTGGTCGTGCAATGGACTCATCACTAGTTTGTGGCTTCTCTCGCTGTGGTACTGCCATAACTCCAACGCCATTTGACTGTATGAAGGAAGAAAGTTGTTAGTAAAAGCATCCAAGTATAAAGTGTGCAATTAAAAAAAAAAAAAAAAAAAAAAAAAAAGAGTTGTATACCTCTTTGATAGGAGTTGTCAAAGTCTTTGAGGAAGAACTACCACTGTCAGCAATGTCAACCATATGTGGGTTGGTTTGTTCCAGCTTTTCTGAAGGTGCCTTTACTCGCTTCCAACACCGATCTCCATCGCTGCTCCTACTCCCATCTGGAGATAACCGCTTGTTCGATGTATGGGCTCTTTCACGACCAACCAACGGTGTTGAATTCTTAACGCTTTGGTGAAGTTGAGGTCTCCTGCCTTTGTCTTGCTCTGCAGGATTAGCCTTTGAAGCAGGCAACCAGTTATTTGTGGGATGTTGATGTCTGTCCTTAGGAAGAGGGGTATTGGCAGGTCCAACACCGTCGATCAAATATTGCAAGTTTTCATCAAGGAACTTTGCGTGTGTTTTCTCCCACCAATTCTTATAATTAGCCGAAGAAAATTTCTTCACATTGACTGTAGAAGGAGGAAAAGTCGCTTGCGACATAGTCTTGTGAGACACACAAATTCGAAAATATCTAAGCCCTTCCTCTAATGAGGCGCTACGGATATCATTTGTCAAAAAACCTGGGACATTCTGATAAAACCCAAATTGGCGCCCAAATCGATGTGGACTATAAGGCTCGATGATGAAAGAGTCTCCATTCCTCACAGGGAGATAATTAAACCGTATGCTCATGAAATAGCTTGAGTCCAACTCTTCTACAACATTGTCGTCCACATAATTGTGAGGTTGGGAACTCTTTAACATAGTTGAAGTCCAAGCTACGACATCTCCTCGATGTATGCGTTTTCTTGCATCCTCTTTGTTGAAGTACTTGGCTGCGCCCTCTCCAGAATATGTCACCATTAGTGGAACAGATGGTTCTTTAGCGAGTGCATAGTGGGTCTTGAAGTGATAAGCTAGCCAACCGTAAACATAGTGAATGGGAAAACGGACCTTGATAAGATCAAGCCGTGACAATCGTGAAATCTTGTTCAAGTTATTGTATATGCTTGCCAATACTGGAACTGCAAGGCTAGTTCTCCGCCCGCATGCCATGGTTGATGCTACCTTGAAAGTTCCCGGCCGAATGAAGTCACCATCTTCAGAAGGAAACACAAAGGTACATAACCAACACGACAGGAAGGCTGCTAGATACGTCTCTTCTACTCTTGAAGGCTTCACTCCTAGCTTGGAAAATACTGCTTCATTCTCTGTTGACCATTCGGGTGCCTCAGATATAACGCCAGTAGGATTATGTGTTGACTTTAAGCGCCCAGTTTTATGTTCCCTTCTTGGAGGAGCAGGCCTATATCGCGAAGTTCCTTTGTACCAGAAGTTGATCCACTTGCTCAAGGGAACCCTCGGGTTATCATTCTTTCCTTCTTGGAGATAATGAAAAGCTAAGAACAAGTGCTCACAGGCTCGGGGAATGAATCTTACCTTTTTCTCATCCTCGCCTATAAGTTCCATAGTTGGGGGCACCGTCTCTTCATAGATAGAACCCGCTATAGGCAAACCTCCCAAGGTATGTAGATCCCAAAGAGAGATAGACATTTCACCAACAGAGGTAAGTAGCGTATTTGTCTTGGGACACCAACCTTCAAGGAATGACTGCAAGATATTGGAGTTTCGATCATAAGTGAAAAGTGAAGCACGAACAGCATCATGAAGTTTTGAAGCTTTTAATTCTTGTTGGTTTCGGCTAAGTATGTCTTCAGTTCATTCCCAATACCCTGGAATGTGTTGATATTCACCCTGAGTTATCATTGTGTCTCCCCAGTATGTCTCTCCTCGGATGATGCGACGGCCTAAACTGGGAAGGGCGCTTGCAATGTTTGCGTGACGATGGCTGGGCGCTTGAAGACTCCACGTCTTGCCGGATCCAGCTGAATTGTGATCATTCTCTAATGTCCAGTTTGCAACATGAAGTGAGTTCCTCAAGGATGGCCATGCACTCGCATATTGACCAATTGGAGTATGCACCAAAAGCTTAGTTTGAGCCGCGCCGTCTTCAGTTTCAATTATGAGATACTTGAGTTTGGATGATGGAGAGGTATAGTCTCTGAAGTGCACCATCTTGCCCAGCTGTAAGAACAAGTAAAGCTTTGATCAATCTCCGGATGAAGAGAATCAATATAAGGATGATGAATGATGAAAGTCTTCCATGGGATCGTCGTCGTTAAAGTGGGGGTGCGTTGCCACCCCAATCACCTTAAACTTGACTTTCCCACGAGTATCGCTCCAAATAAGTCTTCTATGGGATTGTCGTCGTTAAAGTGGGAGTGCGTTGCCACCCCAATCACCTTAAACTTGACTTTCCCACGAGTATCGCTCCAAATAAGTCTTCCATGGGATTGTCGTCGTTAAAGTGGGAGTGTGTTGCTACCCCAATCACCTTAAACTTGACGTTCCCATGAGTATCGCTCCCAAATAAGTCTTCAATGGGATGTCCTCGTTAAAGTAAAGGTTGACTTCTTTAGAATCATCTTTTGGCCTACAATTAAAAAAAACGAAAAAAAAAAAAAAAAAAAAGTACAAATATAAAAGGGAGAAAGTTTACCTTTTACCTGTTAAGGGAAGAAGACAAAATCCAAATTGCAAAGCCTCTCTCTCGTTTGCTGAAATTAGAAGGAAAAAAGAGAGAATAAAATTACAAGATGTGTGGAGATGAATTGTCCAAGCATGCGAGATATGTAGCCTGCAAAAGATACAAAAAAAAAGGCAGTAACGAAGATACAAAAAAAGAGGAGAAAACTTACTGGCAGAAAAGCGAGGATCAATGATCAGGCTATGTCGAATTGCAATGGATTTTAAAAAAAAAAGAAAAAGAAAAAAGCCAACAAAGAATGCAACGAAAGAGGGAGTTATTCACTGAGTACAAGCAGGCTAGTTAAAAGGGAAAAGAGCATTCTTTCTAAGATGCAAGCTAAACAAATCACTGAGTGGGATCGCTCTAGAAGCTGTGCAAGCACCTTCTCATCCAAAGCAGTAGTTACAAAACAACAAAAAAAGGATTGAGTCTGCTAATAATTTGATTATCATAAATTATAAGGTTGTGAACATATGTAGTACTTTAATTACTACAATTGTTTTAAAAGATATAAGATATGGATGGAAATAAAATGGGTGCATCTCATATTAAATTCACACAAAATATCTGTAGCAATGGATGAAAGGAAAGAAGATAAAGAGATGATGATCATTACCTCAAAGAAAGCCAAAGAATTAAAGCTTCGCAGTTGACTATTTTTTTGTAATCACCAATGGAGTTTGTATTATGAAAAGTTTGTTACTCTTATGGTATTTATAAATACGCAGGGCAGCTGGGAATCACCTTGTTCTTGTAGAAGTCAAAAAGCAAGTAGTGCTTTTTAGTGTCATAGTTGGAGATAAATTAGGATTCTTTAGAAGCTTAAACCTGCTGGAATATTTTTTAACCCATACCAAGTAGGAATGAGAATCGGCAATAAGAAGCTCTGGTATTTTGGCCAGTGTGCTTTGTTTGACGTAACTTTGAAAGATTTTCACTAACAGCCACCATTAGGACTACTATCTAGAAGTAATCGTTTCTCAACTTGTTAATGAGTAGCCATGGTATAAGCTGCTAATTGGGATGTAGCTTGGTCCGAATAGTTTTTTTTTTCTTGAATCAAGTAGCCCATCTTATGGCCATTCATTGGAAGTAGCCAACATTAAAAAAAAAAAGATTACTTCAAGCCTAGTCTTTGGGTGCAAACAAATTCAACCACGACAAGCCTCGAAGTAGGGGGCATTTGTAGACATGTAAATTTATTGGATTTAAATCCATGAAATAATATGGCTATGTATTAAATTCAAGACATATTGGTCCAAATAAATATTATGGACTAATATAATGTGGCTAATTATTTAAATATAATAAAAGCCCAATCTTGAAAGGCTAGCCCAAATTAGCCTAAGGCCCAATGGATTTAAGTTTTCCTAGAGGCCCAACAATGTGCCACATGGCAAGTGACGTGGCGCCAAGTCAAATAAAATAGCCAATTGGATCATGCCACACGTCAAATGAGGTGGCAATCCAAGTCAAACCCAAAGGCCAATGAAAATACGCCATGTGGACATGTGACATATTATGGCCAATCAAATATGGCCTAGTCACTGCTTAAATCTGATTGGCCGGTCCACGGGCCAAGGCCCGTCAGGGTTTCTTAGTGGCTACTCCACCCCATATCTATATAAAGGGGTCAAATCTCTCATTTGAGAGTGGAAGAAATCAGAAGCAAGAATCCATAACAAGAAGCAAGAAAGAGCTCGTGGATCAAAGCAAGAGATTTCTACAAAAGCTGCAAACACTCAAGCATTTCTCTACAAGTTCTAGAGATCAAGACGAAGATTCAAGATCAAGCTTCAAGCCCTTGAATCCAAGTACAAGTTCAAGATCAAGACCAAGTTCAAGACAAAGCTCCAAAGCCCTTGAACTCATCAAGTCAAGATCAAGATCAAATCCAAATTCAAATCCAAACTTCAACATCAAGCTCAAAAGCCCTTGAAGTTATAGTTTGAAAAGACGAATCAGAGGAATCATAGAGATTGTAACACTCATATTTTGATAAATAAAATATATTGTTGCAATATTTTCTTGTCTCGATATTTATTTTCTTGACGCGGATTTAGTTGTTACAGATATAACTTGAAATAAAAAAGAAACTTTACATTAAATATATTCAGAGATGATGGCAACGAAGATGAAACACCGCCGATTTTGGAAGAGAAGATGAGAGAAATTGGGGAGATTTTGCTGATTTTTGAAGAGAAATAAGAGAAAGAGAAAGAGCATAGAAGGGAGAGTGGAGAGAGTCTGAGAGGCGGGTTTAGATTAGGCATCAATTCTTAATTTCAAACAAGACACCAATCCTTAATTTCAAATTTAAAAAGTACTTTACCCTCAATTCTCTCAAATGACTTTATCTTATTCAAGTATCATTTGAACACTTCAGTAATTGCTTATACAACGTCACTTAGACATCTGCCTCCTTTAAATCCGGACATCGCCAAAACCATTACCTCCTCTTTCTGCTCCTTCATATTTTGTTGTTGTCATCACTTACCACCAAACATCGAACCTTGAACAATTCAATTCAAAGCACAAGCCTTATTGTAGCGGATTGTTTCATAAATTTGCTAAAGTGCATTCAAATTAACTTGTACACACCATTGTGACTAAGAATATATGTCCATGTACTAAAAAATATTAAACGTTCACAAGGAATAATAGAAAAGGAGAGCCAAAATTATTGAATAAACTTGGTTTGGTTTGGTTTTGCTTTCTAATTATAAAATCTTAATTTTCCTTTTCTTATTTTGAGCTTTTTATAGATATTTTATTTTATTTTATTTTATTTACATTCGTTTTAGTCAAACCTAAAGCAGATACTACTTGTGTCACTTTATCATACTTTCCTTATTAGCCTGTCCCAAAAAGATTGTTATATATTTAAATTAGGAAATAATTTAACTCCAGCCTACTTATTTTACTCATTTACAACCATATAAATATCAATGACAAATTTTTTACTATAAGTTTCAAAAATATCCATTCAATTATTAAACTTTATGTCCAATTAAATTATACTACCTCCGATCCACTTTATAAGATATTTTGGTCTATTTTTCTTGGTCCACAATATTTGATCTTTCCAAAAGTCAAAGAAGATTATTTTTCATTGTCACCCTTGCTAATAAATGACTTAAAATAAAATTTTAGGTAATACTCCCTCCAGTCCATTTTATTTGATAGGTTTGACTTTGCACACATCTTAAGAAATCATAAATAGGCATAGTGTTTTTACTAATTTATCCTTTTATCTTTTTTTGGCATTTTCAATGAGTTTTTTAATATTTAATAAGGGTATTGTGAGGAAGAAATGGTAAAATTTACATTGATATTCTAAATTATCAAACATGTTGGACCTTCTAAAAATGGAATACCTATCAATTAAAATAGATCGGAGGAAGTAATAGCTTGGATCGAATAAGGACTAGTATGATCAATTATATTGTTAATTAATATGATTTCCTTAATATATATGGAAACATTCAAAAATATCTTATAAACAAAAAGAAGAAAAGAAAAGGTTTTACTTCCTTTAAGAATAGCGAGGGAGTCCACGTGACTAAATCTAAAGTAAATACACTAGTCTCAATCAAGGCATCAAACTCATCAAACTCCTTGTATTATCCAATTCCCTTATTCACTCAAAACACTTCAAGAAAACAGACAAAAAACCATCCATGGAAGAAGAAAAAACCAATACCAATGAACACAAAAAAGTTGTTTTCGAATACCCTTTACAAGCATGGACTCATTACCAAACAGTTCGTTCAAAATCACCACTAATTCAATGCATAACAAACTTTGTTTCAATGGATTTCATGGCCAACACTTTATTATCAGCAGGTGCATCACCTGCTATGATTCATTCAGTTAATGAAATCCCAGAGTTTACTCCAAAGACCCTTGGAGTTTGCATTAATGCTGGAACTCTTACACCTGACTGGTTAACTGGTATGAAGTTGGCTGCACAAGTGGCGAATGAGTTGAATAAGCCTTGGGTTCTTGATCCTGTTGCTGCTGGTGGAACAAGTTTCAGGTTAAAGGCTTGTTTAGAGTTGCTTGAGTTAAAGCCTACTGTTGTTAGAGGGAATGGATCGGAGATTCTTGCTCTTTTTAAGGGTTGTGTTGACTCAAATTCCAAGGTAAGACTTATATATGAGCAATATTTGATTTAGCTGTTTCACATAGATTTATATGGAGTATTGATTGGGCCAGACTTCGTGAGAGGTAAGAGTTCAGCTTGTGATGTGCGGTTAGACACACGTCATATGTCTGAATCCACCACAAAAGTCATATATATATAGATGATGATTTCGAACTCTCTTATTGATGAGAATCAAGCTAAAATGGGTGCTTTATCTTGTTTTCTTGGTTGAATAATGCTTTTTTTAAACAATAAATTTTCCCAAAAGAGTGCAACTTTATGCGAGAATGGTGTCCGGACTAGTTTGTGCACACACTAATTAAACGATTGGGCACCTACCACCTTGCGCACTTAACTTGTCTGCCAAGGCTTAGGTAAATAGGAAAAATTCACCTGTCCTCTCTGTTGGGATTAAATCCTCTTTTTTTCATCGGTCTCTATTGGAATTAGATTTGATGGAATGGTCCGCACCACCCCAAGAGCACTTATGTCATAGGGAACTCATGGCTGGAAACAATCCTTATGGTTTGTTTTGATATCCGCTAGGAATTTTTTTTTAAAAAAAAAAAGGCTGGTTGGTGAGCCTAGTGATAGGAGATAGCTCCGTAAAGTAATAACTTCCAATAGACGAGACCATTATTCTTATGTTCTGAACATGAGTCTTGGTACAAGAAGAGGGGTGAAAAATTCTAGTTCTAGTTTTGTAGCTCCGTAAAGTAATAACTTCCAATAGACGAGACCATTATTCTTATGTTCTGAACATGAGTCTTGGTACAAGAAGAGGGGTGAAAAATTCTAGTACTAGTTTTGCTTCTGCCTAATCTTTAGTACCGCTTTGAGATTGAATCTTTAGAACCATGTGCTTAAGAGGACGAGGACCTTTATAGCTTCTCTCAAGCATGGTCACTCAATCACTCGTCTATTACTCTTATCTTGGCTTTTATCCCTCTTCTGGTCTCACTATTCAAGTCTTTTTCCGCTCTTAGGTGCTTGCCAAGAGTTGCTATCAAATTCTACAATGAGCACTTGACAAGTGAACCTTACTACTTTGGGGTTGGAGTGCAGATTATGTTCAACAATAAAGGACAATTAAGCAAACGGACAATGAGCCAAAGATCAAACAAAGTAATCACATAGAAAAGCTAGAAGGAAATAAATCGTGTTGTGGTTGTTCTAGGTTTTCTACAACTAAACGACCCCTTGAGGTATTTTAATGTTAGATTTCATTTTTTGTATAGTGATGGTGTCCAAGCTAGTTTGTGCACACGCTAATCCACTAGGCACCTACAATATCACATCGTGTAACCCTGTCTACCAAGCCTTAGGTAAACAGAAAAAATTCACATAGTGTCGTCTCTGTTGGGACTGAATCCTCTTTTTTTTTTTAATCTATTGATTATGCTTTTAGTATTACTGATGTAAAAATGGGTGGAAGAGAAGAATCTTCATCATTTTGTGCAAAGTTGGCTCCTTTTCCTTTTACTTATGCTATAACCAGAAAAGATGCTAAATGGGACTAGTTTGCCTCGATTATGAAAAAATTCAGAAATAGGATGAAAATTAACTGAGTTCAATGTATAGGTTAAGAGACATTGGTTTAATCACAAATGGTTTAATCACAAATGGTTTAACAATTTTAATAAATAATTTAATCATAACCAGGAAAAATGCTAAATGGTGCTCTCTTTTTTTCTTGAAGAAGTAAATTTTGGAGATGTGTAAGGGAGATTACAACGATTTGACTGGCAAAGACCTGTTGAGAACACATCTTTATTGTATTACAAGTTCCTTCTCCTTTCTGTGGGTGGGAAGGGCGGAGGGAGGGAGGTCATAGTGGGGGAAGAAAATGTGGTTCCTATTCTGTTTCTTATCAAGCCATAAATCTAAATCTTGTGCACATTGTGTCTCATCTCTTTCCATTTGACTTACTCAAGGGTGTGGATAGTGTATGCGGTTCGGGAGATGCTGTTGAAGCAGCAAAAGCCCTTGCTCAACAAAGTGGAAGTATAGTTGCAGTTTCTGGAGCTGTTGACTATATCACGGATGGTAATAGGGTCGTTTGTGTCCATAATGGGGTGCCTATGTTGCAAAAAATTACTGCATCTGGATGTTCTGTCACTGCCCTCATTGCTACCTTTGTCGCAGTTGATCCATCCCATGTTGTTGAAGCGACAGCTTCTGCGCTGGCTATCTTTGGTGTTGCTAGTGAGATAGGGATGGACATGGCTAGAGGTCCAGCTTCCCTGCGTACACAGTTGATTGACTCATTATATGGACTTGATGAAGCTACTGCACTTGGTCGAGTGAGAATCAGCAACTTGTAATGCTTAGAGGAGCTGTTGGCTGTATGCTTTTGTTTGTTAGACCAAACATAAGGTTTTATAGCATCAAGAATATGTTGAAAAGTTAACTTTCATGTTAGTTACCACTGGCACTTGACCAGATATAGAAGTTTTAGCTTAGAATCCAACTTCTGCCGCTAGTTTTTTGTAGACCTCGTAAAAGAGAAAAGAGGAGATTTCAGCAGGCTGGTGCAGCTCTCTTTACCTCAACTTGGCGGTCAAAAATTGTGACCAGAAGTTGTCATTCTATACCCCGACTCGTTAGTAGAAAGTATATCGAGATTCACCTCATGCGTTGTCCCATGATAGAAATTTCTTTAAGGTACTAAACTCAGGCACGACAGACCTTTGGTCCATAGGATTATTTATTTTAATTTATGAGGAGATAATGGACATCTTTCGCGTCAATTTTTGGGCTTGAGAAACATATAGGTTTGGCGCTCTATGTTGAAAATGTTGGATTTTTAGTTTTGCTACTTAGCAAGATCAAACAGAGATCGACTCGAATGGAGAAGAGCATGAAAGCAAAGATGTGAAGCCTCTATTGTAGGCAAGAAGCAATGAAAAGACAAGAAAAGGCACAGCTTCACCATTCATAAAGATTGCTTGAGCTTATATAACTTCCACACAGAACAATCCAATCTCGTTTTCTCTTGAACATTTACTGAGAAACTTCAGTAGGTAAGATGAATAGTGATCTGACAGTGTCTGCACGAACCGTGACATGCTGACCAGTTGGTATGAGGGAACGAATCACTGCAATACACCAAAGAAGTTGAGGCGCTTCCTACCCCGTGAATGACCGTGTCTGCAGAGACGACTTAGACTCCTGTGTTTTTTCAATATTTCGGGTGATCATTGCCTTCACATTCAGATGTTTCTTCCTGCTGTGGGTGATTGTATGAAGATTTTATTTGACAAATGGGAAGCATTTTAGAAATGGAAGTGATCACCATGGTAAAGCAGAATGGAGTCGTCATGAGATTCAATGAGGGATTACTTATTTTAAGAGTACTGTTGTCATTAAATAGTTCCATAATCGCATTAGTAATAAGCATATTCTTATTTCACATTTCATGCACATAATGTAAGAATACATTCCCACATAAAGATATGGAAGTTTAAACAGTTGATAGAAATTTTTTTAAACTCACTTTAAATTCCTGCAACCATTGTAGTCCTTCAAAGAATTCTTAGAATTCAAATGGCACCAAGAATAAGAATGAGGATGCCCAGATGTCTGACAAATAATACAAATTCTCATCCTACAAAAACATGAATACACATGCATTCATCTCTTGCTATGGTTACAATTGAGGTGCCATTGCTACAAAAACAAGTCAATCAAACTGGGCAACAACATTAAGTTTCTTATTCAGTGGCTAAATTGTATGTCAGATAACTTGAAGCACTGTTCTTTGCTAGTTCATTAGTAGTCCATTCCACCACCAGGCATAGCTGGAGATTGCTTATCATCCTTTGGAAGCTCAACAACAACAGCTTCAGTTGTAGTCAATAGAGATGACACACTGCATGCGACCAAAACAATAAATAAATGCATGAGTTCTAACTTCTATACACCGACAGCATAAAGGACACTATTGGATCAGGTAATTGCATGTAACCACCCATAATAAGTTGATTAGTAACTTAAAAGACAAGTAGCTTTCTATAGCAGGTTACATTAATTCCTCTTTTGTTTTTTTGATGAAGTATAGCAGATTACATTAAGCCTTGATAGAAGTTGAATCCAAAACATAAAAAGCCAGAATGCCAAGGGAACAAATACATTGAAAGAACAAAACAGAGAAGAGTTTGTGCTCTCACCTAGCAGCATCGACTAGGGCCGTCCTGATCACTTTCAATGGATCAATGATTCCTGCTTTAACCATATCAACATATTCACCTGTTGCAGAGATGAACATAGAGATCAGTCATTTTCTTTCTTCCTTTCAGGTTGCATTGGGGAGGCCCTCTTTTTAGATTATACTATTAGGAAGTTGAATCTTCAACAAACTTTACATAGATATTCAGAAGGAACAAGACATAAGGATCGAACCTTTTGCTGCATCATATCCAAGATCAGGGTCATCCTGCTCCAACAGTTTACCAACCACTACGGCACCCTCTACCCCAGCATTAGAGGCAATTGTATGTACTGGTGTCTGCAGTTACAAGTTCAGACGGATCAGTTAATCGAACACAAATGGAGCATCACACATCTTTAAATTATGACTTGATAACTGCTCTATTCCTGGGAAACAACACTCTAGGAATCTAATCTTCAGATGCCATAGTGAGAAATGTAAATTGCATACCTTTAGAGCATTTTGAATAATTTGTACACCAATCTTCTGGTCAAAGTTGGCTGTTGGCAACTTATCCAATTCTTTTGATGCATAAAGAAGTGCAACCCCACCACCTGCGTGACAAGAACCAGATCAGTTTCCCATTATAAGCTCTTGGTGAGTTAGACCAGACATAAGAGACGTGAACATGTAATAACCTGGTACAATTCCTTCCTCTACAGCAGCCTTTGTGGCATTCAAAGCATCTGTAACTCTGTCTTTCTTCTCACCAACCTCAACTTCACTAGCTCCTCCTATCTGGCAGAGCCATACTAATCCAAATTAATATACCTTCTACAGTGGTATTTTTTAATTTGCAGGCTCAACTAGAAGTAACAAATTCTTTTTTCATATAAAAAGTTAGAAACATTTTCAAATGTTTAAAAAAAACTTTCATTCCAAAAGATTTCAAACTGCAATTATAATGCATACCTTCAATACTGCAACACCACCTGAAAGCTTAGCTAGTCTTTCCTGTAGTTTCTCCTTGTCATAATCAGATGTGCTCAGCTCAATTGTTGATCTAATCTGTCAATACAAAAAGAACCAATGTATGTTCAACCCCACTCTTTTGGGATAATATGGCGCTTATATTGATAATATAAGTGCAGATGTAAGAAATATAAACCTGTTCACATCTCTCCTCTATGGCCTTCTTCTCGCCAGCACCATCAAGAACAACAGTGTCATCCTTGGAGATAGTCACCTAGAAAAAAAATGCCATGAGATGACAAGACAGAGAAATGACGTTCAGCAGCAAAAACAAAAGAATTGCACAGAACTACACTCAAGAGAAGGGATACGCGGACCAAATCCATACAACAGTGGCGTCCTCAAAGTACCTTTTTACACGATCCAAGCATGTCCAACTCCAGATTATCAAGGTTCATTCCAAGTTCCTCCGTAATGACCTAACATGCACAGGTAAGAAATGCTGCTGACGCAAGAACAGATAGCAAGTATGTAAACCAGGAGCGTACAAGGACAGTTCCTTACTTGGCCTCCAGTTAAAGTAGCAAGATCTTGCAAATTAGCCTTCCTGTTTTCACCAAACCCTGGAGCTTTGATGGCGCAAACCTATATTATTTGCCAATATAATTAGCTGAATAACATATTACACCAACCATCAAAACAACATATTTTCCTCAGAGCAGCAAATTACCTTGATTCCAGCACGGAGCTTGTTCAGAATAAGTGTAGCAAGAATTTCACTCTCAAGATCTTCAGACACAATCAACAGGGGCTTTTGCCTCTGAAAATATGAAGCATGAGTAAGAAACAGCTCCAAAAGTCATAGTTGAAACTCCAATTAAGAATCTCAGAAAGAACACTACCTTCAAAGCCATCTCTAACACTCTCACAACAGAATTTATGCTTGAGATCTTTTTCTCATGAATAAGAATAAGTGGGTCATCCAGCTCCTGACAGGCATAAGAATAGTTGTCAGTTCAAATGAGGGGGCCGGCTGTAAATATGTAAGACGCACACATCAGTCTTGCAGCTGAGTTAATATTGTCAAAGGAAAGACATACACATTTCTGATTCTTCTCATTCGTTATGAAGTATGGGGATATATAGCCCCTGTCCAGCTTCATACCCTCAACAACTTCCAACTCATTCAACAGTGTCTTTCCATCCTGCATGATATTAGAGATGAGTTAGTGTCATATCTTTACAACAAGAATCCATGTGTTCCCAACTCAGGTAAAGAAAAGGATTATACAATATTCTTATTCTAAGAATCCATCCAAATTCCAAATGCCAGGGTTCTGGCACAATTTTTTGCTATTACGTAATAAGTTGTGGTAACTCAACATCGTCTTCTCTCTGTGCTATACACTAAAGAAATAAAAAATTTGGAGATACTATTACCAGACCATTATGGCGAAAAAGACTCATGTGTTATACACAAACAAAATCTGGAAATTACTTACTTGAATAGTGATGACACCTTCCTTTCCAACTTTCTCCATAGCCTTTGCAATTAGCTCACCAATTTCTCTTTCTCCATTTGCAGAGATTGTTCCAACCTATCAAAGGGTCATAATATCATGATCATAATGGAAATAGTGCAGCAGTGACACACTACAGCAGAAGATTGATGTCTCTTTCAGTTCTCCAGTTCATATGTGTTTTTGAAATTCCTTGCATCGAAGAGCTACTTAGATTCTGCTTTTACCTCCCCACCCCCCACCCCCAAACCCTGCTTCATTCTTTCCATATCAGAATCCTACTGGGAATAATACAGCAGTGACACACTGGTTTGGGGGCAGAGGGTGGTACTGTCTAAAATGTTGATGTTTGAAGTACCAATTTCCAACTTTGCAGCATAAAAGTTTAAAGCTACCAAAGGTACCTGAGCAATCTCCTCAGATGTGCTTATCATCCGTGCTCTGCTTTTCAGATTTGTTACAACAGCATCAACGGCCATTGTGATGCCCCGTCTAAGGTCCATTGCATTCATACCAGCAGCGACTGACTTGCACCCTTCAGCAAATATTGCTCGGGTGAGGACTGTTGCACAAGTGGTACCTGAAATAAAGAACCGGAGTGAACTGAAGCTGACAAAGTAACAAAAAATAAAGTAGTAGATCTTTAGAACTTCAACATGCAAATTAGCCACTACGAAGACACACAGGGAAAGAAATGGTATATATATAAAGTCTTACCATCACCAGCAACATCATTAGTCGCATTGGCAACCTGTTTTACAAGGCTGGCACCAACATTTTTTATTTTGTCCTTGAATTCAACACTTTTCGCAACTGTGACACCATCCTTAGTTACCTTGGGTGCACCCCAACTTTGCTCAATCACCACATTACGACCCTTCATAAATAAACATACAACATTAGCTGTCATCTAATGAATACATTCCTAGCTCAAATAGTGGTGGTGGTCTGCTTTAAATTTTGCCCCGTAAGTATGTCGGCATAAAGAAATCTTGCTGCCTAATTGTCCTCCAAGCTCAAATAGTATGAACAGGGCGAGAGTAATAGAAACACATTTCACTTTTAACTAAAAAGGAACAAGTAAACAAATTGTGCCAATCAGATAGCTAAGATTAGCAAAAGCTTGGTTTTAAAACACTAGATGGAAAAGAATCAGAACCAAGAAAACGTGATACATAATATTCAGTTTAGGTAAGTCTCACCGAACTACTTCTTTAGGAGGCAAGTAACTCTAAGTCATTTTCCATTGCATTCTAATAAGCATGGGAGTCATATCATTTCAAGAATATTTTAAAATGACATTCTCCAAAGAATTGAAAACTTCCATCCAGAGACTTGCTTATAAGTAAACCATACCAATCCAACAATTACCAATCCAAATGAAAGATTCCTCTTTTGTCACAATATAAATCAGACCAACAAAATGAGCTGTATGTACACACATAGACAATATAATATCTAATTCACTAACAGAAAAGAATTTGAAATAGAAGTTCAGACTTTTAGCGGAAGCACTACTACTACTCTTATTCCTTTATAACTTAAGAATCCAGAGGGCCAGGGGCGCACGGTTGAAAACATAGTGAACCTTCTACACTTAAATACCAAGTTGCTACAATTGTAACTTCAATCCTTCATCAACGGGGTTAAAAAAAAATATCTTTACACAAATAGCCGGTTAAATTCACTGTTTACATTTCCAAGCCGATATACACATAATATGCATGAATTATACTTATATTACATTGGCAGGCTTCTTTTTGTTAAAATGATAATAAGTGTTTATACAGAGTTATTTTCCCAAAAAAGAACACACCTTGGGACCCATAGTGACTTTAACTGCATCAGCAAGCTCTTCAACTCCTTGAAGCATCAAGCCCCGAGCTTCAACTCCGAATCTAATATCTTTTGCTGCATAATTTCTGCTCCAATTCAACCTACCAACCTGCATCAAAACCCCATCTTAGATTTTCTTAAAATCAAGAAATCCCCGAGGGCCAGTGGCGCGCAGTTTTCTAAACTTAACACATAATGTGTCCGCCCCTCTACCCTTTCGTATGACATGTACCACTAACATACACGTGTAACAAGCTGAGCTATTACCACTAGACCAAAGCCCGAGCCCGAGAGAGCAAACTAAAAATGCTATATAAGTAAAATTACCTGTTGAGTGTTGTTTCTAGCAACCCTGTACAAAAATATAAAATGGGTATTTGTTAAAATCAAGATTTACATAATTCTTGGTACAAATAATAAGCAAACGATAATAATTTTGTATAAATGGGTTCAAAATTGAAATAAATTTGAGAAAACACACCTGGCTTTTGAAGCAAGATTTGCTGCAAAACGATACATAGTTGTACTACTAAGGAAAGTTGCAGTTGAGAAAGAGCAGACAAATGTTTATTTAGAGGAAAAGGAGGAAGGGTCTAGAAGAACTTTTAGGGTTTTAGGGTTTTAGGTAAAAGAACAACTTTTTGGAGTAATAAAGCAGGGTTTAAATTTTATAACATAATAACCCTTATAATAGGAGTAATATCTTTACTTGCACAAAAAGAAAGAGAATTAACATTTGTTTCTTTTTTCTTTTTTCTTTTTTTAGTCTCGGCAAGCTCGGTTAACTTGGGATCTAATTAATCTGGATTCGCATCGGATAGTCTCATTATAGGTGGTAAAGCCATCTCCATCAAAAATGCCTCTATATCAAAACTCAAAGTCGAGACCTATGTTAAGATGGATGATTACTTACCTTTTGTGTATAATATAGTCAGAACATAAAGGTCATGGTTCAAAAATATTGTATTTAGATTAGTTAGATTGCAAAATATTTGATTTTTTTAATTATCTTTGAAAACTCAATGCGAAACAATAAGGAACTAAAATAGTTGGTTCGGATGCTATTTAAGTCACTTGTTTATGGATTTCAATTTCTTTTAGAGCAATTAATATTTTCTCATTCCTTGTTTATGATTCTTATCACAACCTATGCCTCACTTAGGAAAAAAAATTGTAGGATAACTTTTTTTTTATTTAACAACTTTACATTTTTCCATCTAAGTAACTTTCCGGAAAGAAATGATGTTGTTTGCTTGGAGGAGACGAAAAAGGAGATACAATTTTTTTTGGTTAAAATACGAGCTTATATTAATAGAGGAATTATGGAGGATTACATAAGATGTTCATACGGATTCCGTTAGAATCTACCGTATGAGTATTTGAGTTCGTACAAAAATATATAGATTTCCTAATTTAGACAACATAGAACAATTACTATCTGATATGGTAGTCACAAAATTTGTGCCAGCTTGATCTTCCAGCAAAGTTTGATGAACAAAGACAGGCAGCACTGCATAGTAGATACTAGCAAAAGTTTTGGACTATGAGGGAGCTCCTTGTGCTAGGATATAAGCAATTATATTGCCTTGTCGAAAGTTATGTTGGATTATTGGTATCTCCAGTTTAAGCATCAACAACCTGCAATTTTGAATTATAGAAATATAAGTAGGTGTTGGATTTTCTAAGAGAGTGATTACTTCTGTGGAATCAGTCTCAATTTTAAGTGGGGCATAATTTTGATCAATGTCTAAGAGAAGCCCTTGATATAAGCCTTGAAGTTCTGCATGGGTATGGTTTTGTGCATGCACTTGCTTATGAAATCCTAAAATCCATTCTTCTTTTGATTACTTATGTGGAATCAGTCTCAATTTTAAGTGGGGCATAATTTTGATCTATGTCTAAGAGAAGCCCTTGATATAAGCCTTGAAGTTCTGCATGGGTATGGTTTTGTGCATGCACTTGCTTATGAAATCCTAAAATCCATTCTTCTTTTGAATTTCTAGAAACACTACCTATACTAGCAGATTTGTCCCTGGTCTTGTACGAGCCATTAAAATTTAGTTTATAGTATTATAATTAGGTGGGAAGCAAGAAACTTAAATATCTCTAATGATAGATTTTCTCTAATTACTAGAAGGTAGGAGTTTAAACTTTAGAGTTCTATGGCAAATAAGATCGAGAGAAAGAGTGGAGTCTCGATTATTAATATTGTTATGGTATCTATTAAACCATACATTCCGTAATACAAAAAATATAAATTCCTCCCAAGAGTAAAATTTTTTATAAATGGGATTACTTAATTTCCTAAACTGATATAACCAGTCTTGACAATCAATAATTTGACAATTTAAGGATCCTTCCCCCCAAAACTTTTTAGCTATAGGACAGCCCAAAAAGATGTGGTATTGAGTCTATATTGCATCCTTACAGATTGGGCACATAGGATCAATATTAATCCTAATTTTACTCAGGTAGGCTCTAGTTGGCAATCTATTGTGTTGACATTGCCAGATAAAATGTCTAATCTTATTAGGAACATCAATCATCCAAAGCCACATGAATCAACATCCTCATCGATAGTGGTTCAATTTGATCATATATTAAATTTTAAACAAAGGAGTCATTGCTAGTGAGAGCCCAAATAGGATAGTCGATGTCAAATGAAGACCTTGGAGGACTAGCTTGTCTAAATAAATCTTGAATGCATATAGGAAAATCAAAGCCAAGGCTAGGTAAGTCTCATAATTGACCATTAACAATTCCACTAACTTTTTAGAGTAGTCTATATGTGTTAAGGGCCATAGATTAGGCTCCGAAGAGTAGTTTTCTTTGGTAGCCATCTAGGATCTCATAAAAAAATATTTTCCCCATTACCTACTATCCATTGGGTATTACAATTACATAAGGGCAGAGATTTTCTAATATCTTTCCAAATAAAAGAATCAGACTTAGTAGGCCCTCTATGAATGTATTTCTTGCTAATTACCTTGGACCATAGTGTATTAGGGTTAGTTAACAAGCGTCAAGTTAAACTTGCAAGCATGGTAGTATTTTTAATTCTGGCCTTAGTAATATATAGTCCTCCTAATGTCTTAGGCCTAGTAATCACGTCCCACGATAATAGATGAATTTTCTTTCTGAGGTCAGTAGTACCCCACAAAAAATTTCGTTGAATTCAATCTATTGTATTAAGTGTTTTAACATGAAGTGAATGAAACTGCATAATGTGATTAGGAAGTGCATTAAGGGTTGACTTAACAAGAGTAGCTCTTCCTTCCAAATTAAGAAAATTAATTTTCCAGCTATAGAGCTTGGAATAAAGGTTATCTAGTATAAATTGGTAATCACTACGTCTAGGTTTATGATTAAGGATCGGGAAACCTAGATATTTTTCAAAATGATGACCTATTTGTATATTAAGAATATTACCTATTTGAAGGGGCAAGGAATGATTGATATTCTTAGAGAATATAATTTTTGATTTTGCACTATTAACCTTCTCTCACGACATGTTACAAAAAAGATCAATAGTAGTCCTAATAGTGTGAGCTGACTTTTCATTGGCTCTAGCAACAATAGTAAGGTCATCCACAAATAAGATATGACATCATTCAGATCCATTAGGAGAAAGTTTAATAGGATCCCATAAATTTTCTTCAACTTGTTGGTTTATTATATAGAGAGAATTTCTAAACAAAATATGAAGATATACTGTGACATTGGATTTCCTTGCCTAATTCCTCTAGAAGGAGAAAAATAATTTGTCTTACTACCATTGACAAAAATAGATATAGTGGATGTAGTGATGCAAGATAAGATTAATTTTGATATATTAGGAGGGAATTTGAAAAAAAACCAGCATAGTGCGAATAAAAGACCACTCGATCCTGTCAAAAGCTTTTTCCAAATCGATTTTAATAATCATATCACTTCTAGCACCTCTCATATGATTAAATTTATGAATAATTTCTTGAATAATTATAGCATTGTCAGAGGCTCTCCTATTTTTAATAAAACTAGTTTGACAACGGCTAATAATAGAGTCTAAATGATATTTTATCTGATTTGCTAGTATAATATTAGTGACAATCTTATACATAGTATACAAAGTCCTATTGACCTATAAATTTTAAGATTAACAACATTTTTCACTTTAGGAATAAGACAAATATAAGTAATATTTAAATCCTTAGGCAAAACATTTTAAAAAAAAATTGGTGGCAAATGCTTTTCACTGAATTTCCAACAATATCCCAATGAATCTGAAAAAATACTGGGTGAAGCCCATCAGGGCCAGGGGCTTTATTATGTCTAAAGGAGAATAAAGCATTTGTAATCTCACAATCTAGAAATGGTCTATCCAAAGAGGACAAGTATGTTCCTTTATACCACAAATCATTATCATGCAAAGGTTTTATATGGCTTGCCTGGTGATTTGTGGTGTAAAGATGTTCAAAAAAAGACGTCGCATGTGCAAGAATCTCCTTAATTTCAAAAACAAGTTTTCCACAATCATCTTGAAAATGTGTAACTCTATTTTTCCTCCTACGATTTAAAGTTGTGATATGGAAAAATTTCATATTTGCATCTCCATAATTCAACCAGTCAAGTCTAGACTTAAGCTGCCAAAATCCCTCCTCTTGTTTTAAAATAGTATTATATTCTAAAATTAAATCTCTCTCTAGATTTTGAAGAAAAAAATTAGTTGCATAATTTGGAGAAAATTGGATTCCTTCAAGTCTAGCCAGTGTATTAGATTTTCTTTTAGAAATATTTCCAAAAACTTCCTTATTCCAAGTTGTGACATTTTCTTGAAATAATTTAGTAGCCTCATCCAAAAAACGAATATACTATGCATTATAAATAATGTTCTTAAAATCAAGATGGGATAGCCACATTGTCTCCAATCTAAAAGGCTTTGAATAGTTATGGTCCACATTTTTGCTAAGACTAATTAGGATAGGATTGTGATCAACATATATCTTAGAAAGATGAATAAGCATCTTTTAATAATGTTATCCAGTCATGATTTGCTAGACACCTATCTAATCGTTCCAAAATTAGTCCACTTTTTTTTCCTTCTATGATTTGACCAGGTAAACCTAGAACCCTTAAAACCTAGGTCACTTAATTTAAAATAATTCAGACAGTCCCTAAAAAGATAGACATTCTTATAATTTATAGGCTTACCACCCCATTTGTCCTCTTCAGTTAAGACTTGATTAAAATCACCACTAACTAACCAAGACCCTTTATAGTTTCATAAATATTCATTAGATTTTGCCATAAAATTTCTCTATTATAATAAGAAGTACTAGCATAAATTATAGAAAAAAACCATGAAAAATTAAAGGAATGATGTAATACCTTGATCCTGACATATATTTCATTCTCATTAATGTGAACTAGTGATAGTGACAGAATCATTTTTCTAAAGTAGAACCAGTCCACCTGATCGACCCTCACCAGGCACCTCAATACAAAGTAGAACCAGTCCACCTGGGGCTCTCACATCCAATAAACATTTGTGAAGAGTGTGATGACATGTTAAGATGCATTTTCTGTCTACCTTTCTTTGTAAATGAGAATTATTATTTCCTTTAGATTTGTAAATTTTGTGCGACTCTACCTCCCCCTTAACATGATTTCTTGCTCCACTCTCATGTTTTCTTCTAGTTCTGGTAGATTGGGATGGTTTCTTGGTGATGAAGGTGGGGCTGGTGGGGGAGGAATATTCTTTTGCATGAAAAGTTGGGGTCCCATTTGAGCATTGAACTGGTTCAGGTTTTGGTAGGCACCATTCATATCCATGGGTGCATGAAATGGTTGATTGTGCGCAAGGTCTCATGGAATGAAAACTAGATTCTGTGGTGATAATACTGTGGGAGGAAAGAATGGAAGATCCATAAGTTGGAGTTCCTGAAGATGTATGGGGTGTAGGAATTGTGGCCACAAGTTGTTAATGTAGTTTTGTATGATTAGGTGCATCCCTTCGCTCACTATTAGAGCTGGGTAATAAGGGTCTTGGACTATGGCAAAGGCTTGTTGCCCGTTGAGATCCATTAGTATTGCTAGTACATGTCCCCAAAGGGTTGATTCCATCCATGATTGAGGAATGCGGTTTTGTGGAGGAGGAAGAGTAAAGATTAATGGTTTATTCATTGGTAATGGAGGAGAAATTTGGAAATTGTTTGGAAGTGGGTTGTTTTGATTCATTGTTTTGCTTTTTTTGTTCACTTGATATTGTAGTATTAGATGCCTCACTAGGAGTTGTGATCTTATTCGTGTGTATGGTATTTTCATGGTTCTTTATAGCAGTGGAGTTAGTTGTAGATGAAGAAGTTGTGGGGAGGATTTGCATGGTAGTTTGCATGTTCAAATTGCCATGATAGCTAGGAGGTTTTGGAAATTGTTCATTTAAATTCTCGAGTGTTTCTAATTGTATGTCAGTGTTGGCAGACGATTTAGACGGTGTTGAGATTTTTTTTTATTTTGTAGGAGTATGTGTTGTAGTATTTGTTGTATTTGCAAAGGAATTTTCAGGAGAAGAAATGCAAACAAAAAGCCCTGCGTTTGCATGAGAATTCGGTATAGTCAATGATTGGACTTGCATGTCCATGGGTCCCCCATGCTATTTAATATTTTGTCATCCACGTGGCTAGCCATGTCATCGACTGTAGTTAGGGGTTCTTCGTTTGTAACGAAACTTGCATGGGAGAAGCTAATTTTTTTTCATTATGCACTACCAAATAAATATCATCCACTTGCACATTTGTATCAATGCTATTATTTTCAGGATTATTTTCATTAATGACTGTCAAAGCATTGAATTTATTTGTAGCCTCATTTAAGGAGAAGCTAAGTTTAGGCGAGTAGTATATCTTAATACTAGGCTTTTGCGTGTAAGAGTTAGGATACTTACCTGGTAGCCTTGAATCCATTGAAGATGAAGAAACTGGATTAAGTGAATAGCTTGATGAAGGAATATTGGATGCATTTCCTCGAAGGACGACTTGATTTTTCTTTTTTCTTATGAAAAGTAACAGTGTGCCATTCATGTTCCCCTTTCTTAGTTTTTAATTTTTGTGGTGGTAGGGGGTAGGGTGACTGTTTATAATGTGAGTTTCAGAGGGTTTATTAAAAGGACATAAATCTTGGAGATGGCTAAGTCTTCCACACACCTTATGTAATAGGTTCTCACCCTCATAGATCACAATTTGTTTATGGTGCTCAATATAGACATGATTTTTAACGGGTATGTCTATAGGCACCTCTATGCATAAACGATCATACATTGCTCTAAAACATCCACTTTTAACAATTTACCAAGTTTAGCTCCAATTTTTCTAAGTATGCCTTCATCAAAAAATTCAGTTGGTAAATTAGGAAGACGAATCCAAATGGCTTTGGTTCGTAATTTTATCTAAGTAGCAACAAAATTTGGCTCCGAACATCTTGTTGATAGGAAATATCCATTTATGAATCATGGACCTTCGCTTAAAACTTTATGAAGACTTTCATGATGATAAAATTTTGCCACATAGAAATCCTCTCCAAGATCAATTAAAGGAAATTCTTCTACTAATTTTCAAAGATTGATAAGCTTTTCGTAAATGTATTGTGTTGTAATCACTTACCATGAAGTTTTATAATAACTGAATTGATCTAGGGGGAGTATATACGCTGTTTCTCCTCTTGTGTAAGGAAAATGTGGTCAACAAAGTCATCGACATTAATTAGTTGGTGTTGCATGTAGTCCAATGCGGGTTTTATAATAATTTGCGTGTTGGACGGTTCTTGCTCAAGTAATTTGTCACAGTAGTTGATTTTGCTTGCAAGTGTAGATTTGGTTTCATTTAAAGAGGGATCTGGTGGTTTAGGTGGAGTTAATGTTTTACCATTAGAGGCCATTGAGGAAGAGAAAAAGTGTTGTTAATGAGCTAGAAGAGGAAGGGAGTAGAGAGGGTGGGAAGCTACTCACTCTAGAATTTTTTTTTTTTTTTTTTTACACAAGAAAAACTGAAAAGCTTCTTCTGGTGCGCAAGTAGAAGTAAATGTGTCATACTCAGGGATTTTGCTTGATTTAACGACTCAATAGCATCAGAATGGATGCCTCATAGAATTTTTGACGAAGCACAGGTCAAATGATCTTCTTGGTGCACGGATGCTAAACAGGTTGAAATGTTAATTTTATGTTGCGCAAAAAAGCAATATGCGTTTTAGATGCAGGCTAAAAAAAAAAAGGAGATACAATTGGTATTGGATGTGTGAAAATTATTTCGCTTCACAGTTTTTATGTGTTGATATTGGATGTGTGAAAATTATTTTGCTTCACAGTTTTTATGTGTTGGTATTGGATGTGTGACCCGAGCCTCCTCCTCCCATTTGTCCTCTCGTCTCCCTCCTCCACTTCTAATATGTCGCGAAACCTTCCCCCTTCTTCCGCCAGAATGCTTCCCCAATTGTCACCGCAGGAGCTTGAAGCTGCAATCAACCAAGACTGCAATTCAGACGGTATGGTTGATTGACATCTTTCGGGGGGAGGAGGAGTAGGGATAATTGGAAGTACTTTTCTTTTCAGAATTTACTTAGCAAATTGTCTTGCTCTCAGATTACAGTATTTTCATACTTTTTTTGGACATGTTACAGGTCTTCACCCACAACATCCGAGGCCCCGCACCTTTATTAATAAAACTACTATCTTACTTAGTCAGTTTTACTCATTTATTTAAATCCATCTATAATCCAACTATTCCTAGCCTCGGCCACATACAAGTTGAAGTAATACACCTACTTTATGTGACAAAAGTAGAGTACACTACTCGCTTAGAGTCAGACCACATCTAACTCAGCCACCAGACATTAATCGAGCGTTGATCTCATTAGATCAACTATTTCACCTACACGCTGATTGGGATGCCTGTCTGCGTAGTGCCAGAAAGTCTTAAATACTCGATTACTAAGCGAAGACGTTTTGTCTCTAAATGCAAAAGGACCGTTTTCACACGGGCTAAAATCATCCCATTATGGGCGCAAACAGCCATCTACTACAGATGCTACTTAGTCGCCATTTATCAGTGCACAGCGGACGTAATTGCACAAGGCAGGCACACTGACACACATTCTTAAACTAGAGCAGTCAGGATGACCGGAAGTCATCGAAATTTTAGGTACAAATGCTCAAAGAGGCATAACTTGACATTACTTATTGTTTACGGCAAAAATTAAAAAATGTCATGAGCAAAGACAAGTGATTTAAGTTCACACGCTACGAAACTGGCCCAAAATTACATTAAAACATCCGCATGCGCGGATAAATGACTTAATCATCAAATGCATAATAAAATAGCATCAAAGGGGCGGGGGTCCTCATTCCTTTCTCGGGGGACTTCCTTTTTCAGCAACTCTCCTTGAAGGTCCCGCTTCATCAGCTGCAGGTTACCGGGCTAGCGCCTTCTCTCCTTTGCCACTCATCTCTTTAGAGGTTTCCTCAAGGTCGGGACCAAATTGAACATCTGCCTTGGCGACAAGGCCAGTATACGAGGCAATCTCTGCAGTGAGGTCAATATTAGGTTTGTCACGAACTCGGAGAAGAATAGCAAGAGTGGCAGCAACGTTGGCACGATTAACCTCTGTTATGCAACGAGCATTCAGAGCTTCTTTCTATTGATCTTTTAAGAGGAACTTCTTGCAGAGGTCATCGTGAATCCGTTCAAGTGACTCCACTTCACCTTTCAGCCTGTCATTATCATCTTGAAGGAAGGTGGAGAGACTCTGAGCATCTGTGGTATATTTCTCAACAGTGTTCATTCTCTCCCTTATGCCGGATTGTTGATGCTTAAGATCCCTCACGATCCCCTCCAGACAATTCACATTGCTGAAATGGAGCTGCTCTGAGACCTTGACATCTGTTAGGGACAACTTGAGGGCCTCCACGTCCTGCTTGTGCTTGCACACTTCACCAGGCAACGCCCTCTCCAAGTTCCTGCTCTTCAGAGCCTCGGTACGATAAGCATCATGAGTGGTCTGCAGTTCGCCCTTCAATTCCTCAACCTTCTTCGCAAAGGGTTGCTAACTAGTCACTTGTCCACGTAGAGCATCCTCCTCCTTGACAAGATTCTCTTCTAAGCTCTCCCGGCAGAGTATCTTATGATACACCATCAATCCCTAGGTAATAGTAAAGACAGGAGTTTGAAAAAAGGGAGAACAGTGTTAAACTTGACATGGCAGTGGAAGGAAACTTTCTCGGAGGGAGCAGCCAGTGGCAACCTCAAGCAACTCGTGATTATTATAGCCAGAGAGATGCTCTTGTTCACCAGGGCCAACCAGCTCAGTAGTATGCACCATCACAACCCGTGGAGTTTTTATCAGGTTAACCCCCGCAATAATAGGGATTACAACCTTCAGAGCTCCACCAATGGGCTCAGGCACGGCCTCTACAACAACTTTTTACCAGGACGCCACTAAAAAGAGTCAGAGCCCTCAGGAGTCGGAGCAACAGCAGCAAGTTCTAAACATGAATGGACAATATCAACTTTCGAAGATAACAAGGAAAGAATATTATTTCAAAAACTGAAGTCCGAGGAGCAATAGACCTGGAGGTTGTGGATCAGAAGATATGGCAGGAAACAAGACATCTTCCTCCGCACTAGCCTCTTCCTCGGCCATGAGAGTCTCTTCGATCAGACGTCTATGCTTTTGTGAAGAAGGACGGGCTTCAACAGTAGCAAACGGGGTTACCTCAAGAGCCTCAGACGTAGGCACTCGGGGGGCTTCCCCCTCGCCATCAGAAATTACAAGGGTTTCACTAGCCTAGAAGACCTCCTCCTCTTCGGGGAACGAGATCTGCTCACCCGCTCCAAAACTCTCCCATTGAATGCCAACACATCAGGCAGGGAGAAATATACGGGGCAACAATTTGAATCTCTACTAGCATAGGCATATCATGACGAGAGAACTCATCAAGAACGACCACTAATCACCACACAAAAGGGTCGATTTGGCCTAAGCAAACATTATAACTACGGCATATGTCCTCTATGATTAGATTGACGCGCCTGTTAAGATGTAGAGTAAAAAGTTACGTGTGAACCATCGAATAGCCAGCCCCATGAGAAGAAATCCTTTCTTCAGCACCAGGAGGAAGAACGACAGTAAAATCGGGCCATTTTCATTCAAGTTTGATACGTATTATGTCCCTCTCTGTGGCTGCAGAAGGGTAAGATTCGATGGAAAGATTGCTTCTTTCACCCTCATGCTTGGGAGTTTGGACTTGCATGCGGCCGTTATTTTCGAAGTTGAAGGTATTTGGGAGGTAATCTTGCGTTCTGAAATTTGCTGGGAAAAAGCTTGGACCTTGTGCCATGATGATATTGTTAGCAAGATTGGAAAAAGAAGTTATCTTTTGAAGAAAGGTTCTTGAAGATCTTGGAAAAGTCGTGAATAAACTTTCTCACTTACGACGTATATATACACGTCTGGGTTGGAAACATATAGGGAAGTGGAATGATCTCAATCACATGGGATCATAATTGTGATTACTGCAGTTAAGTGATATGGATCCCCGTAATTATGGGATGTGAACAGAGCAGCAGCATTGGGAAGATACGGGGAAAAACCCCTCCAATCATCAGGGGGCACAATGTTGTACTAAAGAATTTGCATTTAATACGGAGCGCACAAAGAGTCAAGGAGACGAGAATCAGTACTGTCATGCCTTTACGTTTGCTATCATGCTTCTTTCACTTCCTGACTGCTTGCGCCAGCACTCAGCAAGTGGGGGGACTAACTGTGTGGGCAAAAATATGCCACCTATTGTTACGTAGATATGAGTCCAGCTGGCAAAACTAGACTTATCTTACAAGTCACCGGGCACTGATGATATACGCCCGTTCCTAGAGCCAATGACAGTATAGGCAGTTTGGCCACAGGGCGCAGGGAACACATCCCGTCGCCTAAGGTTTACAGTCTCCTAGTTAGGGTTTTATATACCACCGCCTTGAGTTGTAGGCCCATGACCCTATTAGTATTTGTATTTTACCTTATTTAGGACTGCGTATCACTACTATAAATACACATCCCTCCATTATTTCTCATCTATTTACTTGTCTTTACTTTTATCGTACTTTATTTACTTTTTCATCGTAATTTACCGTATTGCTTGTGACATAATTCATAATTAATTATTTAACCTAGACATAAAAATTTAGGCATAAATAATTTATTCGCTAAATATGGTTGTAATGCTTCTCATGACTCTATAGCTTACGTTAGTCTAGCACCTACTTTTGCTATGTATGCGGGAGAGAAAGAGAAACTTTTGTAACTTTGACCAGTCTTAATATTATATATATATATATATATATATATATATATATATATATATATATATTCAATTCCTTAGCAAAAAATAAAAAATTTCGAACCAACTATTTCAATTCCTTATTTTTCACATTGAAATTTTTTAAAAAATCATTGAAACAATCAAATATATTTTGTCATACTAATCACACTTAATATAATACCATGACCATCTGTATATCGTATAGAAAAGGTATTTTTTCTTGTTTTTCATGCGGTGTCTAGTATTCATTTTAGGATTTGACTAATTGGAATTGATGCTAAGAAAGTCCCACTAAAAAGGTAAAGCACTACCTAGTGGTGACTCTATTTACAGAGCTTGAAGTCAAGATATTTGGTTAATTATCTGTGAGAAATATTCAATTAAAAATTCTTGTATTATTATAAGGGTTATAGAAAAACCTGTTTTGTTACTCAAAAAGTTGTTCTTTTGCATAAAATTAAACCCGAAAAGATTTTTCTTATAGAGCCTTCTTTATTTGTCCTCTCTATATATATCCAACCACAAAGCACTCAACATTATTCTGCTCACTTTCTCAACTGCAATTCCGTAGTACAACCATGTATCATTTTGCAGCAAAACTTGCTTAAAAACCAGGTATATTCTCAAATTTATTTCAATTTTGAATCCATTTATGCAAATATTTTTTCTTTTATTTATTATTTGCACCAATAATTATGTAAATCTTTATTTAAACAATTATCAATCTTTCTATTTTTGTAAAGGGTTGCTATAAACAACACCCAACAAGTAATTTTTACTTATAGCATTTTTGGTTTACTCATTCGAACTCTGATCTAGTGGTAAGAGCTCAGTCTGTGACGTGTATGGTAATGATACAGGTCACGAAAAAAGGTAAAGGGACGGACCCATTATAAATCAAGTTTACAACTGTGCGACACCGTCACCTAGGGATTTCTTGATTCTTAAAAAAAATATAAGATGAGGAGGTTGAGCTAATTTTGCAGCAAAGGATATTAGATTTGGAGTTGAAGCAATGCAGTTAAAGTCACTATGGGTCCACATGTGAGTTCTTTTTAATACTCCATTGATGAATAATTGAAGTTAAAATAGTAGTAGAAAACGAAAACCGAGTATTTAAGTGCATAAAGGTTCACTGAGTTTCGAACTGCGGCACTGGACTCCAGATTCCTAGGTTAAAAAAGGGCGGAATCACCTAAATGACACTTCAACTTGTTCACTTTTTCATGCCGACACACAAACTTTGCCAATTTTCATTTTAACACATCAACTCAACATTTTTAATATGTTAAAACCACTCCTTCTGTTGACCCTTGGGCATGCATCAAAAATACACATAAGTGGCCATCCAGTCACAAAGACCAACTAAATTATTAACACGTCAAAGGCGCGAAAACCCCATAATAAACTCTTCATTTCCCTCCTAACCGTCTCATTTTCTTCCATTTCCATCTCTTCGCCTACCTACCCCTTCATCTACCATATGTAAACCCTAAGTGATGGCTTGAATTTCAATTTTTTTTTTTGGTTGGTACTTAGTGTTTCCTTCCCATAGCCACCAGAATATAGTGGCCTCAAACTCTATGTTTGTTTGCCGCTGGGTTATCATTCCCCTTATAATCCATCATATTCTAGTAGATATTTTGAATATCCTCCCAGCTGCACATCGCATTCATTTTCAAACTTGAACTTCTTTATCGTGGAGATCATTTCGCTTCATCAGACGTCTCTTGGCACGTCCGTGTTCATGTCCCTCTAAATACTTCAAGAGAAACTTATGGAAACTTTCACTATATCATGAAAGCACGTATTTGGCCGCCTTCGGGTATTGATGATATGCGCCTATTGATGAGCTTAGAAAAATTAATTGCAGAGACTAGAGCCATACGAGCCTTAGTTTGTCGAGCGAAAGAGTGGCTTGGGGCTTGACTTTGCCTAACAATTGCTATAACTCATTTTTAGGCAGGATAGCCTAAATGGCACTTCAACTAGTCCACTTTTGCTATGCTGACACCAAACTTTGCCCATTTCCATTTCAATACCTCAACTCAACCTTTTTAATATTAAAAAACCACTTCGTCTGTTGAACTGCATTAACTGTACATATGTGGAGTTAGTTGGTCCTCTGTGGCATTTGGGCGTGTGCGACCTTTAGGGGCGTGAAAGACTTATTTCCTCTCTCTAATGTTACAAACCCCCCTTTTTAAAGGATTTCTTCTTCATATACAAGAAGAAGCCTTAAAACACCATTAAAGAAGCTACTGAAGCTCTGAAAATCATCTAAAGCCCTTTATTTTTTACATTTTTTGTTCATCTTTTCTAAGTCTTTTTGCTCTTCCCAATATGGAAAGTTTTCCATTTGTCATTGTGGTGTTGCTGCAGCGATTCGAACCTCAAGGAGGCCACAAATCCGGGATGAAAATTCTTTGGATGCTCCAAATTTTGACGAAGGAGTGCTTGTGATTTTTTCTAGTGGTTAGACCAGCCTCTTTCGCATCGTTACAAAAAGATGATGTTGGGTTTGTTCTCAAGAATTCGCGTATTGGAGGAGCAACAAATGATGAACCAAACTCCAAAAAGATGAAAAGGCAATTATTGTGTTGGATATGTTATAATTCTTGTATTTGTGTTAGTTATATGTGTATTCTTAGCTTAGCTTTTATGTATAATGTGTTCTAAATTATATCAAGAATGTAGACGTCAAGTGTATGAATCTTTTTGTTGTAATGAAAATCACGCTTGGCATAAACAACTTCACATACATTTCATTCGTTGAAAGCTCCAAATTAACAAAAGTAGGCATTGAATGCCAATTCAAATTCAAAGTTATTCCACCACCAAAGCATAGATAATCAAAGTTGTTCCACAACCAAAATAAATATAGAATTAAGTCTGACACACAACAGACTTAATTAGAAATTGCAAATTAAGTTCGTACACAACAGGCTTAAATAGCACTTAGACATAAAGTTTTGCACCTAACAAACTTGAACAAAAACATAGTAAGTTTCTCCTATTGGTCATGGTTGAGACTGAAAGTAGTTAGCTTGGAACTGGCTCATGTTCATCTGAGACTACTGTAGGTTTGGTTGTGAAGATGTAATGGCTCCTTGGGATCCATCTAGTCTCCTCCTCATCCTCTGCTCACGTAGTTTTCTAGTTGTCACTGCATTCTTTCTGTTCCACTTTAGTCCAGGTAGTTTGAATTCAAGATCCACATTAGTTTGAGCAGCATTCTTTATGGTTCTAGGATATTTAACATTGTGTCTCTTGGTCCACTCTGCAAACACAAAGAAACAATATCACAAACCATCCTATATAATGTCAAAAAAATTAGCTACAATAACTACTTACCCTCTGTAGCACTGTACCAGAATTGCTAAACAACACACCAAATTCAGCAACCCTTAGGCATCTTCTAGGAGCTCCTCCAGAAGGCCGACTGATTGTTCAAGTATATGTAGATGACATCATCTTTGGAGCCCCTAATGAGAACCTTTGCCAGGAGTTTGCTGACCTAATGAGCAGTGAGTTTGAGATGAGTATGATGAGTGAGTTGAATTTCTTCTTAGGCTTACAAATCAAACAAACTCAGGAAGGCACAATGATCCATCAACTGAAGTACATCAAGGAGTTGTTAAAGAAATTCTACATGAAGACTGCTAAGGACATGAGCACACCCATAGCTCCTGGAACTAGATTGGATCTGGATGAAACTTGTGCTTCAATTGATGAAACTAAATATAGAGGAATAATTGGTTCACTTTTGTACTTAACAGCAAGTCACCCAGACATTGTGTATAGTGTGAGGTTGTGCCAAAGGTTTCATCAAAACCAAAACAGCCACACTTAACAGCAGTCAAGAGGGTCTTAAGATATTTGAAAGCAATTCAAGATCTATGTTTATGGTATTCAAGAGGTGGAAGTTTTGATCTGATTGGTTTCGCCGATGCTGACTATGCAGGTCACTTGGTTAATAGGAAAAGTACATCTCGGATGATACACTTCCTAGGTCCTTGTCTTGTTTCATGGGCTACAAAGAAGTAGAACTCAGTGGCATTATCTACAATAGAGGGTGAATATGTAGCAGCTGCTTTATGTTGTTCACAACTATTATGGATCAAGCAGCAGTCGGAGGACTTTGGAATCAAGTGTGGACCAGTTTCAATCTTTTGTGACAACACCAGTGCAGTCAATATAGCCAATAACTCGAACCAGCACAAGAGAACAAAGCATATTGATATTAGGCATCACTTCTTAAGGAATAATGTTAAGAAAGACCTACTTACTATGAACTTTTGCAGGACTGAGGATCAAATTACTGATATCTTCACTAAATCTTTGAACATGGTACAATTTGAGAAGAACATGCTTGAGTTAGGGATGACCAAGATACACTGATCGAAGCATCTCCTGGTTCTCCCAATGATTGGCGAGAGAAATTTCTTTGTTTAACCTAACTTAACTCTGTTTAATTAACTATACTTTTGCAACATAATTGTTTTGATTGCAAACCTGTTTGGAACCTATTTTCATAACTTAGATGCGGGCAAATAATTTTTTAATAGAGGATAAAGCTGAAGAACTTGGTGCTTGAACGTTCAGGTATGCATCCAATTACTTACCCTAACTGTAAAACTTGTCTTACGTGGCTAATTAGTTACCAAGTTAACATATGTGACGCCTACTTATTGGGTAATTTTAAATTTTAAATCTATTGAACCCCACTGGCGTCAGCTCCCATACGTAATAATGGTAAATACAGTTGTTACACGTCCCATCGTCTAGTTCCTTTCCCCGATATAGACTGTAGACCTTCCTTATTCGCTCAAGACATCTGAAAGGGTTTGTGACTTCGATATACATTGTTTCTATCACCACACTTATTCATAAAAACCATTTCTAAAAAAATTCTCTCCAAAACTCCTCAAAATTCTCTCAACATGTCTATTACATCCAAAACCTCACGCAACCCTACTTCTCCAAAATTCAAAATTTCCAAATTTAATCAGAAAGCAAAGCAACTGGCGGCGAGTAGATCAGTTGCAATGGCAAAAAAGTTTGTGATGTTACGACAAAGAAAAGTATTTGAGGAAGCTAAAAGCAAGGGGAAACAATGTCTACAGTGGTGGTAGAACAAAGTGATGAACAGAATCTAGAAAATATTCAAGAAACTGAAAAGGTAAACCCTAGTTCTTCTGTCATTACTGTTCCTGTTGTTAGTGATTTGAGTCATGAGCCTGTAGGAGATTTAGTTAAGGAACCCATGGTTGAGACTACTGAAAAGGAAACGGACGTAGTAGTGGTAGATGATAAATACAAAACTGATCATGCAGTAGACTGTAGTTGAGAAGGTGATTGAGGAACCTGCCGAGGAACTTGTTCCTTCGGTAGTTCCTCTAGCCAATGTGCATGTTGAAATAGAAGGAGAAAATGAGAAGTATGTCGAACCTTCCAAGGAACCTGAGAAAAAACCTAGTTCACTCTCTGGTTCTAAGGATGGTGATGATGCAGACTTGAAGGAGATCAATGACTATGAGGAAGATAATGTAGAGAAAGTAGGTTACACTTAGCCTTTAAACATGGTTTTGCCTGAGTATGAGGAGGCAAACCATAATATTCATGAAATTAAGAGTTCTGTTGAACCTGAGGTGATGCTTGTGTGTGAATCTAAGAGAAAGGCTGAGAAAAGATCAGAAGATGATATTCTGGTGAAGTCTATGAAAAAGAGAAGGCTTGTGAAGGTTAATGAGCATGTTGGTAGTTCTGGACATGGTGATGATGATGGTGGTGAGTGTAGTAAGAGAACTGGTACGGTGGGGAGAAGACCTGTGACTCGAGTTCTATCAAGGGACAACAGAGTAACGCTGGTGATGAACATGAGGTGTGTGGGAAAAAAATGTTGAAGTTGGTAGTTGAAATGAAAAGGAAGAAAAACAGAAAAGAGTTGAGTACATTAGGAGGTTATCCCTTGTGAAGGGTAAAATTCTCACTGACCTTAGCTGGAAGTTATGGTTCAGCTTGCAGACAAGTTGAGTGCTCAAAGTTGGTTGAACCTATTTAGAGATAATACAAGAAGGATGTATGAACAGGAGGTTCGAGAATTTTACACAAATTATACTGTGAGTGAGGGGATTGTGACTACTACTGTGAAAGGGCTGGTAATTCAGTTTAATTATGATGAGTTGGGTTCAATTTTGGGTGTTCCATCTCAAGGCTACAGTGAGTATTTTAGAAACTCATGGCCAACAAGAGGTAATAGTGTGTCTGCTTTGGAGATTACAAGAAAATTTGCAGGGAGACCTAGACTTGGAAGGGAAACACAAGTGAAAAAGAAGGCCATGGTACCCTTCTATCAGTTGCTTTTTGAGTTCGTGCTGAAGAACCTACTGCAGATGCTGGAAAGGCGTAGTGAGGAATATTTCCTTGATCTGACCTATATACACCTGCTAGATAGAGAAGTTCGTATTAATCTGCCTGAACTGATGATTAAGCACACGACTAGAGTGGCTAATATAGGGTTGGGTAAGCATGCCTTGGTCTATGCGTTCCTGTTGGGCAAAGTTGTTGAGTTCTTTGGGGGTGTCTCAAGCAAAGTGGATTGAACCAGATCTCAAACATGTATTTTGAAGGAACATCTTGAAATCCTGCGACTATGTGCTAGATGGTGAACCTGCAGATGAACCAGTACATCCAGAGGAGGAGGCTGAGGAGAGACAAGGTGCTCGCACAGATAGGAGGGTGGAATTTTATAGGAGGCAGCTTGAGAGGCAGACAGATGAAATCCCTTGGTTGAATGCTGAGAACACTAGGCTTGATGTTGAGCTGCAACGAGAGAGACAAGAGAATTTTGCTCGTCTTGCCATGTTTCTTGCTCGTTTCAATATTCCTGATGCCCCCTTAATTCTGAACATGTCCCTTCCTTATGTCCCGTAGTTGGTTCTTATTCTGGCCTGTTGTAAAGACAATTTGTTACTATTTAGGTTGTAATATTTCGGATGTTATATTTGGATGTTTTAAGCCGGTTTGGCATCCCTACTGCTGCTTGCTAGTGTTTATTGTCTGAAATAGGTTCCTGACTTAACAAGGTTGGCTAGCTGCCTATGGCACTAGAGTCAACTTAACTTAAATTAAGTAGAGCAGGTTTCATAAAACTATGAAACTTTTCGATGATGCCAAAAGTGGGAAGTTAGATGTTGTTTACATCAGTATATGTTTGTGACCTGATTTTTGCCTAACTGTTATTACCCTCTTTCTTTTTTAGTGTTTGATATGATACAGGTTCTTGTACCCTCGGTGAGACAATATTGTTTGTCATCACCAACAAGGGGGAGTTTGTTGAAGGATGGTTTTGATGAATGACAAAAGACCTGGTTCTATGTGGACGATGAAAAGATTCACAGTTGAAGTAGAAGACCAAGTTGTTCGAGTTCGAGACGAAGAAGGAAAAAGAGAACAGATGGAGTTGAAGTCTCAATCTGAGAAGGAGAAGGAAAAACTTCAAGGCGGTGCTGAAAGAGAAGTTGTTTCCCACGTAAAGAAGGATTGAAGACTTATGCAAAACAACTTAGGTTTCGTATAAGGCAATATGGGTAAACCTTATTAGAAACGAATTCCAAACTGGAAAAAGAGTTCCAACCTAATATGGAAAAGGCTTTCCATGAACTCTATAAATATAAGTTGTTTTGGCTAGAACAGAAGCAAGGCAGCAGAACGTGGAGGAGTTCGAGTTTCATAAGGTCTAGTCTATTTTGTCTTAATTTCTATTATAAGTTATTGAGTTGTAATATATCAGCTTGTTTAGAAGCATAAACTTAAGATTACGTTTTGATGAGGTAGTTTCAACCTTACAAGTCGTAGTGAGGCTTGGAAGGTTTTAGGTACGAGTCATAGTGAGGCTAGTTCTTTGATTGCATTGCGTTGTAATCTAAAACTTGCTCAGTTTCCTTGAGTGGAAAGTTTAAATCCCAAGAGTGTTGGGTCTTGGTTTTTGATCCTTTGAGTAATGATTTTTCCACATAAAAATCTTTGTGTTCTTTATTTTTCCGCATTGTGTTAAGGTTCAGTGATAGGTGAAACTTGCAAGGAACCTGGTTCTTTGTGAGTCAGGCAAACAAAGTAAAAGCAAGTTTTAGGTATTCGAAAATTGGGTAAGAACATTATTCACCCCCCTCCCCCCCCCCAGTGTCTTACAAATGTGCACCAGGTGCAACAAGATGACACAATTTTTTATAAGTCCGTTCCAAAAATAATAACATAATTCTAAATTTGAAAATATTTTTGAGTTAAAATTACTACTTTACCTTTAATGAAATATTTGATAGACACATTGAAGGATAATATGCATATAACAAATCTATACTAGATATATTTATCACAAACAAAACGGAGAACTTACTTGTAATTTTCGTAAGCGGAAGCGGTAGGATCTTGACCACGGTTAGAATTACTGGTCATCGGTGCTTGTCACGTTCTTGACAGAGCAACCCTTTTTCCATAGTCTAAATACTAGTTAATTTGTAGAGAGAAGAGTAGTAGGGAAAACAGTAGAGAAAGTACGTACTGTATATTTGAGTGTTTCACTGTATATATAACAGTATATAAAGTAGTTATCCTCTTATAGAACTTTACCAGGTAACTTATTCCTTTTTTTCCGGGAGAAGGGGCGTGGCCTCAGTGGCAGACAAGATGTGAGAAGCAAGATTGCAATGGTTCGATCACGAGAAGAGGAGGAGCGCAGACACCCCACTGAGGAGATGTGAGAGGTTGGTAGTGTTGGGTCTACGGAGAGGTATAGGTAGACCGAAGAAGAACTAGGACAAGGTAATTAGACAAGACATGACCCAGATCTAGATCACCGAGGACATGACCTTAGCTGGAGAGCGTGGAGGTCGATGATTAGGGTAGAAGGTTAAGATAGTAATCGAGTGTCTTGTCTCTTATAAGGTATTGTATCATAATGCTGATTTAGGGTAAAACTACGCGGAAGAAAATATTGATAATCAAGCAGAAACAATTAAAGGGATAACAAGAAATAAGGATTGGGGAGACCAGAAATGAGAAGAAAGAACGAATCAAACTCACATACGTGGATTGAATTCAAATAGGAGAAGAGAAGCTTGAACCAAATCTCGAATTCATACTAGGATGCAATCCTCGGTTTCCTAAGTCGTAGGAAATATATGAGCGTCACGCTCCAAACACGAAGGCCAACCCTCTCAATATCTTTCTCTCAGTTGTATACTCAAACTAGAATAATGAAATGAAATGGCTAAGAGTGGCATTTATAGGTGGGCCACACTCTTAAGTGAAATGACTAAAAGCCCCTAAGTCTAGTTAAAACAATAGAAGTCATTTACGGGTATAGTTGGAATTACACAACAAAATAGTAGCAAACTCGGATGGACTTCACAGCAGCTAGGCGTTCCGCCTCTTTGGAACTCCAAAGACCAAGCAGCAAAGTGGGCGGTCTGCCTCTATTTTGGGCGGTCCGCCTGGTGGCATTTCCTGAGAGCTGACATTCAACTAGGCGGTCCGCCTGGTTTAGTGGGCGGTCCGCCTGGTTTAATGGGCGGTCCGCCTCCTCCTGTGCCTTCTTGAAATGCCTCAAAATGTGTCTCTTGAGCCCCTCCTTGTGGCCTAGATGGTCCTCCTTCCATGGTGCTCCAATGCATGATCTTCAAGTCGCTTCTGAAGCCCGTCACTTGTCCTCTTTGTGCTCTCAAGCTTGGTTCTTTGATAGTTGGCGCTTTGGCTCAATTTTCCCTGCATTATCCTCGCCTTCTTGAAAGGATTTCGTCCTCGAAATGAAACTATCAAGCCTACATTCAAAACAAGCACAAACAAAACTTCCCACTATAAGAGTAAGTTAGTGTAAAAAGTGTGGAAAACACACTCTTATGATAGATCAAAGCATCAATTCTAATAAAAAAGCTCATGTATTCAAAGGAGACAACAAGTACTTGACTGAAGAAGAAAGTGCATCCAACACAAAGACAAGCAAAGAGATCAATAGGACAAGGAACATGCAAGATATAGCAATCAAATTCCCTATGATCCCTAAGCTTATGACCAACACACCAAGCCTTGAAATCAATAACATCACAAGGTGACACATTGGCTTTGGCATGCTCAACACTCAAGGCATGATCAACATATGGAATGGAGTAAGCAAAATAGTTCAAGCAACAACTAACATCAAATACTCCACTCCCCTTCTTAAAAGCACTCTTACACACACCAAGAGATACCTCCTTACCTCTAAATTCACCTCCAAGACAATCCTTCTCGCTAGACAAACTCCCAAGGGAGGTCTCAAACAATAGGTTATCTATAGAGTTAAGCATTCCAATCCATGGAGGTTGAAACTCACACTCCACTCTAGTTTGATACAATTTACCATTTCCATTGAAGTTGCCCTCATACAAAGGATTAGTATAGGCACACTTCTCGAGTTCATTAGCAAGCAAAGGTGAAGTTCTCAAACTAGAGACAACATCTACACTTGAGGAGTCATCAAAAATAATTCGATCCATCTCATACACTAGAGACTCCTTAAGGTCACAACCATCCTCACTACGACACAAGAGACCACTACTATCAAGTAGGCATTCAAAAGGAAGAATGGTATATTCATGCAATTCATCTTCTCCTTTATCAAATATGGGTGGTGTGTCATAACAAGGTTCACAAGAAAGGTCAACTTCAATATTTTCACTAAAGAGAGGTTCGATGAAAACCGAGCTCACATCATGATGTGGCTTTTCAACCCTCTCAACTAGTGGTTCACGTTCACACACAAGTTAACCAATTGACTCTACACTAGTTGCAAACACATTATAATCATACATAGTGTGGAGTTATCACAAGCACTATCACAAGACAAGGAAGTAACATACTCAAGGGGAGAAGAACTAACACATACCTTCGAGTGGCCATCTTGCTCACTCAATGCACTTGAAGTATCACGAATAGGTTCTCCACCTTGTAGCTCGCATTTTGAATCATCTTCACCTTGTCTTTCCATCTTGGAACATGGTTGAGGCTCCATCGGTTTGCCTCCAAGAATACCTACACAAGAATTCAAACAAGTAGAGGAAAAAGATAAAGGGTTAAGGTTAGAATAAGGAGTGTCCTCACTCTCAATGATTCTTTTTCCCTCTTTCTTTTCCCTCATTTTCTTTTCAAGGTTGGGTGTAGATTCGGGTGGTGAGATGCCACTCACATCACTCAATAGATCCTCTCTTTTTTTCACTCGAGGAATGTCACCGGTCACTCCCTTACTCCTCTCTATCTTTTGTCTCTCAAATTCGGGTGAGTTGGGACGAGGCCCAAGAATACCCATAGTCGGAGTAGGAGGACTTTTAACATCAACCAGGAATCTAGGACTTGAAGACTCATCACTTGATGTCTCCTTCTTCTTTGTTGGTGAACCACTTGGATTTGAAACGTGTGGTTTCGGGTTCACCTTGTTGACACTTGTCCGCCCTTCACTTGCACTAATCCCACCACTTCTTGTAATTGTAGAACTCCTTGATTGCATAATTTCAACCTTGGAAGGAAGTTCTCGCTCCTTGCTCCTTTGCATAGCCAAAAAAGGTGCACTAGTGGGCAATTGGCCTTTTGCTCAATAAGGTACAAAGTCATAAACCCTTTGCCATATGCCCACAAGATACACATCCTTCATAGTACTATATTGCAACCTCTTGTCATGCAACCATGGCTCTCATAACCACACATCAACATGCCGCATGGGATACACATCACACCACACATAACATTTATAATTCCTATGAGATAGAAGTACCCGAGCTTCCTTGGAAACCCACACTCCATCATATTCATAAGGATCCTCTAGCTCACGGCATGGTATCCTTAGTCTATCAACCAAAGATGTGCTAATACAATTGGAATGGGTCTCATTAATTTTGAGCAAGTATCCCCCAACACCATTTACCTCAACAACGAACCTACGTCTACCCAAGTTTCGTAGAGATGCATCCAAGATAGAACTTGAATGCCCATGAGTGTAAACACCAACAACTTGGGTCTCCCTTATCCCTACTCTCCTAGCAAGATTGCTAGGGTAACATCCACTTCCCGTCACTCTTCCAACATTAGAAGTGTTGTTGAACGTCAAGGAAGGAACCTCGCCATGGAACCCATAAGTATCCCTCGCCTTGGTTTCATTAGCCATAGCACTACTCCTACTACAACTACCCATACCCTTCATGGCACTGATAGAATAATACAACCCTCTTGTAGCAAGAGCAATACTATCTCTCATACCAGCCTCCACATAGGAATTAGAAACATAAGGTCCCTTAGCATACCTAGAAGGTGCAAGCTTCTTCTTTCCAATGGAACAACTACCACCTCCTCCCATACTAATGGAAGGACTTCTACTACTCCCTTGTTCACCATTAGAAACACCAAGAGAAGATACAAATGAATAATTCAAATAATCAACCTCATCATCAATTCTCTCTATGTCACTATTATCATTTTCAAATTCATCACAAGTAGAGTAAGTAGGAACATTGTACCTTGAAGCGTCACCATCTTCGAATTCTTGACTAGAAGTATAAGGATCAACACATTCATCATCATAAGCCTCATAGCCTTCATCAACCTCACGATCATCATAGTGAACCGCTTCATCCTCGTAGGAGCCATGGTTTCCCGTGTCATCATAGTAATCCCCACCAACATCATCATAGGAACCATAGTCTCTATCATCTCCATACGAGCCATAGCAACTCGCATCATCCCCACATGAGCCATAATCTCCACAATCATCATCCGACATAGTTACAACACCAAAAGAAAGAACCTCACAAAATCACTCCTTCATGTGTATCATTCAATATATGAACAGTCAAGGGCAAGGCCTTCAATCTCTTAGAAACCACGGTGATCACAACTAGTATGTCCAAGTATTAGTTAGGAATGGAGTTAATGGGACTCGATGTGCGGACGACTATTTAAAGTGCGCACTTGAGGCAAAAGAAAGCTCTACGACTCTTCTTTGAATTCTAATCTCCTCTACGCACGAATTTCCTAATATGCAAGAAAGTTAGTGTCTTTCGAGAAGGCCAATTACCCTAGAAACACTAACCAAGAAGTCCGGAAGCAAAGAACAATGAAAACCTAGGAAATAAAACTACCCGGACACCCTCAGGAAAAGGGGCGCCCTGCCTCTGAAAAGGGGAGGTCCGCCTAACAGAGATCCAGAGAGCAGCCACCAAAGTAGGCGGTCTGCCTCCCAGAGTGAGCGGTCCCCCTACTACTGCTTCCTGCAGCTTTGCAAAACGAGTTTTTGGCTCGTTTTGCACTCAAATTCCAACGTTTTAAAGTTGTTTTTGCAATCTAAAGGTGCCCAATGGTTTTTTCAACAATTTTCCCAATGAAATTTAACAACACCCAATCAATAACAAGCTCGAATTAAGAATTTGAGCAACTTTCTAGGGTTTTACAAATTTTGAGATTTTGGATTTTCAAATTTTGATTCATTACACCAAAACATGATATGAGGGTACCAAAGCAACGGAAATAGAATTTATAACAATCCCCAATAACTTTGAACACTTGGGGAATCAAATCCAATTTGTTCTATAAATTTTTTTCAATTTCAAGTTTTTCTATTTTTTTGTTTTTCTTCTTTTCAAGAACAACAAGAATACTAACACAACAATCACCAAGATAATATGGCACGATCGAGGGTTTGTAAGAACAAACTTATCCGTGCGTTGATACTAAATGATGCAGGGTAAAACTACGCGGAAGCAAATAATGATAATCAAGCGGAAGCAATTAAAGGGATAACAAGAAATAAGGATTTGGGAGACCAGAAATGAGAAGAAAGAACGAATCAAATTCACATACTTGGATTGAATTCAAATGGGAGAATAGAAAATTGAACCAAATCCCGGATTCATACTAGGATGCAATCCACGAGTTCCCAAGTCGTAGGGGATACATGAGCGTCATGCTCCAAACACGCAGGCCAAGCCTCTCAATGTCTTTCCCTCAATTCTATACTCAAACTAGACTAATGAAATGAAATAGCTAAGTGTGGCATTTATAGGTGTGCCACACTCCTAAGTGAAATGACTAAAAGCCCATAAATCTAGTTAAAACAATAGAATTCACTTAGGGCTATAGTTGGAATTACACAACAAAATAGTACAAAACTCGGATGGACTTCACAGCAGTTAGGCGCTCCGGCTCTTTAGAACTCCAGAGACCAAGCAGCAAAGTGGGCGGTCCGCCTCTATTTTGGGTGGTCCGCCTGGTGGCATTTCCTGAGAGCTGACATTCAACTAGGCGGTTCGCCTGGTTCAGTGGGTGGTCCGCCCCCTCCTATGCCTTCTTGAAACGCCTCAAAATGTGTCTCTTGAGCCCCTCCTTGTGGCCTAGATGGTCCTCCTTCCATGGTGCTCCACTGCATGATCTTCAAGTCGCTTCTGGAGCCCGTGACTTGTCCTCTTTGTGCTCTCAAGTTTGGCTCTTTGATGGTTGGCGCTTTGGCTCAATTTGCCCCGCATCATATGCTATACAGAGTAATTTTGTCTTAGTCTTTGTATTCTTATCTACTGTTATTATCTGTGTATCTTTTTATATGCATTAGTTTTATCATTCTCTTTAGCATGCTATATTCCCCTTATTTTCAAACGTGTTTTCTAAATGTTTTCTCTAGTCGAGGATCTATCGGAAACAACATCTCCAACTTTGTGGGGGTAAAGTCTGCATACATCTCACCCTCCCAGATAACTTGGTATAGATAACGGTATAAGTTTTATAAAATATCACTTCTCGGTATGATATTTGGTTTTCATTAAAAGAATACCAGAATATGAATACCATATTGAAATTTTATATATTGAGTTGTTGTATTGTATACTCTAGAGTCTTTGTAATGTCAAGGGTTAGAATTAATTAATCTTCAATTGAATACCCTTCGTCGGATCATCCCTTATTAAGGACAATTCATAAATAAGGACAAGATTTAAAAAAATACAGACATACTGATACCTCTAAACTGTACAAAAGAAATTACAGCTGACTACCCAACTTACTAGGTTTAAGGCTATCCAGACTAGACATCTAAGAGTACCAAAGAAGACAGAAACCTCCTGAAGGGAGCAAAATGCAACTGAAATAATAAATAATAAACTGGTGGCCATTCGGAATAAAAACTGACTCACCTTGACAGCTGAAGTCGTCTTCGCTCCTTCACAATGTGGCGAACTCAATCCTGGAGCGAACCTGCCAAAACGAAATAGATAGACAAGAAACAAACAACAAACAAGGGTGAGTCAATAGGACTCAATAAGTGGGGCAGACTAGCCACCTCAAAGAATAGGATAGCTAGCCAGGGAGAAAAAACAGAAAAACCAAATTCCTCTTACTTAAATTATAAAAAGGAAAAGCCAGATAATAACCAGAAACACGTATGAAACCATAAACTCAACCAGGAATACGAGTTAGAAACATATCAACAGATAAGCAATGCACGTATAAGCAGAATAGTAGTTATGTACCACAAATCTACACAATGGTATGAAATGAAATGACATGAAATGAGATGAAATGAAATGAAATGAAATATGATGCCAAGGGTCACATGTGCCCGTAATCCCATCCCAAAGCAGAATACTCCTGCATTCGAGGGGAATCCAATCTGATAACCAACTGGAGCGGAATACTCCTGCTTCTGGGGCGGAATACTCCTGCCCCCGATATAATGTAAACCAGAGGCGGAATACTCTTGCACTCTCCTGGGGCGGAATACTCCTGCACCCGATATAATGTAAAGCTGAGGCGGAATACTCCTGCTCCTGGGCGGAATACTCCTGCACCCATTATGATATAAACAAGAGGCAGAGTACTCCTGCACTTTCCTGGGGCGGAATACTCCTGCACCCGATATGATATGCAATGTAATGCATATGAATGACATATAACGCATATGAATGCAATATGATGCAATAATAACCCTTCACCGGCGCGGGACTCTCATCGGCAGCCGGGAAGTAGATGCCAACTAACAGCCAGAGTACAATGCTCAGATCCTCAATGCAATACCAACAACAGGAGATAACATATAATATACAATGTAAATCCAAAGCTAAGGCGTAATGAGTACGTCTATCGGCAGCTACACACGTAAGGAACACGTGGTAGAAAATTCACGAGGGCAGGTGCCTCCAAAGAAATGGATATAAACACTTACCTTATTTCAAGGTGCTACCCAACAACCGCTTTATCCTTTGGATTCACTGCCAACGATACTGCTTATTCAATAAGCAGAAAATATATCAAATTAGGCTAAAGGCTTCATTCCTCAAGTCTTAGGGCAATCCGGTTAAGAAACCGATACCCTATTCGCATACGCAATACACAGGCCAGGCCTATATACAGGGTTTAAGGTCACATAACCAAACCCTAAATAAATTACATTTATATGTTGCCCATAACTCACTGAGTATGAATATATAATTAATTCCATTATCGGGGTCCAATTGACCCTTTAAACTATCAGTTGAACTTATTTAAACGATGTCTAATATTCAAAATTTTACCATTAAAATATATTGAAACACACGTAATAAACTCAAATAATGCATTAAGATCATTACCTGAATGTTTCGGGGTGAAAATTCTATCTTTTTCCGGCTCTTTTCTCATTTTCTGGTATTATTTCGCCTCTGCTTTCGCGGTTCCTTTCCGTTTTCTTGTTTCCCATTTCTGTTGCTTATTGTTGATAATACCTTCCTTAGCTTAACCGACTTTCCATTTTATTTTCTTTCTTTTCCTTTTTCATTTTATTTTCTTTTATAATTTATTTTTTTAATAAAAAACTAAAACTGTACCCTATGATACTCGAATAATTCCAACTTTTGCATACCAGTTATATAAAATATATGTAACATACTTGCTAGGGCGGATCTCAAATCGAACACCCGAAACTCAATATGCAAATTAAATGGGAAAAAAGTCAAATTATTTAACTTTCGGCATTTTAGCAGAAACTAGTCGAACAATCTCGAAATTCACTTTCCAAAGTTCACAAGAGTCACAAATAATCATACGAACCTAACGTCACTTTCGAATTTCGAATCGGAGCTCATTTGCCAAAACCGAGCTCGAAAATCTCTTTTTAACATTTATCGATAATAAAAACTGAAACCTTCTTCCGATGCCTTCCAAACGAGGTCTGATTAAGCTCAAACAGGTCCTAATGGATATTACAAATATTTTAAAATTATCGGCACGCCAATCGGAGTTCTAACTTCCGAAACGACTAACCGAGGTCGTTTCATTCTCGTCCACTTATACTCTCGTTCATCCTCGAACGAGCCAAAGTCTAAAGAAAAATAAATTCGCATAGATAACAAGAGAACTTGCACGACCTTCATGAGCTACTCCACAGGCCTTACCTCCTGATTACAGGATCAGAATTATATTACGCACATCGTACTTTTGGAATAAAATATATCTGGATAATATGATAATACCATTCCACAGCTTATTCTGACTAAGTTGATCTTTCCTCAATCACGAGAAGAGAGTTCTACATTTTCAAAGCAAAGATATACGAAACTTTGGATGGATTAACATGATTCAGCCGATAATCACCTCTTCGATATACCTTTTGATATAGAACAGGTCGATGGAACTAAGAATTAGCTCACGCTTGATGCAATAGGGGAAGCTTTTTGAAGTACCCTCGTCATCACACACTATAGAAGATTTGATGCAAGCATATTATTTTTACGAACGCACCGTGCAACATCTCAGTTGATGTTAATGTTGTTCCGCAAGCTCCTTGTGGGAATGTAGTTACTCATATCCTAATGTATGTCAAAGGTTTATCTGAACAGGGTCTATCATATAAGGATAAGATCATGCAAATACTACTGGATAGTATGATGCAGACCAAGAATGATATTCAGATTGAACATCTACTTCAGGGTATTATCTTTGAATTGGAAACAGTATGACTTAAAAAAGTGAAAATAAAAGAGACATGTAGTTGGACCATGAGCTGAGGCAGAATACCAGCAACAAAGTTGATTACATGTGCACTCTAAAGTAACTTCTCAAAGAGTTGAGATGTGAAGAAGATATGCCAATGATGGATGGACGATAAGCTGCACCAGACCCTTAGCTCTAAATTTTCATGAAGTAAAATAGCGTCAGTATAAGGATCCAGTTCTAGTTGAATACAGACAGATAGCCAGAAGAAAATCGGAGTCCACTATACAGGGTTACTACTGACGGTGTTCTCATGTATAAAGGTAGACTTTATGTTTCTGATGTTGCAGATTTACGTGGACAGATTATGATAGAGGCACATTATTCCAAATACACTGTCCATCCAGGTTCGACTAAGATGTACCATGATCTTAAGCATATTTATTGATGGGACAGAATGAAGCGTGACATACTGGAATTTGTGGCTCAGTGTTCTAATTGCCAGCAAGTTAAAGTTGTGTCATCTTTCCAAACTTTATACTTTCAGCAGATAGGTACGTATATATGATCAGGTTGCCATCTTATCTCTAGCATTAATAGATTATTAGTGGGTTTAGCAATGATCGACACTCATTGTAGGTTTCTGTAGTGGCCCTAGGTTGGGTCGTGACTAAAGTGGTATCAACGCCTTAGAGATTTAGTATTACCATTCAGTATTTGGAGGAAGACTCCTCCACTTAAAACACAAACTCATGCGGCTATTTGAATAGGAATAACCATCCCCGCACAGTCCGCTGGACTAAAGAAGATTTAGCTAAAGTTTGAACGTAGGCAGACCTAAGCTACCAAACTACCCTTTCGAGTTGCCAAACAGCTGCAACTCTCGAGTCACAACTCCATACATTTTCTATAAGCACCACCGCCTAATGGATCAAATTAAAGATCAAACGATGCCTCTCATTACCCTTAGTAGCCTTGAAAAACAACAATGTGCTTACCCGGCTACAATAACACGTACTCTGGCTCAACACAGGGAACATCACAAGCGGCTACCAACTGCCAAAACTCACTAGTGTCGGACGAAGAAGAAATAGAAATGGATCGAGGATAGAAATAATTAGAGCTTCAGGAACCTCATCTTCTTATTTGCTTGGCTACCAAAGCTAGACTACTTACGAGTTAAAGTAGCCCAAGAATCGCAATTGAAGAAACAGATATTAAATGAGCTTTATGAAACAACATCCCTGCCAATTTGACCTCCCAATAAGAAGGAATCTCTGACAATTTACCAGAAACCCTTTTATAACCCAGACAAGCTCATAGGATAACATACTTTACTAGCGCTTTGAATCAAGAGGAGATACGTAGATCGAATATTACTTACTAATCACTTTGCACAGGAAGAAATGATAACACTTTCTGATGGTGACGAATTAGGATCCCATTATCCTACCGACATTGAATTTCGAGGTGAGAGGTAAACTGATTTGACATAATAATAGAAGGAGGCACAACAAGATGCCAAGCAAACAATACTGACACTCACCGTCAAATTTCTCATATTTAGACTAGATAAATTAGTAGGATCTCACAAATTCCAGGAATAAATCATACCAGAAGCTCACCCCTCCACCGCAACCGATTCTTAGTAGAAACAACATCCCAAGAAACCATGGAAATATGATAAGACAAACTATTTCCAGATCGATCGAAAAAAATAAATCTTAGTCACAAATAAGGGAAGAAGAATCGATCGAAAAAAATAAATCTTAGTCACAAATAAGGGAAGAAGAATTACATGGGTCTACTACATCGGATGCCTCAGCATCCTGCCAGACTAGCAGTTCATAGAACTGCCTATGCAGCTAAGCTGAGCCGCTACCCTGATACTTATTTCCATAAGAACCACAACCACCACGCTCTCGACCTCTATTGGATGGTGGAATTTCTCTGGCTGATTAAGATCTAAACGAAATCCCCTACGACTGTGCAGGTGCCTGATGACGAGAGAAAGGACGACTGCCTTCTTACTGGAGTAAGGGAAAACTACTCAAAGGATAACCAGACTCAAAACAATGATAACACATTTTCACTGAAAATGGAAGTTGGACATATTGTTGAAAGCTATAAAGAGAAAGCTGAGTCTAATCTTGATGAACTATTCGCGCACTCTGAGAATTACGCTCTACAAGTTGAGATAACCTGGCAAGTAACATCCCAAAATAATCAGAACTCTTACCTCCAAAGGACACCACCAGGGCCGTGGGATCTCTTGATCTCCCGCTCTAACTTATTCATACCTCTGAGAAATATCAACAACAACATCAAATAAAGTCCTGACATCAATCTCTCAAGCCATCTGGGACCTCAAGGAAGAAGAAAGGTCACCAATAAATCTTTGAATATTCTCGGAAGGTTCATGGACTAGTTCTTATGCATACCCAGCCATCCTAAAGAATTTAATCTCATATTCTAAAATCCGACAAGCTACCCTATCCAGTCCACTCAACTTAGAAACTTTTTTCATCTCGCTCGCTGCGCAAAAGGAACTTTTCCACGAATCTAGAAGAAAAATCGATTCAAGTTAGCTAATAAGAGAGCGGCCCACCAATTCAAGGCTGGATCCTGAAACTAGAAAAAAGAATAATCAACACCATACCGCTCGATATAATCAAGTCTGAAGGATACGCTGACATCATTTTATTTTTTTAACTTACACGGGGATTATCTGATGCATGGCTTGAGAATATCAGAAGGTTCAATCAGATAAATAATGCAGCATCTTCGGATACTCGGACCGAGCTATTACTTGGGCAAGCTAACCAACCAGAATAATTAGTGGCGCAACACATGCTGCCTCTGGAACATAATTTACTGGGGCAACATCAGGAACTGGAACAAGAGCCCTCTAAGTCCGAACATCTGCATCTGTGGCAACCTAATAGGAGGTTCTTGCAGTATCTGCGCTGCCAAGATTTTTATGAAAGCGTCGTAGAGAGCCAAGGGAACCACAAGGCCCTGCTCCCTTGCCCATCGCGAGCTCGTACAACTGGGACCTCCGTAACTAGATCGTCAGCACGATCAAAAACTCTTGGGGCTTCATCAGTGCTAGCCCCAGGCTAGACTGCTTCGTCTTGAACTCATAATGTTTGCTGATTAATCGCACGAGGGTTCACAATTACCACGAAGAAATTAATGAAAATACTTTTGCATCATAGACTGACGCACGATCAGAACAGAAGGAAGTGAAACTTCCTAAATGCCATCATAGCCTCTCGTAGATAAGTACGGACGTCTACGTACCCAACAACGAGACTCTACTAGACATTGTCTTAGTCTGGATAGACTCTAAATCGGGCTCTGATACCAACTGACACGACCCGGATTCCAGTTAGGCCGTGCGGGCACCCGACATCCTCCCATAGACCCATCGGGCAAACCCTTACCATATAAATTAGAAAAATAAATATAACAATTCTTAAATAAGGAGAAGACTTAAAAAAACACAGACATGCTGATACGTCTAAGCTGTACGAAAGAAATTACAGCTGACTACCCAACATGCTAGATTTAGGGCAGACTAGACATCTAAGAGTACCAAAGAAGACAGATACCTCCTGAAGGGAGCAAAATGCAACTGAAATAATAAACAATAAACTGGTGGCCATTCGGAATAAAAGCTGGCTCACCCTGACAGCTGAAGTCGTATTCGCTCCTTCACAACGTGGCAAACTCAATCCTGGAGCGAACCTGCCGAAACGAAATAGATAGACAAGAAACAAATAACAAACAAGGGTGAGTCAAAAGGACTCAATAAGTGGGGCAGACTAGCCACCTCAAAAAATAGGATAGCTAGCAAGGGAGATGAAACAGATAAACCAAATTCCTCTTATTTAAATAATAAAAAGGCAGAGCCAGATAATAACCGAAAACACGTATGAAATCATAAACTCAACCAGGAATACGAGCCAGAAACATATGAACAGATAAGCAATGCACGTATAAGCAGAATAGTAGTTATGTACCACAAGTCTACACAATGGTATGAAATGAAATGACATGAAATGAGATGAAATGAAATGAAATGAAATGAAATATGATGCAAAGGGTCACATGTGCCTGTAATCCCATCCCGAAGAATACTCCTGCATTCGAGGGGAATCCAATCTGATAACCAACTAGAGTGGAATAATCCTGCTTCTGGGGCGGAATACTCCTGCCCCCGATATAATGCAAATCAGAGGCGGAATACTCATGCACTCTCCTGGGGCGGAATACTCATGCACCCGATATAATTTAATGCTGAGGCGGAATACTCCTGCACTCAGTATCTGACATAAGAGCGGAATACTCCTGCTCCTGGGCGGAATACTCCTGCACCCAATATGATATAAACCAGAGGCAGAATACTCCTGCACTTTCCTGGGGCAGAATACTCCTGTACCCGAAATGAAATGCAATGTAATGCATACGAATGACATATAATGCATATGAATGCAATATGATGCAATAATAACCCTTTACCAGCTCGGGACTCTCATCGGCAGCCGGGAAGTAGATGCCAACTCACAGCCAAAGTACAATGCTCAGATCCTCAATGCAATACCAACAACAGGACATAACATATAATATACAATGTAAATCCAAAGCTAAGGCGTAACGAGTACGCAAATCAGCAGCTACACATGTAAGGAACACGTGGTAGAAAATCCACGAGGCCAGGTGCCTCCAAAGAAATGGATATAAACACTTACCTTATTTCAAGGTACTACCCAACAACCGCTTTATTCTTTGGATTCACTGCCAACATTCCTGCTTATTCAATAAGTAGGAAATATATCAAATTATGCTAAAGGCTTCATTCCTCAAATCTTAGGGCAATCCGGTTAAGAAACTGATACCCTATTCGCATACGCAATACACATGCCATGCCTATGTACAGGGTTTAAGGTCACATAACCAAACCCTAAATAAATTACATTTATATGTTGCCCATAACTCACTGAGTACGAATATATAATTAATTCCATTATCGGGGTCCAATTGACCCTTCAAACTATCAGTTGAACTTATTAAAACGATGTCTAATATTCCAAGTTTTACCGTTAAAATATATTGAAACACGCGTAATAAACTCAAATAATGCATTAAGATCATTACCTGAATGTTTCGGGGTAAAAATTCTATCTTTTTCTGGCTCTTTTCTCATTTCTGGTATTTTTTTCGCCTCTGCTTTCGCGGTTCCTTTCTGTTTCCTTGTTTCCCGTTTCTGTTGCTTATTGTTGCTAATACCGTCCTTAGCTTAGAACCGACTTTCCATTTTCTTTTCTTTCTTTTCCTTTTTTATTTTATTTTCTTTTATAATTTATTTTTTAATCAAAAATTAAAACGGTACCCTATGATACTCGAAATAATTCCAACTTTTGAATACCAGTTATACAAAATATATGTAACATACTTGCTAGGGCGGATGTCAAATCGAACTCCCGAAACTCAATATGCAAATTAAATGGAAAAAAAAAAGTCAAATTATTTAACTTTCGGCATTTTAGCGGAAACTAGCCGAACAATATCGAAATTCACTTTCGAAAGTTTACAAAAGTCACAAATAATCATACGAACCTAACGGCGCTTTCGGATTTCGAATCGGAGCTCATTCGCCAAAATCGAGCTAGGAAATCTCTTTTTAATATTTATCGATACTAAAAACTGAAACCTTCTTCCGATGCCTACCAAACGAGGTATGATTTAGCTCAAATTTCACAGACAGGTCCTAATAGATATTACGAAAATTTTAAAATTATCGGTACGCCAATCGGAGTACTAACTTCCGAAACGACTAACCGAGGTCGTTTCAATATATATATATATATATATATAGACACACACACACACACCCCCCCTCCATCCCAATTTATGTGACACTATTTCCTTTTTTGTTCGTCCCAAAATAAGTGGCACCTTTTCTTATTTGACAACTATTTAATGCATCATCTCTATTTACCCTTGTTGGACCCTACATACTTTTAAACCTACAAACAACTTTTTTATTAATCAAATCTTCTCTCTCTTACTTTTTTAAGGGTAAAATTGATACTTAACAAGGTCAACCTCTATTTTCTTAAACTCCATGTCCGTTCAAATGGTGCCACATAAATTGAGACGGAGGGAGCATATATATATATATATATATTGATGACTCGTGATAAAATTTGGTTGTTACGCTGCTAGTGGATGTTTTTTTAGTTTTTTAGCTTTGCATAATGTGATTTTCTTGTTAGTTTGCTTGTTAATTGGAAGTCATGTTAAGTATGTATAGATTGTTTAAATATGAAGTAGAAACTTTGATATCATCTAGTAGGAGAAGCAAAGTATTAAGTAGATCTATTTGGATTAAGAAATTTATATAATTTTATGCAAGGTTATTAAAATATAAAGGTAAAAGATAATTTAATTTAAATAATAATTTTCTATCAAAGGTTCAGCTTGAACTACCGAAATTATCATATCAAAAAAATCAAAATAAAAAAGGGTAAAATCAAACCATATAAATTTTAATTTGATTTTGGATTGATATAGCATTTTATGAAATTGAATATTACAATAATTGGATCGAAATTCGTTAATACTATACCATACAAACCATCGAAATTCGTTAATACTATACCATACGAACCAAGCACACACCTATTTAGTATAACTCTTTCCACGTCAGTAATTCGGCTGATTAGCACTATTCATACGACAGTGTATGATCTTCAATTTGAGGTGACGTTTGTGACTTGAAAGAAGAGTGTATGCCTCGTAAGAAGAGAAATGAGTGCCAGTTATTTCAAGGAAATTTTTTACAATTATGTGAAGGTCCTTTTTAAAAAGTCCAACTGTCAACTCTATAATTCATGGAAATTGCAATTGCATGATTGCATCAAGTGGTTACATTTACAACTCTTTTCTACATGGTTAGATATAAGATTATATCCCATCAAAATTCTTACCCTTTTAATCTTTCGTATCCTATTTACAAATTCATTTCACTCAAAAAAATTAAAAAAGAAAATAAGATAAAGTGAAAGAATAAGTTGCATTTTATATAGTCCGCTCTTGAGATGTCTACACTTTATTGAAAAGGATGTAAAGATAAGAACAATAGTTATTGCAAGTAAAAACAAGTAAATCCCGAATCTCGTTCTTTTAAAACATGAAGTTATGATCTTATCTCAACTGTATGATGGCAAAAGTCATTTAATTAAGTTATCCTTCTGATTCACTTTGTTTTTACCATTGTAGAGCTATAAAAACTAGTTGAAAGAAGAGAACTTGATGCAAGAAGACTATAATTAGTTTCATCATCATAATGAAAAGTTTTTTAATTTTATTTTGTATCTTATATATCAATGCTTGTCAAGTCACTGCTGATGACGATGGTGGTTCTTTCCAGGTTCATATTATTGATGCTCTCTCCAATGATGATATACCTTTGTGGTTACATTGTGCTTCTAAAGAAGATGATCTTGGATATCATAAGATTAAAGTGAAGGATGATTTCCGCTTTAGTTTTAAAATGCATTTTTTTGATCGCACACTATTTTTTTGTCATTTCTGGTGGGGTAAGAAACAACGAAAATTTGATGTTTTCACTCGACACTTAGTTAAGAACTGCTCATTTAGAACTTGTTATTGGAAAGTACAACATGATGGAAAGCACAACTTGGTTAAGAACTGCTTATTTAGAATTTGTTATTGGAAAGTACAACATGATGGATTTTATTTTGGTCCTGAACTCCATCAACTAAAGAAATGGTATGATTGGGAGTAATAAGAAGAGAGATGTACCGAGTAAGAGTAATATCTGATGAATTTTATTTTTGTAAGTATTCTCTTGTTCTTTCTGTGCTTCTTCTCGCCCACTAATTAACATCAGCCACGCCAACTCCCATTAAAAAGTCTGCTACAAGATACAACTCCATCAGGTCTTCTTTTCCATTCTGTTAACGTGTCACCTCAAATAGAAGTGTAAAAAAATTAAAACATGCTTGTAGAGAGAAGAACTAGGGTGGAGCTCTTGATGAAAATGCTGTTAACATGGAAAATTTGGATGAAATCCATGAAGTTTGCTTTAGGACTTTGAATTGTGGAGAGAAATATTGGGAGGAAGAGAAGATATTTTGTAAAATGATTTACGCGCCCATTGTATCGTATTGTATTGTTACTATGAGTATGACGTTTGTTTTGATTGTTACTCTAATTACCATTGTATTGTATCGTTAAATCCATGGTTATGTAACCATGAAAACTATCACTTTATGTAATGACCGATTTGGTGGAATTATGGCGTTACTTGTTTTTCTTTCCCATCATGCCCTCACTTATTATTTAATATTTTTATTTTTCCCTTTACTTTATATTCATTTATTAAACCAAGGTAAACAATACAGCATATCCAAACATTGTACAACACTATACGATACACAACACTATACGGTACAATACAGTACGATACCATACAATATAATACATTATGAAACGGTAGGTAACAACTATCCAAACGGAGTGTTAAGAGTAGTTTTCTTCTATTTAAAGCATATGGACTAAAACAGATAAAAACTAACTAATGCAATATAAAATAGCCCTATCTAATTCGTACACAAAATAGGAAAATTATTCTCTATACACATCCATAAAACTTATTCATTGTTTCTAATCCTATTTTTCACTCACTTTCTTTCTCTAGCCATTACATATTGGGCCTAAGCTATGTGTATTCCAATGCTAAATGATCTGCTACTCTAACACTCCCCCACCCCCAAGTTGGAAGGGGAGCATACCTTCCACTTGGACAGCAGGTTACGATGAAGTGTACCAGTTAAAGATTGGCAGAATAGCCAAACTCACACCTCTACTTGTACGCTTTTGTCAGGCCTGTTGGGTTTAATGGAAGAATGTGAATGGGAAATGGGTGAAAAGGTGAAAAGGTTCCCTTTTGTAGGGAAATGCACTTTCTCCCACATTGGTAGAGGAAAAGGATTTTGTTGGGTTTAAATAGAGATTTACTTCTCTTAGCTCTTAAAAGGGTTGAGAAGAAGGGAAGCATCGCGCCGTCGTCGTCGCTCGCTCGTCTCGGCTTCGGATTCGGATTCGGTCAATTGATATGATTGATTGAATTAAAGTCATTAGTGGTAGATTAATTCCTCCACATTAAAGTCAGTCATTAGTGGTAGATTAATTGCTCCATATTGAAGTCAGTCATTAGTGGAAAATTAAGTCTCCCACGTTTTCTCATTAATCACTAGGTGTGTCTCTTCACCAACCCTTGGATGTCTATATAAACTGGTCATTTTTCAGTCCTTGATCACGACAGACAGACGACAGACAACATAGAACACAGACATAGACTGAAGTTCTGAGATAGAGACTCCACAGAGACTCAAACTCGGACTGATAGAGACGTAACCTCGGACAGAGGATACGAAACCTCGGGCAGAGGATAGAAGCACTCGGGCAGAGAAAATCACTGACAGAAAGCATATCTCACTGCATCCCCTCCCTTTCTGCATATTAAGTGAGTCGTGTGATTTGCTCCGTTCCTTTGTGTTCGCCGTGTTCTAACCGTTTGAAGTGCCGCTACGGTAGAACTGTTATCCCGTTCCATCCTGGGAGAAATTAACCCGTGAACCTTGGGCATCGTGAGGGGGTTAGATTTCTTAAGGAGACACAAGTAACTTGTGGGCTCGGGATTGTCCTATTACTAACAGATTATTTATTGCAAGTTTTTGTATCTTCTAATTTATTTGAGTGCAGGAACCAACAAGCTTAAGAAATCTAGTGTTATTTATTTTCTGCGCTTAAATAAATATTGGTTAAGGAGACTAAAACCTTTGTGGTTTTTCTGCTCCTATACTGTATATTAATCTGCTCGGGGAGACTAAAACCTTTGTGGTTTTCTGCTCCTATACTGTATATTAATCTGCTCGGGGAGACTAAAACCTTTGTAGTTTTTCTACTCCTGTACTGCATATTACTCTGCTCGTGGGGACTAAAACCTTTGTGGTTTTTCTACTCCTAATTACTGTGAAATAATCTGTTTGTGGAGACTAAAAGCCTTCGTGGTTTTTTCTACTCCAATTGTTTAAACAGTTTATTGATATTGTTTCTGCTCGTGTCATTTTGCAGAGATGACAAACGGAGTGGATTCAACTGTCCCTGTTGGGGGTACTAATGCTACCACAGTTTCTGGGACTGCTGGGCCTAGCCGTGCTGCTGCAACGGTTATGCCACCTGCAGAGAAACCGGGGAAGTTTTCTGGTATGGATTTTAAGAGATGGCAGCAAAAGATGTTCTTTTATCTGACCACCTTAAGCCTGCAAAGGTTTATTAAGGAGGATGCTCCAGTCCTTACTGATGAAACACCTGAAAACGAACGCTTCCTGGTGATTAGGACTTGGACTCATTCTGACTTCCTATGCAAGAATTATATTCTTAGTGGCTTGGAAGATGACTTGTACAACGTTTATAGTAACGTTGAAACGTCTAAGAAACTGTGGAATGCGTTGGAAAAGAAGTATAAGACTGAAGATGCTGGACTGAAGAAATTTGTGGCTGCCAAATTTCTGGATTATAAAATGGTGGATAACAAATCTGTTGTGTCCCAAGTCCAAGAACTTCAAGTCATTATACATGATCTCCTTGCTGAAGGTTTGGTCCTGATTAATACTTATGTTAAAAGTATTAATTATGTTGTTGCTAACAAACTTTTCTTTGAAGGTTTGGTGATCAACGAAGCGTTTCAAGTTGCAGCCATGATTGAAAAGTTACCTCCTTTGTGGAAGGACTTTAAAAGTTACTTGAAACATAAGCGCAAGGAGATGACCCTTGAAGATTTGATTGTTCGCTTAAGAATTGAAGAGGACAACAAATCAGCTGAGAAGAAGGCTCGTGGAAATGCTACAATAGCGGGAGCAAATATTGTTGAGCATAATCCAAATAAGAGGAAGAAGCCTTCTGGAGGTAAGACCAACCCTACCAAGAAAAAATTCAAGGGGAATTGCTACAATTGTGGCAAGAGTGGACATAAGTCCGTAGACTGTCGTACTGCAAAGAAGGACAGGAAAATGAAAAAAGGTCAAGCAAACATGGTTGAAGACAATAAATTGTCTCAAGGAGTGCAAGACATTGATCTATGCGCTATGATTTCTGAATGCAACTTAGTTGGAAATCCTAAAGAATGGTGGATTGATTCAGGAGCCACCCGCCATGTTTGTGCTGTGATGGAAGCCTTTGCTTCATATGCTCCCGCTGGACCTGATGAGGCGCTCTCTATGGGCAATTCTGCAATGGCCAAAATTGAGGGATATGGAAAGATATACCTCAAGATGACGTCTGGCAAGGTTGTGACTCTGACCAATGTTCTTCACGTTCCTGAAATAAGGAAGAACTTGGTGTCAACTGCACTTCTCGTTAAGAACGGGTTTAAGTGTGTGTTTGTCTCTGACAAAGTTGTAATAACTAAGAATGAGCTGTATGTAGGAAAAGGTTACCTGACTGAGGGCCTTTTTAAACTCAATGTAATGGTCATTGATACTATGAATAAAACTGCAGCTTCTTGTTATTTACTTGAGTCAAATAATTTATGGCATTCTCGTTTGGAACATGTAAATTATAAAACCTTGCGGAAAATGATCAATTTGAAAGTATTGCCTAAATTTGATTGCGAGGAGTCAAACTGTCAAATATGTGTTGAGTCTAAATATACGAAACACCCTTACAAGTCAATTGAAAGGGATTCGGAACCATTAGACTTAATTCATACCGACATTTGTGACATGAAGTCAATACCATCTCGCGGTGGAAAGAAGTATTTCATAACTTTTATTGACGATAGCACTCGTTACTGCTATGTTTATTTACTTAGTAGTAAAGATGAGGCAATTGACGCATTCAAGCAATACAAAAATAAAGTTGAAACGCAACTTACCAAAAAGATCAAAATGATAAGAAGTGATAGGGGTGGAGAATATGAATCTCCTTTTGAACAAGTGTGTTTGGAATATGGAATTATTCATCAAACAAGTGCCCCTACACACCTCAATCTAATGGGATTGCGGAAAGGAAAAATCGAACCTTAAAGGAGATGATGAATGCCTTGTTGATAAGTTCGGGTCTACCCCAGAACTTGTGGGGGGAAGCCTTATTCACGGCTAATCAAATACTCAATCGAGTTCCCCATAGCAAAACACTGTCCATTCCATAAGAAAAGTGGAAAGGAAGGAAGCCCAACTTGAATTACTTCAAAGTGTGGGGGTGTTTGGCAAAAGTGCAAGTCCCAAAACCCAAAAGGGTTAAGATTGGACCGAAAACAGTTGATTGTGTTTTCATTGGGTATGCTATAAACAGTAAAGCATATCAGTTTCTGGTTCATAAATCAGAAAATCCCGACATTCATGTTAATACGGTGATGGAATCAGATAATGCTGAATTCTTTGAAACTATATATCCGTATAAGAAGGAATGTGAGTCAATTGGTGAAAGATCCAAACGACCTCGGGAAGGAACCAGAGGAAAGTCACCAAATAGGGAAGAACCAAGACGAAGCAAGCGTCGAAGAACTTCTACTTCATTTGGAGATGACTTTGTCACTTTTCTTTTGGAAAGTGAGCCTCGGACGTTTAAAGAAGCTATGTCTTCTTCAGACTCTCCATTTTGGAAAGAGGCAGTCAATAGTGAAATAGAATCTATTTTGAGCAACCATACTTGGGAGTTGGTTGATCTTCCTCCTGGAAACAAACCATTAGGTTCTAAGTGGATTTTCAAAAGGAAAATCAAAGATGATGGCACTATTGACAAGTACAAGGCAAGGCTTGTTGTTAAAGGATATAGACAACAAGAAGGTCTTGACTACTTTGACACATACTCGCCGGTAACCAGAATTACATCTATACGGATGTTAATAGCGTTAGCCGCAACGTATGGTCTGGAAATCCATCAGATGGACGTTAAGACAGCATTCTTAAACGGGGATTTGGAGGAAGAGATTTACATGGAACAACCTGAAGGGTTCGTGGTTCCAGGTAAAGAAAAGATGGTGTGTAAACTTGTTAAGTCGCTTTATGGACTAAAACAAGCACCTAAACAATGGCATGCGAAATTTGATCATACAATGTTGTCAAATGGCTTCAAAATTAACGAGTGTGACAAATGTGTCTACACTAAGAACACTTCTAATTATGTAGTCATTGTTTGCTTATATGTGGACGATATGTTGATCATGAGCAATGACATTGCCAATGTAAATGCTACAAAGCGCATGCTGACTAGCAAATTTGATATGAAAGACTTAGGAGTTGCGGACTTAATTCTGGGTGTTAAGATCCATAGAACTCCTCAAGGTCTGGCGTTGTCTCAAACTCACTACATCAATAGTGTTCTTGAAAAATTTATATATTTGGATTTTAAAGTTTCAAAGACTCCTATCGATGTAAACCTTGCTCTTAAGAAGAACAAAGGTCAAAGCACGTCGCAACGGGATTATGCTCGTGTTTTGGGAAGTTTGATGTACGTCATGAATTGTACTCGACCAGATATAGCTTGTGCTATAAGTAAACTAAGTCGATACACGAGTAATCCCAATCAGACCCATTGGATGGCAATGAAACGTGTTTTGGGGTATTTAAAATACACTCAAGACTTTGCATTGCATTATAACAAGTATCCTGCAGTCATTGAAGGATATTGTGATGCCAATTGGATCACCGGCACAACTAATTCTAAGTCCACAAGTGGATATATTTTCGCACTTGGTGGAGGAGCGGTGTCTTGGAAATCGTCCAAGCAAACGTGTATTGCCCGCTCTACTATGGAAGCTGAATTCATAGCCTTAGATAAAGCCGGTGAAGAAGCCGAATGGCTTCGGAACTTCTTGGAAGACATTCCATTCTGGCCTAAACCGTTGACACCAATTTGTATACATTGTGATAGTCAATCGGCTATAGGAAGAGCTAGGAATGTCATGTATAACGGTAAGAATCTTCACATACGACGAAGGCATAAAACTGTTAGGGACCTACTCTCTAGAGGAATTATCACCATTGATTACGTGAAATCAAGGGATAATGTGGCGGATCCGCTTACAAAAGGCCTAACTAGAGAGGCAGTTGAGTGTTCATCGAAGGGAATGGGACTATGGCCAAGGACAAGTCATCACGGCGGCAACTCTACCTAGGAGACTGGAGATCCCAAGAACTAGGTTCAAGGAGAATACAAAGTTGTGTATGACGGTCCAACATTGTCAATTAAATGTTCGGTCCATTCTCGTGATGAGACAATGTTCAAGTACCAAGGATAAAATGCTAGAGGCATTTTTTAATGATTATCTAAGTTTGATATCGTAATTATCAAATAGTGTATATCTATAGGATTACACGTTTAGAAATCACCTATGTAAGTGTGAAGTGGAAGCCGCTTCAAGGAGAATTCTGTATGGCCAATTCTTTAAGCACTTATGAAACCAGGCGGTGTTCATGGCTGAAACGAACACAACAGTGAGAACCAAAGACGGTTAAGGGTTAGTTGTGTGACTTACGTTGTCTAGGTATACACCAAAGCTCAACGGTTCAAAGATATCAAATCTATCGATTGACCGAGTATATCCGATGTATGTTCACTACGGAAAGTTCAAAGGGAAACCTACTTATCCAGATGCAACTAATTCTTTCTTGCAAATCACACAAGTCTGTCATGCATATGTAAATTCCAGCCATTCCCCATTCATGTGGGGGATTGTTGGGTTTAATGGAAGAATGTTAATGGGAAATGGGTGAAAAGGTGAAAAGGTTCCCTTTTGTAGGGAAATGCACTTTCTCCCACATTGGTAGAGGAAAAGGATTTTGTTGGGTTTAAATAGAGATTTATTTCTCTTAGCTCTTAAAAGGGTTGAGAAGAAGGGAACCCTCGCGTTGTCGTCGTCGCTCGCTCGTCTCGGCTTCGGATTCGGATTCGGATTTGGTCGATTAATTGAATTAAATTTTTTGGACCAACAAAACTAAAATATTAATTAATTAATATTTTATCCGTTCGTGTAACGGGCAGCTCCGTTTGTGTAACGGGCAGTTGAAGTGAGTCAGCAACGGGCAGCTGAAGTGAGTTCAGTACTCGGGCAGCTGAAGCAACATCAGTAGATTAGTTCCTCCACGTTTTCCCTCCACGTCTTCTCATTAATGTCGGTCATTAGTGGTAGATTAATTCCTCCACATTAAAGTCAGTCATTAGTGGTAGATTAATTGCTCCACATTGAAGTCAGTCATTAGTGGACAATTAAGTCTCCCACGTTTTCTCATTAATCACCAGGTGTGACTCTTCACCTGCCCTTGGATGTCTATATAAACTGGTCATTTTTCAGTCCTTGATCACGACAGACAGACGACAGACAACATAGAACACAGACATAGACTGAAGTTCTGAGATAGAGACTCAAACTCGGACTGATAGAGACGTAACCTCGGACAGAGGATACGAAACCTCGGGCAGAGGATAGAAGCACTCGGGCAGAGAAAATCACTGACAGAAAGCATATCTCACTGCATCCCCTCCCTTTCTGCATATTAAGTGAGTCGTGTGATTTGCTCCGTTCCTTTGTGTTCGCCGTGTTCTAACCGTTTGAAGTGCCGCTACGGTAGAACTGTTATCCCGTTCCATCCTGGGAGAAATTAACCCGTGAACCTTGGGCATCGTGAGGGGGTTAGATTTTTTAAGGAGACACAAGTAACTTGTGGGCTCGGGATTGTCCTATTACTAACAGATTATTTATTGCAAGTTTTTGTATCTTCTAATTTATTTGAGTGCAGGAACCAACAAGGCCCACGCCTGTACTTAGGGGTGTGTCATTTAGACACCTCTACTTGTCCAAAACATCACATTTAAACATCTTCGTGCCTTACGTGGCAAAACTGAAGCTTACTTGGCACAGGGGCGTGAATACACGTGTTTTTGAAGCGTGAAACAACTGAATCAGACCCATAACGGCTCTTTTTTTGCCTTTTTAAAGCCCTTTCCTTCTTCCAAGTCAAAACCACCATTTTCATAGATTCCAAGCTCCTCTTTGTTAATTTTTCCTTCTCTTTCTTTGCTTATTTTTCCTTCTCTTTTTTACAACCACGAAAATGCCAATGTGTTATTGTGGACTTGTTGTGGACATGAAGACGTCGTGGACATCTACCAACCCCGGAAGAAGGTTTTTTTGTTGTCAAAGATATGAAAGTGGGAATGCTTGTAACTTTTTTCTACGGTTTGATCCACCAACTGATGAACACTATAAGAAAGTGATGCTTGGATTGTGTAAAAGGATTGAAGAGCTTGAACATCTCCATCTCCAAGTGCCTTTGCCACCAACAAAAGGGAAGGATCGGAAGCTCTAAAAACTGGTTTTATCCGATTATAGGAGTTCTTATTGCTATATATGTTGCATTCATTTTCTTTGGATAGGCTTGTATGATGATGGTATTTAATGAAACTCCTTCAAAGGATGCTAAGTATATAGAAGAAATGTAATAAAATCACTTGCTATTGCCAACATTATGTCTATAATTAAGGGCATTTAAGCCACAATTTTAGTAGCAAAACATAGACACATTAGTAGCAATAATACTTAACTACCATAACATGATGTTCAAAGACACATTAACAACAAAACACTTAACTAAGCATAACAAGATGTTGTTCAGCAGTGCATCAGACCTAACATTTAAGAAAAAATAACCAATAAACACTTCAAACTTGACTGCCTTGTGTGCCTTGGTTGCCTGAGCAATTGAACCATTTATCTGCAAAATTTTGCCTTCTTCTCTTTTGAGCCATAACCTGAAGTTGCCTTTGAGATACTGCAGGTCTTCCTCTAACCTGAAGTCCAGGTGGTTTGAAACCAACAGCTATATTTGTAGGCACTGAACTCTTGATGGTTGTAGGAGTGGACACTCTATCATTAAGCCCATGCTGCACATAGCAACACAATGTTAGGATCAAAGCCAAAGACAACTAAATTGTGTCTGATTACACAATACATACCCTTTCTATCACAGTTCCTGCCTTGCTAAATAAGACACCATAACCTGCAGCCCTTGGCACCTTGTATCCAGCATTGATACCCCCTCTTATACTACCATTTCCTTTTCTCTTTGTACCTCCACCACCAGCAGTACTTTGTAACTCTTGTACAGAATGTTGAGAGCTTTCAGCAGGTGTAGCAGACTTTTTAGAAGTTGTTCTAGACCTTTTAGAAGCTGTTCCAGACTTTCTAACACTTGTACTAGACCTTCCAGCAGTTGTAGGTGCAGCAGAACTATTAGCAGCTGCAGGTGCTTTCTGCTGTGGATAACAATTAGCAGTGCATCAGAAGTAGTAGCAGCCATAAGAATTCAGATTAGTAAGATTAGCTTACCTTAGCAGACTTTCCAGCAGATGGTGCAGCAGAACTATTAGCAAATATTGCAGCAGAAGTAGTATCAGCTGCAGCAGAAGTAGTAGCAGCTGCAGGTGCTTTCTGCCAGTGAAGAACAGACCATTAGCAGCCTACTTTTGCTTATAGAATTACCAAGTATATTGAAAAAAGAACAAGCAATAATAACATGTGCTTACCTTGCTTGGACATCCTTTCTTGTTGTGGCCAAATGACTTGCACAGTGAACATGACATTTTTCTTCCTTTTCTAGACAATGATCCAAACTTCTTCTTAGGTTCATCAGCAGCTTTTCTTCTATTTTTCTTTGGCCTTCCTGGCATTCTAGTTACAATAGGTGGCAGAATTGTTGGGTTTGTAGTGGGTGGCCATATCTTCATATTGGTTAAAGGCTGAATGAAGTGCCTGAAAGCTTTCAAATAGGTCTCCTTCCTATACCAATGCATGATGAAGGTTTCAGGTTCTAGGTTCTTATGGTGCATTGCACAGACTGCATGTGCACAAGGTATTCCTTTGAGTTGTCATGCTCTACAACTACACACTAACTTCTTCATGTCCACAGTGTGTTGATACTTACCATCTCACACCTCATACCCCTTATCCCCATTCCACACTACATGATTGCATGTTGAGCATTTTGTTTTAGAATTTCCATAGCCATAGGAGACGCATCAGAAATCCATTTTCCAGAAAACTCTCTCAACTTGTTCATCCTATCCATCATCTTATGTCTTATGTCTTCAAGCATATTTATGATGGATTTGTGCCTAGGAACTAATATCCAACTGTTAAATGTCTCACACATGTTGTTTTCAACAACATCACACCTACTATCTTCTCTAAAATAAGCCCTACAGAAGCTTTCCTTTTTGTACTTCAACAAACCCTCTATAATTTTGTCCCCTAATTTGTCTAACTCACATAATTTATCAGATAGTAATACCTCAAATGTTGCTCTTGAACACTGCCAGAATTTCCTCCTCCTTTCCTCCCCTCTCCATGTTTGCTTCCAATTACTCCACACATGCCTAGCACACATCCTGTGCTCAGCATTTGGGAGTAGTTCAGCTACTGCAGAAATCAGCCCCTGCAAAACAAGTGTAAAAGAAAACAACAGATAACAAATATTAAATGACAGAAATATCCTACAAGTAAAAGTTACTCCCTCTGTTCCACTTTAGATGAACCCATTTGACTTTGCACGGAGTTTAATAAAGAAGGGAAGACTTTTGAAACTTGTGTTCTAAAATAAGTTATAGATATTTGTGTGGCTACAAATCATTTAGGGATGAGTAAAAGTGAAAATTTATTTCCAAATTTAGAAAGAGGTCATTTTTTTTTAAACAGACTAAAAAGGAAATAGGTTCATCCTTTTTTAAACGGAGGGAGTATTTGAGAAGAAGAAATTCTTGAAAAAAATAGGCAGAACATACCTTTTGCATATAAGACATTATAGTAAGTCCATCCCCTTCATTTTCAGTCAACTCCAAATCATGCATTAGGCATCTATGAAACCAAGACCAAGTATTCTTGGTTTCCTTATCAACTACTGCCCATGCCACAGGATATATTTGGTTGTTCCCATCCTTGGAAATGCATGATAGTATCTCACCTTGGCATACTCCTTTCAAGAAAGCACCATCAAAACCAATTATGTTTCTACACCCCTCCAACCACCCTTTCTTCAGTGCATCAAGGCAAACATAAATCCCCATAAACACCTCTTTCCCAGGTTCTGTTTCTTTTGATGTTTTTATTACTACAGTGCTACCAGGATTAGTTGTTCTAATCATATCTACATAATCATACAGTCTGCTAAATTTTTCTTTATAATCACCCATATGTTGCTTTAAACAAGTGTCTTACCCCTTCTACAAGCTGTTTTATTCACATACAACTCATATTTCTTTCTTATCTCAATCTGCATTTGGCTAAGCTTGATTTGAGGCTCACCCTATTATACTATCCTTCATATTTTTGGCTATCCATTCAGCATTACAAGATTTAGTCCTTCTCCTCTTATAGCATTTGTGAACAGGATAATAGGTTTTTATGATAAAATTACCTGTGCTGCCTTGGATACTGCCCAGAATATGCCAAGGACAACCTGTCTTCATGCACTTAGCCCTTACCCTATGTCTCTCATTAGGCCTGAGTTGAAGCTGCACACATCTCTCAATAGAGTAATTCTACAATGCTTGCCTAAACTGAATTGAATTCTTAAAAATAATTTCAAGCTGAAATAAAGTTTTCTGGCAGTTAGGATCATAATAAACTTTGGTGCTTGCCCTTCTAGTAGGTGCTGCCCTAACCTCATCATCTCCAACAGGTTCCATCTCTTCCTCACTATCCTCACTACCAGGGTCTGAGCTATCTAAGTACTGTTCATCTCCCCCTAGCTTACCATCATATTTTCCTTTCTTATTCTTGTACATGTCTTCAAATCCAGCATCTATACCTACAGGTACATCAGGTATCTCATCTATATTCACCTTCTCTTCTTTCTTTTTGTTTTTTTTAAATCTTGGATCTTAGTCTTTCTAGCTTCAAATAATACCTCCTCTAAATCACTACCATCTTCACCATCCTCGTCACTTCCATACAATGTTTCATTAGAAATATTTTCAAAGTCAGAAAAGTCATAGCAGATTCATCTGATTCATTACCTCACCCTCATCTTCCCCCACACCCTCACTGGGAAAACCAGTTTCAGCAGCCACTGTACCCTTCCCTTTTTTATCATTTGCATTCTATATGTTAAGGGAAGTGGGCCCTACATTTAAAGGCCATGACTGCACATTTGGTTGGGTAGTGGACTGACCAGCATAAGATAAAAAAACCTTGGGTAACCTCAGCAGTTTCATTACCACTAAACATGTAGACATCTACTATGTCCCCAGTCTTTAAACTACTAGCAAGATTCAGCATATCTATATCACTATTAATAACATGATAAGCACCACTTTTGTTCACTCTACATTCAAATTTATCAATACAATTATAACCTAACTCTTTAGCCAAATCTTGAAACCATATGATGTGCAGTTCATCTATATCAGTTGTCTCTACCCTAGAGTGAGAGACTGCATTAACATACCTTAACTTAGGGTTCTGCACATTTTTAGCTATGTAATGGAATTGTAAACTGACAACAACTGCTGCCATTTCACACCTGCCCAGTAATTAAGAAAACAAAATTAATTATCAATAAACCAGCATGTTACAAAAAACTTTAATAAAGAATTCACAATCAGTCAGGGCTGAAAGGGAAAATCCCTATTATTTTAATGCCTAAACAGTGCTTAAAGACTTAAATCCCCAATTTCGAATGCCTAATACAGTGCTTAAAGACAAAGTATTTAGAAAACAACATTAATTATCAATAAACGCAATCCAGCATGTTACAACAAACAGTAATAATAAATGACAAATCAGTAAGGGCTTAAAGAGAAAAATCACTAATTTTTAATGCCAAAACAGTGCTTAAAGACAAAACCTCCTAATTTTTAATGCCTAAACGGTGCTTACTGACAAAAGTCCCTAATTTTTAATAGTAATTCATTGTTTAATGGCATCTAATTATTAATATCAATTAAGTGTATGTGTAAGAAACAAATCTGAGATAAAAAAAACCAAATAGACAAAAAGCCCTAATTTTTAATGGGAAAAAAACCTAATTTTAAATGCCTAATCCATGATAATCAGTGCATGTCGCCCAAACATAATAAACAAATCAAAAACCTTAATTGTTTAATGGCTAAAAGCATCAGATTCAAAAAGCCCTAATTTTTAATGGGAAAATCCCTAATTTTAAATGCCTAATCATTGATAATCAGTGCATGTCACCCAAACATAATAAAAAAATCAAAAACCCTAATTGTTTAATAGCTAAAAGCATCAGATTCAAAAAGCCCTAATTTTTAATCTTAGATTACAATCGGTCCCCCACCAACAACCCTAAAAACAAATACTTTCTAAAAGTGGACCACAAAATAATAGGGTATTCATTAATATCAAAACTTAAAATACGAAACACTAATTCGAACAAAAACCCTAAACCCGAAACTTAAAATAAAAGGCATAAACAATTGTAACATAAAAAAAAAAATTGGGAATTAGTGTTTACCTGTGAAATGAGCAACAAAATTATGGAGTCGTTTGTAAATCCCGATCAGATTTGGGTGAGAAGATGAGATTAGGTTTTAGGAGATTAGGGTAAAATGAAATGAAAAGGCACAGAGGTAAATGGAAAAATGATCGGGTAAAGGCTGAGGCTTGTGTTATTTAACCCCATCCGACATGGCTTGTCTGCGTGGAACATTAGTTGATGTGGAAGCTAATGTGGAGGCGTTTTCCCGACATGCTTTGGCACATAAGGCAAGGAGGGGTTTAAATGTAAGGTTTTTCACGAGTAGAGGTGTTTAAGTGACACACCACTAAATACAGGCGTGGGCATGACAAAAGCGTACAAGTAGAGGTGCCAATTTGGCCATTAATCCTTAAAGATTTGGTGAGTATATTATGTGTTCGTGGAAAACGTACCGGATTCTTTGCTATATGGATAGCTTCTTGATTATCACAAAGACAGAAATAGGATAAGGAATATGTAAAGAAATATCATGTAATAAATAAGTCAACTAGGTTAACTCAACCACAACTTTGCTAAGTGTTCGGTATCCGGCCTCTGCAGAAGAAAGAGATATTACATGTTGCTTCTTGGACTTTCCTGTCAACAAATTATCACCCAAGAATACACAAAAACCAGTAACATAGCAACGTGTATCTGGAATGGAAGCCCGGTGACTGGCCGCATAAGCTCGAACAAAAAGGTTTGGAGAATTCAAATAGAATAGACTAATACTCGATATGCCTCTAAAGTACCTCAGCATGTGAAGTGCAACAGCTAAATGAGTAACGCTGGGAGTCTGCTTAAATTGACTTAAATGTTGAACCCAAAGCTGATATCAGGTCTAGTGTGTGTCCAAAACAACTTACCAATTAAGTTGCGATAATGAGAAGGATTCGGCAGTGGCTCTCCACTGTCAGCCCTTAATTTCGAATTCATTTATAAAGGACTAATAACTGGAGTCACATCCAGACAATTGAACTCTTTTAAAAAATCATGCACAAACTTTTTTGATTCAAAAGAACACCATTAGATATCTTGTTTACTTTAATACCCAAGAAAAACTGTAGGGAACCACGATTCTTAATTTTGAAAGCATCATTGACAAGAGAGTGACAAACACACCACTCCGAAGAGTAGTAACACAGTCGTTGCAATATAATTACCCAATTATGAGTCGGGGTCAAATCCACAAGGAACAATGTGATGCGATTAAGATAAGGGAGGAAGTAAACTCATTGGCTAAGCCAAACAGGGGTGATAACTAGGGAATTATGATAAGAACTAATGTCTATACTAGGAAAGCATGTAAAAGTTATCAATGGCGACACAAGCAAGGATGCAAGGTAGTAGAACTTAGGGAATGCAATTGACTCGATGTTAACCAATCTCGCGTAAAGAGCCCCAACCAATTAAGCTTAAGCGCGCGCTAGGACGCTCGAGCTATTTTACCTGGATTGCCCTTTTCTGCGACCACCAAGCCTAACCCCTCTCACCTTTTCGATATAAAATAAGTGTTGCATTAAGCTCAATCGATGTTGTATCCAAGTAAAGCATCCCCTTTTTGGTGTTCAACTCGTTAACCTGGGGTAAATGCGACACACCTACCCCGTTGCTCCATTAATCGCTATCTCATTCCTAGAAGTACCCGGTATAAGTCTAGTACTCATAGGGCTAGAACTAGCATTTGCAACAACCAGTTCATGAGTATTAAAGCAAGTAGTGATTAATTAGCCAAACTCCCAAATCAATAATGAAAAAAGGGTACTCAATAGCTCAAAAGCATAAATGTGTCAATATACAAGCTCTAGCTCTACCAATTTATCAATTACACATGTTCATAGTCTCAAAATAACACCAACAAGTCAAGATAATACAAACCTAGGTAATTAAGAAAAGAGAAAAGGATTTGACTATTTGAACTCCTAATCTTCAAACCATATACTTGGTTTATGAACTCTTACCCTAAAGCTTGAGAAATAAGCCAAAGATTCTCCCTAGGTCGTCCAAGGGGCTATTTATATTTCTCCAATTCAGCTGAGGTGGAATTTTAATTCTGTACAAAGCAGTCCAGAGGCGACCTCGTGCGATCACATCACACCTAGCGCTGTCGTGCTGAATACTTTTTCCAGAAGCTTCATGATCGCGACTTTCCCGGTGTTGTCGTGCTTCTTTACTCTGATTGCACTGCGCGGTAGTGCCATCATCCACGCGAACGCGATGAGCACTTCTCCATATCAGAACCTGCAGTTTCATAATTAGGCATTGTTTGGACTTATTTCCAGTCTTTTCACTTCCACAGCTCCAACAACATGCAATATACAACCAAAATACGATAAGTGCGCGCATTTGATCCATAATACACAATAAAAGCTCAAATAATGGAAGATAATGTGTGACATTTTTCTCACACATCAATCATCAAGAAATTTCTTAAGATCATTGATTTCAGAAATCTCGTCTCTTATTAGGATGATGCCATATACATATGCAGCAAGAACCACCATGTTATCAGGGGTACCCTTGAGAAATAATGAATAATCATTCATAGCATGAGTGTACATATCCTCTTGAACAAAAAGCGTAGGATACCTTAGCATACTACTGACTGGATGTCTGTCTCAAAACATAGAGTGATTTCTTAATTAGCTTGCACACCAGATGGGAAGATTTAGAAGAAGAAGGGACTATGAGACCAGGAGGAATTATCATATATACATCTTCATGTAAATCACCATGAAGGAAAGCATTGTGGACATTCAAGTGGAACATATGCCAATTCTTTTGTACTACAACGAATAACTAAGCATTCAATTTAACTAAGAATTATTACCACTTTACTCTGCAGCCGGAAGAAGTCATAACCATGGAAATCAAACTACAACACTGAGATAGACAAAAACGTTTCCTTCAAACTGATTTCCACCAACTATATATATATATATATATATATATATATATATATATATATATATATATAAAGAGAGAGAGAGAGAGAGAGAGAGAGAGAGAGAGAGAGAGAGAGAGAGAGAGATTGGGTCTAAGCTATGTGTATCCTGGTGCTAAATGATCTTCTACTCCAGTAAATGCCATCACCGGCTGAAAATAGTACTGAGAATTTCTTGAAATACTAATGCAACCTTAATAGGTGGTTCACATAACTCTTAAGTGGTAATAGTAGAGAGAATTAGAAAAACAATAAAGAAATGAGAGAACAAGCTCTATGAAAGGTTATATAGTAGTCGCAAAAGAGAGAAAAAAGGGTTTCTCTAAGGAAAGCAAATTAAGATTTCAATGCTGGAATGAAACTTTTGAGCTCTGACTAATTAGGCAACAAACAGAAATGTAGAAGTGTAAATAATATAATGGTGTCTTTGGGCAAGTTTAACAAAGGATCGATGAATTCTATATTGTTATCAAATCGGAAGTGTTGCATTATAGGTATGGGTGTGGACTCTATAATAAGAAGGACCATGTTTTTTAAATGTTGTTTTAGGAGCTGCAGTTGAGAAGTGTGGCTTTTATAGAAATAAAGGCCACACTTCAAGAAACTTGCTTTCAAGTTGAACTTCTCACAAAGAACTTGGTTCTTGATGATGTTCAACCAACAACCTATACTAAAGATACCTTCAGAATTTAAAAGTGAGCTTAATGTGAATGAAGATGTCCATTAATTTCCACTTTTCAATAATGTAGTGAAGCAGTCCAGTGGAGTGGGTGCTCAGTAGAAGTGGGCCACTTTACAATAGATTGTTTTTGTAAAGTGTTTGAGGATGCTTGCAGCGTTGGTCTTGTTGGTGGCACTACAATTTGTATCTTCAAGAACAATCCTGCAATCCCTCCAAGACAAATGATAGAAATTAAAGCAATGGAAGCCCCAAAAACGATGATGTTTGGAAGTGATGGTAAATACAATGAAGAGGGAATTGGTGGCCTGTAAGATGTAAATATTGACATTGGAAACAAAGCTGATGGTAATGAAGTTGCTGGTGAGTTTGAAGTTGCTGGTATCACTAAAGTTGGTACAGTGAAGAGGAGCTCCAATTGCAGAGGCTGCAAATGTGATGAATGCAGCAGATGGAGGAAAGCAATGGAGCAAAAGATTTTGGCTTATGATCAAAAGATCGTGGCTTATGAGAAAAAGATGGTGGCTTATAAGCAACAGATCGTGCCTTATAAGACAAACATTATGGCTTCTGAGCAAATCAAAGGTGATTCTTCTGGTGGTGATGGATTTGACATCTCCAAATGTAGCAGTTGCAATTGCAAAGATTGCAACGATTGCCGTAAAAGCATGGAGATGGAGATGGCGGCCATGCAGGAGACGATTGAGCAGTTGAAGAGCAAAATGATTATTAATCTTGCAAAGGCTGTGAAATCACCACAAACAGAAGAGAAGAAGAAGCAGGAAGAAGTTGGGCTGAGGCTTCAAGTGGATATTTACAAGCCACTGAAGCGGAAAAAAGTGGTGGCTTTGAACGCATTTATCAAAAAGAGGAAGAAACAAAAAGATGTTTTTCTTGGATTGCCGATGAATTTCCAAGATTTGAAAGATCTGATGAACAAGACTGTGTGGCTATGGGACATTGTAAGTTTATTTTTGAATGATTTTCTGAACTTCACATCGTTGTAGGGAACATACTAACTTAGTTCGGAACATCGTTCTTATGCTTGGAACAACTCAAGCATTTCTAGCTTCTCATAGATTTTTAGAACATCACACAGTCGTTCCGAACATGGATTGATGTTCGGAAAGACAGACCTTTCCTTCACTCACTTATACGCCAATTTATTTTTGTCTCTTATATGTTATGCAGTATGTAGAAGCTGTGATGACAATGATGCGGGAAAGGCATTTGAATTACCCCGACCATTACGATCAAAGTGATCTCATTTTGGATATGGCATTCTTGACAAACATGAAAAAATGCTACTACCAACTAGAAGCAGATGCGAAAAAAAATCAGGTACCGCTTGATCTGGCGTTGAAGGAGTATCAGTTTGATGATGATTATCTGAAGTATGCACATCGAAAGCTACCCTACCCAGGGGGTAGGTATTGGGCTGGTGCTAAGAAGATCTTCGCCGTCTTCAACATCAACGACAATCACTACGTGTTGGTGGTGTTTGACATGGTTGAAGCGAAGGTTTGGGTGTATGATTGCAATCATGGTTGTAATGATGATGAAAAGTTCTTGCCAATAATTGTCCCCATTCTCTACATGTTCCCAATCTATGTAAGAATTTCTAAGCTATTCAAAGACTTGGATCCGATGTGTAAGGAAGGAGACATGTGGTCGTTTGAGAGAGTGCCAAGATCACGTTGTCCACAAAATCTAACAAGCAATCCTGTGGAGTGTTCGCATTCATGTACATTGAGAATCTCATTACAAACATCCCCATGGAAAAAATTTGTGACAATGTGGCTGATCAGTGGAGGCGACGTTTAGCCGTCTGTATTTTTGACGGCAAAATGAAGCCTTGATTTGGGTTTATGTAATATTTGGATAATCTTTTAACTTTTATCTTGGTTATGTAATTAGGTATGGATGACTTTTTTTTCTTAGCCAAGTAATAGCTTTTGATGTGCTTAAAAGGACAGCTTAATTAGTCACAATTAAAACAAACATTCTTATATATTGTTCAGTTATTCAGCATTCAACAGAAAATGACAGTAAAATTTAGATGATTATTACATAAGCTCCAGAACGACGTATTATTGTTCCTGAAAAACAAGATGATGTTCAAAACACCTGACACATTTAATTAAGCTTACCCTGGAACAATATTACTTCGTTCTGGAGCGATAAGTCGTTCCTTAATATAACCACTGACATATAAAATTATAACTAAAATAATCATAAGCAATCAAACTTAGGGTGCATGTTGCGGAGCTTGCGGTTGTGCTTCAGGTGGTGTTCCTCGTGGTGTGGAGTACGGGACATAATCAATTTCCTTTTCAGCAAGTAGCCCTTTAAGCATTCTCTTTATCCTTCTTATGTCCCTTCTATAATTATGGAAGAATTCTTCGAATTTGAATTTCCATTCCCACATTTCATACCTCAGCTGGTCCAAGCCGTCGTTCGAATTTCCAAAATCTGAATGTGAACTCGAGGAAGGAACTCTAGGCCATCTTGAACTCGATGCTCCTCTTATCGGTGCTCCCCTTGTTCTTGGAAGACGAGGCATTTTGAAAATGTGGAATCAATGTGTGCCTGTTGGGTATTTATAAGAGTAAAGTGGCAATCGACGAGTCTGTTGGGAATGGTTTTATGGAAAGTGACTTTTGACGAAACTCGTAACCGTTATGTACTACTCAAACGAGTGCAACTGCTAATTGTAACCGTTGTGACTTTTAGATTTTAACATGCAGTTCGGAACATTTTGAATGTCGTTTTCTATATTGTGCTTATTTAATTATAGATGGATTAGTTTTTTAGAAAATGAACTGAGCATATAAATTGTTCATCATTTGTTCAGAACGACAGTCTTATGTTCTGCGCGTAACGTTGATGTTCGAAACATGAATATCTCATTGTATAAAGGTTGCTTATGTTCCAGAACGACAGTTTAACTTTCTGAACGTTATCAAGATGTTCTGAACATATTTACAGGAACTAGACAAACATATTTTTCATTGTACAGCTTTACAAAAAGAATGCTAGTTATATTAGCATTCAAATGGAGAAACTGCACATCACTGTCAGTGCTTTAGAAAAGGAATGCTAGTTATACTAGCATTCTACAAAAGATACTAGATTATAAACATTCAAAAAGAAATTATATAATAAACATTAATAGGAACATCCACATCTAGCGTGAAGGAGAGGAATAGAAGTCAAGGTAATGCATCGCCTTATCAGCTAGCAGCCCTTTGAGCATTCTTTTGATCCTTCGCATTTCCTTCGTCATCTTTTTGTCGTCCTTTCTGTAGCCATGTAGGAAGCCCTCAAACTGGAACTTCCAACCCCACACTTCTGCCCTTAGTTGTTCCAATATGTCAATAGCTCTTTCAATTTGTGGTTTGTCTGAAAATAATAATGCAACAGCTGTCTTTTTCCTCGATGTGGAGGTTCCTCTAGCCGTAGAGGCTCCTCTAGCCGTGGAGCCACCTCTTATTCGTGGTTGACGTGCCATTTTTTATGATGAATGGTTTGAAGTGTAAGTTGTTTAATGTGGATTGAAATGCTTTGAATTGTAAGTTGATGAATGTGGATTGAAATGCTTTGAATTGTTGGGTATTTATAGAAGTAAAGAGAGGCAACCGAAACGTTTGTAGCCGTTTGGTGTATGTATTGGTATTTGAGCGGCTTGAATTGTAGCCGTTTGTGTATTTCAAATTTTGAACGGGTGGTTCCGAACGTCAGCCTATATAAATAGAATTCGTGTAACGTATCCTTGAAAAGATATTCCGAACATCATTGCGACCTAGCTGCTACCTACCTGCAACCTAGTCTAGCTGATAGGTGTATTGGTATTGTAGCCGTTTTTGAATTTCCTTTGCAGGATGTTCCGAACATCTTTTCGATCTAGCCCAAACTCGTGATAAATTATTATATTAGACGCGTGAACATTATTTATTTACCAACGGTAAAAAAAATACACCATTCAACACATTATATATCCGTTCATTATTTATAAAACCAGTTTACAAAATTAAATCAAATATCTAGATTAAAATATCTAGTAGATCCGTTAATAGTAGCAGTGTAGTACCATTTTGCCGATGTGGAGATTATGCGAAGTTAACAACATCGTGAACTCAACTAAACCCAGGAAGGAGGTTTTACGGATGCAAATATGATCAGATTAGGTGGTGGGTTTATTTTTTTCTTGTAATCATTTATTTGTTGTATTTATTTTTCTTTTTTTTTTTATGTAGGCAAATGGCTGCAACTACTTTAGATGGCATGATGAAGAGATGTCAGATCAAGCAAAAGAGAGTAATATGGGGTCTACTTAAGAAGTTGAAAGCTGTTGAAGAAGAGAGGAAAGAGGTACGGTTATGGAGGAAAAAATTGGGTATTGGGGTACTGTGTTGTGGTGCTAATTGTTCTCATATTCTGTACTTGGATCAAGTGTTGGTTCATAGTTTAGGTTCTATTCATTTCCAATTGTTATGTTTTGTGTACTAATGATCAAGAAATTTCATTTGAAATTGTTATTTTGTCCTGTAAATTGCCATTGTATCCTAAGTCGTTCCGCACGACTCACTTCATGTTTCAATCATATCAGTATCTGTTCTGAACATTTTCAAAAACAATACGATGAAGATAGCAACATCAGAAAATGGCACTCCGAACATGATGTTCATGTGACAAACATCAACAGCATGTTCAAAACAACATAGATAGATGGATAATCATTTGTCACTCTAGCAAGTATACTTGGTAATTTAGAGTGATAATGATCATATCTCTTTAATTATAATGTGACAATGATCATCACTTGTAATTTATACAAGTGTAATTGGCCATTTGTAGTAGTTTTTACAAGTGTAATGTGACAATGATCATCACTTGTAATTCTTTATGATGGAAGTTTATGAATGGCTACTCTTAAAAGTATAATTGGTCACTCACTTATAGTGATATAATGATCATCATTTGTCACTCTAACTGCTCTAACTGTGAAAAGTTTGATGAAGATAGAAACAATAGAACATTGCGCGTGGAACATCACATATAATGTGACAAACATCTATTGGATGTTCGAAACGAGACTATATGTATGGATCATCATTTCTCCCTATAACAAGTATAATTGGTCATTTATAGTGATAAAGATCATCATTTGTCGCTCTTACAAGTATAGTGGGTCATTTCTTATCATATTGATCATCATTTGTCACTCTAACAACTCTAATTGGCCATTTCTAGTCACAATGATCATCATTTGTTAGTCTAAAAAGTATAGTGGGTCATTTCTAGTTACAATGATCATCATTTCTCACTCTAACAAGTATAGTTGGTCATTTATAGTGATAGTGGTCATCATTGCTCACTCTAACAAGTATAGTGGGTCATTTGTAGGTATAATGATCATCATTTCTCCCTATAGCAAGTATAGTTCGTCATTTATAGTGATAGTGATCATCATTTCTCCCTATAACAAGTATAGTTGGTCATTTATAGTGATAGTGATCATTATTTGTCACTCTTACAAGTATAGTGGGTCATTTGTAGGTATAATTATCATTATTTGTCACTCTTACAAGTATAGTGGGTCATTTGTAGGTATAGTGATCATCATTTGTCACTCTTACAAGTATAGTTGGTCATTTATAGTGATAGTGATCATCATTTGTCACTCTTACAAGTATAGTGGGTCATTTCTACTCATAGTGATCATCATTTCTCACTCTAACAAGTATAGTGGGTCATTTGTAGGTATAATGATCATCATTTCTCCCTATAACAAGTATAACAAGTATAGTGGGTCATTTCTCCATTTCTCATCATATTGATCATCATTTCTCACACAAACTAATCTAAGTGGTCTTCGTGATGAAAGTTGATGAATTAATCACTCTTATAAGTATAATTGGTCAATTATAGACGTATAATCATCATATTTTTTCACGCTAACTACTCTAATTGTGAAAAAGTATGATGAAGATAGAAAAAATTGAATAGGGCGCTCGGAACGACACACAAAATGTGACAAACTTCTAGTTGATGTTCGAAACTAGAGTATATGTATGGATAATCATTTGTCAGTCTAACAAGTAGTGATAGTGATCATCATTTGTCACTCTTACAAGTATAGTGGGTCATTTCTACTCATAATGATCATCATTTCTCACTCTAACAAGTATAGTGGGTCATTTGTAGGTATAATGATCATCATTTCTCCCTATAACAAGTATAGTGGGCCATTTCTTATCATATTGATCATCACTTGTCACTCTTACAAGTATAGTGGGTCATTTGTAGGTATAATGATCATCATTTCTCCCTATAACAAGTATAGTTGGTCATTTATAGTGATAGTGATCATCATTTGTCACTCTTACAAGTATAGTGGGTCATTTCTACTCATAGTGATCATTATTTCTCACTCTAACAAGTATAGTGGGTCATTTGTAGGTATAATGATCATCATTTCTCCCTATAACAAGTATAGTGAGTCATTTCTTATCATATTGATCATCATTTGTCACTCTTACAAGTATAGTGGATCATTTGTAGTCATAATGATCATCATTTGTCATGCAAGCTACTCTAAGTGGTCTTTGTGATGAAAGTGGATGAGTTTATCACTCTTACAAGTATAATTGATCACTTATAGTCATACAATCATCATAATTTGTCGCGCTAACTACTCTAATTGTGAAAATGTATAATAAAGAAAGAAAAAATTAAACATGGCGCTCGGAACGACACATAAAATGTGACAAACATCTATTTGATGTTCGAAATAGAGTGTATCTATGGATCATTATACGATGAAGACAGCAACATTAAAAATTGTGTGATCCGAACGACCGTTTAATGCGACGAACGTCAATAGGTTGTTTAAAACAACCCTACGATAGATGATCATCACTTGTCACTCAATTGGTCATCACTAGTGATAATTGTCAACATTTCACTCGAACAAGTATAATTGGTCATTGCTACTGATAATTGTCATCATTTCTTAGTCTACCAACTATATTTGGTCCTTTTAAGCGAAATGAGCATTATTTGTCAATTTTACAATTCTAGTGGGTCATTTCTAGTGATAATCATCATCATTTGTAAATCAAACAAGAATAATTGGTACTTTCTAGTTAAAATAAACATCATTTATCACTCTATTCTGGAAATTTGGTCGTGTATAGTGTTAATGATTATCATTTATACCTGGAACATACCATTTGCGTTCCGAACATACATTTTTGTATTGGAACACATTGTATATGTTCCGAACTTGGTGTATGAATTTATTAACTTTTCCAGAAATGGAGTAGAACAAGTTGTCGTTTGGAACATCGTATTGTAATATCCTAAACAAAAGTTGATGTGTTGCGAACTATAAGCAAATATGATGGTTTGGAGACAATTTAACAGTACTAATTCAAGACCTTCATAATAATATTAATTGAAAAGAGATAACAAAAGCATATTCATAAACAGTACAACTACTTAAACAACTAATATATAATAGCGTCTTCGTTATTGTTTTGGCCTCCACCGAATTGATTTTTCAAAACCCTCTCAATCCGATCTAACTGTAATTGCATCTGCTCAAGTTTTGTCTCGAGTGTTTGAATGGACCTCTCGCAATTATCTGCTACCTCCTAGATGTCAACAACTTCAAAATGCACGTCTAGCAGTCTTGTAGGAAGCAACTTGTTTGGAGGCTCTCTGAAACGACCTCAGTCAGTCGTTTCGGAAGTTAGGACTCCGATTGGCATGTCGATAATTTTAAAATATTCGTAATGTCCATTAGGACCTGTCTGTAAAATTTAAGCTAAATCAGACCTCGTTTGGTAGGCATCGGAAGAAGGTTTCAGTTTTTATTGGCGATTAATATTAAAAGGAGATTTTCGAGCTCGGTTTTTGCCGAATGAGCTCCGATTCGAAATCCAAAAGCGCCGTTAGGTTCGTATGATTATTTGTGACTTTTGTGATTTTTCGAAAGTGAATTTCGATGTTGTTCGGCTAGTTTCCGCTAAAATGCCGAAAGTTATATAATTTGACATTTTTCCATTTAAATTCGCATATTGAGTTTCGGGAGTCCAATTTGAGATCCGCCTTCGCAAATATGTTACATATATTTTATATAACTTGTATGCAAAAGTTGAGATTATTTCGAATATCGTAGTTCATCTTTTTTATCTTAACCGTAGCAGCAAATTTTAAAGGAAAAAAGGAAAAAAAAAAAAGAAAGAGAGAGAAATGACAAAACACAAAAAGACAAAAGGAATAAAGTTGGCGGTGTCCTTAGCTTGTCCTTAGCATATAAGCTAAGGATGAATGAAATACTCAAAACAGAGAGATCAAAACAGAAACGTAAACAGAGAAAATGAGATGACGCAGTGACAAAAAAATGCCAGAAAATAAGAAAAGGGGCCGGAGAAAAATAGAATTTTCACCCTGAAACATTCAGGTAATGATCCTAATATATTATTTGAGTTTATTACGTGTGTTTGAATATGTTTTAACGGTAAAACTCGGAATATTATACATCGTTTTAATAAGTTCAATTAATAGTTTAAAGGGTCAAATGGACCCTGATAATGAAATTGATTATATATTCGTACTCAGAGAGTTATGGGCAACTTATAAATATAATTTATTTAGGGTTTGGTTATGTGACCATAAACCCTGTACATAGGCCTGGCCTGCGTATTGCGTATGCCAATAGGGTATCAGGTTCCTAACTGGATTGCCCTAAGATGTGAGGAATGAAGCCTTTAGCCTTATGTGATATATTTTTCTGGTTATTGAACTCAGTGGGATCATTTGGCAATGAATCCAAAGGACAAAGCGGTTATTGAGTGGCTGTACTAACTTTGTAACAAGGTAAGTGTTTATATCCATTTCATTGGAGGCACCTGGCCTCGTGGATTTTCTACCACGTGTTCCTTACGTGTGTAGCTGTCGATAGGCGTACTCATTACGCCTTAGCTTTGGATTTATATTCTATATAATATGTTATGTCCTATTGTTGGTATTGCAATGACGATCTGAGCATGGTACCCTGGCTGTGAGTTGGCATCTACTTCCCGGTTGTCGATGAGAGTCCCGCGCCGGTGAAGGGTTATTATTGCATAACATTGCACTCATATGCGTTATATGTCATTCATATGCATTACATTGCATATCATATTGAGGGCAGGAGTATTCCGCCCCAGGAGCAGGAGTATTCCGCTCCATTGTATCATATTGAGGGCAGGAGTATTCCGCCCCAGGAGCAGGAGTATTCTGCTCCATTGTATTATATCGGGTGCAGGAGTATTCCGCCCCAAGAGAGTGCAGGAGTATTCCGCCTCTGGTTTATATTATATCGGGTGCAGGAGTATTCCGCCCCAGGAGCAGGAGTATTCCGCTCCAGTTGGTTATCAGATTGGAATCCCCTCGAATGCAGGAGTATTTCGCTTCGAGATGGGACGACGGGCACATGTGACCCTTTGCATCAGATTTCATTTCATTTCATTTTATCTCATTTCATTTCATTTTCATACCATTGCGTAGATTTGTGGTACATAACTACTGTTCTGCTCATACGTACATTGCTTATTTGTTGATATGTTTCTGGCTCGTATTGCTGGGTGAGTTTAAGGTTTCATACGTGTTTCTAGTTATTATCTGGCTCTGCCTTTTTGTAATTTAAATAAGAGGAATTGGGTTTATCTGTTCTTTTCTCCCTGGCTAGCTATCCTATTCTTTGAGGTGGCTAGTCTGCCCCACTTATTGAGTCCTTTTGAATCACCCTTGTTTGTTGTTTTTTTTCTTGTCTATCTATTTCGTTTCGGCAGGTTCGCTCCAGGATTGAGTTCGCCACGTTGTTCAGGAGCGAAGACAACTTCAGCTGTCAGGGTGAGCCAGCTTTATTCCGGATGGCCACCAGTTTATTGTTTATTATTTCAGTTGCATTCTGCTCCCTTCAGGAGGAATCTGTCTTCTTTTGTACTCTTAGATGTCTAGTCTGGATAGCCCTAAACCTAGTATATTGGGTAGTCAGCTGTAATTTCTTTTGTACAGCTTAGAGGTATCAGTATGTCTGTATTTTTATTTTAAGTCTTGTCCTTATTTGTAAATTGTTATATTTATTTTCCTGATTTAATTGGTAAGGGTTCGCCCGACGGGTCTAGGGGAGGATGTCGGGTGCCCGCACGGCCTAACCGGATTTCGGGTCGTGTCAGTTGGTATCAGAGCCCGGTTTAGAGTTTATCCAGACTAAGACAGTGTCTAGTAGAGTCTCGCTGATGGGTACGTAGACGTCCGTACTTATCTACGAGAGGCTATGATGGCATTTAGAAAGTTTCACTTCCTTCATTTCTGATCGTGCGTCGGCCTAGGATGCAAAAGTATTTTCGTTAATTCCTTCATGATAATTGTGAACCCTCTTGCGATAAATCAGCAAACGGTATGAGTTCAAGACGAAGCAATCTAGCCTGGGGTTAGCACTGGCGAAGCCCCGAGAGTTTTTTATCATGCTGGCGATCTAGTTACGGAGGTCCCAGCTGTACGAGCTCGCGATGGGCAAGGGAGCAGGGCCTTGCGGTTCCCTAGGCCCTCTACGATGTTTTTACGAGGAACTTGGCAACGCATATACTGCAAGAGCTATTATTCGCTAGGCAGCTTATAAGGTTGCTGCAGATGTGGACGTTCGATCTCAGGGAGCTCCTTTTCTGGTTCTTAATATTGCTGCAGTAAATTATATTCCGGAGGTAGTATGTGTTGTACCTCTAATTGTTCTGGTTACCCAGCCGAGGTATCAGTTCAGTCCGAGTGTCCGAAGAGGTTGCATTATTTTACGCGGTTGAACCTTCCGATATTCTTAAGCCATGCATCAGATAATCCCTGCGTAATTTTTTTTAATTAAAATGATGTCAGCATATCCTTCAGGCTGTTAGTTATCTCGAGCAGTACGTTGTGTATTATTCTTCTTCCCAATTTTAGGGGTCCAACCTTGAATTGGTGGGCCGCTCTCTTATTAGCTAACTTGGTTCGATTTTTCTTTTAGATTCGTGGGAAAGTTTCTTTCGAGTAGCGAACGAGATGAAAAGTGTTGCCAGTTCGAGTGGATTTGACAGGGTAGCCTGTCGGTTAGCCTGTTGGTTTCATAATATAAGATTGAATTCTATAAAATGGCCGAATATGCATTTGAACTAGTTCATGAGCCTTTCGAGAGATTCAGAGATTTATTGATGACCTTTAATTTTCCCTGAAATCCCAGATGGCTCGAGAAATTGAGGTCTGGATTTTATTTGATGTTGTTAATATTGCCCAAAGGTTCGAGGCATACCATAAGTTAGAGCGGGAAAGTAAGAGATCCCGTGGCCCTGGTGGGCAACCATGGTACCTCATTTGGAGGTAAGATTTTTGATTATTTTGGGAGGTCACCTTCCAAGTTATCTCAGCATGTGTCACGTAATTCTTAGAGTGCGCCAGTAGCTCGTCAAGATCGGATTCAGTCTTTTCTTTACAACTATCAACAATCTGCCCAGTTCCTATATTTAGCGAAAGGGTGTTATCATTGTCGTGGGTCTGATTATCTTTTGAAGAGTTTTTCTGTTATCATTGTTGTGAGTCTGGCTATTCTTTGAGGAGTTTTTCCTTACTCCAGCAAGTAGACAATTGTCCTTCTTCTTGCCCTCAGACACCTGCACAGTCGCAAAAATTTCATTTAAATGTTAATCAATAAGAGAAATGCCACAATCCAGTAGAGGTCGAGAGCGTGGTGGTAGTGGTTCTTCTAGAAGTAATTATCAGGGTAGTGGCTTGACTCAGCTGCAGAGGCAGTTCTATGAACTGCTAGTCTGGCATGATGTTGAGGTATCTGATGTAGTACACCCATATATTTCTTCTTCTCTCAACTGTGAGTATGATTTGATTCTTTCGATCGATCTGGAAAAGATGTGTCTTATCATGTTTCGATGGTTTCCTTGGATGTCGTTTCTTCTAAGAATCGGTTGCGGTAGAGGGGCGAGCTTCTGGTATGATTTATTCCTGGCATTTGTGAGACCTTACTATTTTTTCTAGTCTAAATATGAGATATTTGGCAGTAAGTGTCGGTATTGTCTGCCTGGCATCTTGTTGTTCCACCTTCTGTTATTATGTCAAATCAGTTTACCTCTCTTCTCGGAATTTCGTGTTAGTAGGATAATGGGATCCTAATTCTTCACCATCAGCAAGTGTTATCGTTTCTTCCAGTGTAAAGTTATTAGTAAGTAATATTCGATCTACGTATCTCCTTTTGGTTCAAAACGCTAATAAAGTCATGTTATCTTATGAGCTTGTCTGGGTTATAAAAGGGTTTCTGGTAAATTGTCAGAATTTCCTTCTTATTGGAAGGTTAAAACTGGTATGGATGTTTTTCCATAAAGCTTATTTAATGTCTATCTCTTCAATTGCGGTTTATTTTGGCTCGCCTGATGCGGAAGTAGTCTAGCTTTGGTAGTCAAGCAAATAAGAAGATGAACTTCCTGAAGCTCTAATTATTTCTATCCTCGATCTATTTCCATTTCTTATTCGTCCGGCACTAGTAAGCTTGGGCGATTGGTAGCCGCTTGTGACGTTCCCTGTGTTGAGCCAGAGTACGTGTTATTGTGGCCGGGTAAGCATATTATTGTTTTGGAAGCATATTATTGTTTTGGTCCAGTTGTCTCATCTTGTTATCCGTTTAACATGTTTATGTCATCGGTTTATCCGGGTATCTATTCCCGTGTATAGTATAGCGTTGGTTCTGTTTTGCGGATCATCCAGTTTCAAGGGAAACTCTGCCGAAATTTTTATATAGAAGTACCATCCATCGGGCGGTGGTGTTTACGGCAAAGGTATGGAGTTGTGAACTCGAGAGTTGCAGCTAGTTGGCAACTCGAAAGGGTAGTTTGGTAGTTTAGGTCTGCCTATGTTCAGCTTTTAGCTAAATCTTCTTTAGTCCAGCAGACTGCGCGAGGATGGTTATTCCTATTCAAATGGCTGCATGAGTTTGTGCTTTAAGTGGAGGAGTCTTCCTCCAAATACTGAATGGTAATATTAAATCTCTGAGGTGTTGATACCACTTTTCTCACAACCCAAAGTAAGGCCACAGCAGAAATCTACAATGAGTGTCGATCATTGCTAAACCCACTAATAATCTATTAATGACAGAGATTAAGCTGGCAACAGGATCATATATACGTACCTATCTACTGAAAGCATAAAGTCTAGAAAGATGACACGACTTTAACTTGCTGGCAATTAGAACACTAAGCCACAAATTCTACTATGTCACACTTCATTTCGTCCCACCAATAAATCTGCTTAAGATCATGGTACATCTTAGTCGAACATGGATGAATACTGTATTTGGAATAATGTGCCTCCATCATAATCTATCCACGTAAATTTGCAACATCAGAAACTCAAAGTCTATCTTTATACATGAGAACACTATCAGTAGTAACCTTGTATGGTGACTCCGGTTTTCTTCTGGCTATCTGTCTGTATTCAACCAGAACTGGATCCTCATATTAACGTTGTTTTACTTTATGAAAAAATTTAGAGTTAAAGGTCTAGTGCAGCTTGTCGTCCATCCATCATTGGCATATCTCCTTCACACCTCAACTCTTTGAGAAGTTACTTTAGCGTTATAAGTGCGCATGTAATAAACTTTGTTGCTGGTATTCTGCCTCAGCTGAAGGTCCAACTACATGTCTCTTTTATATTTACTTTTTCAAGTCATAATAATTCCAATTCAAAGACAATACCCTGAGGGAGATGTTCAGTCTGAAGATCATTCTTGGTCTACATCATACTATCCAGTAGTAGTTGCATGATCCTTATCCTTATACGATAGACCCTGTTCAGATGAACCTTTGACTTACATTAGGATATGAGTATCTACATTCCCACAAGGAGCTTGCGGAACAACACTAAAATCAACTGAGATGTTGCATAGTGCATTCGTAAAAATAATATAGCTTGCATCAAATCTTCTACAGTGTGTAGTAACAAGGTACTTCAAAAGCTTCCCCTATTGCATCAAGCGTGAGCTAATTTTTAGTTTCATCGACCTGTTCTATATCAAAAGGTTTATCGAAGGGGTGATTATCGGCTGAATCATGTTAACCCATTCAAGGTTTCATGTATCTTTGTTTCGAAAAACTAAAACTCTCCTCTCGTGATCGAGGAAGGGTCAATTTAGTCAAAATAAGTTGGGCAATGGTGTTATCATATTATCCAGACATATTTTGTTTCAAAAGTTTGATATGCGTGTTATAATTCTGATCCTGTAATCAGGAAATAATACCTGTGGAATAGCTTATGAAGGTCGTGCAAGTTCTTTTGCTATCTGTGCGAATTTTTCTTTAGACTTAGGCTCGTTCGAGGACGAACGAGAGTTTAAGTGGAGGAGAATGAAACGACCTCGGTCAGTCGTTTCGGAAGTTAGGACTCCGATTGGCGTGTTGATAATTTTAAAATATTCGTAATGTCCATTAGGACCTGTCTGTAAAATTTAAGCTAAATCAGACCTCGTTTGGTAGGCATCGGAAGAAGGTTTCAGTTTTTATTGGCGATTAATATTAAAAGGAGATTTTCGAGCTCGGTTTTTGCCGAATGAGCTCCGATTCGAAATCCAAAAGCGCTGTTAGGTTCGTATGATTATTTGTGACTTTTGTGATTTTTCGAAAGTGAATTTCGATGTTGTTCGGCTAGTTTCCGCTAAAATGCCGAAAGTTATATAATTTGATATTTTTCCATTTAAATTCGCATATTGAGTTTCGGGAGTCCAATTTGAGATCCGCCTTCGCAAATATGTTACATATATTTTATATAACTTGTATGCAAAAGTTGAGATTATTTCGAATATCGTAGTTCATCTTTTTTATCTTAACCGTAGCAGCAAATTTTAAAAGAAAAAAGGAAAAAAAAAAAAAGAAAGAGAGAGAAATGACAAAACACAAAAAGACAAAAGGAATAAAGTTGGCGGTTTCCTTAGCTGGTCCTTAGCATATAAGCTAAGGATGAATGAAATACTCAAAACAGAGAGATCAAAACAGAAACGTAAACAGAGAAAATGATATGACGCAGTGACAAAAAAATGCCAGAAAATAAGAAAAGGGGCCGGAGAAAAATAGAATTTTCACCCTGAAACATTCAGGTAATGATCCTAATATATTATTTGAGTTTATTACGTGTGTTTGAATATGTTTTAACGGTAAAACTCGGAATATTATACATCGTTTTAATAAGTTCAATTAATAGTTTAAAGGGTCAAATGGACCCTGATAATGAAATTGATTATATATTCGTACTCAGAGAGTTATGGGCAACTTATAAATGTAATTTATTTAGGGTTTGGTTATGTGACCATAAACCCTGTACATAGGCCTGGCCTGCGTATTGCGTATGCCAATAGGGTATCAGGTTCCTAACTGGATTGCCCTAAGATGTGAGGAATGAAGCCTTTAGCCTTATGTGATATATTTTTCTGGTTATTGAACTCAGTGGGATCATTTGGCAATGAATCCAAAGGACAAAGCGGTTATTGAGTGGCTGTACTAACTTTGTAACAAGGTAAGTGTTTATATCCATTTCATTGGAGGCACCTGGCCTCGTGGATTTTCTACCACGTGTTCCTTACGTGTGTAGCTGTCGATAGGCGTACTCATTACGCCTTAGCTTTGGATTTATATTCTATATAATATGTTATGTCCTATTGTTGGTATTGCAATGACGATCTGAGCATGGTACCCTGGCTGTGAGTTGGCATCTACTTCCCGGTTGTCGATGAGAGTCCCGCGCTGGTGAAGGGTTATTATTGCATAACATTGCACTCATATGCGTTATATGTCATTCATATGCATTACATTGCATATCATATTGAGGGCAGGAGTATTCCGCCCCAGGAGCAGGAGTATTCCGCTCCATTGTATTATATCGGGTGCAGGAGTATTCCGCCCCAAGAGAGTGCAGGAGTATTCCGCCTCTGGTTTATATTATATCGGGTGCAGGAGTATTCCGCCCCAGGAGCAGGAGTATTCCGCTCCAGTTGGTTATCAGATTGGATTCCCCTCGAATGCAGGAGTATTCCGCTTCGAGATGGGACGACGGGCACATGTGACCCTTTGCATCAGATTTCATTTCATTTCATTTTATCTCATTTCATTTCGTTTTCATACCATTGCGTAGATTTGTGGTACATAACTACTGTTCTGCTCATACGTGCATTGCTTATTTGTTGATATGTTTCTGGCTCGTATTGCTGGGTGAGTTTAAGGTTTCATACGTGTTTCTAGTTATTATCTGGCTCTGCCTTTTTGTAATTTAAATAAGAGGAATTGGGTTTATCTGTTCTTGTCTCCCTGGCTAGTTATCCTATTCTTTGAGGTGGCTAGTCTGCCCCACTTATTGAGTCTTTTTGACTCACCCTTGTTTGTTGTTTTTTTTCTTGTCTATCTATTTCGTTTCGGCAGGTTCGCTCCAGGATTGAGTTCGCCACGTTGTTCAGGAGCGAAGACGACTTCAGCTGTCAGGGTGAGCCAGCTTTATTCCGGATGGCCACCAGTTTATTGTTTATTATTTCAGTTGCATTCTGCTCCCTTCAGGAGGAATCTGTCTTCTTTTGTACTCTTAGATGTCTAGTCTGGATAGCCCTAAACCTAGTATATTGGGTAGTCAGCTGTAATTTCTTTTGTACAGCTTAGAGGTATCAGTATGTCTGTGTTTTTATTTTAAGTCTTGTCCTTATTTGTAAATTGTTATATTTATTTTCCTGATTTAATTGGTAAGGGTTCGCCCGACGGGTCTAGGGGAGGATGTCGGGTGCCCGCACGGCCTAACCGGATTCCGGGTCGTGTCACTCTCGGACTCGGTGGTACTTATTCCATGGATCGTTAAATTCATTATTGGCCATCTACATGAAAAGTTGTTTAAAATTTAGAAAAGAATCAAAGTGGAGTTATGTTTAAGGAAATATAAACAGATTAGATTTTGAAATTATTTTATGAAAAACGTAGAAAATATGGAAAACTTGAGTACCTTTGTTCTTCCTTGATATAGAAACGGGTGAAAACTGAACTTAATACTTGGTTAATGTGAAATGAATTGTGAATTGAGTATTCATCAAGGAGGTATTTATAGATGTTTTGAAGTGGCTTTTAATTTCTATTGCACGCCTTTTCAATGGCATAAGCAAATGAAGGGATGCATATTTACAAGTGTGCATGTGTTTTGACGTGACTGTTGCAGCAACCAACTTGTATTTTAGCCGCTTGGTGTATTGGTATTTGGGCATCCCAACTGTTCATTGTAGCCGTTTGTCTTTTAAATTTTGAATGGCTTGTTCGGAACGTCACGTATAAAAGTATAATATAATATCCTTGACAAGATGTTTCGAACATCTTCTCGAAGGTAGAACTTGGTAAATGCTACGACTATGAATTGTGAAATAAAGACCTCACAAGCTTTCACATGCCTTTACATCATTCGGAACATCAAATGTAATATCCTAAAATCAACATTGGATGTGTTGCGAACAATAAGCAAATATGTGCACAACATAATTATAAAAGATGCAGTAAAGTAAATATGTGCACAACATAAATTAAGAAACTAGTAAAGCAAATATGTACACAATATAAATTATACAAGTAGGACGAAAATTCCATTATGCAATTCAAATAGAAATCCAAATAATCCAAATAATTGAGATTATAACAAGGACGATGCTTCGTCCAATTCACAAACTCAATTTGTAGGCTGACTTGTAGCCTCAGTTCCACTACGAACGAGGCATGTAGTTTTCTTGTGACCATATCTCTTGCAGTTGCCACATTTATTTCTCCTCTTTGGAAGACGTTCCACAATAGATCGAATCCGTTTAAACCTTCTCGTTCCACGGTTGTTCGGCTTTGGGGGCGGAGACACTGGATAAAGTATCTCTTCAGCAGGGACGACCCATGATTCTTCAGGAGGTACTGCATTGACAGGCTCTGCATAGGCAAGAATGTATACTTGTGTTGCGTAATATCCAGAAGTGTATTCATACACTCTACTTCCATATTCATCGCCATGCAACCCCCTAATTGCTACCATAGCATGTACACAAGGTAACTGATCATGATCAAACTCCCTACATGTACATGTTCTCTCATATAGATCAACTTCTACCTCATATCCTGGACTAATGATTTCGAAACCATAAGTTCCCTTCCTGTTGACAACTAGCTTGTCTCCCATTTTTTATTCTTCCTTATTTTTATTTCAACGTCTGGGACGCATAAATTTGGATGGTTAATTAACTTCATAGCCCTAGTGTGGAATATTTCCGGAAAGTTCCTATCTATATCCTTCAAGAGGGCAGCAATGGGGTATTCTCTTTGCTCCTCCAGCATGGAATTAATGGACTCAGCTATGTTTAATGTCATAACTTGAAACCTATTAAAAATAATAAATACTATAATAATCAAAAGATGTTCCTAACATAAAGCACAAGTGCAGATATAGGAATAAGAAGTGTGGAACATTCATGATTTTCCTAACATGAAGCATACGTTCAGAACGACAATATGGAGTTCGGAACATCGCTAGAAAATAAAATTTCATAATAATGTTTTGCACATATATGTTATGTTCGGAACGCGTCGTGTGACGTTTGGAACATTTTGAAAGCAGACAGTAACATCAGACCTTGTTATTATAGTTTACCTATTTCCTGGGAAATATAATCTGCTCCATCTATGATAACCAACAACATTTTCAAGATAATCCGCTACCCTCCAATCAATAGTCCTGATCTCATTCATAGCATCAATGAACTCCTCTACCCTGTATGCCTTTGCTGCAGTGTAGTATTTATGAAGACTGATTCCAAACTGAAACTTTGTTTGGATGCTTTCACCTAGGTGCCAGATGCAAACTCCATAATGTGCAGAAGGAAACACTTGGGCGACCATTTTTGAGATGCTCGGATGTCTATCCGAAACAATGCACAACTCTTCACTATCTGAAACTATGCAGCGTAATTATTCGAAAAAATACTCATATGAGGCGTCACACTCTTTGTCTACAACACAAAAAGCAACAGGGAATACGTGACTTATTGCATCCTGAGCAACAGCAGACAACAACACCCCTCTATACTCGCCAGACAAATGTGTACCGTCAACGGCTAGGACTTTTCTCGCATAAGTAAATCCCTTGATCCACGGTCCATAAGAGAGAGAAAAATACAAGAACTTCTCTGTGCTAGAAAGCCTCAAATCTGTCTTGGTTCCTGGATTCTTACTCCTAACCATATAAGCATAAGCATCAATAATTTCAATACCTTTCTCCTGTGTTCCCCGTATCAAAGCTTTTGCAAATTGACAGCCCCTAAGACACTTCCAGTAGCTAACCTTACAACCAAAATCGTTGTTAAGGGACTCCCTGACAGCTTTTGTGGCTGGACCTTTTCCCATTAAATATTTACCTTTCATGAACTCACTAATTATCTGGGCAAGAGGCGTGTGAATTATGACTGGAATGATGTTGGACACCGCATGTGTGCAAGTTATTGTAAACGCTAATGTAGAACCTATCATTACTTTTATACCTCATTGTCCTTAACCACCATTTTCATTTCACATCTGAACATCTAGCATTAAAAATCTTCGCAGTATTCTTCAATGCTTTGTAATTAAAACGATGTTTAACTGCTGCAATCTTCAATTTGGTGACCAGTTCTTTCTTATTGGCGAAAGTCATACCTTTTTCAAAACCTGTGCTATCGACGAAGTGAAATATCGGCTCGCTGCTTTGTGTTGGAAACACGGGGATATAAATGGAAGGATCTTCCTCTACATATTTTTCTTCTACTTCTTCTTCTTTTTCTTCATCTATGCCTCCTCTGTCTTCTTCTACCCCTCCTCCTTTGTCTTCTTCTACTTCTTCATGTAAGTCATCCAATCGCTAACTAAAATCATGCCCTCCACTATTTGGCATTTCTTGGTCATTAGAACCAACACATTCCTCCATCGTAGAAACCACAATTACCCTTAGAGTGGGCCTAGCACCATTACGATCAACGTCAGCCATATAAAGGCGTACATCATCATCATTTCTTATTGTAATGGGAGGAGTCTTTTGATTTGCGGCAACACTCAGCATGTAAGTAATGCAAATGTCCCTTGGATTGTCTCTTATCCCCCAACTTCCGATGATTTTGTTAAGTAGAACATCATACGTAACATCTTTAGGCACAAGAATGGGTCTTGGCTCTTTAACCTTCGGAACCCAAGCATAACATTTAGAACGCTCCACCCATTCACCTTGATAATTAACTCCTAATATAACCTCATCCATCGATGGTCACCTGTAATAAATTGGAATGACCAACTATTAGTATTACTAATATTTATACAGTATGTTTCAGACCTCAATATTGCTCGTTTGGAACATCTCTGCTGACGTTCTGAACATCACGTTACAGTTTTTCATTGCTTAATGCAAGATGTTCCAAACCTCAATGTTGCTCGTTTGGAACATCGAATTCAGACATTCTGAACATCACCTTACACTTTTGCATTGCTTAATGCAAGATGTTCCAAACTGCTAACAGAACGCTCAAGCATCTACCAGGATATTCCGAACATTATCTGTGAAAATTCCAATAAATACATACGCCGTGTAAAACGCTAGCGATATGTTTGGAATTACAATTATGACCATAGGAACGTCGAAATGATGTTTGGAATTTCAGGCAGATTGTTCGGAGGAACTGAATCCGTAACAACCTTGAATCAACAAAAACAGCTAAAAACATGTTCTAAAGTTAGTACACTTACTGGAGATGACTGGATTGATACGATTAAAATTAGAGGAACAAGATTTCCCCTTTAATGGATAAGAAACGACCAGATTTAACAAAATGCCGTATAACCCAAATATGGTTGGTCTTAGCTTGAATTGCCTAAAACTGGAAAAGATATTTAGTAAATAAGCTCAGCAGCTATGGTGGAATGAGTATTATTTCGATCTTGAAAAGGAAGCTCAGCAGCTATGGTGGAACTTTGGGCGGGAATGGAATGGGAAAAAAATTGAGGGAAAATGGGGGAGAGGAGAGAGGGAAGCAGCTAGGTAAATGGCCAGATTTGGCAAAAAACTAGCTTTTATACATGGACTATTGTGTAACTTACAAAACATTGGGGTGAGAATGTTAGATAGTTAATAACACTAATTAAATGAGGACCCTAGATTTCATGTTTAAAACTTGAGCCTTTTTCCACTCAAAAAAAACTTGGAGAGTCCTGCCAAGACAAAGCCCCAAGTGTAATACACACATTGCCACCTCATCAATAAGTGACTAATAAACATATTCTGAATCAAGTTTAGGTGTTCAATTGGTACTTGCCCTAGTTTAAGTGTTAAAATGAAAAATACGAACAAGTTTAAGGGGCAGCTAATGAATTTGGCCTTGTTTATTTAATTTCTAAGTGTTATGTTGTTCTATAATTTTTACGGTACTCCTCACCCTTAAGACAAGCTAAACGAAATTCAAGGGAAATTTATGCTACAAATTATTCCTGTTGCTCCCAAACGCACACGCAAGTATACGTGGTCGCCAAGTAATAAAGTGATAAGATGAGTATCGTTCCCACGAGGACTATGCAGACTGAGTTCTAGCAAACAATTTATTTAAACTATTCAGGGATCTTTTTCCAATAGTGAGAGTTTTGTTAACTAAAGAACAGTAATTAAATGGTAGAAGTGAATTCAAACAATGGAGCAAGACTTGGTTGTTATCAGTAATAAGGAGACGATCCAGGGTCAGAGTTACGAACAATCCAGTTGAGTTATCCAATTGATTCCACTTCTTAAATCCCGGGTTACTAACTAACAGATTAAATGTACCCGTGAAAACCTTTCAGTTCTTCACGGTCTATGCAGGCTACTCCAATCCCTATATGTCTATGGGTTGAATCACGTGCACGCATTAACGAATTCTGTAAATAGTTAAACTAGGCGAGCAAGTATATGTCTATCCTACTCACAAATTGGTTCCCCGATGCCCGGGTTCACAAACTAGTCCTATTCTTTCTTATTACGTAATTAAATTCCCTCTTTCGAGTTCAATCTAAAAACCATAGATAATGCGTAATAATCGGGCCCTGACAATTACACAAGTGAAATCAAGAAAGAATAAGTAACCCGTAATGGGATTCAATTAATGGGAATCAATCTTCAAATAATCAACCTTCATGTAATACTCTAACCCTAGAACGATAGATTTAGCTACGCATACTCATAATAACAACACAAGGAATTGATGTAATAATGAAATAATGATGTAATAGATTAATGGAAGGAAGAAAAACCCTTGTCTTGATGTTATGAGCTCTCAAATTTGCTCCAAAGTCTGAACTCCCTTACAAAAACTAAGTAATAAACTATTTATAATGTTTCCAAACCCTTGGTAATAAGTTAGACCCAAAACTAGAAGGAATAGGGAGTAAAATCGCGCACAAGGGGCGCTATAACTGGCGGCCCGCGCCCCGAAAAGCGTGCAAACGACCAGTGACCGTCGAAACTCACACGCCTTGGCTCTGCAGCGCATGGGAAACCGCGCCAGCCAGGGCGCGCGGTAAGAGGCGCGGCGCGGAGCCCACGGCGCCCAGCCATTTTTCTGTTTTCTTGCTCCTTCGCTCGCTCGTGTCGTGCCTTCGTGTGCTCGATCCAATCCTCAATCAAAATCCAATCTTTTCTTGCTCAATCATGCTCCTAAAAGCTCCAAATATACTGCGTAACAACCTACATACACATGACATAAAATCAGTGCAAAATCATATTCATAAACTATAAAACGAGCGAATAAAGTATTCAAACGTAAGGAAATATTAAGGAAATATAGGCATAAAATGCCAAACATCACCACCCCACACTTGAACCTTTGCTCGCCCTCGAGCAATCACAATTAACTTCCCAACCTAGGTAAAACAGGTCTGCCCATGACTATGGTTGATACCGACCATTGAACCAATGCGCACATGACTACTATGCATCCACAAACATGCCAACAATTTACCAAAACCAAAAATATGAGAACAACCACCCCAAAATAGCTCAAATGCACAAACTCAACTTAATGCAACCATGCTCCCACAAAATCACACCTATCGACTCAACCAAGAAGCCACAACTTCACCTATCTCATGCAAACCATGTGCCCTCACCAAAATGAAGCAAGAGAGTGCCCCCCAAAAATCACACACAAAACCAATATCATGACTAGAACGGGGGCAATACAAATGAATTCACTCACTCTCATGAAAGACTCACATGTCACACACAACGTACCATAGGCTTGCCCGTAGTGTAGGACTCCACTAATGTAAGCTCACTCTAATCGGGATTAACTAGGACTTTAAAAAGGTCGTAATGTAGGCTAAGGGGCGGGTAGGATACATATGGTAATAGTGACTACCTCCCTAAGCACTTTAATACATCACAATTAATTAAGCACAAATCTCATCAAGCCACCCAAACCAACAACTTCTACACATACACCTTCTCACAAGTAGCATATTTTCTTTTCAATCACACACTAGCAAGGACGGGATATCTTTCTCCTTTTTTTTTTCTTTTCCACAATTTTTTTCAACTTTGCTATTTTTTTCTTTTTCAAATTCATCCAACCTTGCCAATGCTTTTCACTACTTCACAATTTTTACAATTATTCCCCTTCATTAGTTCCACTCAAAAACCTCCCAATATCCAACCACAACTCCTACATAACAACACAATATCAATAAAGTGCTTAAGGAGTAAAGGGCCAAAAGAGTCAATTAAGAACAAATGGGTAGGCTCGGGGTGTGGGTACCAATAGAAAGGATCAAAGAAATCACAACAACAATTTTCCCAAGGTATATATGTGAGGGTAGGCAAATCAAAAGAAGGCCTAGTATCATTTCCCAACTAGAGCAAACCTAGGATTTCGCTTTGCACACACACGGGGCAAGTTCTAGACATTAACATGCAACATGGAGCAAATAAGAACATGCCTCACAACACACATTGCACATGATCCACACAAAAAGGTTCCATCAACAACTCTCAATCAAGCATCTAGACTGCAACTTGTGGAAATTTAAGCACTAATGCACAAAGGATAGCAATCACGTCAAGCAAGCGGACTCAAGCATCTCAAGGAGGTTGTTCCATTTTTTTTTTCTAGGCATGCATCACAATTAAAACTCAAGGACACCACAAATAGCACATGCAATCAAGTCCAAGTCCATCGGTATCAAACACATCAAAGGCACCTAGCATTCTACCTTTTTCCTTAACCTAGGGTCATCTAAAACTAACTATCCTAATCCTAAAAATAAAAAAACTACCCGGTTCAAAGGCTTCCCCGTGGAAAAGAACCGAGGCCATAAGAAAAACCACGGGGTGGATGACATGTACCACTAAAACAACTAAAAGGAAAATCTTTTTGGAATTTTTCATTGGTTTTCTAATTTTTTTTTTTCATATATTAAAGCAAGAAACAAATAAAAATAAAGTCAAGTGACAAAAGAAAAATCCTATGGTACATGCATCCCTAACCTCAAAAATAAATAAAGGGTAGTTTCCCACCCCACACTTAAACTAAGCACTGTCCTCAGTGCTAAAAATAAGAAAGTGCAAGGTAAAGAAAACTTCCCTGAAGATTCTAGTCCTTGGTGCTAGCATCCTCCAAGCTTCCATATAGTATGAGGTACTCAGACTTCCCCCAACAGATCATCAACATTAGGCAAGGGTGAAGACACCCCACACTTAGCCTCGACATTACATGAACCTGCAATCCAAGGAAAAACAACAACTACGTGACACTATAAATAAAATAATACAAGTACAAACTCGGGTTGCCTCCCGAGAAGCGCCTTAGTTAACGTCGTGGCACGACGACACTTCTAGCTCACTTCCAACATTTATGTCTTCTCTTCTTACGCCGAACTTTTACTTTCTTCCCTTCTTTTAGAGAACCCATCTTCAACTTCACATGTGGTTTACTTCCATCTTTTTGTTTGACACCTTCAATCATAGAGCACTCTTCCACCTTAGCTATGTGCTCCTTCTCATTATAAACCTTGAAAGTAACCTTTTCTCCATGCGCTCTAACAGTCATCTCACCCAGCTCCATGTCAATAATTGCCTTCGAGGTGACTAAGAATGGTCTCCCCAAAATGATTGGAGCTTCTCGGTCCTCTTCATAATCTAGGACTACAAAATCAGCAGAGAATGTAAACTTACCAACTTTTAGCAACACATCCTCCAACTTACCATTAGGGTGAGTGAGAGATCCATCTGCCATCTTAAGAGTAACTGAAGAGGGCTTGATTGCTCCTAGCCCTAACCTTTTGCAAACAGACAGAGGCATGAGATTTATGCTCGCACCCAAATCACACAAGGCACCAGTGATATTTGCCCTCCAATGGTACAAGGAATAGTAAACCTCCCAGGATCTTAAAGTTTTGGAGGTAGCTTGCTCAAGATTGTGCTACACTCCTCAACTAACTCAACTGTATCTATCTCTTGAGGCTTCTTCTTCTTGACTAAAATTTCTTTTAAGAACTTCACAAAGGATGGCATCAATTCAAACACATCAGTCAAAGGAATATTAACTTGAAGTTCTTTCAACATACTCACAAATTTTTGATACTGGGCCAGATCCTTCAATGGTATAAGTCTCTGTGGGAATGGTGGAGGTGGCAGAGATGCCTCCTTTTTCTCTTCTTTCTTCTTTACCTTCTCCACTTTTTCAACTTTTTCTATTTCAGCTCTCTCTTCAGACTTGGCCATCAGCTCTCCACCTTCAATTAAGGTCACTGCAAGACATTGTTCAGGCTCTTTTTTAACAGTGCTTCTTTCTCCCACCAACTGTCCCAACTGGTGCTCCAAGTTCTTTTGAGCATTGGCAAGATCATGTATGGCTTGTGCATGGGCTGCAGTGTCAGCTATCATTCTCTGCTGGCCTGCCATTATTTGCTTTAGCATATCTTCAACTGAACTGCTAACCTGCTGTGGTGGAGCTGGAATTGGGTGGTAATTATTCGGGGCTCTCGTATTGCTTTGATAATACCCATTACCAAACTGGTTTTGACCCTGCAGCCTGTTTTGATTACCCACGTAATAAACTGACTCTGGATTAGAAGAGCAAACCTCTGTAGCATGGTCTTGACCACAAACCTCACAAAAGCTCTGGAGTTGTTGCACTGGAGCCACTGGTTGCTGAGCCTTTTGCAGAGCTAACTTGCTAATTTGATTGGAAATAGCATCCATCCTCGCCCTTAGCTCTGACACTGCATCTAACTGAAGTACCCCTGCAGGTTTCTGCGTAATAGCTCTACCATCTCCCTGCCAATCAGGATTGCTCTGCGAAAACTTGTCAAGTAAATCATAAATCTGATCAAAATTTAAGGCCAGTACTTGGCCTCCAGAAGCAGCATCAACCACGATCTTAGTATGTTGGTTCAGCCCCTCAACAAAAGTGTGTGCAACAACCTCATTGGATTGGTTGTGGTGTGGACAATCTCTCAATAGAGCTTTGAATCGCTCCCAGGCTGAATACAAGGATTCTCCTTCTAACTGTCTGAAGGACATAATTTCGCTCCTCAGCCGGGCTGTCTTGGCAGACGGATAAAATTTAGCCAAGAACTTCTTATCCAAATCCTCCCAAGTAGTGATAGACCCAGACTTTTCAGCCTTTAACCACTTCCTTGCTGCCCCAATCAGTGAAAACGGGAACAACGTCAAGCGAACATAATCAGTAGGAACACCCGCTGGTGTATAAGTATCACTGATCTCCAGAAAGTTCTGAATGTGTTGCTGCGGATCCTCATGAAGTAATCCACCATATTGTCCAGTCACATGCAGCAACTGAATCATGCCGGACTTAATCTCAAAGCCCCCAGTGATAGCGGGCTTAACTATGCTCGATGCTACTCCCTCCAGGCTGGGGAGAGCAACATCTCGCACAGCTAAAGCTTGGTCTTCTGCCATTCCTGTAGGTAAAGATCAAGCAGGACCTAATACCTGAAACAGCACAAAACTCAAAACAAAAATTAAACCTGAATAGTAAGTAATAAACTGTTCAAAAAGAAATCAGTCAATAATTAGTCCCCGGCAACGGCGCCAAAAACTTGTTGCTCCCAAACGCACACGCAAGTATACGTGGTCGCCAAGTAATAAAGTGATAAGATGAGTATCGTTCCCACGAGGACTATGCAGACTGAGTTCTAGCAAACAATTTATTTAAACTATTCAGGGATCTTTTTCCAATAGTGAGAGTTTTGTTAACTAAAGAACAGTAATTAAATGGTAGAAGTGAATTCAAACAATGGAGCAAGACTTGGTTGTTATCAGTAATAAGGAGACGATCCAGGGTCAGAGTTACGAACAATCCAGTTGAGTTATCCAATTGATTCCACTTCTTAAATCCCGGGTTACTAACTAACAGATTAAATGTACCCGTGAAAACCTTTCAGTTCTTCACGGTCTATGCAGGCTACTCCAATCCCTATATGTCTATGGGTTGAATCACGTGCACGCATTAACGAATTCTGTAAATAGTTAAACTAGGCGAGCAAGTATATGTCTATCCTACTCACAAATTGGTTCCCCGATGCCCGGGTTCACAAACTAGTCCTATTCTTTCTTATTACGTAATTAAATTTCCTCTTTCGAGTTCAATCTAAAAACCATAGATAATGCGTAATAATCGGGCCCTGACAATTACACAAGTGAAATCAAGAAAGAATAAGTAACCCGTAATGGGATTCAATTAATGGGAATCAATCTTCAAATAATCAACCTTCATGTAATACTCTAACCCTAGAACGATAGATTTAGCTACGCATACTCATAACAACAACACAAGGAATTGATGTAATAATGAAATAATGATGTAATAGATTAATGGAAGGAAGAAAAACCCTTGTCTTGATGTTATGAGCTCTCAAATTTGCTCCAAAGTCTGAACTCCCTTACAAAAACTAAGTAATAAACTATTTATAATGTTTCCAAACCCTTGGTAATAAGTTAGACCCAAAACTAGAAGGAATAGGGAGTAAAATCGCGCACAAGGGGCGCTATAACTGGCGCCCCGCGCCCCGAAAAGCGTGCAAACGACCAGTGACCGTCGAAACTCACACGCCTTGGCTCCGCGGCGCATGGGAAACCGCGCCAGCCAGGGCGCGCGGTAAGAGGCGCGGCGCGGAGCCCACGGCGCCCAGCCATTTTTCTGTTTTCTTGCTCCTTCGCTCGCTCGTGTCGTGCCTTCGTGTGCTCGATCCAATCCTCAATCAAAATCCAATCTTTTCTTGCTCAATCATGCTCCTAAAAGCTCCAAATATACTGCGTAACAACCTACATACACATGACATAAAATCAGTGCAAAATCATATTCATAAACTATAAAACGAGCGAATAAAGTATTCAAACGTAAGGAAATATTAAGGAAATATAGGCATAAAATGCCAAATATCAATTCCACTGCTACATTTCCAAGTAATTCATATTTATATCATAAGTTAAATATTAAATTTCTTTACAACTTTTTACACCTTTCTATCTTCAAACAAATGTGTTGATTTGCCATAGCGGTAAAAAGGTTTTTTCTCTTTCTTTTTCGAGTAAAGGTCATGAGTTTACGGCGACATAACGATTCGGAGGCTCACGAGTTAAGATTGATCATATCTAATAATTTTTTAACAGGAAAGAATATTATCAAGTTGTGGTGACGTTTTTTATTTGAAAAAATAGACTATGCCTTGTAAGAAGAGAAATGTGTGCTGGTTATTTCAAGGAAAATTCTTACAATTACGTGAAGGCCTTTGTTAAAACGTCCAACTGCATATTCAAGTGATTAAAACTATTTTCTACATGGGTCATTAGATGTAATGTAAGATTATATCCCATCAAAAGTCTTTCCCTTTTTAATCTTTCATGTCCTACTATTTGCGAATTTACCTTACTAAAAAAAAGGTTTTCTTATAAATAAAAAAAAGAAACAAGAAATATGAAAGAATAAGATGCATTCCACTCTTGAGATACATATCTACACTTTTTGAAAAGAATGCAAAGATAAGAATAATTGGTTGATGTAAGTAAAACAAGTGAATCCTGAATTTATTTCTTTCAAAACATTGAGTTACTATGATCTTATCTCTTACTTATATGATGGCAAAAATCATTTAATTAATTTGTCCTTTTACCGTTGTAGAGCTATAAAAATTAGTTGAAAGAGCAGAAGTTGCTGCAAGAAACCTATAATGAGTTTCATCATCACAATGAAAATCCTTTTAATTTTATTCAGTATCTTCTATATCAATGTTTATCAAGTCACTGCTGATAACAATGGTCTTTATTATGAGGTTCATATTATTGATGCTCTCCCAAATGATAATATACCTTTGTGGTTACATTGTGCATCTAAAGAGGATGATCTTGGATATCATAAGATTAAAGTGAAGGATGATTTCCACTTTGGTTTCAAAATGCATTTTACTGAACGCACACTCTTTTTTTGCCATTTTTGGTGGGGTAAGAAAGAACGAAAGTTTGATGTTTTCGATCGACACTTGGTTAAGAACTGCTCATTTAGATATTGTTATTGGAAAGTACAAGACGATGGATTTTACTTTGGTCCTGAACTCGATCAACTAAAGAAAATGTATGATTGGAAATAGTAAGAAAAGAGATGTACCCAAATTTGTGAGAGTAATATCCCATGAATATTATTTATCTTAAGTATTTTCTTGTGCTTTACTTTCTGCGTTTCCTCGCCTGATGTTACTCCCAAACGCACACGTAAGTATACGCGGTCGACAAGTAATAAAGTGATAAATCGAGTATTGTTCCCACGAGGATTATGCAGACTAATACTTAACAAATAATTTCTAAACAAACTACTCAGGGATCTTTTTCTTTGATGGTAAGAGTTTTTGTAACTAAAAAGCAGTAATTAAAGTGCTAGAAGTGTAGTCAAGCAATGGTGCAATACTTTGGTTGTTAACAATATTAAGAGGACGGTCCAGGGTCAGAGTTACAAACAATCCAGTTGAGTTTTCCAATTGATTCCACTTCTTAAATCCCGGGTTACTAACTAACAGAGTAAATGTAACTGTGAAAACCTTTCAGTTCTTCACAGTCTATGCAGGCTACTTCAATCCCTATATGTCTATGGGTTAAATCACATGCACGCATTAACGAATTCTGTAATTAGTTAAACTAGGCGAGCAAGTATATGTCTATCCTACTCGCAAATTGGTTCCCCAATGCCTGGGTTCACAAACTAGTTCTATTCTTTCTTATTACGTAATTAAATTCCCTCTTTCGAGTTCAATCTAAAAACCATAGATAATGCATAATTATCGAGCTCTAACAATTATACAAGTGAAATCAAGAAAGAATAAGTAACCCGTTATGGGATTCAATTAATGGGAATCAATCTTCAACAATCAACTTTCATGTAATACTCTAACCCTAGAACGTAATATTTAGCCACGCATATTCATAATCACAAGGCAAAGATTTGATGTAATAATGATGTAAATGATGTAAATGATGTAATAGATGAAAGTTTAGGAATAAACCCTTGTTCAATGAAGTATGGTGCTCTCAAATTGCTCCAAAGTATGAACTCCTATCAAAAACTAAGTAAAATAGTATTTATAAGGTTTACAAAGGCCTGGTAATAAGTTAGACCTAAGCCTAGACGAAATAGGAAGTAAAAATCCGCTCCAGGGGCGCTATAACGGGCGCCCCGCGCCCACGATCGCGCTACAATAACCAGACGACGTCGAAAGTTGAGCGCCTTTGGGGCGCCCCACGTGGAGAACCGCGCCAGGCACTGGGCGCTATAACTGGCGCGCCACGTGCCCCAAGGCACCAGGCCAAAATCCGCTCTTCCTTGCTCCGCAACTCACCTCGTGTCGTGCCCTCGTGTGCTCAATCCAATCCTCAATCAACTTCCAATCATTCCTTGCTCAATCACGCTCCTAAAAGCTCCAAATGCACTGCGTAACAACCTACACACGCACGACATCAAATTAATGCAAAACCACATTCATAAACTATAAAACGAGCGAATAACAAGCTCAAACATGCGGAAATATTAAGGAAACATTGGCATAAAATGCCAAACATCACCGCCCCACACTTGAACCCTTGCTCGCCCTCGAGCAAGTCACAACTAACTTCCCAACCTAAGTAAAACAGGTCTGTCTATGACTGTGGTTGATACCGACCATTGAACAAATGCACACATGACTACTATGGATCCACAAACATGCCAGCAATTTACCAAACTCAAAAATATGAGAACAACCACCCCAAAATAGCTCAAATACACAAACTCAACCTATTGAAATCATGCTCCCGCAATATCACACATATATACTCAACCAAGAACCCATCAACTTCACCTATCTCATGCAAACCATGTGCCCTCACCAATATGAAGCAAAAGAGTGCCCTCCAAAGATCACACACAACAATAAATATCATGAATAGAACGGGGGCAATAACAAATGAACTCACTCACTCTCATGAAAGTCTTACATGTCACACACAATGTACCATAGGCTTTCCCGTAGTGTAGGACTCCACTAATGTAGGCTCACTCCAATCGGGATTAACTAGGACTTTAAAAAGGTCGTAATGTAGGCTAAGGGGCGGGTAGGATACATATGGTAATAGTGACTACCTCCCTAAGCACTTTAATACATCATAATTATTTCAAATACAATTCTCATCAAAGCCACCCAATCAACACTTCCACACACACACCTTCTCAACAAGTAGCATTTTTCTTTTAAGCACACACTAGCAAGGAATGGATATTCTTTTCTCTTTATTTCTTTTTTTCCACAATTTTTTCTTTTCAACTTTGCTCTTCTTTTTTTCCCAATTTCATTATTTTCCAACCTTGCCAATGCTCATAAACAACTACTACACAATTTTCACAAGTATTCCTCTTCATTAGTTCCACTAAAAACCTCCCAATATCCAACCACAACTCCAAAATAATAGCACAATATCAACTAAAGTGCTTAAGGAGTAAAGGGCCAAAAGAGACAATTTAGAACAAATAGGTAGGCTCGGGGTGTGGGTGCCAACAAAAAGGGTCAAAGAAATCACAACTATTTTTTCCAAGGTGTATATGTAAGGGTAGGCAAATCAAAAGAAAGCCTTGTATCATTTCCCGACTAGAGCAAACCTAGGATTTCGCTTTGCACATACACGGGGCAAGTTCTAGACATTAATATGCAAACATGGAGCAAACAAGAATATGCCTCACACACACATTGTACATGATCCACACAAAAGGTTCCATCAACAACTCTCAATCAAGCATTTAGAGTGCAACTTGTGGAAATTTAAGCACTGATGCACAAAGGTTCACAATAAAGTCGAACAAGTGGACTCAAGCATCTCAAGGGGGTCGTTTTATTTTTTTTCTAGGCATGCATCACAATTTAAAACCCAAGGACACCACAAATAGCACATGCAATCAATTCAAGTCCACCGGTATCAAACAAATCAAAGGCACCTAGCATTCTACCTATTTCCTTCGTCTAGGGTCACCTCTACTAACTATCCTAATCCTAAAAATAATAAAACTACCCCGTTCAAAGGTCTCCCCATAGAAAAGAACCGAGGCCATAAGAAAAACCACAGGGTGGATGACATGTACCACTAATAAAACTAAAAGGAAAATCTTTTTGGAATTTTTCATTGGTTTTCTAATTTTTTTTTTTTCAATTTTTTCATATATTAAAGCAAGAAACAAATCAAAATAAAGTCAAGAGACAAAAGAAAATCCTACGGTACACGCACCCCTAACCTCAAAAATAGATAAAGGGCAGTACCCCACCCCACACTTAAACTAAGCAGTGTCCTCAGTGCGACAAAGAAGTAAGTGCAAAAGTAAAGAAAACTGCCCTGAAATCCAGCTGACCAACACTGGGTAGTGCGCAGGAGTGCGGACCTAGTCCTCCTCCTCATCAGAGCCACCGCCCTCAGCATCAGTCTCCACAGCCTCACTGTCTGGATCACGATCAACAATATCCGAATCAGTGTTCTCATCCTCCTCCGGAGGCATCTCTACTGCTCGAGTCATGCCCAGCAGGCGTTTCGAGGTCTCCAGTAAAAGCACAGTGCGATCAATAGCTGTCATATCCATGCCCGACCGCCGGGCCATCTGCTCCATCATCAAATACTGACGTGCAGACAAGTTGGCGTCTGTGTCCCGCCACTCGACAGCCGTCAGTCTCACCGGTGCAATAGTGGTCACACCCTTTACCGAGGCAATATCAAACGGCTTCCCGATGTCAGGGACAATACGATCCCCGATCTCATCCACTGGGACTCCAGCCTGCTCCAAATACCTGGTAAGGATGTTCCCAAAGTACAAGCGACTACATGAATCTAGCCCCCTTTGCTCTTTCATCACTCGCAACATATAGTAGCCGATATTGACCGACCTCCCCATCATAAATAAATATACCATGCACGCTCGAGTCTTGGTGACCTCAGAATAATGAGAAGATGGTAATATGCGTGCATTTATAAATCGCATCCACACGCGAGCCGGTTTCAGAAACTGCGTGAAGAACATATACTTGTGTCTGCCGGACACACTGCGCTCCCACTTATGCGTGGAGCTCTCACCACAGAGTGTATCCCGCAGAGCCTTATAGTCAGGCTTTCTAATGAACTCTCTCAGATCATCATAATTAGGGTCCTCGACCCCCAAGAAGGCATTCAATGCCGTGTGGTCTAATTTCACCTTCACCCCCTTCACCGTAACCATGTCATCCTCCTTCCATGCCTCCTCCGGCTCCCAGTTTGCGTAAAGTTCTTGCACTAAGTCAAGGTTGGCATGACCCGGACTCTCAAATACCGAGTCCCAATGTAAGCAAGTATCGCATCGGCCACCCCTCGAAATTTTTGCATTACCCTCCGCTTGTCAATTGCTTGCTGCGGGGATGTACCCCGCAAGCCTCACATTTTTATACCAAGTTTGGCACTCACCTTTCTTCACAAAAGTGAGGCCATATCGTGTCTTTCCCCCGGGTCGTGGTATCGGCACCGCGTCCTTGGGGATTCTTGCCTTGGCCTTTGCCTTTGGTTTGGCCTTGGGCTTGGCCGGTGCCTTGCCCTTTTGCTTGGTAGAAGAAGGCCCGGCTTGGAGTGCTCTCCTCGGGGCCGAGGCGGATGAAGAACTCTTGCTTGGTAGAGGTGTGGTCACCATGGTACCTACACAACAATAGATCAATGTGAGATGTCAAATTAAGCACCAAAAATGCAATTCAAGCTCAATTGGTAGGGTATCACCCCACCTTTATCACACACTTTATGTGTCAATCAACTCAACTCAATAGCACAAGCAACCCCACACTTAAACAAGACTAGCTTTGTGCAAAATATGCCACATTTGTGGTTATCAAGATCAAGCTAGTGTGGGTGCATCATAGCCAATTTTTATGTGTGTGAGACACTTAATGTTCATAATAAGTCTAAGGATTGCATTGCTACTCAAGAATTCACAATGTTATACAATTTTCATGATTGAGGCTTTTTTACAAACACTTGGTGTGCACACTTTTAAACTTGCAAGTTCAATGATTTTTGTAATGTGCTAACCCTCCCAAATTGTTGGGAGATCTCTTTTTACAAGTCACAAGCTAACCATCAAGCACAATGAACAATTTAAGCACCTCAAGAGCAATATTTAACCATAAGCTTGCAACTAGTTAAGAAACCTACCATGAAAAAAAATTAGTTCATCTTACATGTAATGGAGAGAGAAAAGTTGGAATTTACTTACTTGAAAGTGTTAGAATGGATTGCAACAATATTGGGAATGATTTCAAGAGTTAGAGATGATTTGGGGAGTGTTTAGGGGGTGATTAGAGGGAAAATAGTGAAGAAAAGAGAGTGAAAATCAGGTATAAGGGGTTGGGAAAATTCGGGTCACGGGTCAAAACCCGTTTGACCCAGCATTTAAAAAAATTTCGCCGGGTGCCTTCACCCACGCGGCACGGGCCAAACGCGCGCACCAATTTGGTGCTAATGCTTGGCTAGGCGCGTTGGGAGGCACGGGGCGCTCCCAAACGCGCCAAGCCTTGTGCTTCAGCTTTTGATTTTTTGCGTTAGGAGGCGCGGGGCACTCCCAAACGCGCCCGAACACATTTTTTCGCACTGAATTTCGATTCCAAGTACGAATCCAAGCGCGGGACATGTCTCAAGGCGTCCCGTACCCCTCAATACATTAATTTCACCTTGTTTAGCTCTCCCGATACCTACAAAAACGACACACAAAAACAACAAACTACATGACACTATAAAACAAAAATAATTAAACTATTACAAGTACAAACTCGGGTTGCCTCCCAAGAAGCGCCTTATATAACGTCATGGCACGATGGGTATAAATCAAGGGTCCCTCAAAGTAATGGAAGTACGGTGATTCACCGAACCTCCCCAATAATGCTTCACCCTTTGACCATTAACCAAGAATGTTTTTCTCAGAATCCGGGGCTTTCAGTTCAACCGCTCCATGTGCGGTAACACGAACTACTTCAAAAGGCCCCGACCATCTAGACTTCAACTTTCTCGGAAATAATTTCAACCTCGAGTTAAACAACAACACCAGCTGCCCGGGCTCAAACTGACGACGCTCAATGTGCTTGTCATGCCACTTCTTTGTCCGTTCCTTATACAATTTCGCATTTTCATACGCATGGAACTGGAACTCTTCAAGCTCATGCAATTGAAGCATTCTCTTTTCACCCGCTAAGGCTATATCAAGGTTGAGCTTTTGAATTGCCCAATACGCCTTATGCTCTAGTTCAACAGGCAAGTGACAGGCCTTACCATAAACAAGCCTATATGGAGAGGTTCCAATAGGCGTTTTGAATGCGGTTCGATAGGCCCAGAGAGCATCATCTAACTTCATAGCCCAATCCTTCCTCGAGGCATTCACAGTTTTCTCAAGGATTTGCTTGATCTCTCTATTTGATACTTCCACTTGGCCACTAGTTTGGGGATGATAAGCAGTAGCCACCTTGTGGCGAACCCCATACTTGGCCAACAATTTATTGAACAACCGGTTACAAAAATGCATACCTTCATCACTAATTATAGCCCGCGGTGTCCCAAAATGAGTGAAAATATTTTTCTTCACGAACTTCACCACCACACTCGCATCATTTGTTGGAAGTGCAACAGCCTCCACCCATTTGGACACATAATCAACTGCTACGAGGATGTATTTATGGCCCATAGAAGGTGGGAATGGACCCATAAAATCAATCCCCCAACAATTAAACAGCTCAATCTCCAGGATATTGTTCAAAGGCATCTCGTGACGCCTAGAAATAGTACCTGTTCTTTGGCAACGATCACATTGCTTCACTAATGCATGAGCATCTTTAAATAAAGTAGGCCAAAAGAAACCAGATTGAAGTACCTTTGCAGCTGTTCGATCTCCACCAAGGTGGCCACCATAAGGAGAGGAATGGCAGCTCTGTAGAATCGGCTCTACTTCTTCCCTTGGAATGCATCTCCTAGCTAGTTGATCAACGCCTATCTTATACAAATAGGGCTTATCCCACACATAAAATCTGCTCTCATGAAGGAGTTTACGCTTTTGCTCAGCAGTAGCCTCAGGAGGATACACATTACTCACAATTAAGTTCAACATGTCAGCATACCATGGTACCTCAGCTGCATCTAAAGCAAAAAGTTGCTCGTCAGGGAATACCTCTTTAATCTCAGGCCCCTCATCTACATGATCTCTATTCTCCAGCCTTGACAAATGATCAGCTACTTGATTCTCAGTCCCCTTGCGATCTCGAATTTCAACATCAAACTCTTGCAATAGGAGAACCCATCTAATGAGTCTAGGCTTGGAGTCCTTCTTTTCAAACAAATACCGGATTGCGGCATGATCAGTGTAGACAACAACACGAGTGCCAACCAAATAAGATCTAAATTTATCAAAAGCATACACTACGGCTAGCAACTCCTTCTCAGTGGTGGTATAATTAGACTGGGCTGCATCAAGCGTCTTGCTTGCATAATAGATGGAGTGAAAGATTCTTCCAATTCTCTGGCCTAGAACAGCCCCAATAGCATTATCACTCGCATCACACATCAATTCAAATGGCAAAGACCAGTCAGGAGCAATGATGATTGGTGTGGTCACCAACCTTTTCTTCAACTCTTCAAATACCTTTAGACAAACATCATTGAACACAAATTTCACATCCTTCTCTAACAGTTTGCACAAGGGAGTGGAAATTTTGGAGAAGTCCTTTATGAAATGTCTATAGAACCCTGCATGTCCCAAGAAACTACGCACCCCCTTAACAGAGATAGGTGGTGGTAATTTCTCAATAGCCTCAATCTTCGCTTTATCAACCTCGATCCCTACCTTGTGCCCAAGTACTACGCCTTCTTGAACCATAAAGTGACATTTTTCCCAATTCAGCACCAGATTTGTTTCTTCACAACGGCTCAGCACAGCATCAAGATTTTTCAAACACTCATCAAAAGAATCACCAACCACTGAGAAATCATCCATGAATACCTCCACAAATTTTTCCACCATATCGGTGAAAATAGCCATCATGCACCGCTGAAAAGTCCCCGGGGCATTACATAACCCAAATGGCATCCTCCTAAATGCATAGGTGCCATATGGACAAGTAAAAGTAGTCTTCTCTTGGTCTTCAGGAGCTATCACAATTTGATTGTAGCCCGAATACCCATCCAAGAAACAGTAATACTCGTGCCCTGCAAGTCTATCCAGCATCTGATCAATAAAAGGGAGTGGGAAGAGATCTTTCCTGGTGGCCTTGTTCAGCTTCCTATAATCAATGCAAATTCTCCACCCTGTAACTGTTCTTGTAGGAATCAATTCATTATACTCATTCTTCACCACTGTCATGCCCCCCTTCTTAGGAACACATGGCACTGGACTCACCCACTTGCTGTCAGAGATAGGAAAAATAATACCAGCATCCAGCCACTTGATAATTTCTTTCTTCACCACCTCCTTCATAATTGGATTTAGTCTCCTTTGCTGCTCTATGGACGGCTTGTGGTCTTCTTCCAAGAGAATTTTATACATGCAGAAAGAAGGACTAATCCCTCTAATATCAGCAATAGACTAGCCAATAGCTCTCTTGCGCTCTCGTAATACCCTCAACACCTTTTCAACCTGCACATCAGAAAACAAAGAAGAAAGGATCACGGGCAAGGTATTACCTTCACCCAAATAAGCATAACGTAAATGCGCGGGTAAAGGTTTGAGCTCAAGAGTAGGAGCTCTGTCAATAGACGGTTTAGCAGGAGTTAAGGTCAACAGTCTATCAAGCTCCTCGAATTTCTTCCACCCTGGGATGAATCTACTCTGCATATTAAGAACCTCCAAATATTCTTCAATGTCATCATCCTTCAGGATATCATCATCATCACATAAGAGTGCCCTTTCTAAAGAATCAACATTAGAAGCCAAGAATGACCTCTCATCAGCAGTCAACTCATCATCTACCACTTTTACCATGGACAACTCTTCATAATGAGCTGGGTAGCTCTGAACACATTAAACACAGCTTCTTCCCCATTTACCTTCATGATCATCTTTCCAGCTCTGACTCTAATAACAGCATCCGCAGTAGCCAAAAATCCTCTTCCCAATATGAGAGGAACCTCAAGATCAACTTTATAATCAAGAATAATAAAATCAACGGGTAATATAAACTGACCCACTTGTACAAGCACATCCTCAATAATCCCCTCGGGGCATGTCAAAGATCTATCAGCCAGCTGCAGAGTCACAGTAGTAGGTCGTGGTTCACCTAGGCCTAGCTTCCTGAAAACTGAAGAAGGCATTAAATTCACACTAGCACCCAAATAACACAAAGCTCGACCAACCTCATGTTCCCCAATTTTCAAGGGAATAGTAAAACTGCCAGGATTCTTCAATTTCTGAGGAAACTTGCTTCTAACTCTGGAACTATACTCCTCAGTGAGTGCAACTGTCTCAAACTCATTCAGTCTTCTCTTGTTAGCAACAATATCCTTGATGTATTTAGCATATTTGGGAACATCCCGCAAAAGCTCCCCCAGAGGAATATTTACCTGAATCTGACTCAATATCTCCAAGAATTTCCTGCATGCTGCATCAACTTTCTGCTTCTGAAGTCTCTGAGGGAAAGGTGGTGGTGGTCACACAATAGCAGACTCGGGCTGCTTTTCAATCACTTTCTCAGCTTCTTTCTCCACTTCCCTATCAGCATTGGGCTCTAACTCACCAACAGGCTTCTTTGGCTTTGGGGGAACTTCTTCTAGAGCTCTTCCATTCCTCAAAGTTACTGCTTGCACAAATTCTTTAGGATTCTTCTCTGTATCACTCGGTAAAGCACCCCGAGGTCTGTTATTTTGCGCGCCAGCTAGCTGCCCCAATTGTCTCTCAAGATCTTTCTGCGCATTGCTCAAATCTTTAATTGTTTGTGCCTGAGATGCTTGATCATCAATGAGCTTTTGCTGCCCTGCAAGAATTTTCCTAAGCATATCCTCCACTGCATTAGATTGTTGTGGCTAAGCCTGTGACTGTGACCCCTGTTGTGGTGCATTTTGGGATCTCTCATTGCCTTGAGGCTGCTCACGACTATCCCTCCAAGAAAACTTTGGGTGATTACGCCAACCCGTGTTATAGCTATTACCATATTGATTTCGATTCTGACCCTATGACCTGTTCTGATTACCCACATAATACACTGACTCTGGGTTAGATTGACAGACTTCAGTAGTATGATCCTCTCCACAAACCTCACAAAAGACTTGAAGTTGTTGCATTGGAGCTGCTGGTGGTTTAGCCTGCGGCAGAGTTAGCTTGCTGATTTGATTTGAAATAGCATCCATTTTCGCCCTTAGCTCTGAAACTGCATCCAATTGAAGTATCCCAGCAGATTTCTGCGTAGTAGCTCTGCCAACACCCTGCCAATCAGGATTGCTCTACGAAAACTTGTCAAGTAAATCATAAATCTGATCAAAATTTAAAGCCAGTACTTGGCCTCCAGTAGCAGCATCTACCACGATTTTAGTGTGTTGGTTCAACCCCTCAACAAAAGTGTCTGTAATAACCTCATTAGATTGGTTGTGGTGTGGACAATCTCTCAATAGAGCTTTGAATCTCTCCCAGGCTGAATACAACGATTCTCCTTCTATCTGTCTGAAGGACATGATTTCACTCCTCAGCCGGGCTGTCTTGGCAGACGGATAAAATTTAGCCAAGAATTTCTTAGCCAAATCCTCCCAAGTAGTGATAGACCCAGGCTTCTCAGCCTTTAACCACTTCCTTGTTGTCCCAATCAGTGAAAATGGGAACAAAGTCAAGCGAACATAATCAGTAGGAACACCCGCTGGTGTATAAGTATCACTGATCTCCAAGAAATTCTGAATGTGTTGCTGCGGATCCTCATGAAGTAATCCAGTATATTGCCCCGTCACATGCAGCAACTGAATCATGCCGGGCTTGATCTCAAAGTGCCCGGTAATAGCGGGCTTCACAATACTTGACGCTACTCCTCCCAGGCTAGGAAGAGCAACATCTCGCACTGCTACTGCTCGTTCTTCTGCCATTTCAATAGGTAAAGAAGCAAGTACGATTGCTAGTGCTTTTCGATCTCTCGCCTCTCTTCTTACCCTTCTCAAGGTTCTTTCAGGCTCGGGATCAAAAGGTGCGAGTGATTCGTCCTTTCTATTCCTTTGCATGCAAAACCTGTAGCCTGAAATAGCACAAGAAACTCAACAAAAAAATTAAACCTGAATAGAAATTAAGTAATCGTTCAAAAAGAAATTAGTCAGTAATAGTCACCGGCAACGGCGCCAAAAACTTGTTGCTCCCAAACGCACACGCAAGTATACGCGGTCGACAAGTAATAAAGTGATAAATCGAGTATCGTTCCCACGAGGACTATGCAGACTAATACTTAACAAACAATTTCTAAACAAACTACTCAGCGATCTTTTTCTTTGATGGTAAGAGTTTTTGTAACTAAAAAGCGGTAATTAAAGTGCTAGAAGTGTAGTCAAGCAATGGTGCAATACTTTGGTTGTTAACAATATTAAGAGGACGGTCCAGGGTCAGAGTTGCGAACAATCCAGTTGAGTTTTCCAATTGATTCCACTTCTTAAATCCCGGGTTACTAACTAACAGAGTAAATGTAACTGTGAAAACCTTTCAGTTCTTCACAGTCTATGCAGGCTAGTTCAATCCCTATGTCTATGGGTTAAATCACATGCACGCATTAACGAATTCTGTAATTAGTTAAACTAGGCGAGCAAGTATATGTCTATCCTACTCGCAAATTGGTTCCCCGATGCCCGGGTTCACAAACTAGTTCTATTCTTTCTTATTACGTAATTAAATTCCTTCTTTCGAGTTCAATCTAAAAACCATAGATAATGCATAATTATCGAGCTCTAACAATTATACAAGTGAAATCAAGAAAGAATAAGTAACCCGTTATGGGATTCAATTAATGGGAATTAATCTTCAACAATCAACTTTCATGTAATACTCTAACCCTAGAACGTAATATTTAGCCACGCATATTCATAATCACAAGGCAAAGATTTGATGTAATAATGATGTAAATGATGTAATAGATGAAAGTTTAGGAATAAACCCTTGTTCAATGAAGTATGGTGCTCTCAAATTGCTCCAAAGTATGAACTCCTATCAAAAACTAAGTAAAATAGTATTTATAAGGTTTACAAAGGCCTGGTAATAAGTTAGACCTAAGCCTAGACGAAATAGGAAGTAAAAATCCGCTCCAGGGGCGCTATAACAGGCGCCCCGCGCCCACAATCGCGCTACAACAACCAGACGACGTCGAAAGTTGAGCGCCTTTGGGGCGCCCCACGTGGAGAACCGTGCCAGGCACTGGGCGCTATAACTGGCGCGCCACGTGCCCCAAGGCGCCAGGCCAAAATCCGCTCTTCCTTGCTCTGCAACTCGCCTCGTGTCGTGCCCTCGTGTGCTCAATCCAATCCTCAATCAACTTCCAATCATTCCTTGCTCAATCACGCTCCTAAAAGCTCCAAATGCACTGCGTAACAACCTACACACGCACGACATCAAATTAGTGCAAAACCATATTCATAAACTATAAAACGAGCGAATAACAAGCTCAAACATGCAGAAATATTAAGAAAACATTGGCATAAAATGCCAAACATCACCTGACTCCCATAAAAAATTTTGCTACAGCCTACAAGGTTGTTAAAATCTTTTTATCATTCCAACATTGAGTTTCTCATATATATGAAATGTTTAATTATTTTTTGATATAAACCGTCATACATAACGAAATCTAGTACAGTCGTTTATGACATTTTTTTAGCGTGATGTATGATATCCTTCATTTAAAATTTAAAAGAAGGTCTTTGTAATCCATTAGTACTGCTTTAAACTATATTTACTGAACAATACATTAAGTTATGACCTTATCTAGATTTTCGTAGGGAAAAAACAAATTAAATGTGAAATAATCCTTATTTTCTCAGTTTCAGAGCAGTAAAAGCTGCTTAAAAAAGAGAACTTGCCACATGAAAAATTCTACTATGAGTTCTCCATCATCGTGAACAGTCGATTTGATCAAGCCAATGAAGTTTATCAGTACGTTATTAACTCCGTCTAGTTAATGATTTAATTGAATGGAAATGACTAAATAATTCAATTGAGTTCGCATTGTTGAAGTAGTTAGTCTTTATCGCGGCCCACGAATTTTGGTCATGATATCACCACAAGAGACATACCTCTGTGAATTGTGATATATATTTGAGTTTCTTCTCCACCAAGTACCAAATAGTTTAGGACTGTAAAATTATATATTAAGTACAGAAGGAGCAACACATATAAGCATTCCATAACAATGTAAGTGTGCGTAGAAGAAACAATCAGAAAAATAATAACTACAATTTATATATTATAATCACTATGTTTATATGAATAAGGATAAGTAAGTACTATATGGAGCATGTATTTAATTTGTGGTAAGGATGTTTCTGGAATAACAAAAAATTAAAAATAATTTTTGATTCTGTTTTTAAGGAAAAAACTACTTTTTCCACCTTTTTTCTCACAGCAGAAAGACAGCTCAATAACACTTTTTCTCCTAGAAGCTTGGACAAATATCTCAATTTTTTAAAATAAGTATTTTTTGAGAAAAAATAAGCATTTTTGCTTCTCCAAAAACTTGACCAAACAGACTCATGATATCCTCGTAGACAATTATTTTGGACCATGAGGAGTAGGTTAATAGAGACGACCCTTAATTTAAGTTTCTAAATAAAAAATTTTAACAAGCTTAAGAGGTTATCGATGTGGTAAGCGTTTAAGTAATGTGAATGAAGATGTCCATTAATTTCCACTTTTCAATAATGTAGTGTAGCAGTCCAGTGGAGTGGGTGCTCAGTAGAAGTGGGCCAAAAGAATGAAGTCACCGGATAAGGGAATGGTCTGTTCCGACAAAGAAAAAAAAAAAGAAGAAAGGCTGTTAACCATGGGATTTGAATTCGCATCCCCTTTGTTTTGCATCTACAGAATGTAGCCTTTAACCACATCATCTGTCTAACTTCCTGTTTCTAGGTAGCTAAGCTTGCTGACTATATATATCCATTTCTGAGTATTTTCTACAAAGTTAGCTATACTTATTCCAAGTCGAGCTCAGTGGGTGATGAGTGGGGCGGAGCTATCCTTCGATAAGGGGTATTGAACTCTCCTGAGACAGGCTAAAGCTTTGTTTCTTTAATTTTTGAACCCTTATTTGGAAATTCTGGTTCCACTCCTAATGATGAGCACCCAAAATTGAATGTAGGTCCTTCCCTAAGTAGCACCCTTCTCTCCTGCCATTTCTGATGAGGCAAGAGAGAAAGAACTTTTGATGTTGTCAATAAAGACTTGTCTAACAATATTACTAGTACCCATTTTCTTTTCTACCAGAAAATAAAAAGAAAATTTTCAAAAATAGGCAGCCTCTACCCAAAATTACAAATATGAGCCAATATTTTTTTCATGCATAGCACTTATTCCTAAAATTATAAATTTTAGCACTCCTTCATAAAAAACACCCTAGCTATCAAATCTCCCCCTCCCCAGCCACTAAGCTGCCGGCATGTACCCTCCCCCGCTAGTGGTGTCGTCACTTTTTTATATTTTACTAAATTTATGTTGTTTATTGCATCTAAATCATTGCTTTGGACAAGTTTATACACACAAATCTCCTCCCAAAAAATAAATTATACATGAATATACATAGATAAATGCGCAGCAATGAGAGAAATACAAAGATATACACACAAAAAAATAAAAATTCATATAAACATCATTAATATACAGATTTATTCACTTGCATATACATACTTATATAAATTTATACAATTTTATACACGTATATAAATTTGTGTAAACTTGTATAAACTTGCGGCAGACTGCTACTCGAAAAAAGGATAACAGCACGGGTAAAATTCGAAAATATAGGCCATTTTTAGTAATTTTCGTCTTTTGTCTGTCTTTTAGTGTAATTATCCCAAAATAATATATAAAAGAAATCAGTAAAGATATTTACACTTCACCGAATGAAGGTAAAGAAGAGGACTGTTAATACAAGTAAAAATGAGTAAATCCAGAATTTTATTCTTTCAAAACATCAAGTTATGATATACTCTCAATTTTATGATGGAAAAAGTCAATTAATAATTACTAGAGCCCGTTTGGGTGAGCTTATTTTACTTTTTATGTTTGACTTTTTTTAAGCATAAGGACTTATAAATCTATAAATTCTTTTGTTATTAAATATATATTAATAAACTTATAAGTTTATAGTTATTTTTAAGCTTACTCAAACGGGCTATTAGTCCTTATAACTCATGTTGTTACAGTTGTGGAGCTATAAAGATTAGTTGAAAGAAGCGAAGTTGTTGCAAGGAACCTATGATGAGTTCATTATATGTGATCGACATCTAATGCTTTAAATTCGCACTAGAACGAACCAACCATTCTAAGATGACACTTGACAGTAACTTTATTGCAAGAGCAATTTTGTTGGTTTATTCTTCGATTTGTATGGCGTTTGGCCAAATTCTATTCAAATTCCTAGAAATATTTAAGCTTTATGCATGTTAAGATATTATTTAGAATTCATGAAATACGCACAACCAAATAATTACACTTGTATATAGATCGATATTGAATAACTTAGTCAAATATTAGTGTAATAATGGACGGGAAAAAAGAAACAAAATTTGAATATCTAAAACAAAATAGACTATCATATTAGCATCTTTATTACATAACCATGAAATTTTGGTTACAGTATCTCAATCAATTAAGTGCTGTCCTTCACTAAGTCGAGGAATTATTAAAAGGAATGTGAATTCACCATCCTTAAGCATCAGAGTCAAAATGCTTTTTATTGAGAGAACTTCAAATTAATCTAAAAAATCATAAACTACTATTGTTATCACTTGTACCCAACAAGGGCACAGGAAATTACCCTAAAATATGAATCTGGAAATGAGTAGGTAAAATAAAAATAATGGTGTTTAATTCCTCTTTACTTCTTGTCTGATCCCATTCCAAGAGTGTTTTTCACACCATCAATTGCACCTTGAGCCATGTGCATCATTTGCTCTCCTGTCTAACTCATCAATAAAAAAAATTAAGTAAACAAAAATAAACTAATGCGCGAGGAACCTATCACAAACCAAATAGTATTATATATTTAAACATGGATTTCCTTATGTACACCAATAATAACATATTGTGTGAAGACTTTTTACCCCATAATAGTGTTTTAAAATATTGTAGCAGATAACATGTCATATTTTTTAAATTACAAATACCAGTTTTGCAAACCTTTATATGTAATTGTCGTTTACGTGACTTCACAGCAAGAAAATTTCTTTTGCAGTGTCGTGTTCAGAAGTTAATTAGAGATAATCTGCATAACATAGATTACCTGCTGAAGGATTCCAGAATTTTGGTCCTTGTTTTGTTCAGCTGACTCACTAGCTCTTTGGGTAGCATTTTCAGCCTTTTCAACAGCAGAATTTGCTATACTCTTGCTTGAATCTATCCACTGCTCCGTGTTGGCCTATTTATAGATCATAACACAAAAAGGTACATTTTTATCTCTACAAAGTAATGAAAATTTAAATAAATTTCAAAAAACCAATTGTTTTATAGAATAAAGACAACAACAACAATTAAGCTTCAATCCCAAATAAATAGGGACCAACTATTTATATAAATCCTCACCAATCATCTTATGCCGTTTAAACTCATGATCTCATGTCAATGTTTGTTATGTATAATAAAGAGAGTACAAATTTTTTTTTTACCTGAGTTTGGCCATGGGATTCACCAGCACTGTATTGAGCACTTGACATCTTTACTTGTTGATATATAAGAAAGTATATGATAATTAATTTAGAAATTTGTTCTTTTTCCTTAATTTGGCTTCTACAATTATAAATACTTGTATGAGGATGGGATCTATAAATAGAGAGGCTAGATTGATAACGCATGTGTTGCTGCTTATGACCCTCCATCATACGGATATATTTCTTTAGCCTTCCACATAATATGTTTATCCATGCAATTCTTTTTTTCTTCCTTTTATGGTTTTGATAAATTATCAGATTTCTGCCCCCCCCCCCCCCCCCCGGATTTCGGTTATTTAATATACTCACTTGTACTGTAATAATAGTCCAACATAACTACTAGCCAGTGGCTACATTTTATACATATACCATAACAACACGATGCTCACTGAATTTGCCAAGTATTGTGTATCAACAGTACATATTTATTGCTCAATTCCCCTAACCTTTTTAAACATTCTCTGCCTAATGGGTAAAACGTAGTAAAATTGAATCTGCGACTTAAATGGCTCAAAAAGATGTTAAAATCGCATAAATGGGTTGTCCAGGTAAGAATTTATGGACTTACATATATATATATTTCAATAATAAGTGTATGTTAACTGCTATCATTAAAGGTTGGCCCAATTAAAGTGATCTACTAAAGTTTAAAGTTGATGGGCCTAATTAGATACCTCATAAAATATGGATCCTTATGTGTGATACCCGGTTGTAATTCTAATTAAATGATGGGCTTAATTAGAAATACATAAAGTGTGTGCAACTATAAATAGGGTTATGGTCCCCAAACCAGACGTAGGGTTTTCTTTTCTGATATCCCATCATTGGAAGAGTGACAGCCGCCCCACGTAATGGTTTGGAAGACCTAACCACGAGACGGCAGGACTTCATCAGTTCCTAAGGATTCAGGTACGCTTCCGCTTTCAGTTAATCTTTCTTGATGAATTGACATGATAGATTCTGGGGTAATTGTAGTCTAATCTACAATTTAGTTCTAACAAGTGGTATCAGAAGCCTATATCGTGTTAAATCATTAAGATATTTTTTCTAAAGTACTCCCTCCGTTCCAAAATAATTGTCACAGTTCGGATTTCGAGAGTCAAACGAGTTTAGCTTTGACCGTAATATTTTTATATGTCTTTTAAATATTTTAAATTATTAATTATTGTGACTTATAGTACTTTTTATGTAGTTTTTAAATATATAAACATCGTTACAAAAAACTTAAAGATTATATGTTTAAATTCACGGTCAAAATGAACTCGTTTGACTCTCGAAATCCGAACTGTGACAATCATTTTGGAACAGAGGGAGTATTATGAATATTTTCATGGATTCCGTAGTTGATTTGGTTGAGGCGTCGTTCATGCGACACAATAAGGTGATTGTTGTCAGAACGTTTCCTTTTGAGTAATTTGGTTCAAAGTTTTGTTTTCAATAAGGGATTTACTGATATAGCTTATAAATCAGTTTATGGATGCCGAGAATAATTGTGGTTGGCAAAATACCCGTTCTTGAAGTTACAAATTCTATTTATTTGTTTGGTTTAAAGTTTTTAAGAATAAAATTGTTAAATAAATAAAGAATGGGAAAGGCTATTGCCAAAGAACCGTGAAAATTGATTTTGGGAGGCTTAGACCTCCATTAACTCACGGCCAGCAGGGACACTTAAGGTGTCCTTAAACTTCTGATTTTCATCTTCCTTGTATTTTGGTTGAATTTAGTATATTTTTTAGCAAAAGAAAAAACAGAAAATGTGGTGGATGGTGTTGATGTTAGGTTGTTAGACGGCATCTATATACATATTAGTGTTACAAGGTTTTGGAGGTATTTACCTCTTATAATGCAGTAGTTGCCAGAAAAGTTATTGAGGTTCCTTTAGTTTAGTTGTTTATTTATTTCATTTAGGTTGTGATTCATTTACAACTCACTTTAAAAAAAAAAAAAAAAAGAAAAATTGTATACTGGCAGACTTCAAAACTTTTGAGATTTTGGCCCACCATTGGTTTATTGTTGGCTTGGAATCTTTATATTCCTATTTGGTGAATTTAAATTTGAATATTGGTATGGTTGTATATATTTTGAGAAAAATAAATTTGAAGCTTGATGTCGCCAAAGTGACCTCTCTTATTGATATTTATTTATTTCTAGATATAAAAGGTTGTGCGCGTGTAACCTATGTGAATATTGATCGGCCCAAAGGAAGGTCAACGTTTAACATAATTGCATGTGTATATTGTGGTAATAAACGCGTGATAATTATTTGATTTTACGTGTGAATAATAAATCGACCCAAAGGAAGATTTACTATTCGACATATTCTTTATTATCACTGTTTGATTACTACGCCAAGATATCACTTACAAGTTAATATTTTATCCAAAGATGAAATATTAATGGAGTTCCCGGTATCTTGAGATGGGGTTTACCATTATTCAAATTTATTTTCAATTTGGTTTAAGTCTTATGTGAGCTTGTCATGTATTTGTTGTTCTCTGATTTATCTAAATATTACTCCTCAAAATATAAATGACAACATCAACTCAATCTACTAAATGACACTAAGTTTAGTCATGGCAAGAGAACTTTAATATTGTTCTCGGAGTCATGGATCTTGACACGACATTAAAGATGGATTCTCCACCATTTCTTATAGATAGAGTACCTCTGATGAAAAGAGGGAGATAGAAAGGTGAGAGAGCTCAAATTTCATGTCTATGATTATCATGGAGAAAGTCATGCCAAAATATTTTGGGGCACTATGTCTGATAAGATAAAGAAAATTAAGAAATTCATTACCAAAATTGAAAAGAAATTTGTCAAGAATGAAAAGATAGAAAATTGTACACTCTTGACGAATCATATTTCAATAAAGTACATAAAGAATAAGGAAGTTGCAGTTACGGTGATAAAAGAGAAACAATACAATAATTAACTACATATAGTTATTTCTTAAGTAGAGCTGCAAGTCATAAAGATATTTTTCTGAACTTTGTTTGTTATGGGGTTAATCTGGATTTCGTACCAAGACACACGTTGTTGATAGATTCTAGTATAACCCCTCACATCAGTGTGTCTATGCAAAGATGTATGAATTGTCGAAAGCCTAATGATGGTGAAAGATACATCTATGGTGGTAACGACAACTCGGTTAAGATTGAAGCTATTGAAACTCTTAGATTATTGTTAAGACCTAGTTTATATTTGAATTTGAGTGAGACTTATGTTGTCCGTTTCTTTAAATGGAATATAATTTTCATTTCAAGGTTGGACAAATTCGGTTATTGTTGTTCATTTGATATGAAAATATTGTCTCTCCCATAATTCAAAATTGGTTGGTTCGGGTTCTTTATGAGGTTACAATAATCTAAAGTTTTCCTATATATAGTCACTTCATTTAAAGAATTCTTGCATGTTTACTAACCGATGAGATTTTACTTCGTTATGACACTATATATTAAGTCATATCTCTAAATGGAGAAAAAGTGATTTGTGTCTGACAGCAGTCTCGAACCTTATCCAGTTTTTGATATATGCGTAAATCGCATAAAAGGAAATAAATAAATCTTAACAGATTTGGAACCAACAAGAAATTATACGTCTTAGAATTTTTATAGATTTGGTATTTCTGGACAATTCTCTATAGTTTCTTAGAATGGTTAACTATATCTCATAATGTCCATAGACAACTTTTCAAGATATGGCTTCTTTGTTTAATTCATTAGAAAAACTGCAACTTATTACTTAACAGAGTTCCGGCTAAAGGCAACTGAAAAGATCCTTTATGTGTTTTGGATAAGCATTGGTCTTGTTTAAAGTATTTACACATTTAGGAATGTCCAGTTGAGGCAAGGCCTTCTAGGCCAAAAGAAATGAAACTGGACAAAGAAACTTTCAGTTGTTATGTTATTAGATACTCTAAAAAGTTCAGGGGTTACAAGTTTTAAGATCCCACAGCTAAGGCTATTATGAGACGAATAATGTACAGTTCTTTGAGGATGTTGAGTTTGGGAGAAAGAAAGAATAAAAGACATTGTCTTGGAAAAGGAATATGTTGATATTCCTCAGATTGCTATTGACTGTGCTCAGGAACAGTTTTCTATACCTGAAATAGCTTAAGAAGCAACTCCGGATCAAGACAATATCATTGAACTTCACGTTCAAAAGGTTATTCCCAAAGAACAAACTCTACAACCTCAAGAACCAATGCCATTCAAAAGATAAGAGAGTGAGAGAGAGGAGAAGTGCAATTTAATATTGTGTTTCTCTAAGAACATAAAGTTGGCATTGGAATGATGGAAGATGATTCAGTTAACTTCTGTCAAGCCATAAAAAGTTTTAACTCTCAAAGGTATAAGGATACCATGAATAAAGAGATGAAGCACATAAAGGATAATGATGTGCGAGACCTTGTCCAGTTGGCTGAAGGTGCGAAGCTCATTGGTTGAAAATAGATTTTATAACCAAAAGGGATTCGAAAGGCAATATGGATAGGTATAAGGTACGTCTTATCGCTACAAGCTTCACTAAGAAATAAGAAGGCATCAATTATAAAGAGACTTTCTCTTCGGTTTCATTGAAAGACTCTTTCATGATTATAATGGCATTGATCAAATATTTTGATATTAAGATACATAGATGGATACAATATTGTTATTCTCAATGGTTATTTTGATGAGTAAATTTGCAACTAAAAAAACTTTGTGTTTTATAATGCAAATTCAATGATTTGCAAATTAAAGAAATCCATCTGTGTTTAAACAAGCGTCTTATCAATGGTATCACAAATTTCATTAAGTTATTGTCTCATTTGGTTTCGAGATAAATCTTGGTGATTATTTTGTATACCACAAGGTCAAGTGGGTGTAAGCATATTTCTCTGGTTTTGTATGTCTATGATATACTTCTTGGTCCATGCGATATAGGCGTGTTGTGTAAGTTCAAGATATTTTTGATAAAGAATTTTGAGATAAAATATCTTGGTGATGCAAGTTTTGAATAAGGATTCAGATACATCGAGATTACTCTCAATGAACTTTTGGATTATCACAAAAGCCTATATTGAAAAGGTATTAAAGATTTGATACGCAAGATTTCAAATCAGGCGATACCCCTATGCTAAAAAAGAAAGGTTCGGTCTCAAACAGTGCTCTAAGAATGATTTTGTAATTAAGAAAATGTAAAAGATTTATTGTGCTTTAGTTACAGATGTCTAATGCATACTTACATTTGTATGTGTTCAAATATTGCGTGCATTATTGGGATGTTTGGCATATATTTGAGTAATGCTGAAATTAAGAATTAAGGAGTAGCCAAAGATTTATGTTGTAATTACAGAGAAGAAAGATTTTAAGCTCACATACGGGAGGTCGGAAAAGTTAAAGATAATAAAGTATTCAGATTCCGACTTCACTAGATGCCAAGATAGTGCAAAGGCTCTATTTGTATACTTGGTGGATGAGTTATATTAGGAAGAGTATTATATGGACACTCGTAGCTCATTTCACCATGACAGTTTAAGTTTATAGCACGTTATAAAGCATCGTACTATGGAATATGACTGCAAAATCTTGTCACTGGGCTACAGTTAAGGATGAAGTTGAAAGACACTAAAGTTCTTTTGTGACAATAAGTTAGCAGTCTCATATTCCAATAACAACAGGAGTTCGGTAAAGTCAAAGCACATTGACATAAAGTTCCTGGTTGTTAAAGTTAGAGTTCAGAGTGGTCAGGTGTCTATAGAACATAATGTAACAAACTCCATATTATGGATCCACATACTAAGGGACTACCACCGAAGGCTTTTCATGAGCACAATGCTCATAGAGGTGGCATGTAATTTAAGGATATTCAGTTTCAGTGGGAGTTTGTAACCTTTCAATGTTCTTTTGATATAGACACACTTCAGTTTTCGGTTTATGGTTTTAGGTTTACAGTTTCAGTTTAAGGATATTTCTGCAGAAATAAATTATTTGGTAAATTCTCCACTCTGACTTATTTTTCGGTTGGACCAGTTGGAAATAGACATGTCTAGATCACATTACATGTAATTTCCACGCTACGCATCCATGCTTGACCTATGTCATTTGGTTATGTTGATATATGTGATCAAGGAATGTTTAGTTACGATATAAATGTAGCGAAAGCCGCCTTGGTTCTATATTGACATGATTGATGGATGAGATTGTTTAGAGGTACTTCAGTTTATGATAGCAAATATTTGGAGCTCATAAGGTGATATACAATTATAAGGCTATGTGTATATATGTGTAGTCCAAGTGGGAGATTGTAAGAATTTATGGACTTACACATATATATGTATCAATAATAAGTGTATGTTAACTGCTATCATTAAAGGTTGGCCCAATTAAAGTGATCTACTAAAGTTTAAAGTTGATGGGTCTAATTAGATACCTCATAAAATATGAATCCTTATGTGTAGATACCCGGTTGTAATTCTAATTAAATGATGGGCTTAATTAGAAATACATAAAGTGTGTGCAACTATAAATAGGGTTATGGTCCCCAAACCAGACGTAGGGTTTTCTTTTCTGATATTCCATCATTGGAAGAGTGACAGCCGCCCCACGTAATGGTTTGGAAGACCTAACCGCGAGAAGGCAAGACTTCATCAGTTCCTAAGGATTCAGGTACGCTTCCGCTTTCAGTTAATCTTTCTTGATGATTTGACATGATAGATCCTGGGGTAATTGTAGTCTAATCTACAATTTAGTTCTAACAGTCCATTCTATTTTCAAGAAAATAGACTTTCTATTTACAGAGAAACGTTAACATCTATAACTCGATTCAAACATATGACAAGAATTTATTGATTTGGTGTAAATATTTAGTGTGAATAAATTTTTATCCCAGATATATTATAGCTAAACCACACCAACGAGGTAACTAGGCACTTAGTGGTACCTCCCTATGACGTGATTAAAAAATGTTGATGTTGAAACACTCCTATGTTGCATGAACCTTTGACACATTAAGTCAATAACGTAGCAGGATGGAAAAGTTACCCACCGACCAATGGTCCCCGTCAAGAGAAATCTTGAAAAAGTATAAGAGAAGTTTTGGGGTAAAAAAGTTTTACACTCTCCCGGTAACATATTCACTTATTTTTTGTTATTTGAGAGCAAAATTCGACATCTTTATGGAGACCAAATACATACCATGTGACTAGAGGACTGGCTTGGCAGAATTTTTTCTTGAAATGGGCTGAAATTTGAACTTCTTCCAATATATGGATGTGTCAGAAATTTTTTTCTAAAAATGGTAGAAACGCCAAGGGACATGGCGTTTTCTGTATAGATTAAAGTTAACGGGTTTTCTATATAAACATTAACGTTAATACGTTAACTTTAATCTATACAGAAAACGCCATGCCCTCTGGAGTTTTTCAAATTTTGTAAAAATTCAGAAAACTCCATGGCCCCTGGCGTTTTCTTTGAGGTTTTTAAATTTTATAAAAATTCAGAATAACTCCATGGCCCCTGGCGTTTTCTTTGATAATTTAATATTTGTAAAAACTCCACGGCTGATGGCGTTTTCTTTAGTTGTCAATCAATAGTCAGGCTTTTCGGCTTTTAGACTTTTCAGCTTTTTGTAAAATACACAATAGATGGTATTTTTGGTAGTGGTAATAGTACCCACAATTATTGCGTTTAGCAAATATTTTCTATATAACCGAGGGTGGCAAAAATATTGTAATTCATCTCCCTTTTGTACACCAATAAGCAAATGTTACTAAATTTCTTAGCTTTTTTCTTCAAGCTTTTTCTTAGTTGGTTTTTCTTAGTTATTCCGCTTAATCTAGTAAGTCATATATTTTCTTGATATGTTTAATTTTTTTTTGATGTTTCATACTTACTGATATTATTATTATAATTATAATAGGGTTAAAAAATGTCGAATAGATAACTGTGTGAGAGTTGCATTTTACTGGGGCGGGCAAATTATTTTTGAAAATAACACAGTTGATTATTGTGAGCGTCCTCGTGCCATCGTTAAAATGTCGCCAGATGCTGAGTATGATTGGTTGGTTAGGAACCTGCATATTAGAATGAAAATCAACCCTGCTGGGGTAAGACTTGTTATTTTCGGGAGATGGCCACATTCAACTGTGCAGGATTGTGCTCGTTACACAAGAATTTTCAATTGTTGATACTGAATCTTTGAAAGATATTTTGTCGACACCTGACACTGTGCGTTATCTGATGAACCTTAATTTGCTTGAGATGTACATTAAGACTGAACCGTTGGAGGTTAATGAGCATCATGTAAATGAGCCATTTCCTAAAGTAATGAGTGTGTTACCTGAATTTTCTAATTTTACAAGCTTGTTAACACAATGTACATCACATCAAAATGATTTACTGTCAAGCATTCAAGGCCATGGTTATACTGATTTTGAGATTAATTTTTCCGATCACAATAACCCTTGTTATGATTTTAGAGATGGTGCAGGACCTAGCAGGACATTAGAATTTCATGAGATACGAAGAGTATCTGAAATACAAGCTCGAGTAGAGGCTGATCATCATGTTGATCAAGGCGATGATGATTCTGAAGGTGATATCCCAAATGACCAATATGATTCTGATGAGATAGCAAGTTCTGGTGAAGAAAGCGGCGGTGATGATGATGATGATGACCAACATCCAGCCGAAGAAGTACCCAACATACCACTGTATAGTGAGTATAACCCATTTCTTTATGATCTTCAAGGACGACCAGAAGTGTTTGCTTCTACCTGCGAGTCAGAGGGTGTTCAGTGCAGGATATGGATGGATGATAACACATCTGATCTTGAGGCTGGAATGTTATTCCAAAGCAAGGACATGTTAAAGAGCGTCGTTAAAGAGTGGAGCTTGCGGAACAATAGAGAATTTAAGGTATGGGAATCAAAGAAAGAACATTGGACAGTTAAGTGTAGGCGGTAGGAGTCTGTTTGTAATTGGATGCTTAGAGCCAGGAAAACGTCAACAAATCTATGGAAGATTGGAAAGTACAACAGAAAACACACTTGTCAAATGGCGGTAATTGCATCTGATCAATTCAACTTAGACACTAACATGATTTCCTCTATGTTGTTAACCCATATCAGGGATAATCCTTGGTATAATGTGAAAGATGTAATAAATACAGTTACGCTTTTGGTAAATCATGTACCCTCTTACAAAAAGGCGTGGCTTGGTCGAAGGCGTGCATTCAAGACAATATTTGGTGATGTTGATGAATCATTTTTTTTGCTTCCTAGATATTTGTTTGCTCTTAAACATTATAATCCAGGAACAATTGTCGAATGGTTGCACGCGGACCAGTCAACAGTGGAGGTAAATGTCTTTAAGTATGTATTTTGGGTATTTGAACCGTGTATAAAAGGATTTACAACATGTAGACCTGTTATATCAATTGATGGTACTCACATATATGTGAAATATGATTTGAAGTTATTGATTGTTGTTGGTGTTGATGCAAATGAACAAATATTTCAACTTGCTTTTGCAATTGTTGATAGGGAGACGAAAGAGGCATGGTCGTGGTTTTTATCGTTACTAATGACTCATGTGGTAAAATATCGCAGAGGAATTACTTTGATATCTGACAGGGCTCCTGGAATACTTCGTAGTATAGAGGATTTGGTTGCTTTGCAGGAGCCGAATGTATATCATCGACTATGTCCTAGGCATCTTATGAGTAATTTTCTATCGAGGTTCCCAAATAAGGAGCTTTAGGAATTTATGTGGAAGGCTGCAACTCAAACAGAGACACATGCAACAAACAACTTAAACAGAGACATAAGGCTTTGTATACATACAATTGAGAGTAGAGAAAGAAGATGAGATGGCCATGGAGAGAAGTGAGGAGGGCTAGGTGGTAGTGAAACCAAAGCCCAACAAGAATTTGCAGCAAAATCTATAGATTGGTTAGAGAAGGTGATTGTGAAGTTAATATACAATGCAGATCCTTCAAAGACTTGCCATTTTTTATCATGTAACTTTGCACCTGTTGAGGAAATACCTCCTTGCAAGAACCTTTTCGTCAAAGGCTACTCACCAGTAAGTTGTCTCCCCCTCAAAAATTAACTTCTCTAGATTATAAAACATAATATAAATTGTACACAATCAAATAATTTACTTAAAAGATATCTTCCAATATACTGGAATGCGGTACTTAAAAGATATCTTCCAAATAATACACCATCAACTAATGCGGTAAGAGGTATAATAGTCAGCCAGATATCTTGTCCTCGAGTACAATAATCTGACAATACAGCTAAAATATCTTGTCCTCCAATTGAACTTTACCAACAACAACCAAAGAGATTAATGAGAATAATTTAATGAAAAATGACTCAATTGTGCAATGAGTTATTGGTGGACAAAATACAGTAACTAACATCCATCTACTAGAGTTAAATTCAACATGATCGTCCGTGAGTAAATTCAATTGATCACGAAACAAATAAAGAAGGTGTGCCGCTTCAGTGTCGTGATGAAGTGCAACTGACCAAATAGAGGCTCGAGGTGGTCCAGGAAATCCAGCAACGACCCAACTTGGGCTATCTAATTGTAACTCTCTTCTCGGCCTAAATGGTAAAATTCTCTCGTATACCCATACCTACAAAACATTAATACAATAAATAATTTTAATCGAAACGACAACATAAAAAACTTTAGAAAAGTATAATAAATTTCTTACTTGCAACAGAGGTAAAAAGCCATCGATAATTACACTCCCTTGTTGCGATCCCCGACAAAGATACCTATAAAGTATTGCAAGAGAAGCTGCACCCCATGCATAATCCCCAACACGATCCAGATCGTCAAGCAACTTTAGAAACATCCACTTAATACGACATGATGTATCAACGGCAAGAATCTCACCTATCATCCATAACAAGTACAACCTAACACGTTGTTGAACTAAAACCTCAGCAGTCCAACTATTAATCGGGTATAGTGATGTAACATAAGAAATAAGAGATCTCATTTTTAAGCGACTTCCATCAAAATGAGTGTCAAGTGGTGCCCAACCAAGAAGACGCTGCATCATCTGTTGCCAATCTAAAGTTTGTAACTGATCATCTATACCCGTTACAAGCAACCCATCGACCGGTAAGCCAAATAGTACAGACATATCTTGGAGTGTAATTGTCGCTTCACATGTCCTGAGGTGAAATGTATGCGTCTCCGGCCGCCACCGCTCCAATAATGATGTGATCATTGCATGATCAAGCGATGTATGTCTTGCAGCATAATTCCATAAAACCCAGCTCGACACAGGTACTGCAGTACACGTTCGTGTAGTGGATTCTCCTTGACATGCTGCCAAAACTCTCCATCAAGACGCCGACACCGAGACGTCTCATGTATCCCATTATCCTATACATCCTGACTACGGTGCTCACTTTGTCCAACCAAAACACTGTAGTCAAATGGACCTGGATGCACGATTGGTTGATCCATGTAACCTGAATAATCAAAACAAACAAAAAAAATTACAAATCTATATCAAGTTAAGGATGCAAATGACAATACTTACAAAATTCTCCTATTGCAATTTGAAAATGGTTAATTTTCCTTTTTGTGCATCTTATTATTTTTTAATTTCATAAAGTAATATTAATATTACAAAAATTAAATTCCTTCTAGACTAGGAGATACTATCGATCAACAACGGGTCCTTCAGATTTCAATCTTCCAAGAATCTTTTAAAACAAGCTATATCAATATAATTGAGAAAAAGAACAATCATAATGTGCAAATATTTTCTAAAACCTTAAATTGTTGTGGCATTTGGCTTGTGTTTCCAAAACCAATTGTTCAATCTTCTTGTGCAGTCCTCAGAAAAGCCGAAATGAAAAACTACTAAATGTCCAAAAGAATCGGCAAAAATCAACTACTAGGAAACCCTAAACACAAACAAAAATCAAAGCAACAAATTGGCAGATTTTTTTTAAAAAAAATAGAATATCATATAGGTTAGGTCTTGCCGCAGAAACTAGAAGAATCAAATGGGTATAGGTTGCAGAAAAAATGTAAAGGATTAATATAATTTTGATTTAAGGGATTTTACCTTTTTTTGGAAATGTCTCTTCTTTAAATTAATGGAGATTTCAGCCGACGATGAAATTGTTCATGGGGAAGCATAGAAAATGAGTCAATAGAGATTCCTTAGGTTAAGGGGGAGATTCGTTTTAGGGTGGGGAGATAACAAATGAGGAAATTTCAAGTCTGTTTTGCCATTTTACTAATTGCCATTTTCAAAAGTTAAATTATCAAAGAAAACGCCAGCAATTATGGAGTTTTCTGTTAACATGTGGACGTTAAAGTTTTATATAGAAAACGCCAAAGGGAATTGGGTTTCTACCTTTTTTGGAAAAAAAAAATCTGACACACCCATATATTGAAAAAAAGTTTAAATTTCGACCCATTTCAAGAATAAATTCGGCTTGGCATAACCTAAGGAACTATATCCTTGCATTGGATCATGCCAATTGGTATGTTAAATAAAAAGCACATATTCAAAGAGAAATTTGCATTTCTCAGAAATTTGATTCTGCGAGCTTTGATTTGAGAAAGAGAGAGGAAATCACATAATTTACAATATTATGAGGAACCTAGAATTTATCAATCTTTCAGGATTGGACTATTATCATCCAAATATGATATCCTTATCTTGCAAGATTAATGCACTATACTCAACATAGTCAGCAGAACAAAGTTTTACCACTGCGATCCTCAGTGCATGAGGGCAGCGGCAGCTTCTTGAGCTAGAGTCTGAGTAACATGAACAAAATGCTCAGCCTCCCGTTCCTCTTGTTCCTGACACCGGTCCTCGTACTTCCCTTCGTTCATTTTCTTCACAAACGCGATGAATCGTCTCCAGTTGTCTGGCTGGAAAAGGTCTGGATTCATTCTCAAATAAGTAAATGCGCACATTTTTCTGTCATCGGATTGGCTATCGATACTCAATGAGGATGCTTGGAGGATCTGCTCATGTGCACATTCATCGTATCGTGGCAAAGCATTCTCACCAGCTAGTGGAACTTGAGCTTCCCGAGTGGCTAATGCTACTTGCCTTACCAACTTCTCAGGTGCACATTGTGCATCCTGTGGCTGCTCATGATCTCGCATCTCAATACATGTGAAGTTGAAAATAGCACCGTGTCGTGCCAGCATCTGAGCTATTGGAAGGTAACCATCTTTGAAACGAGTGTTGTAGTACCCTGCTGTGAGTTCAGGGGCATGGGACCTTGTTCCATAGTGCCAATGAATGCCTGCAATCTTAACTGATATTTTCACACCCTTGCTGCCGAGTACAGTGTTGGTGGATTGCAATATTCTCTCACCATGGTCCAAAAGCATTTGTGAATACCATGTGAGGAAGAACTCACCATATGGACAATTCCAACCACCACCTTCTTTCTTAAAGAATGTTGTATCTTCTGGCCAACTGTTATACTCGCCTGCATCTGTCGGACCAGTGCTCCCCCACTCGGACTTGCCAATTGCTTCTGCTTCAGCCTTTAAGCTGCTGAGCATGTACTGTAAACACATAGGATTTGTTCGATTAACTCTTCAGAGACAAGGCATTCAATATTTGTACAGAGAATGCAGAGCAAAAGCAAAACCAAGTCAATCCATACCTTGTCGTAACACTGAAAAGCTCCAATACCAGGGAATTTCCATATTCCGTCTTGTTCAGGGTAGGATGGATAACGTAATTCTCCAGCTGGACCCATGCCAACTTGAATTTCCTAGATTACAAAAACCATTCAAGAAAAGTTTAAGCTTCCACTCTCAGGTCAGTCTTGCAGCGTAGCTTAAATGTTAAAACATGTGTAAATAACTTACCACTATGGTTTCCCCTAGCAGATGTTCAAATCTATCTCTAAATGCTCTTATGAAGTCGGAGTAACATTGAACAGGGGTCCTCCCTTTAAGGACAGGAAGAGTATCACAACCAAGCGAGACATATTCGTGATTCCTCCTTCCCCATTGATCTGTATATGCAAGGTCGGAATTCTTGTCAATCTCTTCAACAACCCACCTTGGAAGAGGGATCCTAAATAATGAGAATTAACTATTAAGGAGACAAGAAACCTATAATAAGTGATCACTAAGTATGTGGAGATATTGTATACTCCAGTTATCACAAGACTTGAGAAGTTAATCAACATAATTGGTAATAGTGTACCATGACTTGTTGGTCTTATCTCTTCAGAAAAGCTCTTTATACGCGCACAGTGTTGACAAGATGGGATTATAGAAAGCAGTTTCAACTGACAGTTTAAGACAACTTCTATTAAAATTAGCAGTCTTCAAATCACTGATCAACATCCTCTTCCAACTCAAAATGTTCCTCACAGTTCAACATTTATATACACTGCAACAAACTCTGCAGTGTTGGCTACCAAACTATCAATGTACTTTCGACATGTCCATGTCTTCTGGGACACCAAGTTAACCAAATTCAGTCTGCTTGATATATGATTCCCAGAAGTGCTTTGTTCAGACTAGAAATAAAACATATAAGGGATAGATCTTCATGAAACAACGATAATAACCAGTTTGTCTTTTACTTGCTTATTGCATCCTTGAAATATATGATAACTACTCCTTTATTCAAAAGTAAATGATCATATGAATGTTTGATAACACACAAACACAATAATGTCCTTTTAGTGATGCCCTCACTCTGTCTCATAAAGTTACTAAATGCTACTATACCTTATCCCACCAAAAGGAGTGCACTTAGAATACTAATCAGAGTTTCTAAGATTATGAGGATCTTTAACATATGACATGTTTAAGTTTAAACTGTATGATTATGCAACTTTTCGCTTGTCTTCAAAATACAATCCTACATGAACTGATGCAATCCTACATGAACTGATGCAAAATGTAGTCAACTTCAAAATACGAGATCTTCTAGGGATTACTAAATGAGTAGCAACTTGAAATTAATTAAGAACAGAATAGAAGAACTAATTATGTACTCACGTGCAAGAATCACCGACGTTTCCACCACAATGATGAAAGGACATCACAGCTTGAACTTTAAGCCCATATCTTTTAGCCATTTCCACTATTTCCACATAACCACCCCAATTGTACTCTCCTGGCACGTCTCTCTCCACTAATCCCCACCACACGTCTATCATTATCCCCTCCACTCCAGCATTCTTCAATGCCTGCACGCAGTAGCGGAGCCAGAAATTTATGTAAGGAGATTAAGATTTGAACTTGCGGCATAAAAGCAAATTATAAATCTCATTTACTACTACACTTTAAAAAATTATACTATATTAAGGAAAGCGTAACAGTTTATATATAACCAAAAAAAAAAATACTATCCCACTTATACAAGTATAATTTTTTTTATGAAAGAGATTCAATTGAATTCCGTTCGCTCTTACCTGTAAACTCGCGGTCAACGCCTTCCTTCTATTTACCGTGTTGTCCATTTTCACACTATCTAATAGCATCATTACATACACCGGCACTCCTTTCATATTCTCAGGCAAATTCCCGGATTTATGCTCCGCCTTCTCCGCCTCCGCCAATGCACCGCGCGCCTCCGTTAGCACGTGACATGTTACCGGACTCAAAGGTGGTGATGGCGATGGTGACACGTTGTCTACTTCAGTTCCTGATGTTTGCATTGATACTTTGATATTTGTACATGGAACTCTACTTAATGATGTTGTAGTAACTGTTGTTTCCCCTTCTGATGATATTGCTCCTATTTGATGTGGCAAACTCATTGCCATTTTGTTATACAATACAAGATTCGTAAAGTTAGTAAAATGACTGTTTAAATGATGTGGAATGCAACGTGGACATAAATATATACCACGAGTAACAACGTGACATTAAGACGAAAAATGTAATGAAAATTTGAAAGGAATTAATAAGAGCAATATTTGAGCTTCTAAGACCTCATTTGTTTGCACTTAATGGGGGTTTGAATCTGAATAATTCAGATAACTACCTGTTTTCTGTTTTTAGCAGTTGGAGTTTTTGCAGATATAAGGAAATTAAAGTGGATTATTTATAGAATATAGTGAAGGAGTTTAGATAAGATATTTTTAAAAATAATACCCAAATCTTGAATTACATGTCGCCACGTTTCAATACGAAACGTGACAAAGCATTAAAGGTTGCGGATGCGACGGCTCTTATTTGTTGTCACATGAATGGACGGTGGGATAGGCTACACGAACAGTGGCTCCCAGTACTTTAGGTGGTGAAAATATAAAACTACACTTATGAATCAACCATATTAATGGGGTATATTTGTGTAATGTAATCAATTGAGTTGAAAATATACTGTAATTCCACCGTCCAAAATTAGTTGTCACATTTAGCTCGTTTATTAAAAGAATTACTATTAAATATGGTGTTTATTTTATTATTTTACCAATATTTAATGTTTGACTATTAAAATTTGTTGAGAATTCTTCTAGTAATTATTAAGGATATAGTTAAAAATGACTAATAATTTTAGTATTGAAATAATAAAGTAACAACTAAAAGAGATAGGATTCAAAAGATAGATTAAAAAGCTCTCGGCGCACGTTATGCGAGGAATGCTAATGTGCGCACTCCACCCATGACTCGACGGAAACAACAACTAACGACGGTGATGGAAAAGGAAACAACAAGACTGATTACTCCTGATAGCGGCGTTCCCCAGACTCTACAACCTCTTCAATTAGTAAGTTGGATGAAGGGTATGGGAAGTGCACCGACGATCCTACAACGCCCCCCCCCCCCTAAGGAGAAACCGCCTTACCACCGGCGCCGGAAACAATCAATGCTGCTCGAAAACTCACGTTCTCAGCAGAAGACACTCAGAAGGAAATAGAGACAAAAGCAACAATGGCAGAAGTAGTGCGTGGGAACAGATCTGCTCAATTAGGGTTACAGCTGGATTACTACCCCCCAATCCTAAAGGATGGGGTCAAAGTGGTGCGATTGAATCCAACAGAAATCGAGGAACAAAACCTAAAGTGGAGATATGCTCTAGTGGGGTATGTCATCGGAGGTAACCCGACATTCAAGGAAATGCTAAAGTTCGTGTATGGGGTGTGGAACTTCGTATCAGTACCTCAGGTATTCCTACATGACGATGGCTATTTCCTTTTCAGATTCCAAAATGAATTTGATAAAGATGAGATTATTCAAGGTGGCCCATATACCTATAATAATCGCCCTATGATACTGAAACAGTGGGAACCCCAATTCAAAATGCCTACGGACACAGATAGGGTAGTTCCAGTGTGGGTAACATTCCCTAATCTCCCCATCCAATACTGGGCGGTGGAGAATTTGAGTAGAATAGCTAGTTACCTGGGGAAGCCTATATGTACAAATCGTTTAACTGCGCAAGGGGATCGCATATCATATGCTAGAATGCTTATTGAACTAGATATCACCCAACCACTGCCTGAATGTGTGATGATAGAGGAACCTGGGGGAACTTGTAGAAATCAAAAATTGGACTATGAGTGGAAGCCCCTGTACTGTCAAAGCTGCTGTTCACTTGGCCATGAAAGTAGGGACTGTAGAAATGGGAACAAAAGTGCCAATGATCAACCTCACAGCCCAAAGCAGAAGAGAAAAAAGACAAAGAAACAGTCATAACAACCACAGCAGACATGGATCTATAAAGGACCTGTTAAACCACAAGTGGAACCACAACAGACAAAGACAACTACACCTACTGGTGCACAGCAGGAGACTGAAAGGAAGCAAGCTGAGCTGCAGACATCTGAACACACAAACGTGCCAACACAAAACCCCAAGCTCTATACTGCTCCAAGGAGTACAAAAGCCTTGGAAAAAAGGGTGGTAGACCAGCAAGAAGAAGGGAAGAATGTGTTCTTTTCAGATAAAGAAGTGGAGAAATTGCTAAACCAGAACAGATTCAGTGCCTTGAAGATCCAAATAGAAGCAAGTCCTGGTAAAAGTACAACTGGTGCACAAATTAGATTAAATCCTCCATGATCATTAGCTCATGGAACATCAGAGGGCTTAATAAGCCCTTCAAGCAAAAAGAGCTCAAGGCCTTTTTGCTTAAAAATAAAGTAGATGTTATTGGGTGTTTAGAAACAAAAGTGAGAACCAGGAAAGCTGGGAAAGTAAAGCAAAAACTTGGGGCAGAGTGGGAGGTGGCCACAGATTATACAATTGATCCCACAGGAAGGATATGGGTGATATGGAGACCACAACAAGTCAAAGTAACCATTATTGTTGCTCATCCCCAAGTAGTGCATTGCCAAATAGAGGATAAAAAATCCAACTTCAATTGCCAGGCTTTATTTGTATATGGAGTCAACACTATAGCTGGCAGGAAGGCCCTTTGGAGTCAGCTAAGACTCCTGAATCAGCAAATCCAGGGCCCTTGGGTTATCTTAGGTGACTTCAACTCAGTTCTCTCAGTCTATGACAGAGTGAATGGAGTGCCAATACACCAAGAAGAAACCAGAGATTTTCAGGAATGTATTGAAGATATTGGACTAGGCCAGCTCAACAGGAGAGGGTACACATACTCTTGGAATAACATAAGAGAGGCTGACAACAGGATCTACAGCTTGATTGATTGGGCACTAGGAAATGACCAATGGTTCATACAGTATGGTAGCCTGGAAGCATTTTATCACCATCCAGGCTGCTCGGATCGCTCACCAATAAGCATTACAACAATATTGGCCAAACAGATTTTACAGAAGTCTTTCAGATTGCTGAATGTATTGCTGGAACATACAGAGTTCAAGAATATAGTGAAAGAGACCTGGAATCAAAATATCCCTGAATATACAATGTATGGCATATGGCAGAAACTGAAAAGTATTGGGAGGGAAGCCAAACAGCTGAATAGAGAAATGTCATCTCTGGAAAGTAAACTGGAAAATATTCACAGGGACCTGGAGAGAGTTCAAGCAGAGTTGGCAACTGACTTATTCAATTTTCCCAGCTGGTACAGGAGGAGAGAAACACCTTGCAGGAATTGGAGAAGTGGAGTACAATTCAGGAAAGAGTGCTCAGGCAGAAGTCAAGAGCAACTTGGATATCCTATGGGGACTCCAACACAAAATACTTCCATGCATGCCTCAAGGCAAGACAGGCCAGAAACAGAGTTAACACTATATATACTGAAGATGGCTTACAACTGACAGACCCCAAGCAAGTCAACCAAGCCTTCCTGTCCTTCTTTCAAGATTTATTGGGGAAGAAAGCAAGTGTTTTACCTTGCATTGACACTACAATAGCTAAAGATGGGCCATGTTTAACAAGAGAACAACAGTTGCAACTCTTGACACCTGTGAGCAGGAATGACATCTTAAAAGCATTGAAAGATCTCCCCAATGACAAAGCACCAGGAGTGGACGGATTCACAGCCGAATTTTTCAAAGAAAACTGGGAAATCATTGGAGAAGATGTAACTCAAGCCATTCTGCAATTCTTTGACAATGGGAAGCTACTAACTGAGGTAAATTCCACCACCATTACCTTAGTACCTAAAGTAGCCAATCCCACGTTTGTGAAGGAATTTAGACCCATAGCATGTTGCACAACCATCTATAAACTGATTGCAAAAGTCATAACTGCAAGGCTCAAACTGGTGGTTGATCAGATAGTAGCCCCATCCCAATCAGCTTTTATAGAAGGGAGGAACATATTAGACAATGTGATACTAGCACATGAGCTAGTCAAAGGCTACACAAAAAAGGGAGTATCTCCAAGGTGCCTCATAAAAATAGACATCCGCAAAGCCTATGACTCTGTAGAATGGGGGTATCTTAGAATGGTGATGTTGGAATTTGGATTCCCATTGAAGTTTGTTGAATTAGTTATGACCTGTGTATCTACTGTGAGCTACTCATTACTCATCAATAGTGGATTGACACCCAAGTTCCATGCCCAGAAAGGTCTGAGACAAGGGGACCCGATGTCCCCATATCTGTTTGTACTGGCCATGGAGTACTTGCACAGATCACTGAAGCAGCTCAGGCACAACCCTGACTTTAACTATCATCCCAGATGTGACAAGTTAGGTATCGTCCACATATGCTTTGCAGATGACCTCATTATGTGTTGTCGGGCTGACAAAGAATCAATTCATCTTATGATGAAAGCATTCAACCACTTCTCTGATGTGTCTGGACTTAAAGCAAATACGGATAAGAGTGCCCTGTATATAGCAGGGGTAACCCAGGAGTTCAAAGACCAAATAATGGTTGACATGCACTTTACCAGGGGAGAGATGCCATTCAGATACCTAGGGGTACATTTATCATCAAAGAAAATTACTGTTCAGCACTGTATGCCCCTAGTGGAGAGAATCATCACCAAAATCAGAAGCTGGACAACAAAATATCTATCTTATAGTGGCAGAGTGCAACTTATCAAAAGTGTACTGTTTGAGCTGCAGACATACTGAGCTCAAGTGTTTCTACTTCCAAAAAAGGTTACTCAAACCATCACTAGCATCTGTAGGAATTTCTTGTGGACAGGGAGCAATGAGTTCTCTAAGAAAGCTCCAGTTGCCTGGGAGACTCTCTGTAAACCAGTAGGAGCAGGAGGGCTGAATATTATAGAGTTCTCTACCTGGAATAAAGCAGCAATCTGCAAGCTGCTATGGGCAGTACACTCAAAGAAGGATACTCTGTGGATACAATGGCTACATAGTTACTATATAAAAAAATAGAGTTTAGACACAATGAGTACCCCAAAACAAGCCTCTTGGCTAGTCAGGAAAGTATTGGAGGCAAAGAAGTGGCTACAACCACAGAGTATTCAAGTAGCATTGGCTAGCTGCTGTCAGGGAGGGAAATTCTGCATAAAGAAAGCATACCTGGCATTGATGCCACAAGCCCAAAAGGTGAGCTGGAAGGGCCTCATAGCAGGGGCAGGGATGATACCTAGGCACAAGTTTATGTTATGGCTAGGACTCCATGGAAGATTAGCTACAGTTGATCGACTTAAAAGATGGGGCATTCATGTGCAAGCTGAGTGTGTACTATGTAGAACAGGGATGGAAGAAACAATGGCACACATGTATTTTGAATGCTCCTATGCTAAGCAAATCTGGAGCAAACTACTACACTGGATGGGTATTCACAGGTTGATTGGCTACTGGGACCAGGAGATACTGTGGATTACCACGCAAACCAAGAGTGCAAGACCAAGAGCAGATGTCCTTCGATTCCTATTTGCAGCTATGATGTATCATACCTGGGCTGAGCGCAATGCCAGAAGATTCCAGGGTGAAAGCAGAGAGCCTAAGCTAAGAGTACGAGAGATTATCCTACAACTGCATATTGCTGGACAAAAGCACCCCAGGTGGCAAGGCTTACTGAAGACATTGAATAGTTTTCCCTAATGATACTAGTAAACTGTATATCACTAGTATTGTCATTCAATAGTTTGTAGATTGTTGCTTAGATGGATTGTACTTGAGGACTAGTTCTAGAGTCCAAATGAACTAGCGGGATATAAACTGTTACTTGGTTGAAATGGAAAATTACTTATTCGACCAAAAAAAAAAAGTAACAACTAAATTAGGATATACAATTTTTGCTAAAATGACAACTAAATTGGGATGGAGAGAGTACTTACTTATAAACGGACATTACATTCTGTTTTATTGTATGCACTTAAGTTGAGACTCTTTTTTTTTTTTCACCCAAGGTTCGATCTAGCAGTTGAAAAGTGTTTCATTATTTTTCATGTGTCTAAATTTTTTGTGCCAAAATTTTCTAAAACTCGTGCTAGTTGAAGTAATAGTAGAGAAAATTGACACTTCTTACACATAAGACTTGTTTAATTTTGACATTTGTGGCTTTGGTTTATGAGGGTGTTGTTTTGAGGTCCAATACAGTATTGAGGTTTTCTTGGTATATATAGTCCATAAAAAATTTACTGGTTGAATATTCAAGAAGTATAGACCATACAAAAATGAATTAGCCAAACTTTGTTTAAGTGGTGATAACCTATAGTACTGTATATAAATTGGAAATACAGTATCTTAGTATAAAAAAATGCGACGGTATTTGGATGACTTCTGTATTCATGTGTAACCCTTTTGTTCCCTATATCTGTTTTGTCAATCTCTCATAGAAAGAAGGGATTTTTACCCCACATAACCATTCCCAATCTTTATCCACCTTTTGTAACCATATTTTGTCCTTTCTTTTTTTTTTTGCTAGCATATTTATTAAATATAATTTGATGATATAAATATTTAAAAAATATAGGACAAATATATATGTGTATAAAAGATATATATACAAAATATCAATCTATTATATTTGATATTTTAATTATAAATTAAATTTTAAATATAAATATTGTGGCTATATTATGTTAGTGCTAAATGACTTGTTAATATGAAATATTGTGGGCTATTTATGTGGAAATCCCAAAAAAGAAAAGGATAGAAACTAATGAAAAGAACATGTTGAAACATGCCATAAAACCCATCTACTTAACAAACATTACATTTGGTTCGGTTATGGACATTCTTTCACAGTTTGAATTATTGAATAATCCATTGACCTCTTTCGGCACAATCAAAAAACTAATCAATAATTATCATAGTGTGGATGAATGGTCGAGATCCATTCGTTCTTAACTAGAGATTTCGAACAGAATGGAGAATTTTTTGGAACAGATATAATTAAAAGAAAATATTTTAATCAAATGAATCTTGAAGGTTCATGCGCAGATCTACATGTAAAGTGTGGATGCGCGAAACTCGACACTGAGTAAGTATAGGTATATAAAAAATATTTTAAAAACATATATAATATGTGTATCAGTAAGGAACACTTAGTAAGCAAGAGATGTGATGGTAGCTTTGCTTGAAGGATAGATACCGAAGCTTGGGCGCCCCGACCACACGACTAAGCTGAAACAACACATTTTTTTGTAAGCAAAGTGAGCACTCATAATTTCCAAATTCTAGATCTGCTACTGCATTCGAGATATAATTAGTAAGAACCTTTTTTTTTTTGGGCTACGGCGTAATTAGTAAGAACTTATTCAAGTCGACATAACTATGCTACATACTATAATAGAATGGAATTGCAATTATTATAGTATAATAACACAATAAAATTATAGAACTTTCAAATTCAACTTCAGATATTATTAATTTTCAACTTCGACTAAATATCTACATACAATTTTTAAAAGGTAGAAGAGTCATGCATAATGATATTATTAGGGAAATTAAGTCAAACAATTTTGAATATTCATGCACAATGAATTATATATTAACCGCAAAATTTAGATAGTAGAAGTAATAAAACTTCACACCGTTCTAACACAAACAAAAACTTTTTGTTTGAGAAAATAAATCTCCTAATTTTTCAAAAATATATCAGAAGTCTAATTGAATTTCCAATCTTCATGATTACTTCTTTTTTTTTTTTTGTTCTTTTTCGAATTGGAAAACATATTTCTTGCGTCTTTTGATTTTTTTTAACTAGCATGATATTTTTTTATGTTTCCTACTTTATGTTCGGTACTAGTTTGGGACCGACTAATCTGCAAGCCCAAAAGCATTTATTAAAAGTAGTGAATACTTACCATTTCGCTGCAATATTTGGTGGTTATGAGCGTAATCGGATTGTAGAGCAAAATATAAATATTTGTTTATGTGCAATGGATAAACCCCTAGTTCATGAGCCACCGATGGAGTTAAAGAAAGGTCTACGACAAAGCCGTCTCCGCTCTCCATATTTTTACTTATTGGCTGGATGTAAATAACAAATTCAATATAGATATTACTCATTCGGAACTGATTTAGACACCGAGTATCAACTAAAATATCCAACCTTTTATTCATGTCCCACACAACAACAAATATCCAATCTTTTATTCATGTCCTCAATATTATATGTCTATGCTTAATATATCATTACATATTTACATTATGTGACATATTAGTAGTTATGAGAATTAAGTTATTAAACTTTAGGACATTATTATCTTAAAAATCATCAATTTTTTTTATTGACCATATGGCTTTTTGTTTTTTTTTTTTAAAAATAATAAAGCAAGGAGTATACTTGATAACCCTAAAAATCTGAAATTAACGTTCACTAAAATAACATCCTTCCCCCGAGTTAACATCATCATCATCATCTTCTTCTTCTTCTTCATCCTTCCTCTTCCCTTACCCCAATTTTCACTATTCCCATTTTACCCCTCTACAAGATCTCAATTCCCTCATCACCCTTTCCCAATTCCCTTATAAATTCATCAAAATTCAAGGGCATTTTCATAAAACTTAAATTATCTAAATTTTTCCGTGAACGCGGGATGCTTGGTACACCGAGTTGCCATATTTAAATTATCTGAATTTTCATTAAAAAAGTTTTAATTCAAATGGCGAATTAATTATAGTCATGAGATCATCATCGTCTCTCTTGCCGGAGAGTTCTCGGAATTCTCCTCCTTCTACGGCGGCGCCGCCTCATAAACCCAATTGTAAACACCACAGGTTCTAATTTTAAACCCTATTTTTTAATCTAAATTTTGCATTTTTAGTTACTTATTGTATTCATAGATCTGAAATTTAGCTTTTTTTATTCTCCTCCTTCTACGGCGGCGCCGCCTCATAAACCCAATTGTAAACACCACAGGTTCTAATTTTAAACCCTATTTTTTAATCTAAATTTTGCATTTTTAGTTACTTATTGTATTCATAGATCTGAAATTTAGCTTTTTTTATTCAGTAATTATCTAGTTGCGTTATAAATCTATTGAGAATTGATGATTGATCGAGTGATTTTTGATGATTGTATAATTGTGATGTTTTTAATAATCCCGAGCTAATTGGAGTCAGCTATATGAATCATGTTGCTCAATTTTGATGCATTTTATGCCTGCATAACAATCCCGAGCTAGTTGGAGTCAGCTGTATGAATATAGTCACTCCTTTTAGACGTGTCCCAATGTAAGATTCACTATTTTAGGTTCTCTAACACTAGAAGTTGTCTATATGTTATAATGGTATAATGATCCTGAGCTAGTTGGAGTTAGCTATTTGAATCATGTTGCTCTATTTAGACGCGTCTTACTTTAATATTCAATATTTTAGGTTCTCTTATCGTTGAAGTTGTCTACAGTTAACAATCCCAAGCTAGTTGGAGTAAGCTATATGAATGAAGTCACTCATTTTAGCAGCGTTTTAATTTAATTCAATATTTTAGGTTCTCTAACAGTAGATGTTGTCTACCTTTTGTACTGTCATACCTATCCCGAGCTAGTTGGAGTCCATATGAATCATGTCGCTCCATGTAGACGCGTCTCAGTTTATTATTCAATATTTTAAGTTCTCTAGCACTAGAAGCTGTCTACATTTTTTATTGGCGTAACTATCTCTAGGTAGTTAGAGTCAGCTTAATGAATAATGTTGCTCCATTTAGACGTGTCTCACTTTAATACTCAATATTTTACGTTCTATATAACTCGAAATTGTCTACATTTTCTACTAACATACAAATTTATTAGCAAAGATTAAAAGAATTCTAGTGAGTATTGGACCTTAAGTTAGCTTACCAACATGAGTCTTTACCCTGTCTAGTGGTCAATGATGTGGGAAAAAGAACCATGAGATTAAATCTCAGTGGAGACAGAAACGCTGGGTGATTTCTTCTCATATGCCTAAGTCTTGGTGAGTAGATTACCTGGTACTTGTGCTGGTGGGAGATAGTAGGTACTTGGTGGAGTAGTCGAATGCGCCCAAGCTGGTCCAGACACCACCGACATAAAAAAAATTGCATTTTTAGATATGGTGCTCTGTACTTTGATTTTTGAATTGTGACATCATATATGTTATTTACTTATAGGTTATTTCCTTTGTCCTAAATGACCTTATTGTGGATTTTGTTAAGAATCTAACAATCCTTATGCCATAAAAAGTTAGACGGATGATTTAATAGTTGATGTTGCTATTAGTGGATGAGAAGAGATTGCTTAACTTTTAGCTAACAATGAGAATTTATACACACATATTTTACGGACCCATATATGTGCACCTCGACCATATTATTAGGTGCCTGCTACCTTTCACTAGTACAGGTACTGTGTAACTTTGTTCACTATGATTTAGCTAGAGGAAAAAAGTTCACCCGATGCCACCACGGCTAGGATTAGGATTTTGGTTTCAAGGTTGTGACACCAACAATTTGACCGCTAGGTCACCTACTAGAAATAAAAAATGTTACTCGATATGGTTCGGATATTACTCTTACTCTCTTAGAGTCTTAGGAATAAATCATTAACCATTAAGTCAGGTAAATTTTGTGTGCGCATGCAATGTTGGATTCAAACTATATATTGCTTATGTCGCTTTTATTTTGGTTGTTAAGGTGGTTTATTTTTTCTACCTGCTACAGTAATGTCTTTCAGCTGTTAACAAGGAGGGAGGTATCTCCTCGAACTAAACGCGCTTCTAGAAAATTTTGGGGTGACAACACTAAATGTACTCTTGACTCCTGTCGGTTAAAATGTGAAGTGGCAAGTGATGCAAGACGGGGGCTAATATCTTGGTAGTTTCATTATCTCTGCTCTCTTTTTTCATGTAAAATATAATAGAATCTGCTCTATCTTTTTTCCTCCATCCGTCTCATTTAATTATTGCAGGGTAGAGGCAGAGTCATTGCAACATTTATCGGCCAAGTATTGTCCACTGTCGCCGCCTCCAAGGTCTACAATTGCAGCAGCATTCAGTCCTGATGGGAGGACACTTGCTTCTACTCAGTCAGTCTCTCTTCGATTACATAGACATGTACTATCTGTCTGTGCTATCTTAATGCCAGTTTTGTATCTATCTGTTTCATATAACCCGTAGTTGTTCTAGGTCTCCGCATCTTCCTACTACCTATTCACTGACAACTAGTTTGATATATGCAAATTGTGATGTAACTATTTGTGAATTCTCCCTCCTCGTTGATGAAGTAAGATACATGGAACTGTACTTGCATCAGGTTGGACAGATCTCCGCAATTTTGATTCTTTGCTAAGTATACTGATATATAGTTTCTTCCATGGTGGCAGTGGAGACCACACTGTGAAAATAATTGACTGCCAAACGGGGAAATGCTTAAAAGTTTTGAGTGGACACAGAAGGACACCTTGGGTGGTAAGGCATCTTTCTTTGCTGAATCTGTTGGGGATTACCTTCCTTCCTGGATATCTAACATTCTAGTTGACATGTGTAGGTTCGCTTCCATCCATTGTACCCTGAAATACTTGCAAGTGGAAGCTTAGACCATGAAGTTCGGTTGTGGGATGCAAAAACTGCCGAGTGTATAGGGTCGCGTGATTTCTGTAATTGCCTATAACATCTCAGTAGTTAAAAAGCTGATCCTCCTTTAACATCTCAGTACTTAAAAAACTGATCAACCTTTACTTTTCTTTTGATTATAACTGAATGAAACATTCATCTCCTATAGATCGTCCCATCGCATCCATTGCCTTCCATGCCCAGGGGGAAGTTCTGGCTGTTGCTTCAGGACACAAGGTAAAGATTTTGGACTCAAAACACTCTCTTTGACTGTTACATTCCATCTTCTGGTAGTGGGTGCTGACTTTTAATCTATGGCAGCTTTATATATGGCATTACAACAGAAGAGGAGAGGCTTCTTCTCCAGCAATTGTATTAAAGACACGACGTTCTCTTCGTGCTGTCCATTTCCACCCGCATGCTGCTCCGTTCCTTTTAACAGCTGAGGTATCACTCTATTTTTGGTGAATTGAGTTTTGCCAATTGTTATTTGACTGAATAGATGCCATCAACCTTCGATTTGTAGGTCAACGATCTGGATTCATCAGATTCCTCAATGACACATGCGACTTCTCCGGGTAACTTGCAGTACCCTCCTCCTACTGTGTATTTGGCTGATGCTCATTCCACTTATCAATCTGCTTCAGCAAATGAATTGCCTATCATGTCTCTACCATTATTGATCTGGCCATCAATTGCTAGAGGCGATCCTAGAATGCCTGTGCAGCAGACTGATACAGACGTGGGATCTGACAGCATAGCTCACAGAGTAGATCCTTCGTCATCCGTCCGGCTTCTCACATATTCAACTCCATCCGGCCAGTACGAACTGTTATTGTCCCCTATTGAGCAAAGTGCATCTCCTGCACAAGAAGCTCTTACTGTTTCTTCTATCAGGGAAAACGAGAATACAGGTACTCAACCTTTTGTTGACCCTACGGAGACTGGTGGGCAGCTGGAAGAGAGAAACACTCAGTTTTTCCCTTTTAGTGACCCGGCATATTGGGAATTGCCTTTTCTGCAAGGCTGGCTGATTGGCCAAAGCCAAGCTGGCCAACAAGCAGCTCATTCAGAGCTTAGTGGTGCTACTATCAATCCGTCAACTTCTGGTGAGTTGGAAAATCCTTCTGCTGTTCCCTTGGTAATTTCAAACAATAGTCTTCCAAGGTCCGGAAGACCTGATTCTCGGCACCGTTCTTCGCGCTCTCGTGCGGCCCCTGCTGCTGGAGCCAGAGATAGTGCTGCTCTCCTTAGCGTTGTGCATGATGAAAGTGATTCTCAAACTTCTATTGGTCGGATCCAGTCAGAGATAGCTACTTCGCTGGCAGCAGCAGCAGCTGCGGAATTACCTTGCACTGTGAAACTCAGAATATGGCCTCATGATGTTAAGGCTCCATGTGCACCCCTTGATGCTGAAAGATGTCGCTTAACAATACCACATGCTGTACTTTGCAGGTGTGAATTATTTGTTCTGTTTCAATCATTTGGCTTGGCAGCTGGATATGGATAAGACTTTAAGGACACAGATATTAAACTGTCATGATGAACCAGCTTAGTCCTAATAATTCTATTAGAGGAACTGATGATTAGCCTCTTAGCCCTATAATTTGGAAAAATTTCACGTATTTGACAGTTCCTAATTTGTATGTCAGAATGAGAATCAGATATGGTGTTTGATGAACTCTTTTGAATGCTTACGTTGAGGTATTATTTTTCAGTGAAATGGGAGCCCATTTCTCACCATGTGGGAGATTTTTAGCAGCCTGTGTTGCATGTATTCTTCCAAGTGTGGACGCAGATCCTGTTTTTCATGGTCATCTTCATCATGATACTATGGCAGCTGCGACTTCGCCTACCAGACATCCAGTTGCTGGCCACCAGGTTATGTATGAGCTACGGATATATTCCCTGGAGGAGGCAACGTAAATACTGAATCACTTATAGCTTCTCTTTTTCTTTAATTCCTTTTTTTTTTCTTTTTCTTTTTCTAATCTCCCCCAGTCTCTATTCCTATCCTGCTATGATTTTTGGTTACTTAATACCCTTTGTCCTGTGCAGGTTTGGTTCTGTGCTTGCATCTCGGGCCATTAGAGCTGCCCATTGTTTAACTTCAATTCAGGTGAATGCTTCATTTAAGTTATTTACATGCATGTCTTGTAGTATCAAACTCGTTTTCTGGTAGGGAATAAGTAGCTCTTTAAGAAATTAAACTTTGGATCTTTTTCTTTCTTTTACTTTTTTCTTCTCTTTCTTTTTTGACTAAGGAGATACAGCTGTGGATTGAAAAGTTAAACCAGTTTAAAATATAGGCGAAAAAACTATTAGATCTATTTGGAAGATAAAAGTGTATTTCATTTGCATCAGCAGATAATACAATCAAACTTGCGTATAACTCTACATTTACCTGTCAAAAGAATTAGAGACATGATCTGTATTACTCTACACTAGTACCTGGAGAGATATTAGCAATTACTACATCCGTCCCAATTTAAGTGTTTAGTTTGTCTGGACACGGAGTGTAAGAAGTATAGGGAGTTTTTTTAATCTTGTGGTGCTAAATTAAAATGTGTGTAATGTACTAAAATGTCCTTTGAATTTTGTGGTTTTTAAACTTGCCATGTATGGTGTTTGAATAGTCTAACTTATTAAATATAGAAAGAGACACTCTTTTTGGGACAAACCAAAAAGGAGAGTAAGACATTCAAATTGGGAAGGAGGAGATGGATCTCTCAGGTTGCTTATTTCCTATTTTGGTGAAAGTAGTCAATCATTGACACATAACTTATCCCCAAAAAAAGTGTACCACATGATAATAAACTGTGTATGTCATGGAATATGCTCTAATTGGACTTTAGCATCCTGTTGTAATTGCAGTTTTCTCCAACTTCTGAGCATCTGTTACTTGCTTATGGGCGTCGCCATAGTTCACTTCTGAAAAGTGTTTTGATTGATGGAGACACGAGTATACCCATATACACGATTCTTGAGGTGAGAACCATCTTATGCCCGGGTTCAATTAATTATTAGATTATTACTGCTTTCATGGGTCTTTATAGCTCCTTTATGTAAATACTTATTCACGATGCACATTATCTGCTTGGGGCATCCAAAATGTTTGATGTACTTATCATTAATATTTTTTAATAACCTTTTGAAAAAATTTAAGAAATTACCTTTAAACCATGATGTGGTGTTCTCTTATTAAACAAAAGTTACCCAAGTATATATTTTTTATATTTGTGGTGTCGGGGCATGGTTGCACACCTCGACTAATTCCACGGGGTACCTGCTACCTTCCACCAGCAAAGCTATCCGGTAACTGTGTCCACCAAGGCTTGGACATATGGACATAAATCACCTAGTGTTTATGCCTCCTCTAGGTTTTGAACCTGAGACATCACGGGATCCACTTCATTGACCACTAGGCCATATCCCTGGGTGCTTCCCAAGTACATTCTTATATTCGAAATAGAAGGAACATGCTTCACTCTTGAAAAATTTGAGTACCTCATGAATATTTTTTCCCTAATGATCATTCAGGAATCGGGTACATGAAATTTTAATGAATTTGAAAGAAGTTGTGTTGTGAAGTGATCTATAAGGAAGTTCTGAATTGCCAACTAGTTGGGATTAATGTTTTAGATGGTTAACTTTACCTAGCAGGAATCTTCTTAGGCTTGTTAGAGTCTTGTGTGTCAGTATAAATATAAATATTAGATATACAGAACTTTTTAGAGAACAGTTGGTTAAATTAATCTCTTCAAATTGTATGCATGTGCTAGCATCTGTGGGGGAGGTCTTTCCCTTATTCTATTTTTATTAGTTTGCACGCTTTTTTTTTTCTTCTAGTTTTTAAGCTGTACGTTTTGTGAATCAGGTTTATAGAGTTTCTGATATGGAACTTGTTAGAGTTCTTCCCAGTGCAGAGGATGAGGTTAATGTCGCTTGTTTCCATCCTTTGGTTGGTGGTGGCCTTGTTTATGGGACCAAGGTGTACATTATATACTTTATATGAGCTTTATGTTTCTTGGTTCTATAGACAGATCTATTCCCGTCAAAAAAAATCTCATCACAGTTAATTTTCCTTAAAAAATTGCAGGAAGGGAAGTTGAGGATTTTCCAATATGACAATTCAAACAGCTTGGGTCGCACATCATCTTGTTCTCCCGCTGAAAGTATGCTTGAGGTATTAGCCTGAATTGAATTTCTAACTACATTCTTCTGGTTCATCTGTTATTGGTTGTGGCTTTAGTGGCAGTAACGGCTTAACCAGCAATTGACTTTTTAGCCAGTGGGGGGAATTTTGATAGATCAAATCTTGCTTTTAGATTGTCTAGAATATATCAAAGCGTAGTTCGAGTATTCTCATCAAAACTCTTGAAGGGTTTAAAGTTCATCTGTGGAGCACGCAAAAAGTTTAGTAGCCCTTGTTTCAAGTATCTCTTTCTTCTGTCTTAGCTAGCGTTTGGACATAGATTTGGTTGAAACTTGGGAATTTGAGTTTTTGAAGTTGAGTTGAAAAAGAACTTTTGGAACTTGAAATTGTGGTTGGACGTACATTTCACTTGAAAAAACATTTGAAGATTTGTGAGTGAAATATACAAAATTTCCCAAAAAATCCCAAATTTCAAAACTTGACCAAAAAGTATGTCCAAACAAGTTTTCACCCAAAAACTTCCCAAAAATTGCTCCCAACTTCTATAAACAAACGGGTGCTTAGTCTCCAATAACTAGTTTCGTCTGAAGAATTATGGGAATTGCCAGTTTCTCTGTTCCAATAAGTGTGTCTATTGCCACAAACCTTTCAAAGAAGATTTTTTGTGGTCAATCAACAGTTTCAACTAATTGAAAATATGTATGCAGTTCAAAACAAAAATCATAGTTAACTCCTAACGGAGACTGCTTATTAGATATTCATCAATGACATCTTGTACTTTTATACAATTGCCTGGTTGATTGGGATGACTGAGCTCCTACAGGAAAGAGACATTTGTAGGTCAGAACACTGTCGAGAGAGGAGAAATGACTTTAAGCAGAACATATGTTTATGCTGTAAAACAAATTAGTTTTTAATTTATGGTGGGGCAATAGAAAAATCTATTTTACGCTTGCCCCCTTGTCGGTGATCCTCGGGCAATAGATTTTCTAGCGACTCCACAAGAGTCCCTTCCCCCTGTGAGCTTTGAGAAAAGAAGTCAAAGCCATGATCTCCTTGTTTGCTCACAGCTTTAACAGACCGACAATGAATTTGAAGTTAATTTTTTTCTTGTCTTTGAGATAACTTAAATCTATTACTCACATCAGTATCTTGTAAATTTAATGCAGGTCCCCACGTATGCTTTAGAAGGCTAAGTTTTGATGATAGGAGGATAGGTATATTTATTTCACAACAATTTTCATCTCCTAAAACTTATTTGTTGAAGTTGAATGTTGAGATATTTGCTCTTGCTCCTTCCCGTTTAGCATATTTCTTGTTATGTGATCGCAAAATATTCTATAGGCATTGTAAGCCAAACATGGCTACTGACTGCTGGTTTGAAGCGCAAGTGCTTGCTGTCTGCATTGTTCCTATCTTTTATAGTGCTTCCGCATGCTGCTATTGTGGCTGGGGGGGGGGGGGGGGGAAGATAACGAGTAGTGCGTCGATATGAGCCTCTATTGATGATGATAGGCACAGATAATGTGGGGCTATAAACTGTAAAATAAAAAAGAGCTTTGATATAATGCATTAACATCGTGCCTGTCTTTAAGGATAAGCTTTGCTAGTGAAATGTTTGTTAAATGACAAATGTCTCTGCATGTACCCGTTGTTCTGGGGAAGGATTGATGGTAATTATGGCTCTTTATCCATCTATTTCTTTGTTTTCTTTTCTTCAGATTACATTTTTCATATAGTCTTCTCCATGTTGAAACATCTTGAGCTTGATTAAATCTTAATGTCAAACAAATAAGCATGTGTAGCTTTTCATGAGAATCACTGGAAGGTCTCGCTAATGCTTTGAATCATTTTCATGGTTTTGAAGTTTACCTATCATTTCTGCCAAAAAGTTTACAGCACTCGATAGCTCTTAATTTGGGTGGTTAAGTTATTCACATGGTTAAGTAAATTTTAATGTCACGAAGATACATCTTGATTCTGCATTTGTCACCCTATGGTCCAGGCTGTTTTAGTATTGGTTCAAATTGCATCAAGATTCAAGATAGTGTCTTGCGCTTACTTTACTATTGCTTACTTTTAGATTCTGCTGATGAAGTATTACTATCCAGGGTCTCATAACAATATACTAGTGCGGCAACAGGCAGTGGCTGCAAAGGTCAAGGCTTTTGCTGGTGACAATGAAGCTTCGACATTTTGATGCAGCATGCAGAATTAGAAAGAGGTTTTATGCTTGAGCTTGTCTGAGCTACAGCCGTTACAGATCAATGCCACTGTCTGGGATCAAAAGACTCACAGAACGTTTCGCTAAAACTACTACATATGCGGCTAGAGGAGCGCTGTCGGATTCGCTGTTTAAATACTAACCTGATGGAAGGAAGTGCTGACGGGGAATCAAGGGACCGTTCCTACAACTTCCCAGCAGATGACTTCAGATGTAATATAGGTGTTGGGTTTAGATGAATTGATTTTCTTTCGAATGGAGGAAAAAGAAAAAGGAAAAGAAAAAAAAAAAAAGGGATCGTCACACACATCTTTGCGTTTTTCATCTTTTTACTCTTGAAGTACAGTGGTAGTATATACGTTTTCTTTTCTTTTTTTTTTTAGTAAAAGAAATTTGCTCTTTCTTTTTAGCTCTTAAATACGAGATGATGTGTTTTAAACTAGAGATTTTTACACTCTATACTCATGAAATTTAAAGTATTTACAAGTCATACCCATTAAAAATTACACTACCCATAAAACTAAAAGTATTTACCCAACCTACCCATTTATTATTGTATACTTTTGTTATGTCTTATAGGTGTATACCTTTAAGGTATACTGCATAAATTATGGTATAAAAGTCTAGAGGGCCTGTATACCGTTGTTATACCTTATGTGTGTATACATTTATGGTATACTGCATAAACTATAGTATACAAGTCTGAATGGGTAGAGTGGGTAAATAATTTAGTGAGTAGGCCGGGTAATATTTGAAAATAGTGGGTAGTGGCTGTAATTATTTTAGGTTTTGTGGGTATTTTTGTAAGTGTCCCTTTAAACTAAAGTTTTATGATATGTAGTAAGGTTTAATATAGCTGCCCTGTGCATGAGTTTTGCAATAATTTCGTTGCTTTTTTCCCCCTTTTATTGGCTGAAATATTGATGAGTATTTCTGGATTCAACTCATTAGTTCGACTAGCTATTCAGGCCAGGTAAGGCTAATTAAAAGGGAAAATGCTCCCTATCAAGAGTTTCTCCATTCCCATGAATATAAAATGCCCTCTCCCCATCCAATAATGCCAGAAGGTCAACTTATAAGTAGTCCTACATATTCTTGGAGTAGGATATAGAAAACCTACTTCTAGATAATGTGGATTGTACAAACTGCTCTATAAACCGTACAGTATTAAAACCTTTGCTGAGTTGAAGCTCAACTAATTTACAACCCTTTTGCTAGAGCAGCAAAAGTCATGGGGAAAAGAAGAAAGCTAATATCTCAAGAAGGTAATTCACAATGGCCTAGTCTTCCTTATGATCTATCACAATTAGTGTCTTCAAGACTTAGTTTTTTTGACGTGACTAATTTACGTGCAGTAGTCCCTTGTGTTCCAGCACCTTCACAATGGTCTAATCTTCCTTGTGATCTTTCAGAATCAGTTTCTTCAAGACTTAGTTTTTTTGACGTGATTAATTTACATGCAGTAGTCCCTTCTGTTCCAGCACCACCCCCACTTCTCATGCTTCCTCCTGAAGAAATACATCCTCTCATGCGTGCTCGTGACAAAGAACAAGATCCAATATATTTATTGGATCTTAAACATGACAAGCTTCGGGAAATCGAAAACTTCACAGAAAAGTTGGAAAAGAATAGTCTCTGCATTGGATCATCTCATGGATGGCTTATATATACTAACAAAAAAGGCGGTGTATATCTGGTAAATCCCTTCTATTTACAAAAAATTGAGCTTCCTAGAATTAAAACTATTCCAGAAGTTACAAATATTTCTAGTTTTTTAACACGATCGATGTGCTTTCCAGGTATTGCACATAAACATAGTGTTCAAAAGGCAATATTGTCTGCTGATCCATATCCTAGTGAAAAATTTATGGTGGCAATTATATACAACAATAGATCAAGACTTGCTATCTACAAGAATATTAAACAAAATCATAATGCAGATGGATGGATTAGTCTTGATGGAGCTAATAAGTTGTATTATGATATTGTATTTTCAGATGGTTTGCTATATGCGTTAGGCAGTGGAGCTTCTATTGAGATATGGGATTCCTTATGGCTTTTCCCCATGAAAAAGATGGCAATTTTTCCCACAAATTTGTTACAACCAAGATATAAGTATTTGGGGGGTTACACTACTCCACGACGATGGTACTTAGTTGTAACAGACGATGGCGATGTCCTATTAGTCCAGAGGATAATAAGAGGTGAGGAAGTTGAGATTGATTTACAGGATAACATATATTTATTCATGAGTATAATAAGAGGTGAGGAGGCTGAGATGGATTTACAAGATAACATATATTTATTCAGAACAATGTATTTTTATGTATATAAGCTTGATTTGGATAAAAATGTTTGGTTGAATATGGCTTCATTGGGTAATCGTGTGTTATTTTTGGGTGGTAATCATTCAAAATGAATATTGGCAGAGGACTTGGGAAAATACTGCAAGGCGAATTCAATTTACTTCACAGATGATTATTGGGATGAAATAATGCATGAGAGCAGCTACTATGGAGGATATGATTTGGGACTGTTTGATTTTAAAGACAAGAGAATTGAGCCCCTTCCTTGTGCACAAAAGGAAAGGGTTTTTCGACCCCCACCTTTTTGGATTATTCATTGACTAGTGGCCGACAGCCTGGCCAGACCGAATCCTTGACCGAAATGGGCACTTTTATAGGCTAAACAACAAAGATGGGTTGCCTTCTCTATTACTACTAACAAAAATGGGTTAGTCGGCAGTTTTATTGCCTAGTTATAAAATCGTTCTTGACGGCTAATACTAACGGGGACGGAGCTTTAATTTCAGCAAATCAGCACAACAATCACCGAGTTACTTTTTAAGTTTGCCTCTTTTTTCTTTTTCTTTTTTTTTTCCATATTTGGTAGTAATTTTTTAATTCTAATAATTATTTTGGACCAAAATATCTAAAGACATTAACTCTCATTACATACACTTTTATGTCTAGTTATAACTCGGCAAAACTTCTGCCAAGTTATAAAAAACGTGCATCCTTTTTTAGACTAGCCATATGAAAATATTATGAGAATCTGAACTAAGTTGCAGAAAAATTTCATGAGGTTTAATTAAAAATTCTATTTCTAGGAAATTTTCGTGGAGCTTCATAATTGAAATCTCAGGAAATTTTCGTGAGACTTTTAAACTAAAATTTTCAAGTCCTAAAAAAATTTACTGGGACTTCATATTTTGGCCTTGGGAATTTTTGTTGGGATTTTAAAAAGAAAATTAGTTCAAAAACTTTCATTTCCTTTTTATTATGGTCAATCAAAATAAAGTAAAGATATCATTTTATTGGGGAGATGAGATTTGCATGATGGTAATAATTTTGTAAGATATAACTTAACTCTTAAAAGTACTTTTAATATGCCAACCTTGATTTCGTACGAAAGATTTGTTGGTATTTTATATCAGAAAATGAATATTAAACTTACAATGGAAATGATATTATTTTTTAGTAGGTGTATTGAGTGAAAATTTACCGAAATTCGGTGCTAGGGCTCGAGGCATGATGTGGTTGAATCTTCAGAGGACGACCCCTTGAAGGAGTTTGTTTTGCTCCTGAGGCTAAATGCCTCGGTCGAGAATGAATCTTGGCTAAAAGTTATTGCTTCGGGCGACTGAAGGATAACCATCACAGGGCAAGCAGTTTACCCCTCGGAAAAGTTTTACTTTTTGGCGGACATGCTTTTGTCTTCTGTAACTGTCGACTGTTATATAAATATTTAATAGGAAGATCATAGGCTGGCCATGATTGAACATGGAATAATGGTCATTAAATAATTTTTGTTGTCCTTTTACTCTTGTAGACTATAAATAGATGCAATGTAATCAGGGAAAGGGATCCAGAAGATTATAAACAAACACTTACTTTTGTCTCCTTGCTGTTGTTCAAATTTCCTTACTATGTTTCAAGTTATTTTTCGACTTTGATACAAACAATTGCTTGTTAACCCAAAACAAATTCGATTTATTGTTCTAATCAAATTTAGGCCAACACAGTAAGTATTCGTACTTATCAACTAGTCAAGGTGTGCCATTATTGTATTTTCTAAAATATGTCTTCAGATATTACAATTAAATTTATATTTAGTTGAGCCACAGACGATCATTTTATATCAAAATTCAATGGCTGATTGCAAGTCTTACGTTCACAAGTTTAGTCGTTTAATTTATGTTTAACGAACCACAATAAATATATTCGAACAAGATAGGAAACAACAGATGACAAGATTAAACGAAGAATGTATTTGAATGGACAATGAAAATTCGAACAAGCTGGACAAGCATATTTACTCAATCGTTCACAAAGACACAAATATACTTAAAGAATAAACGAGCAATGTTTGTTCACGAATTACTAGATCGAACAAATAAATTATACAATCAATGCGGTCGACAGTTCACGGCAGTAGTTAGGTGATTAACTAGAGATTCAATAGGCAATGGATATAAACGTGACTCGACCACTAGCTAAAATTTCGTTGAGATAGAATTTCGATCAAAGCGTATCTAAAGATCAGTTACCATGGTAATGATTAACAAGGCAATATATCAGGCAAATAGTAATAAACCTTATTGTATTGAAGATTAGATGCTCGAGCTCCGTTGGAGAAATGTGAACGTCTTCTCCGAAGCTAAGCTTGATTACAACGATGTGATGGTATTGTTGTTCCTGCAACCAAATAAATCAGAAAAGACAGAAAACAGAAGTATATTATTAGTTTTGTATGGGACGATCCCGAGCCCACAATTTACTTGTGTCTCCTTAAGAAATCTAACCCCCTCACAGTTGCCCAAGGTTCACGGGTTAATTTCTCCCAGGATGGAACGGGATAACAGTTCTACCGTAGCGGCACTTCAAATAGTAGAACACTGCGAACACAAAGGAACGGAGCAAATCACACGACTTACTTAGTATGCAGAAAAGAGAGGAGATGCAGTAAGATGTTCTGTGTATTAGTGTTTTAGTGTGTGTTCAAAGGTTGATGACTGATCAGTTTATATAGCCATGGGAAAGAGTATGAAGAGACACCACTAATGGCTGAATTCATTGCCACTAACATCTGAATTCACTGCCACTAATGGCTGAATTCACTAAATGTTAGTAATGAATTATTGGTTAATGGGAAAACGTGGGAGAACGTGGAGGAATAATTAATCTGATTAATCCATTCAGAGAAATAATTAATCTAATTAATCCATTCAGATTTCTGTTACACAAACAGATTTAATATTAAATATTAATAATAAATTATTAATTAATTAATATTTTTTAGTTTTTGTTGGTCCAAAAAATTAAGTCAATCAATTATATCAATTGACCGAAATCCGAAATCCGAAGCCGAAGCCGAAGCCGAAGCCGAAGCCGAAGCCGAGACGAGCGAGCGACGACGACGGCGCGAGGCTTCCCTTCTTCTCAACCCTTTTAAGAGCTAAGAGAAGTGAATCTCTATTTAAACCCAACAAAAGCCTTTTTCTCTACCAATATGGGAGAAAGTGCATTTCCTTACTAAAAGGAACCTTTTTACCTTTCCACCCATTTCCCATTCACACTCTTCACATTCCAAAAACCCAACAATCCCCCACATGAATGGGGAATGGCTATATTAGATTTATGCATGACAGACTTGTGTGATTTGCAAGAAAGAATTAGTTGCATCGGGATAAGTAGGTTTCCCTTTGAACTTTCCGTAGTGAACATACATCGGATATACTCGGTCAATCGGTAGATTTGATATCTTTGAACCGTTGAGCTTTGGTGTATACCTAGACAACGTAAGTCACACAACTAACCCTTAACCGTCTTTGGTTCTCACTGTTGTGTTCGTTTCAGCCATGAACACCGCCAGATTTCATAAGTACTTAGAGAACTAGCCATACCGAATTCTCCTTGAAGCGGCTTCCACTTCACACTTACATAGATGATTTCTAAACGTGTAATCTTATAGATGTACACTGTTTGATAATTAAAATATCAAACTTAGATAATCATTAAAAAATGCCTCTAGCATTTTACCCTTGGTACTTGAACATTGTCTAATCATTACAATGGACCAAACATTTAACTGACAATGTTGGACCGTCATACACCACTTTGTATTCTCCTTGAACCTAGTTCTTGGGATCTCCAGTCTCCTAGGTAGAGTTACCGTCGTGATGACTTGTCCTTGGCCATAGTCCCATTCCCTTTTATGAACACTCAACCGCCTCTCTAGTTAGGCCTTTTGTAAGCGGATCCGCCACATTATCCCTTGACTTCACGTAGTCAATGGTGATAATTCCCCTAGAGAGTAGGTCCCTAACGGTTTTATGCCTTCGTCGTATGTGACGATTCTTACCGTTATACATGACATTCCTCGCTCTTCCTATAGCCGATTGACTATCACAATGTATACAAATTGGTGTCAACGACTTAGGCCAGAACGGAATGTCTTCCAAAAAGTTCCGAAGCCATTCAGCTTCTTCACCGGCTTTATCTAAGGCTATGAATTCAGCTTCCATAGTAGAGCGGGAAATACATGTTTGCTTGGACGATTTCCAAGACACCGCTCCTCCACCAAGTGCGAAAATATATCCACTTGTGGACTTAGAATCAGTTGTGCCGGTGATTCAATTGGCATCACAATATCCTTCAATGACTGCAGGATACTTGTTATAATGCAATGCAAAGTCTTGGGTGTATCTTAAATATCCCAAAACACGTTTCATTGCCATCCAATGGGTCTGATTGGGATTACTCGTGTATCGACTCAGTTTACTTATAGCACAAGCTATATCTGGTCGAGTACAATTCCTGACGTACATCAAACTCCCCAAAACACTAGCATAATCCCGTTGCGACGTGCTTTGACCTTTGTTCTTCTTAAGAGCAAGGTTTACATCGATAGGAGTCTTTGAAACTTTAAAATCCAAATATTTAAATTTTTCAAGAACACTATTGATGTAGTGAGTTTGAGACAACGCCAGACCTTGAGGAGTTCTATGGATCTTAACACCCAGAATTAAGTCCGCAACTCCTAAGTCTTTCATATCAAATTTGCTAGTCAACATGCATTTCGTAGCATTTATATTGGCAATGTCATTACTCATTATCAACATGTCGTCCACATATAAGCAAACAATGACTATAAAATTAGGAGTGTTCTTAATGTAGACACATTTGTCACACTCGTTAATTTTAAAGCCATTTGACAACATTGTATGATCAAACTTCGCATGCCATTGTTTCGGTGCTTGTTTTAGTCCATAAAGCGACTTAACAAGTTCACACACCATCTTTTCTTCACCTGGAACCACGAATCCTTCAGGTTGTTCCATGTAAATTTCTTCCTCCAAATCCCCTTTTAAGAACGCTGTCTTAACGTCCATTTGATGGATTTCCAGACCATACACGGCGGCTAACGCTACTAACATACGTATGGATGTAATTCTGGCTACCAGCGAGTATGTGTCGAAGTAGTCAAGACCTTCTTGTTGTCTATAGCCTTTAACAACAAGCCTTGCCTTGTACTTGTCAATAGTGCCATCAGCTTTCATTTTCCTTTTGAAAATCCACTTAGAACTTAACGGTTTGTTTCCAGGAGGAAGATCAACCAACTCCCAAGTATGGTTGCTCAAAATAAATCCTATTTCACTATTGACTGCCTTTTTCCAAAATGGAGAGTCTGAAGAAGACATTGCTTCTTTAAACGTCCGAGGCTCATTTTCCAAAAGAAAAGGGACAAAGTCATCTCCAAATGAAGTAGAAGTTCTTTGACGCTTGCTCCGTCTTGGTTCTTCCTCATTTGGTGAACTTCCTTTAGTTCCTTCCCGAGGTCGTTTGGATGTTTCACCAACTGACTCACATTCCTTCTTATACGGATATATAGTTTCAAAGAATTCAGCACTATCTGATTCCATCACCGTATTAACATGAATGTCGGGATTTTCTGATTTATGAACCAGAAACCGATATGCTTTACTGTTTATAGCATACCGAATGAAAACACAATCAACTGTTTTCGGTCCAATCTTAACCCTTTTGGGTTTTGGGACTTGCACTTTTGCCAAACACCCCCACACTTTGAAGTAATTCAAGTTGGGCTTCCTTCCTTTGCACCTTTCATATGGAATGGAAAGTGTTTTGCTATGGGGAACTCGATTGAGTATTTGATTAGCTGTGAATACAGCTTCCCCCCACAAGTTCTGGGGTAGACCCGAACTTATTAACAAGGCATTCATCATCTCCTTTAATGTCCGATTTTTCCTTTCCGCAATCCCATTAGATTGAGGCGTGTAAGGGGCAGTTGTTTGATGAATAATGCCATATTCCAAACATATTTGTTCAAAAGGAGATTCATATTCTCCACCCCTATCACTTCTTATCATTTTGATCTTTTTGTTAAGTTGCGTTTCAACTTCATTTTTGTATTGCTTGAATGCGTCAATTGCCTCATCTTTACTACTAAGTAAATAAACTTTGCAGTAACGAGTGCTATCGTCAATAAAAGTTATGAAATACTTCTTTCCACCGCGAGATGGTATTGACTTCATGTCACAAATATCCGTATGAATTAACCCTAATGGTTCAGAATCCCTTTCAATTGACTTGTAAGGGTGTTTAGTATATTTAGACTCAACACATATTTGACATTTTGACTTGGCGCAATCAAATTTAGGCAATACTTCCAAATTGATCATTTTTCGCAAGGTTTTATAATTGACATGTCCCAAACGAGAATGCCATAAATTATTTGACTCAAGTAAATAAGAAGAAGCTGCATTTTTATTCATAGTGTCAACGACCATTACATTGAGTTTGAGAAGGCCCTCAGTCAGGTAACCTTTTCCTACATACAACTCATTCTTAGTTATTACAACTTTGTCAGAAACAAACACACACTTAAACCCGTTTTTAACGAGAAGTGCAGTAGATACCAAGTTCTTCCTTATTTCAGGAACGTGAAGAACATTGTTCAGAGTCACAACCTTGCTAGACGTCATCTTGAGGAATATCTTCCCATATCCTTCAATTTTGGCCGTTGCAGAATTGCCCTTAGAGAGCGCCTCATCAGGTCCAGTGGGAGCATACGAAGCAAAGGCTTCCTTCACAGCACAAACATGGCGGGTGGCTCCTGAATCAATCCACCATTCTTTAGGATTTCCAACTAAGTTGCATTCAGAAATCATAGCACATAAATCAATGTCTTGCACTCCTTGGGCCAATTTAGTCTCTTCAACCATGTTTGCTTGACCTTTTTCCTTTTTCCTGTCCTTCTTTGCAGCACGACAGTCTGCGGACTTATGTCCACTCTTGCCACAGTTGTAGCAATTTCCCTTGAACTTTTTCTTGCTAGGGTTGGTCTTCCCTCCAGAAGGCTTCTTTCTCTTATTTTGATTTGGAGTATGCTCAACAATATTTGCTCCCGCTATTGCAGCATTTCCACGAGCCTTCTTTTCAACAGATTTGTTGTCCTCTTCAATCCTCAAGCGTACAATCAAATCTTCAAGGGTCATCTCCTTGCGCTTGTGTTTCAAGTAATTTTTAAAGTCCTTCCATAATGCAACTTGAAACGCCTCATTAATCACCAAACCTTCAAAGAAAAGTTTGTTAGCAACAATATAAATAATACTTTTAACATAAGTATTAATCAGGATCAAACCTTCAGCAAGGAGATCATGGATAATGACTTGAAGTTCTTGGTCTTGGGACACAACAGATTTGTTATCCACCATTTTATACTCCAGAAATTTGGCAGCCACAAATTTCTTCAGTCCAGCGTCTTCAGTCTTATATTTCTTTTCTAGTGCATCCCACAGTTTCTTAGACGTTTCAATATTACTGTAAACGTTGTACAAGTCATCTTCCAAGCCACTTAGAATATAATTCTTGCATAGGAAGTCAGAATGCTTCCAAGCCTCAATCACAAGGAAGCGTTCGTTTTCAGGTGTTTCATCAGTCAGGACTGGAGCATCCTCCTTAATAAACCTTTGCAGGCTTAAGGTGGTCAGATAAAAGAACATCTTTTGCTGCCACCTTTTAAAGTCCACACCAGAAAACTTCCCCGGCTTTTCTGCAGGTGGCATAACCGTTGCAGCAGCACGGCTAGGCCCAGCAGCACCAGAAACTGCGGTAGCATTAGTATTCACAATAGGGACAGTTTGTTCCACTCCGTTTGTCATCTCTGTCAAATGACACAAGCAGAAACAATATCAATAAACTGTTTAAACAATTGGAGTAGAAAAACCACGAAGGCTTTTAGTCTCCACAAACAGATTATTTAACAGTAATTAGGAGTAGAAAAACCACGAAGGTTTTAGTCTCCACAAGCAGATTAATATACAATATAGGAGTAGAAAACCACAAAGGTTTCAGTCTCCTTAACCAGTCTCCTTAACCAATATTTATTTAAGCGTAGAAAATAAATAAACTAGATTTCTTAAGCTTGTTGTTCCTGCAACCAAATAAATCAGAAAGACAGAAAAACAGAAGTATATTATCAGTTTTGTATGGGACGATCCCGAGCCCACAATTTACTTGTGTCTCCTTAAGAAATCTAACCCCCTCACAGTTGCCCAAGGTTCACGGGTTAATTTCTCCCAGGATGGAACGGGATAACAGTTCTACCGTAGCGGCACTTCAAATAGTAGAACACTGCGAACACAAAGGAACGGAGCAAATCACACGACTTACTTAGTATGCAGAAAAGAGAGGAGATGCAGTAAGATGTTCTGTGTATTAGTGTTTTAGTGTGTGTTCAAAGGTTGATGACTGATCAGTTTATATAGCCATGGGAAAGAGTATGAAGAGACACCACTAATGGCTGAATTCATTGCCACTAACATCTGAATTCACTGCCACTAATGGCTGAATTCACTAAATGTTAGTAATGAATTATTGGTTAATGGGAAAACGTGGGAGAACGTGGAGGAATAATTAATCTGATTAATCCATTCAGAGGAATAATTAATCTGATTAATCCATTCAGATTTCTGTTACACAAACAGATTTAATATTAAATATTAATAATAAATTATTAATTAATTAATATTTTTTAGTTTCTGTTGGTCCAAAAAATTAAGTCAATCAATTATATCAATTGACCGAAATCCGAAATCCGAAGCCGAAGCCGAAGCCGAAGCCGAGACGAGCGACGACGGCACGAGGCTTCCCTTTTTCTCAACCCTTTTAAGAGCTAAGAGAAGTGAATCTCTATTTAAACCCAACAAAAGCCATTTTCCCTTTTAAGAGCTAAGAGAAGTGAATCTCTATTTAAACCCAACAAAAGCCTTTTTCTCTACCAATATGGGAGAAAGTGCATTTCCTTACTAAAAGGAACCTTTTCACCTTTCCACCCATTTTCCAGTCACTCTCTTCACATTCCAAAAACCCAACAGGTATCAAATAAATGACAATGGCTGTGGAAAGTAAGTAGTGGTGGTGGATAGTAAGTAATGGTGATGGAGATAATAATAGTGATGGCGGCGATAATTGCTTAAGGGGAGTTATGTTCAGAATAACGTAACTTTACAATGGGGGAATATGAATCTATTTATTGTCACGACCCAAAATCCTGGATAGTCGTGAGGGCACCCGAACTAACCCGATCGGGCGAACCCACTCGCTATATTAGCAATTAATATCAATAATATTAAAGAAATAATATAATAAAATTCGAGCTGTGTTTTTTTACTGAAACACGCGGAATATTCCACAACGCAAATGAAAGGTCTAGTCCTCTACCATAAGCCATGAACATCTATAAGATAAATACTGAATAAAATATCTCGAATGTCTGAAACAATAAATGGTAGGAATGAAATAATGGAAAGGTGCGCCAATACGGAATGAGGATGGTTGGCTCACCGCCGAGCAATAAGAAAATCTTCAACTCTAGCCACGGGGCTCGCTGGTGCTCGGAACCGTATCTGCCCGAACAAATAATAAGAAAATAATAAAGAAAACAACGTAAGTCAAAAGGACTTAGCAGGGGGGTAGACTAGTTCCTATGAAAGACAGGAAACTAGTCTAAGCAATAAATTAACTGAATAAAGGAGGGAGAAAAGAAATATATTACAACTCGCTATTCAGATAGTTCATCCAATCACACCATTCAATATCAACAAATCTCATTCAGGGAACCAACAAGTAAGCTCACTTCATAGAACAACAGAATATGTGGGCCAACTCCGAAAAGATTTGATAGTGGACCAACTCCGAGGCTATCAAACGTACAAACTCCGAAATATTATCAATTGGACCAACTCCGACGTATCAAAGTAATCAGAAAGTTCTTGGTCAAACATGCACATAACTTGCAATACTTTAAACAACAACCAGGAGTAAACACAATCCAGGAAAACAATACATATTCTAAGTAAAGATATTTAAACACAACGAAAAGGTATAAACTGTTACACCTAGGGCAGTGCACATACAAGAAATGTATGTACAATATCCTGTATGGACAAATTCCACCAAAAAAAGGGATAGAACCACCTACCTCCATCCGAAGAAGCAAGCACTACTCAACAACCGCGTTTCTCCGCTGAATCTACTCCAAACGATCTTGCTCTAAGTAAAAGGACGAAATACATAATTATTTTAGGCTACTGGCTCAAACTCCCTATCTCATAAAATAAGTTAGTGATTTAAATATATAGACCGACTATGTAAAAAATTCTAGTCCCGGAATAATACCATCAAGAAATAATACTTTCCCATCTCAATATCCAATATACTGCTTCAGAAACCAATAAGTAGGCGACATTCATTAACACTAAAATAGTAGTTAATACATACCAATATCATATGGCTATGACTTAAATCTTAAAGAAGAATGAATCAATGGCTAAAGGTTTAACGAAAACACCGAAATTGACTTTCTGATAGCAGTACGTTAACAAAGTTAAACTCCATGACTGTTTCCTCAAATCTGCCATCATTATCTAATCATTACTATCTTTTTTTGTCCTATTCCCTCCATCATTACAAATCATGAAAACCAATGATGACATAATTATTTGACATACACTTTTACTCTTAAAGCTTATATTCACTTCCATAACTGCAATTGTAGTAATTAAATACACTGCAAGGGAGAGTACTTTCGCACCTGCTATTATGAGAACGAACTTGGAAGCCGATTCCTTCTAGTATCTTTATACCTTTGACGAACAGATCCACTCGTCCTCTCTCAATTAGTTCTCAACTAAAACCTAGAGTTTTTATGTTTTGTTTTTAAACCCTAATATATGGTAAGGGATTTCTGATCATGCAAACCCCAACCCTTCCACTATTTTTTTATTTAATTAAATACCAACTAATACGGATAATGTCTAATTGATCCAATAATTTACTTTAATTATATCTCTAACCCTTTTCTAAACTCATAGTTTACATGGTTAATTTTATACTATAATAACAATTAAAATAAATGTACCAAAATTAAGGGAATAACAAAAAATTTAATAATACTTATAAAAATATTGGGTCGTTATATTCTCCCCCACTTAAACATTCGTTCGTCCTCGAACGATACTTGAAATCTGTCCAGACGACTATTACTGATCGACTCTCAAGGGCTTTATTCGAACCACGTCCCGAACTTTAACATTTTGACAGAGTCTCTCTTATAAACCGGCTAAATACCAATCCAAAATCAGTCAACAACATACTACTTGGATGCATACCCACCCACATTAATCCATATATATATATATATATAAAGCAGCATGCTTAAAGAATCTAGGCCCCACACGGCCGCACAAGAGGCAATAGGCAAACGATATAAACAAATCTCAACAATCAAGTATCATGATACATACCTGGAGTCCTAAACAAGTGAAGATATTTCTTACGCATACTCGCCTCAGTCTCCCAAGTAGCCTCATCATGTGGACGGTTTCACCACTGCACCTTTACTAAGGGAATATCTTTTGATCTCAACTTGCTAGTATTCCTTTCCACTACCGGAACCTCCTCGTAAGCTAGATTCTCATCCAACTGAATTGTATTTGCCTCAATAACGTGAGTATGATCACGAACACACTTCCGAAGTATAGAAACATAAAAACCTAGATGAACTGGCATCGAATCAGGTAAGGCAAGCTTATATACAACATTACTAATATACTGAATAATATCAAACGGGCCAATGAAACGAGGGCTCAACTTGTCTTTCTTCCCAAATCTCATCATACCTCGCATCGATGATACCATTAAGTAAACCAAATCACCCTCCATAAACACCAAGTTCTGGGTCCTCCGATTTGCATATGATATCTGCCTACTCTGAGCAGTCCGTAAGTGATCCTAAATAATCCGTACCCTATCCAAAGTTTGCTACACATAATCTGGACCCAAAGCAATCACCTCACCAGACTCAAACCATCCCACTGGATAGCGACACCTATGCCCGTATAAAGCCTCAAACAATGCCATCTGAATAGAAGACTGGTAGCTATTATTATAAGCGAATTCTACTAGGGGTAAATGATCATCCCAATGACCAGCAAAGTCCAGCGGACAAGCTCTTAACATATCCTCTAATATCTGAATAGTCCGCTCAGACTGGCAATCCGTCTGTGGATGAAATACAGTGTTGACACCCAATTTTTTCCCGAATTTTAATTAATATCAAATTAATTTAATCAAGGCCAGTTTTAAATTTTAAATGAATTAATGAGCATGTTTAAAGGAAAATGGCTAAAATGACAAAAACATAACCCCAATTTAGCTCACCTCGCGCAACCCTTTCTACCTATTTAATTATCCTAAGAGGCTAAAATCATAAGACCTAACTCATTTCCAGCCTAAATATGCAAAATATATACATTATACACTATAACCCTTGATAAATCCAATTTCTGAAAATCCCTAAACCATATAACCAGTTCCTAATTCTAATCAGCAAAAGAACCCGACGGCCCACCCCAAAATTCCCCTTCAGCCCGTTCCCAATTCCCTCTCAAGGGGATCCATTCAAAATCGACCCAAATTCAAAGGGAAATCAGTCCAAAATTCCAGCTCATCCTTGTTCGTACAACCTTATCTATTGCTTTTGTACCGTTGGAGGGGTCGTTTGGGGATTTTCACAACCATAGAACCCTAAATGTTGGACTGCTATAAATAGAAGGCGTAAAGAGGAGAAAAGGGGGAGCTCATTTTCCAGGGAGAGTCGTTGGAGAGTGGAGGTAAGCAGCGGCAGCCGTTAATAGAGAGGAGGGGGGCAGCGGCAAAAGCATAGAGCGAGGGGGATTCAGTAAGGAGTAACGGCAGTAGGGATGAAGATAGCAGCAACGGCAGTGAAAAAAAGACTAGCACATTAAAATATAAATCTAAGTTAATATTAGGTAGTTCCTTGATTTTGTGAAAATTTTTGATGTCGTCGCTTCATCGTTCGAGTCATTCGACCCTGTTCGAATCGTCGCCTTATGCTTGAGTCGCATTTCTCGGATATTTGCACCCCTTTTCACTGCTCTCAAAGAGGTAACTTTTGAACCTTAGCATTTTCTCTCATTTGCTCTCGCTTAAATCTGTTTTCTAATGTGCATAAGTAGATAATTTATAGTATCGTTAACGTAGAAAACAAATCTTCTGCTTGGATTTATGGATAATGTTAATATCTAGTTAAGCTTTCACTTAGCTTAATCCTGGTTTCAGTTTTAAGTTGGAAGCTGTTTAGTGTAAAAAACTTAATGTGAAGATTGAATCTTTCAGGGCCGTCATGAATCAAGATAATGTTCTATCTGTGTTTAAATTCCATGATTAATGTTCAGTCCATAAGAATCCGCAAGTCATTTTTTTTAGGTTTTCAATCAATCTCAAGGTTCATTAACCTTAGAGGTTATGGCTTAGGGTTCTTCCCTCTTTGTTCTTGTGAAATCTGACCTTAGTTAAGCTTAAGCATGTCTTTTAAGCTTTTTCTTTAATTAGATATTTTATAGTATCAGCTTCATTCTGGTGATTCATATATGGTTTCAATATATCATCCTGGGCAATTTTGTTTGAGTTTCGGAGTAGTATGCAGGGGTTGTTTTGGCTCAGTTTTGCTAGGGGTTTTATCTCTGGTTGTGAGGGTAATTGGTGGGAGTTCAGGCTGGATTGTAAGTGTTCAGGGTATGTAGGTGTTGCAGGTGTTTAGCCTAGGCTGCTGGTGTGTGTGTGTGTATGTAATGGTGATGTTTTTGGAGCAGTAGCATAAGAAGGGGAGGTCTGTATGTGTGCAGATGTTTTATGTATAAGGGGAAGATGTATGTTAGAAGAGGCTTGGAAGGGTTCGGGGTTTGCTTGGTTCTGCAGATATTTAGTATAGCTTGCAGACCTGTTTCCTGGTTGTCCAGGAGTTCCAGGGGCATAGTGAAGAGGGCCTGTTGCTGCAGACTTCCAGGAGAAAGCAGGTAGTTTTCAGGGTTGTCCAGAGAGTTGAGTTTGCTTCAAGTGGTTTAGGTGAGGTGAGGTGAGGAAATTCTGGTGGTTGCTTCAGGCAGTGAAGTAGAAGAGAAAGAGTGTTTGAGAGGGTGCAGATGATTTATAGGCTGTTAGAAGAGGAATAAAGTAGCAAAGAGTGAAGTTATTAGTTTCAATTATTGTCGCTTAGCTTGAGTTTCTGTTGGTTCACTTGAAGTTGAAAATTCTTGAGATTATATTTAGTTAGTTCATGCTTAATTTCCCCACTTTAGTTCAACTAAAGTGTAAAATTTGCCTTGTTTTGCTTATATCCAATTCAGCTAAGTGTTTATTAGGAAATGGGTTTTGGATTGAAGGTTTTATTCTCTTGTTGTTATGATCTGTGGTCTTAACTAAAATCATCTCAGGTTTACTTGTGTGTTCTTCTATTTGCTTAGTAAAATTTATAATTGGCATGAGAAAGGTTTTAGTAGTTGCATAATCAAAAGAGATCTCTCTTGGTGGCTGTGTATTTTCCTTTTCTGATTGGTCTTGTCCTATGCCTTGTTGGTCTATTTCGAGTTTGACCACCACTTCATTAAGCTCATAAAGCATGGAAAGAAAATTCTGTATAATGGCTGTTTTAAAAGAATGAAGCAGACTACCATGGTTGGTCTTGGTGCTGCTACATGGGTATAGGTAGCAGCCAAGAATGCTTTCACCTTTCCCCTCTCTGCCATTATGTTAATGTCCCTTCTGCACCACATAAAAAAGAAGAAGTGTACATAGTCTTTTCCCATTTTGCATCACTTTCTAATTTCATATCATGCTTCTTAACTAACAACTCCTTATATATACACAATTTAATTATATTCGCTAAAGAAATCAACTTAGTCAAAAGCAGTCTTTTTCTCTCTTTTCCTATTTCTCTTTAGTTGAAAATCTTGAACTTTGATGAACCCCTTTAAATGCTTTTAAGTACTTACCTATTTTCTTCAATCTTTGAGATAAAATATAGCATTTTTTTTAAGTATTGGGTACTGGAAAATGTCAACTTTTTGAAACAAAATCTTGAACTTTGATCAACCCTTCTAAATTCTTGAACTCTGAAGTATTTTCCTCTCTTACTTGAATGTGTTAACTGAAAGATAATTTTTGGTGTACTAGGTACTAAAATATGTCAACTTTTGACACTGCTAACACTAATATAGAGGCAAATGGCAGTAGTATCAATGGACGTAGGAATTTATGCAAGTTTGAAGTTAGAATCCTGGGAAGTGCTTGCTGCTAGATCATTGATAAAAGTTGGAATTGAATAAAGTAAAACAGAATATTAAAGCTTTTGGAACCTTCCATTCTTGCTTTTCTTTTTTTTAAAGATAGTTTGTCAACTGTTTGCTTAGCTTCTCGATTGAGGGGTATTAAGCTTATGGGAATTGCACAATTCTGCATACCTGTTCGTTAAAAGGTATATGGAGTATTTTATTTCCCAGAAACCAAGTATCCAATTTATAAGTTTTGGTTTATAATTTGCCTGACTGTTTGCCTGACTGTTTTCTTTGCTTTTGAATGGGTGTTAATCCTTTTCTTTCTTTTATGTTTCAGGAGTACATTATATTTATTTTGTTTCCTTCCCTTAAGTAGCCTGCGTAATGGGCTTAATTATCTGATTAGGTTCATTGTTTAACTATTTGAAAAGGTGTGATCGAGTAGTCACTAATCTTTTTTTTATTTATCATTTCTCTCTTCGCATGAAATCGCCCTTGGGACGAGTTGGCTAAAACTCACAAATCGGATTGGCTTGGAGTTGCATTGGGGTTAAGTTCGGGCTCATGTTTCCAAGTTTTAGAAATTTTAGAAAATTCAAGGCTCCCGCGAGTTTGTCAAATTCCCGGGTTTTATCTTTTAACTCTTATCCTTCTTTTTTCCTTTAGAATATTTATGTAAACTTTGTAGAAATATTATATATATATATATATATATATATATATATATATATATATAATTTGTTTAAGTTATTTGATTCACTTTATGTTCATTACCTTTAATTTTTGAGTTGTTATTTAATTTATTGCAAATCAGGCCATTTAAGCAAATGCGTGCAAATTTTCACAAATTTTCAAAAAAAAAAAACCACGCTTAATAATGACTATAAGAAAGGACTTCTATCTTATTGATACGAAGTAGTTTCTTTTAAAAGTCAAATTTATAAAGAAGTTTTAATTAACTTCTAAATGTTCCGAAACAACTTTGCAAAAAGCGACTTGAAATCTAAGTTCCATCTTATGGTGAGATACTCGGATTTTAAAGTTGAAATTAAGCAAGTGCCATTTATGCGCTATCACATACGAGTTGGCAAAAAAATTAGGACGATCAAATCGCTCATTTTCAAAAGAAAATGCGCTGTAATTATTTATTTATTTATTTTATTTTGAAAATAATTAAAAGTTTTAAATAAATTACAAATCTTTTGAGAATTTACTAATTTAATTAGTTGAATTAATTAATAGTTCAATTAATTATTTTTAGAAAAGCGCATAAATAGCACTTGCAAATATTTTGGAAACCTGTCGGATTAACCGTTTTAACGGAATTTCGAAAGTGCCTTAAAAACCTTGTTTCGAAATTAGCAAAACCTCTTACCTTTAGAATCTCTAAAAGAAAGACCGCCTTTTTATAAAAACGGAGTTTTTGCACGCATTCGTTTATCTGGTTCCCTGTTTTTCCTTAAATTGGGTGGCGACTCCAAAAACTCCAAAAGAGTTAGTCCATCCTGTCGATATTCCTGAATTTAATCCTTCAGGGTTAATTTTTTTGGGGTTCAACAGCATGGCGACTCCGTGGGGAACAATAAAGGTTTTGACCATAAAGGTTTCCAATTGTTTGCAACCACCATGTCTAATTTATTTGCTTTATTATATCTGTTTGTTTGGTTTGCCTTATAAAGCATGTATTATATTTATTTGCGCATAGTCTGCATTCCGTTCATATTTCCTCCCTCATGGAGCCTGTCAATTCTCTTTCATCTCCTCGATTTCATCACGGGGGGCCCGCGTGACGGGCAATAATACAGGAAGGGCATTGTCCTTCCTAAGTCTTTGAATTTCTTTCGTGTCACCAAAGTTAGTTGGGATATGGGTTTGTCTGGTTTGTCATGGCCGGTTTTACTGGTTTATGGGGCCAGGTTTATCCCGCATAGGTCGAACCAGCCTCAACCGTTAAACCACTCTTAGACGGAGCTTTTAGGAGCATGCATGCATTTACACCTTAGTCTGGACCCGGTCCTTGGTACCGCCTTCATAGTTAGGAAACCGCCCTTACGTCAACGGGTTCTTGAAACCTAATGACAATGCATATTATGTGTTGTGTGATAACGAGACCTTAGTCCTAGCCATGTTTTGAGCAAAATCAAATTTAGAATTTTGTCTCCCATTTTGTCTTTTAGGTCAGAAAATGGAAGAATTTAGCAGAATCTATGTGGTCATAGCAGTCCACATAGAATTTGAGATCATAGACAGAATTGCAGTTTGGGGAAAGTTAGGCAGATTTGATTGGTTTGTGTTTTGGAGATGGTATGGTGTAGTGAGATCTAAGAGGCGAAGCCCCTAGTGTCTTTGAAAGGATCAGTGGGGTCCCTCTCATGAATGGCTTTGCGTGTGTGCAGGCCTGTGTTGACTGTCCAGCTGCATTCATGATAATTGAAGTATGCTTGTCGCATACTAGGAGAGTGAAGCCCCTATGTCTATAAACGAACAATGGGGTCCTTCCTTGAAGACCAGTGCGGTCTTGGCTACCTAGGAAACTGAGAGGCTTGATTAAAGCCGAGGACCAGGGAGGAGCCCTATGAACAAGGTCTGTGAGCCTTGCAGAACTTAGGAAACTGAGAGGCTTGACCAAAGCCAAGGACCAGTTGAGGTTTTATTTGTAAAAGGTCAATTGGAACCTTTTATGATTTGCAGTCTGGTATTGTGAAGGCAGTTGGAAATTTCAACCTAGATGTTGTAAATAATTGGGAGTTGTGTTTGGAGGAGTGTGGATGTTTACAAAAGGTGTATAGGGATTGTTTCAGGTTTTAGGCATTTGGTTTTAGAATTTTGTGCAAATGTTGTGAAGAGCATGAGCTGTGTTGGAATTTCGAGTCGATACCAACTTTGGAAGGTAGTTGGGATAACGGAATTGCAGTGTGAAGGCAGAGAGATGATTGTTATCAATTATTGTTATTGTTGCTTACTCTAAATCTGAATTGCTCAAAACTGGCATGAACTATTTTTCGTTACCACTTGTTTACGCGATTAGGCTTACCTCTAGTACAAAGAGGCACCTTACAGGGTAGGACACGCCCGCATTTTCATTTACGCTCAACTAATTGTGATTGCCACATGTCAAACTTGCTTAAAATGCAAAGCGCTACGTGACGCGCACTACGTGATTGTATGCAATGTTGTTAATTACACGCAAACTAACATAGTTTACCTTTTGAATTTTTCTTTTGTTTGATTATTCCCGAAGAGAGAGAGTTTGATTCGTGTTGACTCCCGAGTTGGTTAAGTGTCTAATCTAAAGTGAAGCAAGCAATGACTAATGATCAGACTGGTATCCCTGCATCTTCTAATGAGCAAGCAGTTGTTGTTTCTGATGAACAAATTGCTAGAATGGCTAAGCAGATTGAGTGTATGCAAGCTGAACTAGACAGAATGAAAGGGTCGAGCCACCAAAATGCGCCAGCCGTGCTATCGACTCTAAACCCCAATGTTGAAACTGCCAATCCAAACACGCCTTTAAATTCCAGTGTCATTCATATGCTTGCACCAGCTAACAGCATCCCGAATGCATTCATTAACCAGAACAACTTGCCTCACTATCAATATTTACCTGCCAAAGATACTCCTCGTCCTCCACAATCCAAAGCACCCATTGAAGTGCCCATAACTGTAGTAAAGCAGGGAAGGACAGTTGAGCAAGGGGAGATAATCCAAATGATGAAAATCATGCAGCAATCCATCAAGGATTTTCAAGGTCTAGAGGACGTCAAAGCATCTCCTACCGCAATCTTTATCTATACCCTGACGTTACTTTTCCTCCCAGGTTTAAAGTGCCAAAATTTGATATGTATGATGGTCATAGTGACCTATTTGTTCATTTGACCAAATATATCAACCGAATGAGAGTTGCGGGAGGTAAAGAGGAACTTCTGATGGCCTTCTTCAGTCATAGCCTGGAAGGTATTGCTGCTGAATGGTTTTCAAGACAGGATATAAGCAAGTGCCGTGAGTTTGATGACATAGCCAATGATTTTACAAAGCAGTTTGAGTACAATGTCGAGGTGGCTCCTGACCTTATAACCTTGTCCAATCTGAAGAAGAAACCAACAGAAACCTTTAGGGAATACGCACTGAGATGGCGAGAACAGGCTGGAAGGGTGCAACCACCAATGACTGAGAAAGACATGGTGAAGTATTTCATCCGAGCCCAAAATGATTCTTATTACATGCACTTGCTCCCTATGATGGGTAAACCCTATTCTGAACTTCTTATGATGGGAGAAATGGTTGAAGAACGAATTAAGACGGGGAGAATTGTAAGTTTTGCTACAGTGAAAGCAACTGCGCAAGCCATCCAGACTGGTTTGGTAAATCTAGAGGAAAAAGAGAAGGAAGTTGGCATTATTACTACCAAGAACTCATTATCCCAGCCTACTCACCAAAGCAATCCACATCCAGGCTACAATGCTCAACCCGTTTACTACCAGCAATCATTTGGCCACCAATCAGAAATTACCAATCCCCAAGTCCGCACTTTTCAAAATCGCCTAGCCGTACCAAAGCCACGCACTAATCCTGTCAAGAAGACATATAAAACCTACACGCCTTTAGCGGAACCTTACAGTCAGCTTTATGAAGGCTAAGGGCAGCTGGAATGATTCATCCTATTGATGATGCAACTCCTAATCCTCTTCCAAAATGGTTCGATGGAACCAAACATTGTACCTATCATTCAGGGGCTCCAGGGCATGACACTGAAAATTGCCACAGTCTAAAAAATGCAGTTGAAACTCTAATCCAAGAAGGTTCGATTCAACTCATTGGGAATACACCTGCTGATAATAACCCTTTGGTAGATGATGAGTATGGCATACACTTGATATCAGTTGATGAGGCTTAAAAGGGGACCATTGTGATCCCAAAGAGCCAAACAACAAGAAGAGCTCTCGAACTTACAAAGTCGGGAGGACAAAAGCTTTCAACGCAGAGGACAAATCAAGACAAACCCAAACTGGGGCAGATTTTATTGAAGAAGTTTTTGTTGCCAAAGAAGGTAAAGTAAATCCCTAGCCAATATCAAATCAAGAACAATCAAGAGATACTACATTTGATAAGCGGCAAAATCAGTCTTTTCATTTCAATGTAATTTTCTATCTAATGCGAACTACGTGTAACCTGATTCTCAAGGTGGGATACGTAAGCAACTCACATAGAGCTCGTTACACTAGCGTAGGATTCCCCTATTTCCTCTTTTATGTAATTCTGAACTACTTTTGGTCTGATTCCTGGAATGGCAACAGGATAAGTAAGCAATCCACATCGGACTCGATCAGATTTTGTAATGCTTAGGGCTTGTTTATCTTTGATGATGTAATTCCGAACTATGCATCTGGGCAGATGTGTAGGCATTCCAATTCGGATTCGGCTTCGCACTTAGATTGTTATATTCCCCAAAATCTTTATGTAAGCAGAACAATGCACGGTCTGATTTCCAAGGAGGGATACGTAGGCGCTCTCAACAGGCTCGACTCTATAATATTAAAATTTTCGGTTTCCCCTAAAGTAAGCAACTGGGGCAAATTTTGTAAGGCAAGTTGAAGATTTGAAAGATCATAACTGGGGCAAATTTTGCAAAAAAAGCCGTATTACTTGACAAAGATAAGTTGGCCAAGTCTCAAAAGATGGATCGCAAATCTAGGCAGAGTGAGAAAAGGAAGCAGTTGCAGGATGAAGGCTCGAGCCAGCATGAATCAAACGCTTCACCCTCCCTCCCAAAACTAACAATTTTTCTTTGAGTGCAGGAATTCTCAAAAGCAGCAAAAAATGAGGAAAATTTGCAAGCATTTTGTCATACACATTGGACAATGTGCCAAGATAATCAACCGAGATTGGAAGCGTTATTTGATTCATCGCATACGCGAAACGATTTTATTTTTCCCTCTATTTTGCCCTTGCTTAATCAAAACTTTATTGCTTTATTAACAACTTTACTTTGATTTTTGCAGGAATTAAGCATTAACTTCAGTTTTACTCAAGAGCAATACATCAACCCTTTATGGCGTCACCAAATATAAGCCGGACGGCTTAAACTCTTGCTTTACATCTCCTTTATCTTTGACATTTTCCTGTTTATATGAATTTAATGAAAACTTTATTTTGCAGGCCATTTATTTTACAAGTATCAACATCAAGTCTATTGGTGACAACCGAAGACATCACTTTATTGTCATTATTTACCATAGACAACGGGTGATATTATTTTGACAAAATTGTTATCAAAACTTGTCATAGACACTTGATTGATGTATCATTGGTACCCGCAGACCATCAAGGATGTTATTATCAAAGACCATGACTTTTATATTGGATCCATCGTACACAATCGATGGTATTATTTCAATGGCCTTCTATTTTAGATCTACTGTACACAATCGATAGTATTATTTCAATGGCCTTCTATTTTAGATCTACTGTACACAATCGATGGTACTATTTCAATGGCCTTCTATTTTAGATTTACTGTGCACAATCGGTGGTATTATTCTAATGGCCTTCTTATATTGGAATCATCGTATATTATTCCAATGGTTTTCTTATATTGGATCAATCCTATAATTTGTAGTTTTGTTCCAATGGCTTTTACATCGGATCCATCGTACACAACCGATGATATTATTTCAATGGCTTTCTATATTGTAATCATCGCACACAATCGATGGTATTATTCAAATGACTTTCAATATTGGAATTATCTTATACAATCGGTGGTATTATTCCAATGACCTTATTATATTTGATCAATCATATACCATTGGTGATATTATTCTAATGGCTTTCTTCTACTGGATCCATCATATACAATTGGTGTTTATATCGGATTAATCGTATGCAATCGGTTTTATTATCTCAATGAGTTTATTATGATAGTTTTATAATCCAGTCTATCGTATACAACCGAAGAAGCTACTTCATCAAGTCTACTGTGTACAATCAGAGACTCTTATTATGAAGTCTATCGTAAACAATCGAAGACGTCATTATCATTTAAAGCCTTCCATAAACAATTGAAAGCCTTTTTATGAAGCCTATCGTAGACAATCGAAGGCGCTATTGTTATGGAGCCTACCGTAAACAATCGGGGGGCCTCATTATGAAGTCTATCGTAACAATCGAAGACGTCATTATCATTTAAAGCCTTCCATAAAAAATTGGAAGCCTTTATATGAAGCCTATCGTAGACAATCGAAGGCGCTATTGTTATGGAGCCTACCGTAAACAATCGGGGGCCTCATTATGAAGTCTATCGTAAACAATCGAAGACGTCATTATTATTTAAAGCCTTCCATAAACAATTGGAGGCCTTTTTATGAAGCCTATCGTAGACAATCGAAGGCGCTATTGTTATGAAGTCTACCGTAAACAATCGGAGACATCACATTTACCAAACCTACCGTAAACAATCGGGGGCCTCATTATGAAGTCTTAGTAAACAATCGAAGACGTCATTATCATTTAAAGCCTTCCATAAACAATTGGAGGCCTTTTTATGAAGCCTATCGTAGACAATCGACGGCGCTATTGTTATGAAGCTTACCGTAAACAATCGGGGGCCTTATTGTGCAGTCTATCGTAAACAATCGAAGACGTCACTATCATTTGAAGCCTATCATAAATAATTGGAGGCCTTTATATGAAAGCTTATCATAGACAATCGAAGGCACTATTGTTATGAATCCTACCATAGACAACTGGAGACTCGATCATGAGTCATTGCCGAAAGGCGGCATTTTTATCCTTATATTTTATTTAAATCTTCTTTATGTTTCTATGGATTGAAGTCCTTTATTGTTTTATTTTCAGTCTACCAACGGCCCTGAAGTCATCTTGGCCTCACAAAGCCGGATTTCTTCTAGTTGATTGGAGACGAGCTTGTCATTGACATTGGAACCAGCATCTACAAATTTTATTCATTATCTATTTCTTACTCCATTTATTAAGCCTTATTTGCAGTTACACGCTTATAGTTTGTCGAGTTTATTACAGGATATTAGCAGCACCGCAGTAGCATCGCAGCAGCATTTGGAGCATAACATGGAACTCTTTCTTAGCAGTGAACTGGGGCAATCGTTGATATGAGCTAGACTCGTCAACGAGGATCTGAAGAATCGCTCTCGAACAAGCAAGTCTCCTAATCTTTCATTTCGGATTAGGGTGTCAGTCTGGTTTCTTTCCTATTCGTATGTCTTTCTGTCAATCGTGCGAGTCTTCGTGTATAAGTGTCGTCGAACTACATATGGCCTGATTCTCTTTCAGCCCGAGATATGTAGGCACTCGAAAACCGGAGTTCGGCCATATCCATAAGCCTCGCCTTTTGGTCCTTGAAATCAGAAGTCTTTGGCTTTATCGTGACAAAAATTGGTTTTCTCGTCAACTTCTTTACCCTGAAACTCTTTCATCCTTTTCGGCTAAAGAAGGGCAGCTGTTGACAACCCAATATTTTTTCCCGAATTTTAATTAATGTCAAATTAATTTAATCAAGGCCAGTTTTAAATTTTAAATGAATTAATGAGCATGTTTAAGAAAATGGCTAAAATGATAAACCATAACCCCAATTTAGCTCACCTCGCGCAACCCTTTCTACCTATTTAATTATCCTAAGAGGCTAAAATCATAAGACCTAACTCATTTCCAGCCTAAATATGCAAAATATATACATTATACACTATAACCCTTGATAAATCCAATTTCTGAAAATCCCTAAACCATATAACCAGTTCCTAATTCTAATCAGCAAAAAAACCCGACGGCCCAGCCCCAAAATTCCCCTTCAGCCCGTTCCCAATTCCCTCTCAAGGGTATCCATTCAAAAATCGACCCAAATTCAAAGGGAAATCAGTCCAAAATTCCAGATCATCCTTGTTCGTACAACCTTATCTATTGCTTTTGTACCGTTGGAGGGGTCGTTTGGGGATTTTCACAACCATAGAACCCTAAATGTTGGACTGATATAAATAGAAGGCGTAAAGAGGAGAAAAGGGGGAGCTCATGACACGACCCGAAATCCAGTTAGGTCGTGCGGGCACCCGACATCCTCCCCTAGACCCGTCGGGCGAACCCTTACCAATTAAATTAGGAAAATAAATATAACAATCATAAATAAGGACAAGACTTTAAAAAATTTACAGACATACTGATACCTCTAAGCTGTACAACAGAATTACAGCTGACTACCCAACATGCTAGGTTTAGGGCTATCCAGACCAGACATCTAAGAGTACAAAAGAAGACAAATACCTCCTGAAGGGAGCAAACTGCAACTGAAAAGATAACCAATAAACTGGTGGCCATCCGAAATAAAAGCTGGCTCACCCTGACAGCTGAAGTCGTCTACGCTCCTTCACAACGTGGCGAACTCAATTCTGGAGCGAACCTGTCGAAACGAAATAGATAGACAAGAAACAAACAACAAACAAGGGTAAGTCAAAAGGACTCAATAAGTGGGGCAGACTAGCCACTCAAAGAATAAGATAGCTAGCCAGGGAGAAAAGAAACAAATAAACCAGATTTCTCTTATTAAATTATGAAAAGGCAGAGCCAGATAATAATTAGAAACACATATGGAATCGCAAACTATTCAATAACCAGGAACGTAATACAGCCAGAACATATAGGTATCCCGAACACATCAACAATCAGAAATACATCCTGTTGCGGCGTGCAACCCGATCCATATATTCATCCTGTTGCGGCGTGCAACCCGATTCATATTCATACCGCTGGCGACGTGCAACCCGATCCATATATTTATACTGTTTCGGCGTGCAACCCGATCCCCGCAACTTAGAATACGAGCCAGAAATATATAGGCAAACTGTAATATGTCCACAACATGGTGTACATACCGCATACATAAAACACAATATAATACACACAATAGTCAGTATGCGGTGCAATGAGATGGGATGAATGCGCATGATGCAATGCAGTCACATACTCTTGATACCTATCTC